>JAVRXN010000009.1:51647316-52279153 GCA_033556935.1 Timema podura
CAATCGTAATATTAAATAATTATTTTTGTTTAGTTTTTAACTTATAATAAGAGAAATTTTATATTTTCAGATTCTTGAAAAGTTTTGTGCACAAAGAAACTTAGTTCCATTGAACGTGTACAGTTAATGACCCTAGCCAAATATTAGTCTTAATTATATTTGCAAACATTGACAATCAGAAACTTAATATTACAGTTTCTTAGTTTTTCAAGGAAGATTTAGGATTCATCGATTTACCCCAAAAATTAAGAATGGTTTAATTAAGTATCGAAAGAGAATGGACTAGATTCAATCTAAATTGAATCCAGAAATTTGGTTTAAAACTCGTATTCAGGCACAGTTTATGTTTATAAACAAATTGGCATATTTCATTTTTCCAGGTAAAGTACTTAGAGGGTACTTTTCTAAGTATATATCTCCCTTAAATTATATAATGTATTCATTTATATTTCCCTTGTATCATATCTTTAAGTATTCGTTCAACCCTTTGGGATACATATACTTATTTATCATTGAAAAGTTGAAGAGATGTTGGATACATTTTTTATTTGAAATATATTTTTATTTTAACAATAATTTTGGTGCTATAGACTAATTCAATTATGAATTTGAGTTTTGAGAAAGGGGAGCTGAACTTTTACAGATCCAATACAACCCAGATAATCTGAAAGTAGATAAATTATAAACTTCAATGAGGGGGTAGGTAAGATTGTGAAAACTTACTAAACTAATAGAAAAAAAATTACATAATTTTACTTAACATCTTCTACGTTTGGTATAAAATTAGAATTTTGTAAGGAAGACTAGAAGGAATTAAAATCAACATCAAATATTGTTGGAAAGAGGTTTAATTAGTGAAGTGAATTAAAAATGAAATATTAATATCAAAACTAGCCCCTAACTAGTTGTGAAAGAACAATTAAAATAGCCTCTGCTGACATAGCGCGAAGAAGATTGATAATATTAATTTTTTAATGTGATTCTGTAACATTGTATATTATGGCCAGTACTAATATTCAATACGATAATATATTAATAATAGTGTTGTAAGCTAAACGTTTAACAACAATGATGTTTTTAATATTAGTTAAGTTTTGTTTTCACAAGGAATCACCTTGCGAATTCCGACTAAGCAAATTTCTGAATATATTGTTAATTTTGTTTACATTTTATTATGTAACAGGAAAAAATATCAATGGAACCTTGGTGTATCTGTTTACCATAGCTTTTAAACTAATATGTGAATTTTGAAATGCTGAATATATTATTATCCATCAGTATCCTGTAACTCTACTTTTATTTTTTATACTTCAAAATATAATTATAGGACTAGGGATGTTAAAAATATTCTCTTAGTTATGTTTTATACTATAAGGTAACATAAGTTATTTATTGAACTTATGAAATCAACTGTAGACATAAAATTTGATTCGGAACGAATTAAAAGTTAAAAAGCTTGCAAAAGATTGGCACATTGCTAATAAAAAATAATTATAAATTTAAAATACAATATATTGAACTTATGAAATCAACTGTAGAAATAAAATTTGACTCAGAACGAATTAAAAGTTAAAAAGCTTGCAATAGATTGGCACTTTGCTAATAAGAAATAATTATAAATTTAAAATACAATAAAAATGAGTGGTATGATTTACAAATAGCTTATAAAACAAGAATAATAAATCATAAAGTATAACACTTTTTCAAATTGAGCTAAGACTTTAGTAAATAAAATACTACATCCAATTTCAACCAAATTTAGTTTGTTCACAATATTACTTTAATAAACAAACTAGCACTAGTTTAATTTTCTCATATTAACACGGCCAAGAATATTCTTAAGATTGAGAAATTATAATTACTAAGACCTCTAAGTATACAAAATATAAATATGAGCATACACATTGATTTAGACTAATAAAATATGCTTGCGACTATTACAATTATAGTTCTTGAGAGGAATAAAATCATTAAAAGTGTGTAAAAGTATATATTAGCTAAAAATTTTTTTTATAATTTTGGTGATTTGTAAAAAGGTGTATAAATTAATGATAATCCTAGTTTTAATAATAATAATTGCACAAGGCCAACATATATGATCTAATAACATCGATTAATCGATTATATTTTGTATAAAATATGATAGAATGCTTCGTATATAAATTATTATTATTATTAATCTACTTGCAGAAGCATATACAATAATTGTTAATGTGGGAATACGCTTTTAAAATAAAATTAATATAAATCACAGATACAAAAATTGTGTCATGGAAGAATTAAGAAAATACCTTTATTTTCATTTAAATAGAATCCTAGAATAAAATAAAAGTTATCATTAAATCATATTCATGGAAAGACGAAATTTCATTGCCAGTACAAAAAAAAAATTCTCCTGAAAGAAAACTTAAATGGTAAACGCCTTCTTAAGTGTGTCAAGTGGAAGATAATTCTGTAATAAGAACTTTTCTGCGATAGCTGAAATTCGCGTGCAAACAATAGAATGTTCTCTTAACTGGTGGAGGGGTGATTCAGTGGGCCATGGATAATAGCCTTGGACCCAAAGCTCCTGCTTTTCTAGTCTGTAGGGGGATCCCAAATACGTTTCAAGCAAAAATCGTTTAAGTTAAACTTAAAGGAATATTTGTAATTGTATTGAAACTAAACATTTTCAAATTTACTCTTGTCTCAAATTTAATAAAGAATTAAATAATTGCATCACGCACCAGGGGAATGTGGACAAGGCCGTTATTTAAGTTTAGTCTTTTAAGTTTTAATAGCTTTCTACTTTTTCTTCTTGCAAGTGATGATACATTGCTTCTAAATTCTATATTTCCTATCCTATCATTATTCCAATGTACGGTTGGTAAGGTATAGTGCATACACACACACACACACACACATCTTTGAAAACTTGTTTCTATTTTTCAATATCTAACTGTATTTTTATTTAATGTTGTTTCAGTTAATTTGTTTTTAATTATATCTAAGTATTCACCTATGTACTTTCAGTTGTTTATAGTTTTTATCTTTTGGATTTCACTGATATTTTTAATATTGGTATTTCATGTTTATAAATATTAGATTTATTTAATATAGAATATAGTTTCCTGATCAATTGTAATACATAACTAATTATTTATGGTATCCCTGATACATACCCTTCAATAAATATGGAGCCCTCGCAATCCGATGTTAATGGCCAGGTAATTTAATTTACATCCCTGAAAATGCTAAATGTGAGTTACCTGTGTTTTCCTACCAAACGTATGCAGATGTAATTTAGATTCGTCGAGTTGATTTCACTGTGAATTTGTAGGCTGGCTGTGGTAGATAGGTCAGTGTGAATGATAATAACAGTGCCTTGCTAGCTCTGCTTGGTGGCAAATATCGTCCGTCTTCTAGTGCCGGATAAACCCAAAGAATCGCGTTTATCGCCGGAACTTAGGGCTGCTTTCAGAGTTTAACCCTGCATTCACTTCATTTGCATAAACAGTTACCAGTGAAAGAAATAAGCTCTTTTTTTTGTTAGGTTAATGTCTGAATAAATAATAATGAATTCAAGTGAGAACACAGTTATAGAGATTATTAAAACAAATTATAAGCTATACAAAGAGTAGTCTTTCTGTTTTGAAAGAAGTGATCCAATTTTTACTACCAACACTTCCAAAGTTTCAAGTAGTGATAGTTTTAAAATCTTGTTTTCTCCTACCCATAATTCCCCACATAGTTATCACTATATTTGAATCTTGTTTTCTCCTATTCATAATTACCCACATAGTTACTAATATGTTTAAATATGTGTTTAAAAACTAAACTTTTTTATTTTTAGCTCATTATTTTAATTTCACTGATGGCATGTTAGAAAAACAATCAAAATATTGAATTTTACTCATGTACAAAAAAGGATCTTAAAATTAATATTTTTAAACTAGATACGTATATTGATATTTAAAACATTTGATAAATGTAGAAATAATCAGTTTTATATCTAGCATATACTTAAATCGTGTAGCATAGGAGAAATGCTATCTTATATTTGTGAATATAATTATATTGCTACGTTTATGGTTTTGCGTAAATTAATCTATTAAATTTTATGCTTTATAAAAATTGTATTATGTAATTTATAAAACATTTTTCATTTAATATGAATTAATTCTATTGACAAAATTTACATGTTGATTTTTCTTAATAAAGTAGATAATATCAGTTTGTTATTACTTACTGAACAATATCCAAAATACAATTTTACAGATAAAATTATTGTATTGATGTTTATATAAAACCGATTCTTTATATTTAATGAAGTTGTATTATTATAATGGATTTATTCTAATTTAATTTAAAGGTATTTATTAGCTAAACTTACTTTGTGTAGTCAAAATTGAGTTTATAATAAACATTAATTGATTAGATGGGGTTGTTTTAAATTAATGGGCATATAACTTTCAACAACCTTCCTGATATAAGCCAACGGTTTTTGAATAATTAGGTAAAAAGGATCAAGTATTTCAATAGTTATCTTTTAACTATTCCATGTATTAAAAAGCTCAGTAAATTCAACTATTCCAGCTAGAAAATAAATGGTACGGCGCACCGCACAGACTTTCTCTCTCTTTCTATGAACTCGTAAGATTTCTGAACGGAATAATGTACGTTGTATCATCACAACTCCACATAAGAACACGCATAAAATAATATACAATGATATAGAATCAATGAGAAAAGAGGTGCATCTTTGTCCACCTAAGAACATTTCAAACAGTTTAATGTCTTCCACAAGGGTCAACACTTCGTATTAAAATTTCGATTTCTGGTTAAAATTTTAACATTTTGTAAGGTGTTGCAGATCTTCAAGTCATCGTATTGATATTTAATTATTCATTTATACATTTTGACCAATAAAAAATGTAAATATTGACTATTGAGTCTAAAATGGAGATAGGAAAAATGTTTGCATAGCAATGATCTAAGAGCTTTAAGGAAAAATAACATATTTTTTTTAGATACTTACTTATATTTAATTACTCTATGGCATTGGAGAATTATTGCGTTAAGACTTAAGTAGTATATCTTTACAACTAAAGCTAACAAAATTGTATTAATATATTTGCAAATATCTCAGAAACTGTTGCTTTTATAAAATATATGTCAAATAAAAGTTTTTTATTTCTAATAGTCCTACGATTTTGCAATGATAAGTTGTTTAGTTTCTCCAATAGTTGTGGAGATAAGGAAATTAACGCTTCTGTAAAGTACCTAAAAATCATTTTCATAGGAAAATGAAAATAGCCAGTTTATTTATAATCTTAATCATCGCATAGATACGAATTTTAATAAAATCGTTTGAGCAGATTTTGAGAAAACCAAATTTTTCTCTTTTCGCCCTTCAGTAAACTACCCTTAATTTTAAGTTTTTATAGACACACAGACAGACGGCATTGCAAAGACTATTTTTTAGGGTTCGGGGGGTCATGAGACGTCGACATCCATCAACATTTCAGGTTAGTTCTTTTTACGGTCGCAATACTTAAGCTTTAATGTCCAAAAAGTTAAAAATATATATATAATTGCGTATAGATTGAAAATTATTGATTTTATAAAAATATGTCTCGAATAAAATATTTGTATTATAAATATATATACATATTTGTAATGCTAACTAATTTAATATCTCAAATAGTTTCGGAGATATTATAAAAAATGTTAATTTACACATCAGACCGGAGCCCTTAAAGCCATTTTGCCAAAATATTGAGAGTAGCCATTTTGTTTGAAATATTTATTAATGTTCATAAATGAAATTTAATCAAAATCGTTATAGCCGATTTTGAGAAAATAGACTTTTTCTCTTTTTTCCCTTCAGTAAACTACCCTTAATTTTAGGGGTAGATATCCAATTCCAAAAAATTCCTCGGGGCAACCCTATGAAAACCCTACATATCAATTTTCAGCTCAATCGGTAAAATAGTTTAGGCTCTAGTTGGAGGTACAGACAGACAGACAGACAGACGGAAATTCAAAAACCACTTTTTTGGATTAAGGGAGTCATGAAACGTCAAAATTCATCAAAATCTCGAGTTCGATTTTTTTGATTATCACCATACTTTCTCTACCTGTAAGATAGAGAGAAAGTAAAAATTGTTAAGAAAAAATGCCAAAAAAAGTGTCGAATTCCTCCAGATGATCTATTTAAATCTGGAAAATCAACCAATTCAGCATTAATTTGGGCTAGATTTATTACATTTTTATCTTAGCATCGTGTTTTACTATCCATTCGGGCTACACGCTTGGATTTATAACTGTTTATTTATTAATATATCTACCCTTAAAGGTAGCTGAGTGGTACCTCAGAGTCCGACACTATATTTGAAGATAAAGTAAGCTTATATTTTATCAAGTACTAGCTTGTGTACCCGTTATTCGAACGGAAACTCTATAATATAGCGTGATTTTTGCTTAGTTTATAAAATTAACCACAGGGAAAAGCAGATAAATTATAGATTATGTTTGGATACAATTTTAGAAAACATTCTAAACAAGTTGAAAGTAAGGAGTGAATTTGATTTAGAATTTAATAATGAGATGTATTGCTCAAAAATATATAGAAAGAATTGATTGATACAATTTGTTAGGTTAATTGATAGAGTAAAATAAAATTTCAGATCAAAATGTAAAATTAGGTTAACTTATGGTTATCAAATATTGTTAAATAATGAACATTACACATTTAACAAGTAATTCATCATTAATTTAGCAGTATATAAGGTGATGATAAGCCTAAAATACATGAAAACACGTTAAAGATGTTTAAAACCTACAGATGAGAAAATAGTTTAGACATAACCATGTTAAAGTTCATGTAAGTTCAGAATTCAAATTATAAAAATTTTGGGTGAAAAGGTTAACATCTGCAAATAGGTTATGATTAAATGATTGAGTATTGATATACAACGACTTTAAGATATGCAATATTTAATGAAACAATGCTTAAATTATATATAAGTAATTGAGTTGACAAGTATAAAATTTTAATTTGTAGGTTAACCAATTTGAAACGGATATAATTGATGTATAATTGATGTAATTTTGTAACATTCTAAGTATTATCTGTTACTTACTGTCCGGTTATTCCTTTTGCATTTCCAGCATTGAAAAGATGCTGGAATACTCAATCCTACATGTTTCGACACATAGGTTTCATAATAATGGTTAAAAAAAAGTCAGTGTTAAGGACACTAAGAGTTGGTACGGTAGCGAGATGTTAATGTTTAAATATTTACTATTAATTGAATTAAATTGTGTTAGCATACAAAACGCGAAAGTGAGCTGTTTATCACACAATGTCAAGATAGAGACATAATTTGACCAAGAGTTTAAAGCTGAAATTAATTTTGAGGTTCGAGTTATAACTTCTATACACACAATATTTGAACTCCTGCCTTTTGGTGCTAGTAAAATAAAGATAGAGGAGTGCCACAGCATACATGGTTAATAAAGAGATAAAACAAATTACACTTACATAGTTACAGTTTACAGTTTATGAAATAAATTATTCATTTTCAATGTTTCTGACAATATTCAATTTACTAGCTTGATCTCATCATAGAGAATTTTAGTTTCTTGAATTTCTCTTGAAAACAATATTTTAAGACCTATCAGCATGTACATTTTTTTCTTTTTGCTATTGTAAAAGCTAGAATAATTCATGTGAACAAAGAGATATCAGAAAATCTATCGAATTAAAAGGCTTCCAAATGTTTATGATTTAGAACTCTGGATGGGCTAAACAATAGTATTATAAGCCATTTTTCTTCAAGATGGTTGTAATGTATAGTATGTGTATAAGAAACTTTAAAATGTAGTCCAATGAAAATGAGATAAGTAGATGATATGACAGAGACCAAAAAGTGATGTTTCGTAGAGGCCAACTCGAAACAAAATGGTGGACGTAATTTGTAATTAGCCTATAGAGTTAAATAGAAGTCCATATTAAATTTCAGCAGTTGTTTGGGCGTAATTGAGCTACTAACAAACATATCAATTTTTTTAAATTTCAGGATGAAAGTAAAAAAAAAATAACTGTGACGAGGTGCACAGCCTCTAGTTTCCCTAAAGAAGCACACAATATTTAAATCCTCAAGATCTTAATATACAGTCAACTTAAATTAGAATGACCCATGTAGGAACCAGATATTTGCGCAACATCCATGACAAGCAAATAAACTTTTAATTTTTTTTTAATATACATATTGATTTATTAATTCTCATTTGTATTTGTTTGGTCCATACAATTTTATATCTGTTGTGTTATTTTATTGTTTTAATTTATTTCCATATGTTAATTTATTATCAATTTCGTTTGCACTATAATGAACTATGTTTGAAAAAATAATACGGCTAACTTCTCTCCTCGTATAAGAAACAAGGAAACCCTATTGAATCTAAAGATAGTGCTCACTATCCATTGAATGAGATTCTTGCTAGCAGCGACACCACCTTCTAAAGTAGGACCTCTAATTGAACCTTTTGAAACTAATTGTTACTCTAAGTTTTGAGAAACTTTGTCACCCCCCTCCTTTTCACTGCTGAGCTGCTTGGCCCCACTTGACAGATCTAATAAGGTCGTCAAGGGCAGAGTGGTAGCCTTGTCATTATTGGGTTCTGGACCTGCTGTTACAGTGGCAAACACAAAGTTTATTGTTCATGAACTGGGGTGGTAGTATACTGACCGAACAATTAGCTCACTATTGTCTGTCCACTATGTTATTACCTTTGTCCGGACCTGTTCCACTCCCTCCCCCCTTTATCCTCTTATCCTACACCATGGCTGTATCATGGGAGCACTTGCTTATGATTGGTCGTGGTACTCCAATCACAAGCTTTTAATACGTATATTCAAATACTAGTTGGAAGAATTGAAAAATTTAACCTACCTATCAATAAAATATCAATATCGTATGCTCTGGCTTGTATATTCTGGAGAGGTCAGGGCTCAGATCCCAGACTGGTTTATTAAGGCTTATCTTATTGTAAAATGTTCACACACTCCCTCCACATATATACTGCTACATTATATTATCATGATTTAAATGTATCTTATTCTGACAAGCATTTAGTGTGACCGCCTACATTAACTAAAAAATTTACAAGTAGATCTTAAGCTCTATCGCTGATAATTACTTATGCGATGCGTAAATTTAAACTATGGTTCAAAACAAAATAAAGTTGAAGGCTTCCATCTGATCATTTTACCTTAAATCTCTATAATTTGAGTTATATTAATAAAATAAAATGTGTGAAAATGTAGCGTTAATTCGGTTGATGAAAAACGCCTCTATATCTATTCTTTCTCTTAAAAATACAGTAATTTTTTGATAGGATAAAAAAAAAATTCGTTAAGAAATTTGAGAGCTAGCAACGAGCTTTTATTTTTACCCTGAGATAAGTTTTATAAATTTATTCCCCAAATTTCTAATTTACAAGACAAAGAATGATTGTGGGTGAAGGGGGAAAGGGAGTATAAACTCAGAGAGAAAGAAGAGGTACTTCCATTAAACGACAGAGACCAATACATTTTAAGCTTTGCGCCTGTCAACGAGTGAAACTTTCTCGCTAACCAAGGTGGCCACATTTAGAGGTGGTAGGGAAACACCAAATATAGAACAAACAAACAATTTATTGATATTGCTGTCAAAGTTTATATTTTATGTCACCATGTCATATCACCCTTTAGGGTTTTACGCATTTGTAATAGCTACGCTAGTGGGTAAGAGATGAAGAATTTTGCATTAATAATAAATGTAATATAATTTGCATATAGGGAGACTGGAAAGTCAATTAACAAAAATCAATAATAGTAAAACCCACTGGAATATGAGTACAGATCTTTCCGTCATTTAGAGTCTGGTCTATAGTCAAGAGTGAGGGTTTAGACCATTATACAACAAAATTAGGTCAACATTGATAATATTTTACTATGTTTATTATATTAATAATAATAATTATTATTAGAATAATTGTATAGTTATTAATATTATAACCATGTGAGCCATGAGCTCTTTTCAGGATACTAGAGTAAGCTGCCGAGTAAACAAGATTGAAAATACACATGCAATATTTAAGTTTTGATTATTAAAAATAAAACAACATAAATACTGATTGAGCTATAATTAAACACGTTACTAAATAAAATAATAGAGCTATAATTAAATATCTAAATTAATAAGCTAATAAGGACAGATAAACTAGAGTTAAATTAAGTAAACAAATTAATAACGAAAAAACACATTTATTAGTAACTATTCAAATATTTAAAACGGTCACAAAAATGTTAATTACTGACACAGTTCACAATAACAATCAATGTCTACGTCACCCATGTTATTCACTTAAATTGCCATTTGTCCCCGTGCATGAGACACTGCGCTGGTCTTCGTTACAAGAGTATTGGATCAGCTGTTCCGCTTCCGGGCATGCTATGCCTCTAATTGGACACGTCGGCCCACTCCCGGACGTGCCGGTCCACTCACATCACTATCCGCAACTAGGACTGAGGATCCTAACTAATACTGACCATGTTTATATAGGGGTCATAGTTAAGAGTCTGGAATCCTCCATTTCCTGACAATTCTACATGATTTTTAGGAAATGAACCTGGACTCTTCTAAACGAGTCCCTTTTCTTTAAATTATGCTCTCCCCTGTCCCTTATAATCCCCTTGGCAGTGAGGCTGGCTGCGTACCTGATAGACAAGGATGGATATATATATATATAATAAAACAATTTTCATATAAAAATGAACGTCAAATAATATGACTATCAGCTGTTACATTTAATAGATAATATTTTAACACCCGTTTGTTATTTGTCTGCACTATATATATATATATATATATATATATATATATATATATAGTTATTTGTCTGCACTATATATATATATATATAGTGCAGACAAATAACAAACGGGTGTTAAAATATTATCTATTAAATGTAACAGCTGATAGTCATATTATTTGACGTTCATTTTTATATGAAAATTGTTTTATTATATATATATATATCCATCCATCCATCCATCCTTGTCTATATATATATATATATATATATATAGTGCAGACAAATAACAAACGGGTGTTAAAATATTATCTATTAAATGTAACAGCTGATAGTCATATTATTTGACGTTCATTTTTATATGAAAATTGTTTTATTAGAATTTATAGCTGTTATACATTATTCTTTCTATAAAACTCTTAGTAAAGCCTTCATTCAAAAATAGTTTCTCATTTTATATGACATAATATTAATAGTCTGAATTCTATATATATATTTTTACTTTCTCTCTATCTTACAGGTAGAGAAAGTATAGTGATCGTCAAAAAAATCGAACTCGATATTTTGATGAATCATGACGTTTCATGACTCCCTGAATCCAAAAGAGTGGTTTTTGAATTTCCGTCTGTCTGTCTGTCTGTCTGTACCTCCAACTAGAGCCAAAACTATTTTACCGATTGAGCTAAAACTTTATATCTAGGATTTTCATAAGGTTGTCCCGAGGGGTTTTTGGAATTGGATATCTACCCCTAAAATTAAGGGTAGTTTACTGAAGGGAAATAAATGGTACGGCGCACCGCACAGAATTTCTCTCTCTTTCTATAAACTCGTAAGATTTCTGAACGGAATAATGTACATTGTATCATCACCACTCCACATAAGAACACGCATAAAATAATATACAATGATATAGAATCAATGAGAAAAGAGGCGCATCTTTGTCCACCTAAGAGCATTTCAAACAGTTTAATGTCTTCCACAAGGGTCAACACTTCGTATTAAAATTTGTATTTCTGGTTAAAATTTTAACATTTTATAAGGTGTTGCAAATCTTCAAGACATCGCATTGATATTTAATTATTCATTGATATATTTTTACCAATAAAAAATGTAAATATTTACTATTGAGTCTAAAATGGAGATAAATCATTGCTGTGCAAACATTTCTCCTAAGAGTTTTAAGGAAAAATAACATACTTTTTACTTTCTCTCTATCTTACAGGTAGAGAAAGTATGGTGATTGTCAAAAAAATCGAACTCGAGATATTGATGAATTTTGACGTTTCATGACTTCCTGAATCCGAAAAAGTGGTTTTTGAATTTCCGTCTGTCTGTCTGTCTGTCTGTCTGTTAGTACCTCCAACTAGAACCTAAACTATTTTACCGATTGAGCTGAAACTTGATATCTAGGATTTTCATAGGGTTGCCCCGAGGGGTTTTTGGAATTGGATATCTACCCCTAAAATTAAGGGTAGTTTACTGAGGGAAAAAAGAGAAAAAGTCGATTTTCTCAAAATCGGCTCTAACGATTTTGATTAAATTTCATTTATGAACATTAATAAATATTACAAACAAAATGGCTACTCTCATTATTTCGGCAAAATGGCTTTAAGGGCTCCGGTCTGATGCGTAAATTAACATTTTTAATAATAGCTCCGAAACTATTTGAGATATGAAATTACTTAGCATTACAAATATGTATATATATTTATAATACAAATATTTTAATCGAAACATATTTTTATAAAATCAATTATTTTTAATCTATACGCAATTATATATATATTTTTAGCTTTTTGGACATTAAAGCTTAAGTATTGCGATCGTAAAAAAAACTAACCTGAAATGTTGATGGATTTCGACGTCTCATGACCCCCCGAACCCTAAAAAATAGTATTTGTAATGCCGTCTGTCTGTGTGTCTATAAAATAAGATTGAATAAAAACAGTGGTCTTTTCTCGTGTCCCCATCCATCTCAATTCAACAGCACAAACAACGGGTCAAACTGCTAGTCTTATAATAAAGTATCTTCTATAATAATTATTGTTGACAATATGTCTGTGTCCATAAGTTGAGATCTCTAGGGTGTTTGGTTTCAGTGCAGTATAAGAAAGAAGGTGACCTGGTGGTCTAGGGGTAAGGTGTCGGACTTCTGAGCTGGCGACCGGGGTTCAATCCTCGGTCCCGGCACAGATTTATCTGATTGCCAAACCCTTCCCTCACCTCTGACAAGATGTGTATTAATCACAACTTGTGAATGTGAGGAATGCCAGGCCTCTACCGTGGTTCGGATTCCACGTTAAACTGTAGGTCCTCCATTTCATCTCACAATCACCCTACCATTACACATTAGCGTAAGTGCGTATAACCCGAACGGGTAGTAAGACGCGGTGCTAATAATAATAATAATAATAGTATAAGAAAACCACGATTTCTCCCCGTCACCAGCAATCCAATCTAACATGCGAGTGACATGACCAAGCGATGCTGGCTCGTAGCTTATTTAATACATGCGGTAAGTTTACGACGTGTTCCGGATAGAAAACAAATAAGTTCTGTACTCAGAGTGAGCCATGAATATCGTTTTCATGTCAACAACCAACGATAACGTGATTCAAGACTTGAGGCTCCCAATATAAATAAAAAAGTTGAACAAAAAACCCTATTCGCACCTCATTTTCCCCTTAACACGTACTTATATAAGGCTTAAGTTATATAGGTAAACTTTCTATAAAGTTTTTATTATTATTATTATTATTATTATTATTATTATTATTATTATTATTATTATTAGCACTGCATCTTACTACCCGTTCGGATTATACGCACTTATGCTAATGTGCAATGGTAGGGTGATTGTGAGATGAAATGGAGGACCTACAGTTTAACGTGGAATCCGAACCACGTTGGAGGCCTGGCATTCCTCACATTCACAAGTTGTGATTAATACACATCTTGTCAGAGGTGAAGGAAGGGTTTGGCAATCAGATAAATCTGTGCCGGGACCGAGGATTGAACCCCGGACCCCCAGCACAGAAGTCTGACACCTTACCCCTAGACCACCAGGTCACCTTGCTATAAAGTTATATAGACTAGTAGTTCCGTAATATTTGGCATAAAGCTCACGATGTTTATATATAGTTAAAAATAAAGGCTTGAAGTGCACTTCTGTCAGTATCCCTAAGTAATCATACTAATTTACAGATTTGTATATTCCCTCGTTTTATAGCAATGCATACCAATGATCACACCATTTTAGACGTCAAGCTCACAATATGTGTAATGCACAAATCAAGGTTAGACTAAGAAAGTAAACCGATACTACGTTTCTCCCTTGTATATTTACTAGTTTTTAGCTACCCAAATTGATGGTCATATTATTTAATATTTAACATGTACATCTTTAAATGGATTTATTTTTTACTTTCTCTTTAACTTAAAATTAGAGAAATTATTGTGATCGTAAAAAAAATTTAACTTAAGATTTTGATGAATTTAGACGTTTTATGATCCCCCCCCTTACCTTCACCCCGAATCCGAAAGCGTGATTTTTAAATTTCCATCTGTCTCTCTGTACCTCTGAGTAGGGGCTAAACTATTTTAACAATCGGACTAAAGCTTGGTAGGCTTATCTAGGATTTTCATAGGGCTGCCCCGAGGAGTTTTTGGAAATGGATATCTAACCCTAAAATTAAAGGTAGTTTAATAAAGGGTGGAAAGAGAAAAAAATCTATTTTTTCAAAATCGGCTTTAACGATTATGATTAAGTTTCTTTTCGAAGCATTTATCAGAATTATAAACAAAAGGGCTACTCCAATTTTTTTTTTGGCAAAATGACTTTAAGGGTTCCGGTCTGATAAGTAAATACTCATTTTTTTTAACACATCCCCAAAACTATTTGCGATATGAAATTGCTTATCATTGCAAATATGTAGGTCTATTTATAATACATTTATTTTAATTGAAACATAATTTTATAAAACCATTAATTTTCAAGCTAAATGTAGTTATATATTGTTAAGCTTTTTTAAAAACCACAGGTAAGGTATTACGACCTTAGAAAAATCCAACCCGAGATATTGATGGATGTCGACGTTTAATGAAACCCCGATCCTAAAAAGTTTTTTTCGCAATGCCATCTTTCTGTGTGTCTGTTTAAATTTAAAATTAAGAGTGGCTTAGTAAAGGGCGAAAAGAGAAAAAATACATTTTCTCAAAATCTGTTAACGATATTGATTAAAATTCGTATCTAGGCGTTGATTAAGATTATAAACAAAATTGCTATTTTAGTTTTCCTAAGAAAATGAATTTTAGGTTACCTTACAAAAGGAGAAATTTCCTTATATCCGAAATTATTTAAATTATTAAATAACTTATCATTGCAAAATTGTAGTAATATTTAAAATAAAAACTTTTATTTGGAATTTATCTTTATAAAACCAACAGTTTCTGAGATATTGGAAGATATATTAATACAATTTTGTGAGCTTTAGCTGTAAAGAGATACTACTTAAGTTTTAACGCAATAACTCTCTAATTCTATGGAGTAAGTAGATAAGTAAGTTTCTCAAAAAGCTTATGTTTTTTTCTTTAACCTCTCAGGGGAACAGCAGTGATCTATCTCTATCAATTTATACTCAATAGTAAATATTACTTTTTTTTATTGGTCTAAATTTATAAAGAAGGAATTTAATAAAAATGAGATAGCCATAATATGTGTAACCCCTAATAAAATGTCGAAAATATTAAACGGAAGTCGAAATTTTAATACGAAGTATCAACCCTTGAGAACCCAAATAGATTTTTTTTACCAAATATGCTAGTGAGGGATTATAAAACATTTTCTTCTCTGGTTTGCTAGTGTATATTATTTCGTTTCACATATAATACGAGTTTGGAGTAAATATCTTCATTTTTAAAGAATGGAGTTAGAAAGTCCATAGGAATTCCATACCATTTATTTTTAAATGCCAAAGTAAAGAACACTGAGGTTTCAATATATAAAAATGACAAGTGTCAGCTTTCTATGTTTTTTGATTTTAGAGATACCCAGGTAAGAGTCCACGCAATCCAAGGTGTAAGTCCCACCATGTGTAAAATTTAAAACAACTCATGTTTTCAAGTTTTATTAAATACATCTGCCTGTTTAGGATGTAAAGCTTGTAATTTATGTAAAAATAAATAGGCACGAAGTGTACAATCTAGATTCCCTTGAGTACTCAAGACAATGCAAACTAAACTTATTATTTAACTTGACTTTTAAAATACCCTAACTGGTGGCTAAGCGTTTTAAGGCATCAGACTCAATTTGAAAACATTAAAAACTCCGCTTGAGGTGCAAACCATTATCTTATTAAATAAGTTTTAAACATTATTCATTCTAGTTTTCTTGATTTCAAGCTACCTGCACCGGTTGTCACGTGGTTTAAGGCATCAGCTCACTATATGTAAGAGCTATACAAATTTGTCTGGAGTTGTACAACCTATAGTTTCCTAGATATAAGTAAGCAAGCCAAGTTTCAGTTTTTTTAATGGTTGTCTACACCAGTGGTGCTAAGAGATTAGCTTTGAATGTATATAAATGTAAATAGATTAAGCTCGGGGCGCATAGTATGATTTTACCCTGAACATGAAGTTTTTTTTAGCACTGCGTCCTACTACCCAGTAATACGTTTATGTACTAAATACGCTAATGGTATTAGGGATTATAAAGGTTACATCTAAATGAAATGTACCCACATCTGCAGGAAAAAAATCTTGGATAAGCCACCATCATTTTACCCGAGATATATTCGAACCTTGATCTCCCCATCATTGGCAGGCTAGTCTACTGCGAGAGTAGCACGTTAGACCACGTGACCACAGAATTGGGTAGCATGAAATTCAAACCAAGTTTGAACTTATAATGTATCTTGGTTTTATAGTTGTCTAGATATGCAGTCATGTGCTACAAGGCATCAGGCTCGAAATTGACAAAAAATAAAAAACAAATAATCTCAACTTGTTGATTTAAAAAACAAATCCAGTGTTGTAGATAAAAGTTTTCTCCTTAAAACATATACAAGCTTTCAAACAAAAAGATTATTGGTTTAGATCTTACCAACATGATGTTCAAGTTGTCTGGGTCGTAAATCTTTGAGTGTAATTACAATCATATAAAATACAACCCTAATTACATAGCCCAAATTTACTCTAAATACGCCTGATATTACCAAAAAACTTAGATTTTATCCAAGTTTCATTTTTGAATATTTCTTAATTTTGGAATTTCCTAAATATGTAGTCACGTGGTCTAATGCATCAGGATCAAAATTAATTTGAAGTTAAACAAAACAAGGCTTAAGCTGTTGACTTAAAAATAATAATACCGAAAGACACTAAAAGTTTTAAATTTCTAGGTACCTATGTTTTGGAGCTAGCTTCACCACTGGTCACGTGGTTTAGGGCGTCAAGCTTAAAATATATATAAAGATAAATATAAATCACAAGGTATATACACCCTAAGGTTCCCTCAAGTTTATAAGTCTACGTCAAGATTTCGCTTTCTATGTTTATTAGTTTGAGCTTGGTCATACCCAAACTAGTGATAAAGTGGGTTAACATATCAGAATCACAAAAATAAGAATAATAGTATTTAGCTTCATACCCTCATATCTCCTAAAATAGGTATGTTAGGTATTTTGTTTTTGGAGCTACACACACTGGCGGCTATGGAGTCTAAGGCATTAAGCAATGGATTGGCTGTCTTTTAATTGGAAAATTAATATGTTTCCTCATATATGTAGTATAAAATGTAGGTTAAGATTAAATTAACTCCTAACCTACTAGTGTGATTATGGAATAGCCAAACTAATCATAACACTCTAATTTCTCTTTGGATTTAAGATTGAAATATCTCAATAGTTTATCCAAGGATTTGAAGTTGATACTTTTCCTTTGTGATCTAGATAGACAAAAATAAAGGGCTACTACATTAACTAATAGTTTAAATTTATAGAGGTTGACTTTGCTCTTTTGTCTCACAATAGCTGTTAGGAAAAACAAAATAATTCGTCCGGTGTGTTTAGATTTCCCAAAATATTTATGCCAAATTTCAAATTTATGGGTTTCCTGGTTTTGAGGTTCTAGTTTCTCTATACATACATAAAGAAACTAAGCCACTAATACACATATCAAATATACATAATTACTTTATAAATATGTTTGATTAAGCCAAGCTTCACAGTTTTCCGTGGTCTTCCCCAGAAAACAGTGGAATTGAGAACAGTGAGAAAATCTTACTGTATTTACAAATATACTGTATAATTAAAAATAATAATTTTAAAATAAAAATAACTATTCCACAGGTGTTAGTTTTAATTTTGTCACTTTAAAAATGTGAAAAACAGCACTCTGATGCAATTTGTGTTTGCACTTGGTCTTATATATAAAATCCCAGTTAGTCATCCATTAAGTTTGCTCTTAAGAAGAAACAAGCTAGTGTAAACAGGTTAAGCTTTAATAATACAGATTTCTACTTTGGGAATGACCTACTTCTTGTTTGTTTGAAGACACGAATAAAACATAAAGAAGGGTGAACCCTAATTGAAATGGATTTTGATGTTGTTAGCTCTACGAGGATGAAGAATCTTCCTTTTGAATGCATGGAGACTTCAATAAAGTCTACTTTCAAATTAGGACCAATATTAAGCTTATATTCCCTTACTGGTATCCTCAACTAAAATTTTGTGACAACCCCTGTATATCTGTAATTAATTTCAACCATCGATTGGTATCGATACTATTCTAGTAGCAACTAACGCTCATATATTCAATACAACTCATTCTCATATTTTTTAAAGCAACCAAAACTTTGTTTCACTAGCATTATGTCTTATTCCTTCCAGATTTAGCTTTAAGAGTAAACAAATACATATATATTTAAACATAATTTAATCATATCTTTTGACGTTGATCCTAACCAATTTTAAGATTATTATAGTTTATTTCATTTCACCATGATAAAGTTAACGAAATTACTAACAATACGATTACATTTGTCAAATTACTAGTTTTGATAGCTAATATTTTTTTTAATTGTTTTACTTAGCTAATGAAAAACTTTTTTTTTTAATAAATTAACTTTCAGAAATCTATGTATAAACCTTTGTTTAATTCCTTACCTGTGCTAATTTTGGAAAATACAAATATTTGGTTTTCAGCAGAGTGTCTTACCACCCGTTTGGATTACACGCATATGTGTTATATTAGGCTAATGGTTTTAGGGATGAGAAAAGTTATATTTATAGGAAGTGTATCCACATTCCCATGGAGGGAGAGTGGAAAACCTTTTAGGTAAAACTACCTTCGAAATTAGAACCTCGAGCTTCCCACCCTCGAGAGTCTAGTCATGCGAGAATGATGCCTTAGACCATGCAACCACAAAAGCAGGTCTTGGAGAATATATATATTTATAGATAAAATAAAATTATATTGTTTAGTATTAATATTATAATGGTGCAGTTAATATTCTGAAACTGCTAATTATATAATTAATTACATTACTACCAAACTAACTTTACTGGATAACAGGCACAATATTCAATCCTACAGCCGTTCCTTCATCAATGTGAAAAAATGCTTGAATTCTTTTCAAAATATTATATATATACATATATATAAGTAACAACATATTATAATTAATAAGTATAATTCTAGTCTGACCATTACTGTTTGTAAATTGGCTACTGCATAGTAACAAAACGAAAAAAAGAAAGTAAAAAACTTAAGTAAATAAACTTGCTATAGTCAACTTGATAGGAATATAATTTAACTAAAGTTAAATGTTTAAAGGGATCATACCTCACAAAGATCACATCCGAAGACTTATTATATTTTCTGTTACTTACTTTCTCGCACCCCTCAGTGGGATCATCATAAAAACCAAATTCAATCATTTGATGGATGTTGAAGTTTCATGACCTTCTGAACCTGAACAATTGTGTTTTACAATAACCTCTCTCTGTAAGTCAGTTTATCAGTCTGTTATTTGGACTAGAGCCTAACCATTTCACCAATCTGGCTAAATCTTGCTATCTAGAATTTTATAAGATTCCCCTGAGGTGTTTTTGGAATTATATATTCAACCCTAAAATTAAGAACAGTATACGGAAGAAAAAAAATTAAAAATCGATTTTATCGAAATTTTCCTCAACGATTTTGATTAAATTACTATCTAGGCATCTTTTAGCGTGACAGATATAATTGCAATTTTTATTAAGCCAAGAAAATGAATTTCAGGGATCTTTACTTAAGCGGATATTCCCAATTCTTATCATATATCCTCAACTATTTAAGGTACGAAATAAATTATCATTGTAATTGTGTTACCTACACATTTAAGAATCTACTATCTACAATATTTTTTTTATAAAAACTACATTTACTGATCAACACGAATATTAAAGTTTTTTAAATGTGAAATTGATTGCTATGCTCTTTGGTGGACATAGGTATTCCTCCTTTATAATTTTTGTCTAACAGTCTATATTACTTCTTTTATACTCTTTAGTGGAGTATTTCTGCAACAATCTATATTGTTTCGTTTCACAAATCTTATGAGTTCTTAGTAAATAAGATAAAAGAGAGAAAAAGTCCATGTTATCTAACGTAAAATTTATTTACACAAGTTATGGAAAATTTGAAATCCCCCATTTCAGCAACCTTAACTTTAAAACTTCAAATAATTAGGATATTTAGCGGTATTTGAAGTAATCCCACAACATTTTAGAATGTTTTAATTTTCTAATGACCTAAAAGTATACAGTGGGTTGGGTGTGATTTAGTCAACAAACAAACAGACAAAAATTAATCTTTATTTATTAGTATTATTTAAGCTTTTTGGTTACCTATCTTTGTTTTTGAGCTCAAGCGTTTACAAACAAACCCACAGACACACATGCATACAAACAAACACACATCCTATATTTATTATAATCTGATAATTGATTATTGGTTTCTAATGTCAGGCTTCCCATAGCTTATGAGTTGGAGCTCTGGACAGGTTAAAAAATATTGTTCTATAACTAGAAAATAGTGGTTGCTGGCTACCATCTTAAAACAAAATGGTCAAAATAATTAGTATTAACTTATATTGTTAACCGGAAGTACAACTATATCTATGAGAAATGTCAGCACAGTCAGTCCAATATTTGTGGCGTGATTGAGCAACAGACATACGCTTCATTTTAATAAATTATTAGGATTTAATGATCTACGTTTGAGTGCATACATTTTTAAAACAATGGAACTATATTATATTTGGTCAATTTACAATTTTGTATTCACTATGCGAATATTTTATTGTTTATTAATATTAATTATTAAAATAATTTTAATCGCATTGTTTTGAAGGGATAAATAAATCCACGGCAAAATGGTAATAATTATTATTAATACGATGAATTTTAATGTCACATTGTAATAAATAAAACTAATTTCACTGTATAACTTTATACAGGATGGTGGGTAAGTCACAATCTGATTTTAAATGACTGTAGTTTTATTAATTATTGACCTATTAACAAAAATGTTACTTTACGATGTTTAAAGTTTGCTGAGAAAATATTCTAAAAATACGTAATCTTTTGTGAGTGAGTGAGTGAGTGAGTGAGAGAGAGAAAACTGGTGGACACACTGGCTTTGGGGGATCGTACCCAGCCAGATAGCTTCACGTTTTAAAGTGTGGAAATATATCGTCCTTGTGCAGCGTTGGTGGCAAGGTTTTCACGGTAAACATGATACAATTCATGTCAGCACAATTCGAAATTGCCACATAAAATGAATGATTACTGGGTTGGTTTCAGATACAAGGAAAAGCGGACAGTTGTCGACAGTGTGGACCCCGGAGAATTCGCGGCAGTGAGGGCAATGTTCACGTGTAACCCTGGTAAATCAACACGTCAGGTCTCTTGTGAGGACGAACTCTCTAGATACACGTAAAGTGATGAAGAAAGATCTGAAATATTGGCCCTGCAAAGTAGGAATTATCCGTGGAGGACTGCGATAAGAGCGTGAAATACGGAAATATTATTCTTTCATAGCACAATGACTAGGCGGATATATTTTGTAACGTTATTTGGATTGAAAATAAGCTTTGCACGTCAGTGATTTTGTAAATCGACACAACTGCCACTATTGGCCAGATCACGATCTAGAACAAACGGGTGAGAAAATGCAAAATTGACCAAAGGTGACGGTGTAGTGCGGCATGACTTCGGACTGTGTTATTGGTCCTGTCTTCTTACGAAACATAATGAATGGTGACCGTTACCTGAACAGACTGCTTCCATATATGTGGCCAATGGTCTTTTGATGAGACAGTGCTGACAATGTTGTTTTCCATAAGTATGGCATCCCATCCGATTTCAACCTTATCGTTCGTGACTGGCTTTATGAACACATTGCAGGGCGTTGGTTGGGATGACAGGAACTACATGAATGGCCTGCCAGAAGTCCTGACCTCACTCTGTCATTTATTTTTGTGGGTTTGGACCAAAGATGATGTCTACCGAACAAAGCCACGCACTCTGAAAGAATTAGAGTAACGTATCAATGCTGTGTTAGGAAATTTTCCAAAGGATTTCCTTCGAAACCGAATCGATGACATAATGCGACGCTTACAACGCCTGGTTAGCAACGCAGGTGCGTACGTAGAAATTTGGTATGCCACAAAGATTCTCATGGACTTAACAGAATGTTTTTGCTGTGTTTTAACCTACTAATTGTTATTAAAATTATAGCTATTACAAATCAGATAGTGACTTTCCACCCACCCTGTATAATAGCCAATAAACCTAGTAAAAAAAAAAGTGTTCTGAATTTTGTTTAAAAATATTATTTAATCTTAAATTGACATGCCAAAGACTTTACAATCCATTATTGAACCCATCCGAATTTTTTTATAAATAACCCTGGAGTGTGCCACGAATACGTATTTAGTTCAATAAAAACACATCATTCATACTCGAGAATAGATCCTGGGAACCCTAGTTTGATGTGTTATTTCCCATTTATATCATGAAAAAGATATGTATTAACTAAGAACATCACCTTAACACAAGAATTATTCCTGGGAACTTTAGTTTGAAGTGGTATTTCACGTTGCTATCACTATAAAAATATGTATTCAATAAGATCATCACTTGTACAAGAAGAACGATCCTAGGAACTCTAGTGTGAAGGGGTAATTCTTATTTCCACTGAGCTACTTTACCTGTTTGTACAGCTCACAGTAATATACTCCACACATTAATAATGCATGAGTCAATGTGGAATTGTGAGGGCATCAGGGGAATCTATGTTTAATGTTGGGCGTCCAGGGTTTTGAATATTTTGGATTTATTTATTTATATAGAAATTAATGCATTGGCTAACACATATTGTTCCGTACTTTGAAACCTACTTTCTACCCCTTAAGGCTTTCCACATATTTACACCAGGGAAGTGGGGAGATTAGGAGGGTAAAATTTAAACAATGTTTTCCCACATTTCCATGGAGGGAGGGTGATATACAATTTAGAAAAAAAACGCCTCATTACGATCTGCCAATATTTGAGTTCTAACTTCTTTATACTGGAAAACTATACAATGCGATACTGACGCCTTTTTAAAAATTGTGCATTGCAACACGTGTCGTTGCCTGTGCCATAATATAAAGTAATCAATTTGAGTAAAATATTTCTCAACATATAAATTGAAGGTAGCACATTTCGTTGTGGTGCCGCCGGGAATTCAATGTTTGTATACGTCATAGCCGGCGTAATACACGACTATAAACATTATTGAAATTTGTAAGTCATCTATTGGTCAACGCTTGAGTATATTATACTGTGTCCTGGTACCATTCATTAAACCAATGCGGTTGCGCTACTGGTCTACACCATTCGTAGCCCAATTTGGGGTGATATTAGTCAGTACTAATGTATCGTTGCCCAGGGGAAGCCCGAATGTACAAATCGTACGTTCTTTTCATGGAGATTCTTTCCTAGTCTCGATGAGATGAGGTGATGGTGATAGTGAGTATGATGGTGTGGAACCAGTGTAAACATTCAAACCTAAATTAGGCCTAACTAACCAAAGCTGGTTACGTTGGGGTGATTCTCCTTAAGAGAAAAATACCCAAGGTCCCAAGAGTGGCTTTTTCACCTCTATGGCGTGTGATGGTTGAAAACCTAGAGTTGCTATTGCACCTCCATGGATTGTGATGATTGAAAACCTTGAGTAGCGATAACAGCTTTGTAGCTTGTGATGGTTGAAAACATAGAGTTGCTATTGCACCTCCATGGCTTGTGATGGTTGAAAACCTAGAGTTGCTATAACACCTCTGTAGCTTGTGATGGTTGAGAACCTAGAGTTGCTATAACACCTCTGTAGCTTGTGATGGTTGAAAACCTAGAGTTGCTATTGCACCTCCATGGCTTGTGATGGTTGAAAACCTAGAGTTGCTATAACACCTCTGTAGCTTGTGATGGTTGAAAACCTAGAGTTGCTATTGCACCTCCATGGCTTGTGATGATTGAAAACCTGAGTAGCGATAACACCTCTGTAGCTTGTGATGGTTGAGAACCTAGAGTTGCTATTGCACCTCCTGGCTTGTGATGGTTGAAAACCTAGAGTTGCTATAACACCTCCTGTAGCTTGTGATGGTTGAGAAACCTAGAGTTGCTATAACACCTCTGTAGCTTGTGATGGTTGAAAACCTAGAGTTGCTATTGCACCTCCATGGCTTGTGATGGTTGAAAACCTAGAGTTGCTATAACACCTCTGTAGCTTGTGATGGTTGAAACCTAGAGTTGCTATTGCACCTCCATGGCTTGTGATGATTGAAAACCTAGAGTTGCGATAACACCTCTGTAGCTTGTGATGGTTGAGAACCTAGAGTTGCTATTGCACCTCCATGGCTTGTGATGGTTGAAAACCTAGAGTTGCTATAACACCTCTGTAGCTTGTGATGGTTGAAAACCTAGAGTTGCTATTGCACCTCCATGGCTTGTGATGTTGAAAACCTAGAGTATGCGATAACACCTCTGTAGCTTGTGATGGTTGAAAACCTAGAGTTGCTATGCACCTCCATGCTTTGATGGTTGAAAACTAGATTGCTAAACACCTCCTAGCTTGTGATGGTTGAAAACCTAGAGTTGCTATACACCTCCGATAGCTTGTGATGGTTGAATAACCTAGAGTTGCTATAACACCTCCGTAGCTTGGATGGTTGAAAACCTAGAGTAGCTATAGCACCTCCATGGCTTGTGATGGTTGAAAACCTAGAGTTGCTATAAACACCTCTTGCTTGTGATGGTTGAAAACCTAGAGTAGCTATAACACCTCCATTGCTTGTGATGGTTATAACCTAGAGTTGCTATAACACCTCCGTAGCTTGGGATGGTTGAAAACCTAGAGTAGCTATAGCACCTCCGTGCTTGTGATGGTTGAAAACCTAGAGTTGCTATAACACCTCCTTGCTTGTGATGGTTGAAACCTAGAGTTGCTATACACCTCCATTGCTTGTGATGGTTGAAAACCTAGAGTTGCTATAACACCTCCGTAGCTTGTGATGGTTGAAAACCTAGAGTAGCTATAGCACCTCCGTAGCTTGTGATGGTTGAAAACCTAGAGTAGCTATAACACCTCCTATGCTGTGATGGTTGAAAACCTAGAGTAGCTATAGCACCTCCTAGCTTGTGATGGTTGAAAACCTAGAGTTGCTATAGCACCTCCGTAGCTTGTGTGATGGTTGAAAACCAGAGTAGCTTTATACACCTCCTGCTTTGATGATTGAAAACCTTTAGCTAAAACACCTCGTAGCTTGTGATGTCGAACCTAGAGTAGCTATACCTCCTGGCTTGTGATGGTGAAAACCAAGTGCTATACACCTCGTAGCTTGTGATGTTGAAAACCTAGAGTCAGACTAAACTCGAGCTTAAAAGATGTATTGAAAAAACTATGTCACTGCTATTGTACTTTCTCTTCTTTTGAATTTTAGAAACAACTTATAGTCGATCATCTTATGTGATGTTAAGAACCTAGAGTTGCTATTGCACCCCATAGTTATGTGACAGATATGAAAAACTGAGTTTGTCAATTATCTACCTCTGAGCTTTGATGAAAACCTAGAGAAATGTTATTGCACTGAAACTAGAGCCCTATGAATTTGAAGAGTTTTATATTAAATATATGTTAATTTTCAGGCCTTAGGCTAAAAGGATTGTTTTACTTTTAACTATATATTTTCCCCAACATTCTTTTAGCTATTTATCGATCATTCTTTACTTTACAGATCCAGACTGTTAACGATGTTGTGCAATTTGTTCCATGCAGGAAATGAAAATATAATCTCAAGAGAATATTGTATGTAGAGAGTCGACAGACTATTTCAAGGGTCATAAGGATCACACTATCACTCCCAGGAGATGTGAGAGGGGAAGGCTGTGAGAGTGAAAATCTGGTCGACACCTTTTTCTCCACCAGTCCCTTTCCGAACCTTCTGACGCCACCCTTGAGTCCTCTGTCAACAAATAACTGTTAAAACCTCCTAGAAGGGGAAAAAAAAGGAATCTCGGTGATTTTCTTTCCTGCCAGTGAACGGAAATCTGTGCAGTATTTCAACATCAGACCATCTACCTACAGCGATCATTGCCTCAATACTCTAAGGAGAACGACCTCAACTATTTGTCTATTTTAGTTTTGGGAATGCTTGGGAAGAATCCTCTGCAACGGAGGAGGATATTAGCTGAAACACAGACTGAATTGCTTTATAACGTAACATAGATATATAATAGAAAATTTAAACAATAGCATCTTATTAGTTAATCATTAAAAAAGAGGCTTATTGATGTTCACTATGGATAGTTAACGTTTAATTTCTGGACCAAATAGTTATAATAAAAAATACATGACTTACAAACAAACTTTACCAAAGTACTATTAGGAAAAACTTTATTAAAATAATTTAACAATCCCAAATTCTTAGCTCTCCAATCATACTAAAAGTGACTGAGATAAAACAAATTTGTGAAGGAACTGATTTCTGGGATAGAGGTGAAATAATGTAATTATTAATATTAATGTATTTAAAGAATTTATAACTATGTTGTAGCTTTAACCAGTCAAGTATTTGTTTTTGGACACAATAAAAGAGTGATCTTAAATAATCGACATGTTTTCTTATGGTTAAAGTTTTTTTTTCTTTAGTCAACAACTTGAAGGTTAGTTTGAATTTATTTCACTCCATCCAGAGCTGAGCGTGCATTCAGCCCTGCAGCTGGCTAGTGCTGCATCCACCATCTGGTAGAAAACCTATGTACTCAGGGATTCTAGGAAGTGTGGTGGTCCCCGTTACCCTTCACACGAGAATTTCTATGAGCGAGTGCTAAAGGGCCAACAAATTGTAACGGAATGTTATCTTCACATGTTTCTTCACAGTGTTCGTTTACATACCACAATATACATTGGGCTGACGGATCTACTTCCCTTTCGAAGGAAGTTCTCCTACGTACTATTATCGCTCAAGACAAATCCGTCGACCTTTGCTGGGTTTGAACCCACGAGAATCGGGTCCTGAGGCAGATCAATTCACCCCAAGACCACCGAGGTTGCCTGAAAAAAGTATGGAGAACCATTTATTAGCAAAACTATTCCCTCTTAATGCACCTAATTAGAATTGAATGCCGGACCTCTGAGAGAGAATTAGAATTATAAATGAGTCCATACCCGTAATTAGGACAGTATGAAGGATTTTACAAATAGCCTATTTCTTTGATACAAGATTTATATAAACTACATACTAATAAGTTTAGGACAATGTTCCTAATAATACACCTAGCTATTATTCCAATTATCGTAACAGTCAAGTCTAGGGACTAATAACTGACCTAGGAGAGTATACTAATATTATACACTAAGATGTTATATCAGTAATATTACCAGCTCTATGTGGGGACTAATAGCATACAGATCAATGCAGGATCCTAAATCTTGTGTTGGACCACGCTCCAATATTCCTGTAGTCAACATTTACAAACACTAACTCGCCTATTCAACCTATCTAACCAATCGGTCTTATGACAGTACTCTTATAGTCAACCTCACTAACCATTCAATCATAGAACCAAATACCTGTGGTCAACATCTCTTACCCCTCGGTCTTATGACAGTACTCTTATAGTCAACCTCGCCTACCATTCATTCATAGAACAAAATTCCAGTTGTCAACATCTCTTACCCCTCGGTCTTAGGACAGAACCGTTATAGCCAACCTCTCTAAATATTAATTGATAGAAATACATCCCTGTTTTCAACCTCTCTAACCACTAGGTATTAGGACAGTACCCTTATAGTCAACCTCACTAACCATTCAATCATAGAACCAAATACTTGTGGTCAACATATCTTACCCCTTGGTCTTAGGACAGTACCCTTATAGTCAACCTCACTAACCATTCAATCATAAAATAACATCCATTGGTAAATATCTCTAACCACACAGTTTTAGGACAGTACCCTTATAATCGACCTCTGTAACCATTAATTCAGAAAATAACATCCTTATGGTCAACCTCTCTAACCACTCGGTCTTAGGACAGTACCCTTATAATAAACCTCTGTAACCATTCATTTATAGAGCAAAATTCATTGGTCAACATCTCTAACCACTCGGTCTTAGGACAGTACAGTTATAGTCAACCTCTCTAACCACTCGGCCTGAGGACAGTACCCTTATAGCCAACCTCTCTAACCATTCATTTCATAGAACAACTTCCCTGTAGTCAACCTCTCTAACCACACAGTCTTAGGAACCGGCTTATGGAGAAATAATGTAAAAAATAATTTTGATAAATCTGAAAGAGGGAGGTAATATAGCCTACTAGAGATGGGACGATACAAGTTTTTCGATTCCGTTTCTCGATTTCGATTCTTAAATTTTTGCTTCAATTCTTCGATACATGATTCTTATTGAAATAGGCCTGAAATGAAGTGGGAATGGCCATATTGGTTTATTATAATAGAAACTAATATGTCTACCGTGATAGGTAAACCGTTTTTACCAATTTGATTTTATTCTGAAAATCTCGGTAAACGTCTATTAATATTAATTATACATATAAAGCATTTTTGCCTTTAGAAACTACAGTCAGTGATATTAATGTTGGCTTTAAAATGTTTGAATTAATTTTACCTATATTATTATTACTACTATTATTATTATATTTATTATTATTATTATTATATTATTATTATTATTATTATTATTATTATTATTATTATTTATTATTTAATTTGTGAGAGTAGATTTGTAAAGCAATCCTAAAATATTTCTTATCACAGGGTGTGCATCTGTTAATATAGAGGTTCATTTGTGTTTTTTCTTGAATACATTATGCTACCACGGTAAATATGTTTTCATATTGAAGCAAAACATCAATTTTTAGGTTTTCAAATCTATTTCAATGCGTTTGTAAGTTTTACTATACAAATATATGGAATGATTAACGAATAAATGCGTTACAAACAACCTTTAATATTTGATATTCATTAATTAATCTCTTAATAAAGTATTCACGATCATTTTCACGTATCTCTAGGAATCTAGGCATCAAGAATCGAGGTATTTTTTTGATTCTCGATCCTCTCGATACCCTTAAGAATCGATAGGTATCGAAAAATTGAATTTCCCATCTCTATAATATACATACATAAATCAACTCCTTGCAAAGGCCTAGATAACTAAATGTGTGTTTATGAAACCTTCAATTAGAGTTCATCAATGTAGCATGTCATTTATATAATACTAGCTTTTGCCCGCGGCTTCGCTCGCGTTAATGTAGATTTTATCAATAGATTCAGGTTGTCGATTGACACAGGGAATATGACAATAAAAACGATCAACATATTGAGGTTGTTAGTCAATAGAGGTAGAGATAAAGTAAAAAACAAACTACACAATATAAATCAGGATTAAGTGTAGGAGTAGAAAAGAAGTAGAGGAGTGTGTGGCAGTAGAGTCAAAGGTTATGCCTTGCCACGAATTAGAAGATCCTACTCCATATTAAATTTTACTTACAGTTAATTAAATCCCTTATTTACTCCGCTTGTTCTTGACCGTTGCAATCATGGGCACAGAATTGATCATTATTTTAGGACGCTCCTATATACTATGTTGTATGTTCTTCCATTTGGCACAAATACATACAAATTCTGGGCATTGGACACACGCGAACAGGCTACATATAGCTGGCCATGAGAAAAACATGGCATTTCCAAATGCACCTCTGCTACCTGAAATGTTTGCCCTTGCACTTTGTTAATAGTAATTGCAAAACTAAGTTTGATTGGAAACTGGAGTCTTTTGAATTGAAATGGTAGGTCAGTGGGGATTATTGGGATTCGAGGTATGATTACACTTTCCCCTTTTCCCACACCTGTTAAAATGGTGGCACAGATTATATTTTGCCCTAATTGTGTAATTGAAGCCTCGTCCCACTACATAAACGGGGTGCTTCTAAATTTCACATAAGCATAACTGGTACACATAATTTCAATTGTAGTTTATGCAAGGGTACACCCGATAGCTCCAGAGAATTTAAAAACTCAGCGGGATATGAAGTGCTCTGTTCTGTGTCCATGATTGTATCTATTGACAAATACTCCTTTATTTCTCCCTGCACCTCTTTCAAAATGACAGTGTTGATTTTGTTAACGATTTCATATTTTGGTGCAAGAATTGCTCTTGCACACAACCAATGATCACAATTTAAATTTAGTTGTAAGTCTGGTTAAACTTTATCAATGAGCTCCACATCATTTTCCACCAAATTTCAGAATTCCCCTGTAAGTAAAATACACCCTTCAGCATCCGTGTCCAAACGTCCATCGCCAATTTTCAATAGTGTCTCTGCGTAATGTCCTTAATCTACGTCATTATAAAGGTGGACTCTCATATTCGTTGTTAGGCTGAATTTTTTCACTTTTTCGACAATCTTGATGACTTGAGACAGGCTGTGATTTCATCTGTATGTGATCCCCTCTGGATCACCGGTAGAGTTTGTCGGAAGTCACCAGCCAGTAAAACTACCATTCCTCCTCTCTCTCAAGTCCTGAAGATTTTGGTTTAATGCCTCTATAGGTTTTTTGTGGGACATCGTACTTTCGTCCCACACTAAAAGTTTACATTGTCGTAGCATCCTACCTCGAGAGCTATTTTTGCTGAAATGAATCATACCAAACTTCTTACGACAATTTTGTCATTTACCATAACGGGGTGAACAGACAGAGCTTAATTAGCTGAGTATAATCATTTTTAATCATTTTAAGATAGATGTGCCTAAAATAACTCGGGAACAGATTTTTATACAATATATCAGGTTTTCTTCTGGGATACCGTAGGTCCCTTTTTCTGTACTCCAGGCATCATGTTGCAATTAATTTATTCATATCAGTAGGCCGAGTTGTTAAGCCGGACGACCGTCTAACAGATATTTTTTCTATCCCACAGGAACAATACTTTTTTCTGGATGAAAGGTACCCTATGTCCTTTTCTGTACCCATGACAACGTGTATTCAAAATTTCATGATGATCGGTCGAGTAGTTTAGGCGTGAAAGCGTAACAAACAATAACAAACAAACAAACAAACTCACATTTGCATTTTTTCTAGATGAAAGGTTCCCTATGTCCTTTTTTGTACCTATGACAACGTGTATGCGAAATTTCATGATGATCGGTCGAGTAGTTTATGCGTGAAAGCGTAACAAACAATAACAAACAAATAAACAAACAAACAAACTCACATTCACATTTTTTTTGGATGCAAGGTACCCTATGTCTTTTTCTGTACCCATGACAACGTGTATGCGAAATTTCATGATGATCGGTCGAGTAGTTTAGTCGTGAAAGCGTAACAAACAATAACAAACAAACAAACTCTTATTTGCATTTTTTCTGAATGAAAGGTACCCTATGTCCTTTACTGTACCCATGACAACGTGTATGCAAAGTTTCATGATGATCGGTCGAGTAGTTTAGGCGTGAAAGCGTAACAAACAATAACAAACAAACAAACTCTTATTTGCATTTTTTCTGAATGAAAGGTACCCTATGTCCTTTACTGTACCCATGACAACGTGTATGCAAAGTTTCATGATGATCGGTCGAGTAGTTTAGGCGTGAAAGGGTAACAAACAAACAAACAAACAAACAAACTCACATTCGCATTTATAATAGTTAGGATAGGATGAATCTACCATTAAAATTCCATAAAGAAATTAAAATTCCATAATGACAATTAAAACAAGCTAGAAAGTACTAATCTATTCCAATAAGATATGGCAGCTGGTGACTCATTGTGAATTGATGTTGCTGGGAAACGCCCAAGCGTCGAGGAACATTGCTCCAGCAGACCATGTCGGCACCGCGAGCATTTTCACGTCTTGATCGAAGGGCACACGTTGAAGAAAATAAAGATAATTGTCTCTGCTCGCCACACATTCTGACAGCGCTAGTGAGAAAATGGAGTAATTCTACAACTCTAACCCCCCCTTCTAACCTTAGATCTCATGAAGTAATCAAATTCCGAGGTAGTTCTGTTGCTATATAACAGATTCCCTGTGACTCGCATTTTTCTGTTCCATTATATTTATTCACCAGAGGAAGAACTACGACGTAAGACTTCAGCAACGAAGAATACTGGTGGCCACAATGTTTCGGGCATTCGTCTCACCGCCACGTCACAGAGGAAGCCTCTTGTGAGACTTCAAGTATCTGTAGCTTCTTTTTAGAATCTATATTAGATTCTAAACTCCGTTTCCATGTCCATCACACATAGTTAAATGTATCAGAATGTTTTTCTTTATTTTCAATGTCGATTAGACATTGAGTATCGTGTCAGAATATCTGACGTTGCTTTCTATGTCCATCAAAAATAGTTTCATGTATTAGAATGTCTTGCTTTATTTTTTATGTAAATCAGACATAGTGCATTGTGTTAGAGTGTCTGAGTTATTTTCTATGTCCATAAGACACAAGTTTTAGTGTCAGAAGCTCTAACATTATTTTCTATGTCCATTAGACATGGTTTCTTTATTCGGAATGTCTGACGTTATTTTATGTCCATCAGACATGGTTTCTTTAGTCAGAATGCCTAACGTTATTTTCTATGTCCATCAGACATGGTTTCTTTATTCGGAATGTCTGACGTTATTTTCTATGTCCATCAGACGTAGTTTCTTGGGTTAGATAGTCTGAGGGTTATTTCCCTATGCCCATAAAAAATAGTTTAAATATGAGGGTTCTATGCTCTACATATGTATAGGAGCAGGTGATTGTGTACAAAGAACCTATTAATATGTTTTTCTTTTCCAAGTCTTTAAGACATTTTTATATTTTTATGACACCCTAAATGGTATGATCACGTTTAGGATCTCTTTATGGCTAAAATCAGATATAACACTTTTTTATTAGACCTAGTTAGGTCAGTTAATGATTGCAGTCACGATTACACACTTTTTGTGTAGCTATTTACGGTGCGCAACCTGTGGGAGCACTACTAGATTGAAATAGTGGCCCACGAGGATAATGCTTTCTTTCAGCCCCTTCTGACGCCATATTTATCTAAGTGTTCAAAGATAGTTAGTATTAGCTATTGTATGCCCTAGTAATGAGTAAATGTATACATTTACTATTGATTGTTCTGGCAGTACTCATTAGGAAAGGACCAGCCATAGTAAAATACTGAGTAGATGTCTGATTGTTAGCCATCTATTATTTGTAAAATGGAGCCTCTTATCATATGATATTATTCTCAGGTTTTTCGTAGCTCTCCATGAGGGTTAATACAAGCTAGCTTGCTTAAATAATATTCTTCTTAGTAACTCTAAAAATATAGGATTTAATCCTATGTTTCTATTTTCAATTGTTTCACTATAATTCATGACTAGATCTCTCAGGTATTAGTCTGGTATTAGCCTGGCTGGATTGTCTTTTTGTATTTTGCCTAAAATTTAGTTTCCCTTTTTACTCTTGCCGAGTTGTGGCGGACGATTCTTCTTTCGAGTATGAGCGAATATCCCTATTTCTAGAGTTATTAAACTAAACGAAATGTTCTATCTAACTTCTGTCGATTCTTTGTCTACAACGTATTAATACCTATTGGTCCAACCTAATGTTTTATATCTCGATAACGGAATAAAGTTATCGTTGATTAATTGAATTAAAATCTTGTCACTCATATGTATATATTTGTGATGCATTTTCTTTCCCTATCCTTCATCAAGTATAACTTATGTAAAGATATAATAGTAATCGTCTCTTTTTCTACGTGATAGGAGAAGTGACAGTTCATCAATTCTAAAGGGGGTCTAGCCATTTTCAAAGGGGCTCAGAACCATCTGAATTTATACTTTCTACGGCATATTGTATATCTTTTTAAAGAGACTATTCACACTATTTATCATCTGAATATAGATATAGTACTCAATCAGGTTTAACAAATATAGATATGTCTACACAGTGTTTTATTTTCATAGAGCAAATACTACCAAGCCTGTATTCTATGATTTTTTTCAAACTTAAATAGATTATCTACAGGTATTTGATACCGGCCTAACTATAGTGAGCTCCTTTTGCAAACATTTGACGTCTCCAGCTGAGAATCTCATATACTCAAAGTAAGTGGTTTAATACACTAGTATTAGTGTTTGTAGCCAAAGCTAGGCCAGTATGCCTAATATAACTTTTTTAAATTATATAATTTTATTTATTTGAAATATTTAACGTACACTTTCTGAATCTACTGATTAAGTTAGCACACGAGAATGTGTATGAGCGTGAACGAAAGTGCCTACCAATTTTGCCAGGAGTTTGCCACATACCATCCAGATTTATTGAACATGCCACAATTGACATGGGACCAACAACTTTATTTCTCCTCTGAAGAAAGTTGTGCTACGGATTCTTATCGCTCAAGAATCTCAAACCAATCAAACTAAACGTTGTTTATACTTCATTGAAAAGAAATTAAAGATAGTTATTAATTTGGTTGTAACCTATAATCTAAACCAACCATTTACTAACTGGCTAATAAGGTTGTTTCCCGTTACGAAACCAGCTGCTCAGATACCATTCATTCCTCTAGTTTTTACTCAAAAAGAAGGATGTGGGACCATCTATCTAGGTCAACGAAATTCAAATGAATTTCCCAATCATTGGAATGATGTACTTTGCTTTTGTAAGATCCAGTTCAAAAGATATTGATTTCTACTTATACACAGGACGTTCTTTGGTATTAAACTTTGCACATGAGACCTACTGGCACGCTTTTCACTCGAATATAAACTGTCCATTTTACTCAAAATTAAAACTAATTTATCTATTGAGCTCTCTTAAAGGAATCTTTGTATATAGTTAATTTGTATAGTATACACTGGTGGAAAAATTGGCTAGCAGAAACATTAATTGTTTACTTTTAAACCTTCTTCCGTGGTGGTATGATTTGAGCAAAAGGATGGACTACTGATAAAGGGGAGATTGGGGCTCGAATCTTATAGGCGTACCTAGTACAAATGATGAGCTTAGTCTTTATATATTAAGTTAAGATCAGGTGGGAAAAATTAAAACAAAAAATCTTGTGAACTACCTGGAAAATAAATTTCTAATAAGTTTAATATATCTTAAAATAGGAAGCCATATGCTATAACGGAAGCACAATTAGATTATCTTAAATATGATTCGACCCACTTCGGTTGCTGAGTGGTCAGACGTGCAACTCTCGCAGTAGACTAAATTGCCAACTACGGGGAGATTGAGGTTCGAATCTCGGTCTGGTGTACTGAGGGTGCTTTTTCCAGACTGGTTTTCCACCCTCCCTCCACGCAAATGCGTGTACACTTTCTATCATTAAAACTTCTTAATCCCTAAAATCATTGGAGTATACAAGCATATAGCCAGAATGGGTAGTAAGACGTGATGCTAAAATAAGTTTGAATATTTTTTTATATTTTAACACACCAAAAAATAACATGAAATAAATAGTGTATAAATTTTTTGAAGTTATATCATTATAAAATCTAAAATTCATCATAAAAATTATACCAAAACAATCATTGTTCATTCAAACAAGTTATTATAATTTGTTTTCTTGAAATGAAATAGTTCAATGGAGAAATGAACCCTTATATCCTCGATATGTAAGCTACAAATATTAGCCTAAGTTTTGTAATTATTTTAAACTATCTGCAGGATACCTAGATTACAATACATCTATTAAACCTACTCAAATAGAATGAATTATTAAAATTCAAGTCTTGGTTTTGTATTTATTATTAATTTCTAATTTTGTATTAATATTAATGGTAATTAATCTTTACAAAAATTATAGAATCTATTGCTAAACATATTACAAGTAAACTAATCTATCTAATTATTTAGTGCAATTTCTTTACACATTATTTCTTAAAACTCCCCCTGATATTATAACAAACTATATTTATAATTTTTGGCTTCAGGATATTTTCCTTCAACATGGTTAAATATAACATAGTATTCATATTTTATATTAACTTTAATCTTTAAACATGGAAAACCCGGTTTGTACTTTTAAATATTTAATATTTAATTTTGAAATCTATGGGTTGTAGATAAAAATGTAAATCATGTTAATGTCAAAAATAATTAATATATTTTGTGTTTACCGATCATGTTAAAAAAATCAATATTTACTAAAATTACTTTAAACAATATTAAGCACCATTTTATCATATTTCAATCGTGTAATCAAATAGTTATATTGCATCATGCCATTTTATTAGGTTCATAAATTAATAGTATGCTCATATATAGCGGAAAAAACGTTTCTAAAGAAATTATACTATTTTCATATAGAAAGAGTAAGGTAGCACGATGCGTTTATATTGGAAAACTAGAAGTTGATACACTCATGGGTGCCAAAAATGTAGTAGTCCTCGATAACCAGGCTGCCAAAAAATCATCAAATTTGTCAACATATTGAGTTCAATGAATCACGACACAAATGATCTGAAAATACGAAAGGAGCTACGTTATTTGCTTGAAATTTTAGATTATTCTATCGAAAACCTACAGCAGAAAAGTTGGGATGTAGTTTCTTAAATGATTTTTCAATATTTATTTGATGTATAGAGATAGGTTTTGTGTTATTATTTTTAGCAGTGTATGTAGCTACTGCTTCAGATTATATGCTTATGTCCTAGTTACGATAATGTGTTAGTGATAAGGAGGGTTGAATTTAGAGTATGTGCACCCTCATTTGCATGGAAAGGTAGGGACAAACTTTCTAGGAAAAATCACCCTCAGTACATCCAACTGGGACTCCCTCACTGATCTCGCCGTCAAAGGCAGTTAAGACTACTGTGGGGGTTAAGACTTGGACCATACGACCTCCGAGGTAAGTGGGCTAACTAGAAATATGATTTTAAATTTGTACTCATACGTTTCTTATTTATACTGCAATAAAACAACTGGAATTTGTAAAGGCTTATAACCATGAATCTGATACGAGTACGACACTTTAACTCAGTAGGTAGCATGTCTGCCTACCGAGATAAGGGTCCCGGTTTCGATTCCTGGCATGACCGAATATTAATGTAATGTAGGTTTACACTTTCCCATTGATAAATTAACGGCTGGGGACTGGATGCTGTTCTTGTCCTAGTCTGAAGTTGTATTATAGGATATATGAAGCTACGATAGGCCTATCAAGCTGATAGTGGAGAATATATGACTTGAATAAAACAATGACCCAGACCACAGGCTGGAAACAGTAATTGAAGTAAAAATATCTGACACGAGTTTCTATGTTTCAATCCTGACTGAACTATTTAGGGAGATGTTTCTGCCTAGAATGTTTTCAAGCAGACCAATGATCGCCTTATTTGACTGCACAATATAATCTTCTTAGGCTTACTCTCATCATGTTAAAGGATGTCATCTATTGCAATTGTTTTCAAAAGCTACTGCAATAAACTTCCAGCTCGCCAAAATCTAATAGACCAATGAATAACAAATAAAAAAAATGTCATGTTTAGTACCAGAAGTAGAATTAGGGCAAAATAATCTGCATGATATTACTGCCATATTAAAATGTAAGCTATGAACATTGGTTTTTAAGTATATTTTTTAACCCTGTTTGGCAAAATAAGCTTTTAAAAACCATAAAAACAACTATATTTCGGTTATTAAACAACAGAATCAATCAAAGTAGCTCTACCAATTATACAATACAAATTGTTACAGCAAATCAATGATTTTATTTTTATAATTTTTAATTCAAAACGTTTTAAATTATAAAATATTATAAAAAACCTATTACAACTTTGTCAATTAAGGTTATAGCTGAAATATATAAAGTATAATCTACATGGGAACTATTATTGGCATAATGGAGCTCCTTAAATTTGTAACTAGGGTTTTAATACTACCTGCAATTCAAGCAATTATGTAATGTAACATTTTAAAATTAAAGTATTTATAAACAATAAATATTTACTTGGAAATAAAATGAGTTCAAAGTTATAATTAAATAAGTTAAATATTTCAAAACCTCAAAAGATAAAATATATGCATCATTAGATGATTGATATCTTACATTTAAAGTAGTATCAATGTTCACATTTCTACAGTTACCACACTGTATTTACATAAGTGTTTTCTCTTTAGGTTTACAATGTTAAAACATTTTACTTCCTTTACGTTGTTCATTTAAAAAATGCTATTAGCCTGGTGTGTGTATATAATAGTATGTTCCGTTCCAGAATAACAGCTGCACACGTAGCTTGAATTCATCATGTGAATCTTCTTGAACAACAGAAGAAACGTAGGGGTGTTTTAAGGGATGCGACTATTCTAGGAGAAAGATGCATGGCAGGGGGGGAAGAAGGATAGATTTCACTTCCTTGTGGGGGGAGAGAATTGCTTCCTCCTATAGCCCTAGGGGTATAATATATTAAAATAACATTATGTTTTCCTGATCCTCTGGCAGGAGATTGTCGTGAAATATTCGGAGACATTTAGTATGAATTATATGTCTCCCACGCCTTACAGTAGATTGACGGTCTTAGAATCGACTGATCACTGTTACTAACTCTACTTGGCTCCCTCTTTACTTTCTATCGACCCTTGGAGAGATAATATTGTGATCGTTATAAAATTTGAAATCAAAATTTTCATAAACGTTTCATGACCCCCTATAACAACAACAAATAAGTGGTTTTTTGCAATACCATCTGTCTAATCTGTACCACCAACTAGTGTCCAAACTATTTTACTAATTGGGCTCAAACTTGGTATATGAGGTTTTCATAAAGTCCCCACGAGTGGTTTTTGGAATTAGATATCTAACCCTAAATTTAAGGGTAGTTTATGAAAGACAAAAGAGAAAGAATAAATTTTCATGAAATTTCGCTGTAACGATTTTGATTAAATTCTATATTTATATATTGTTTGTCACTATAAATAAAATGGAAATATTCATTTTCTTATGAAATTGAATTTAACAATACTTTATACACAATAAATTTTCAAATGTTCATCATTTCTCCGCAACTATTTGAGATATGATATTACTTATCATTGTAAAGTTGTAGTACCGTACTCTTAAAGATAAAAATCTTTTATTTAAATATATTATTTATTTATAAAATCAATAGTTTATGATTTATAAGCTTGTTAATTTAGGACTTTGAAAATTGATTTGATTCTTATGCTCTATTGTGAACAAAGCTATTTCTTTTTCTCCATTTTTCTGTAACAGTGTTCCTAGTTCTTAATGCCATAGAGTAAGTAACACTGTATATTGTTTCATTTATGATATTTGGTGTAATGTTTCTACAACAATGTATTACCTAATATTTCGTTTCACAATCATACAAGTTTTTTAGTAAATGTATATTTTAAGATAAAAACTGAAGAAAGTTTGTGTGTTGTGCACCGTACCATTTATTTTGTATATAGAGTAATTTGTATTGATAAGTTTTCTTACCTATTAATTATTTAAATTGTAATTTGATTTAATAGTTGAAGTTTCCTTTTATTAAAAGCGCATGGAATTATTGAAATGACGTCCAGTTCAGCCACCTAGTGTAGACTATTCGCTACTCTTGTTGCACAGAATGTTGCCCAGGTTACACCATAGGAGGTTGTGTACACGTTGTACCCACAGTGATATGATGTGATGATAGTTATTATGTTGTGCAGCCAAGAGGGAGTTTTAAACCTAGCTTAAGCCTAATTTATCAACACCCGTAACGGTTGGGATAATTCCCTTTAATATAAAAATATTAAGGTACGATCCGGGAAACGAAACCGGGAATCCTAACCTTTTAAGCAGGTGCGCTGACCACTACACCATGGAGGCGGATACAATTTTCGTAGATCAAGTTATATCACCACTTTGAGTACGTTTCTAATGTTTCGTGTTTGTGTATAAAATAAAAACAAAGATTTGCCCAAGAGCAAACTTTATTTCTTTAATGATATAAATTGTTTCCAACAATAACTAGAAAAGTCAAGTGAAGAAAATATCAAAGCTGAAGTCAAAATTAAGTTTTGGTTGTTGTCACTCAGCACAACTTTTAACTTTCAAACAACTCATTGTGTACATTTAAGTAAAGAGGAAGGTTGGAAGAAATAAACAAGAATACTATATTCTTCTATGTTAAAATAACTGAATTTACCTCTACCTTTGTCATGGATTTGTTTAACCACCAATTGGTGTTTCTTGGCATCGTATCTGACTACCCATTCATGCTTTAATAATTACGCTATTATGTTAGGGATGAGGAAGGCTACATTTATAAGAACAGTGCTCGTATTTGCGTGGAAGGGTGTGGAAAATCACCACAATACACCCTACTGAAATTCGATCCCATATCTACGACATTGGCAACCCGACTACTGTAATAGTGACACCTTAAATATTTTTACCACTGAAGTGGGTACAAGTTGGTCTAAAAATAAAATTTATCATCTGTTATAAACAAAATATTATATGCCTAATTATGTCAAATGAAGTTAGAAATTTAATAAATATTCATCATAATATGTTGAAGTTACTTCTACCTTCAAAATGTTTTTAAGATGCGAGTGTTAGTATGGGTGTCAAAGTTTAAGAAAAGGAGACTTGACCAAGCAGTTTGAGGCTTCACACATACTTACCATTTTATTGTTGAATTTAAAAACTCCATGGCATCAACCCGCTATCAAATCTTGCCATCCGAGCGGCCACCGTCCGTGTTCGGAGGTAGTGTCAACTTTTGCGGAGGATGTCACGTGGTCAGCATGGTTCCTCTGGCCGCTTATCTCGGTTTTCTAGACCGTAGCTAATTTTCCATTCAATTAGCTCCTCATTTGTCTTCACGAGCTTGAGTTTACTCCGTTCTAGACCCACTGCTTCACATACAATTTAGAAGCACCAGGGATTGAAACAAAGACCTCTGGAATTGTATCTAGGAACTCCGAACACTAGAGCACAGCTAGTTGATCATTGTTGAAATACGAATGACATAACAAGTTTGTTTTTTTTGTCCGTAAAATATTACAGCCATTAAGAAGATAAGCAGCGTGAACTGATCGTTATGAACCAAGTTTGACGAGCCGAGGCTTTATAAATCATTCAAAGCTTTGGTCCTTGCTCAGTAACCATTGCCAGGCATGCCAAACTACAGTAGTTTGATCATACAGACTACAGTGAGCGTTAAAATTACTGAATGGGTCAAATTAAAAGAACCATATTATCATTACTTTAAAGAAGATAGAAACTAAACATCATATTTTACTAATTAAAAAACAATGAACGTAACTGTGTATATTTTTCCTAGAATTGAAACCTTTTATTTGCAGCAATGATGTTAATATCAGGAATTAAATCTTATAGCCAAGTTATTTTTATAATTATTCAAATGTATGTGTCTTTAAGTTCAAATCTCTCGAGTGTTTGGTTTCATTAAATTTGAGAAAACCGCTATTAGCATAATGGTCTATCAAACATTGCACATATTTGGTATGCTAATTCAACATTTTTATTTGGAATCGATTTATTTTGAAGATAGGGTAAAGATATAGTATACAATCTCACATGCCAGAATTCTCCAAATTATGCTAAATTCCCCAATAAAACCTTCTAAAAATGTTGATATAAATAAGAACAGTGTCCCATTTTAAGGTTATTTCTGATGAGACCGGTGGCCCATATACAACCCTATCCATGATAGGCTGTGGCCCACGCAGCTAGGGCCCCTACATGATACGTAAGAATGTCAGTATTAATAAAATAATAATTAATACTGACAGTCTGATGGATCATGTAGGTGAAGTACTGATGGACTGATGGTTGGATTTACGAAACTACTGATTTTATCAGAATTTTCTGATCACATCAATATCAGTCCATCATTATTTTAAATGGTGGTAGAGACTGACAGTAGTACTGACAATAAGACTGACCTTGTGTACGAGCTTGTCAGTATTTCCTTCAGTCTCAGTAGCAAACATAGTTTTCCCTCGCCTTTTTCTTATCATCCATATTATTACACGTTGCATGCAGGAGCTGAGACTGATAAAATCAATGACGTAAAGACTGTCAGTGTACGGTCTCGTTGTAAATACTGATGCATACTGTTGTCATGTAGAGACACTATAAGACGACTCAACATACAATAGGCTGTGAGTTTGACACTCTTGCTCAACGCCAATAGAACGTAGTGCTCCCCTAATCAGCAATCAGCCAACATCATACTTAAGACAAAATCTTCTGACATGATTTAATTATAAGAGCGTGATTCTAAGAAACGTCGTAAGGTATCAACCTCTACCTGTCCTGTGAGGTTTGTGTGGGTACCTCAAATCCATGGGTTGTAGAATATTAATTTATATCTAGGATATGAGGATATTAAAACCATGCTAAATCCTGATGTTAATTTACATTTAAAATAGGGGAGCAACAATATTTTTACAATCGTTAAACACGTAACACTTTTGCTTTTAGTTTTAGGCCTAGGAGCAAAACATACTTGAAGGAAAGTATCCTAACACTTTGGTATCTATTATGAAAACTGTTTTTATTAAACTTAAAATCACTCTAATTATTCTTAATCATTCTTCATTATTGATTTTTTTCATTGTAACTAATAACAAAAATTTTTTTTTAGCAGTAGTTGTATTTATAAATAGAAAGTCCACTTTTATGATTCGAAGTGAAGCCTAATCGAATAAAAATAATATTTCCGAGGATAAATCAAGGTTCAAATATTTAAGAAAATACTTTTCTTGCAAATAAATACATATATGATGGTACTATATTCTGAGCTGCAACATACTGAAGTGTAACCCATCAAGGTAAGCTTTTTGATTTTCAGAGTAAGCGGAGTCTTCCTTTAACTTTAGAGACTAAACATATTTTTAAAAATGTTGTAGTGAACGTATGTTTACATATTTTTCAAGTTATGCCATATTAATATTCTATTATACATCTCAATAGATACCGTATATATTTGCCATACAGACATAATTTTGTAATATTCATAACAGTAAAAAATTACGTTTAAAATAAATAATATGTATTTTTACTTTAAAAATCTTTGTTGGTGATTAAGCTAACTAAACCATGAACGGTTTGAGAAGAAAAGTAGACATTTTTAATACTAAAGGGATATGTTGACAATTTTTCTATCTATTACGGCTGAACCATATATTGAAATTAGTATAAAATGCTTCTTAAATGCAGAGGCCTTTCTAGACATCCACAACTCATTTAAACACAGCTTTAATCCTTAGTGATAAAGAAATTGTGCTGTATGTTTATGTAATCAATACAAAATATAGAAAAAATGTTTTACTTACTATTTCAACATAATTAGTAGCCCAACTAAGGTGATGTTGGAATAAAAACGTGCCATTTTAAAATATCCCCTACCATTTTAAAGCGCACAACTCATTATTTAAATCTATGAACTAAAGGTTTTTTTCACTATAACACAATACTGATATAATAAATCAATATTTTAAACCTTGATTCATGTGTTTAGTTCACAGTAAAATTATATCTTACCCATTACTGCTTAGATAAAATTAATAGTTTTAAAGTTCCCATTTTTCCTTTAGGTATGATTAAGAACTTAACTGCCTTTAGATGTTAGCTCTCTCTTATTATGATGAAAAACATTTGTATTAAATTAATTCTTAAACTTTTTTTTCAGATAAAAATAAAAATATTTTAAATATTAAATTTGCTATATCTATTTATTTTATGTAAATCCCCGCAAGAGAATAATTTAACTTAATTTTCTTGAAAGTTAGCTCAGATATTCTCTGGTCAGATAGGCCTACAATATTAACAATGCATTATATCTTCTTGTATGCGCTAGAGCAAACTGTTACTGTCATTTTTTCAGTCTGGTCAGATAGAGTGTTAACAATGCACTATATCTTCTGGTATGGGCTAGAGCAAATTGTTACTTTAATTAATTTGTCTGTCACATTTATTTATCTGACAAATATGAAAGTGGCATAGGTATGAACGAGACTAGTAATAATCATCCCTGTAGTTAATATAGTGAAAGTGTCGCATGTAGGGTCACTTGGTACCTCACTCCTTATTTTCCTAGTACGCCTCTTCAGTGCAGCATAGGCTTTACAGCTGACGGTGAAATAGTAGAGAACTCAACCAACCTTAGGGTTGAGTACTATTCATAAATACAACTTCAAATTACTGAAATCTCTACTGTATTAGAAATATACTTTGTAAATATCTAATTCATAGAGCATACATTTTCAATCATAAATGGTTTTACTAATTTACAAAATACGAGCCACTACAATCCTCAAAATAGCTTCACTTAAATAAGTTGTTCTTATTATACATAACATGCTTTATTTATTCTAATAAAATGTGTGTGTCTGATTTACTAATCGTAAATAAAATGTACATGAGTGTTATTATAGCACACACAGCTGAAGGATTCCATACACGTTTATGCCAATGACTGTAAAATCTTGATTGATTCATTAACCCTTAATACTACTAGATTAAACTAATATTTAATAAATGTAGCTATGTATGAGGATATAATTAATTTAAAATATATTGATTCATGTAATTTAAAATATATTAATGATATTTATTAATATAATTTAATATATATTCTTGCTATGTATTCATATACATTAAAATATATTAACAGCATGTATTTATTAATGAACTAATTTATCACCACCTCCAATATAAAGAAAATGTAAGTTAGAAAAAGTAGTATAATATAACGCCAGGAGGTTAAAGAAAAGCGTGAGTACATTTATTTTTGGTTAGTGGAGGGGTTAAGAGGGGGTGAGAAACTAAGATTTTTATCAGTCTTATAAACAGATACCAGTGAACTCCCTGTAATTTCTCAATTTATTTCCAAGCAAATCAATTAAATAGATAAAACTCTGAATCTCATAGTGTCCAACGGAAATTATTCTAAACAGTTACTTTCATTGTTCAATAAAATGAATATAGATTTGAAATTTACCACTTCCCAATGAGACCAAGAGGCATGACAAATATTTCCAATTGTTACTGTCTTGGAGTAGTTCTCTGACTTTTGAAGTGGTTCTGTAAGGTGTTTTCTTGAAGTAGTTCCGATGTAGTGACGCTAATTACGGGTTTGAAGTAGTTTCACTAGTTACTGTCTTGAACAATTCAACTTGTTACCTACTACCTCAAAGTTGTATTATGAGGTACTACGTTGAAACTGTTTCAATAGTTACTGTCATGAAGTAGTTCCACGATTTACCCTTCAAGTGCTTAGAAAAGTTGAGTCCACTCCTATCACGAGGGAATATCTGTTATAGTTTGTACGGATGTGGGATGTTATTTTTGACGTCACGTGCAAAATGGTTGTAATTTGAAGTTAGTAAATATTATTGGGGATTTGTTATTTTTGAAGTGTAATTCTAAAAAAAGGAAGAAGATAAAATCAAGTTTTAGAAAACAAAAACCAGTGTGTAGAATCAAGAAAGACAAAAGAGTAGAAAAATATATAAAGGAAAAACACTAACAATATTTCAAGTACAGAGTGAAATTATAAAAACCAATAAAAGAAGGTTTGAAAAGGGAGAGGAAATTGTCTATTGTGTGATTAGGTTTAACATAATATTTTATCGTTGAAGTCTAAAAAGATTTAAACCAAATCATTGTTTTGATGAATCTCTTATTTATTTTCAGACATGCCAATAAAGCAATTATTGTTAAATTATTAAAATTAGTAGTTCTTTAATTACTACACTTTACTGCTTTGTGTTTTTACCGTTTATTCAGTCTGAAGATTTCTCTTTATATTTGAATATGATATATCTCCTATATTTCCCCTTGAATTCGAAGGTAAAAATTTTCCTTAGAAATAAAGTTATACATGAGGAAAAATCAATATATTATTCAATAGTACATTTCATTCACGTGGTTTAAGACTTTCATCTCACAAACTATGTCAACATTTTAAAATAGTTAATTCTTGTTAATTAATCGAATGCTAGAATTTTTAGATTCAAATTAACTGAGATAAGCTATTATACGAAATATATTTTAACCAGCTGCCATATGAAAACGAATAAACAGATCTAAATATTATATATATATATATATATATATATATATATATATATAATACATACATCATTCGGCCTAGATTAAAAAGCTTTCCTGACAAATTTTTCTCAGTATGGTCCATAGATTTGGTAGCTTTGGATGAACAATCGGACACTCAGAATTTCGAGTGACCACCATCTGGAAACAGATAAAACAGATCTAAAACCCTCGTACTTAGGTTGTTAAGTCTAGTTCACAGACAAGGTATACACCAGACTCTGAGCCTTCCGGCCTATGGGACTTTCGCCGCTCTCCTTGAGCCAGGTTTAGTCCTTGGTCTCTGGGGTGAGATAATTGCAGTTCTCAGTGATAGCAGCACTTCCAAAAAAAAAACAGCTCACTTTCAAGTAACCGTTTGTTTTAAATGGGTGCTAGCCCGAACACAATATCTCAGATATCATAAATCCTCCCCCCCCCAACTCATCCCCTTTCTGTGTTTATTTTTATTTTAGTCATTTCCAGTAGCTATGATACTTTACATTCTGTGGATAAATATAAATCTTAATATTTATTACATCGTGATGAGGTTAATTTATTCTAACTTTATATTCTAAATGGTAAATTTACTATAATTTACTAGCTTATTGTTTAGGTGGATGGTTGTAAACAAGTTTGTATTTGGTTGATAAATAGATACATTTCAATTAAATAAGTTTAATTGATTGCTTTAATGTTGTTATGGCATGAGATACAAAAGTTGAAACAACCACCACCATGGTTTAGTATTTTTTCCTCTTGATCTTTAAAGAGTTTATCTTGATCATAGGCTTACTTTGCTAGGTATAAGATTAATACTTACTTTCATACTTTCTTTAAATGTTATTCTGTACCAGGGTTTCTGGAGTTAAGCTAATTGTGTTTGTCAAAATGGAGGTTTCAAAATCATTTAAAATAACTAAACTAGTTTACGGTATTGATTATGTAGATTATTTATTTTATGAAATATGTAGGTTCTGTGCAGCTACCTACTGATAATGCCTCTGCCAACTGTGGTCCATAAAGCGATAGACTGACACTTGATTTGTTATGTCAGATATCTTCATTGCGATTAAGGGACCTTTAATGTTTCTGATACAACACTAAAATACTTCTGATATCACATAAATAATTAATCGAAATAAAATATTGGACACAACAGTACATCTCATAGAAACGTTGAAATATTGTGTAATTATACCAATTAATGTATTTAAGAAAGAGTGCTTAATTGAATCAACTTCTTAAATGGAACTCTTTCAAGATTTGAAGAAAAGCATCAATATCAATATTTTTAATTCATATAATTAATCAGGATGCACTGGAAAATATATTATCTCCGATTAAAACCGATAAATTATCATCCCTCTCTGATTATACTTGACTGTTTGTGCACTTCAGTTTGTTACAAAGGACGATCAGAATCAGGGAACTGATTACCTTGAAAGAAGTGCACTTCAGTATTTAGTAGGATGGGTTTCGAAAAAACACAACAAAGAATTTCCGCATCTTCGTAACCACACCTACAAGCATGAGCCTACATTTACAACACCTTTCTGGATTAGGCATTTGTCTTTTGGTGGCCTTTTCCTTGCCGAGTGATTAACCGAAGTATTAAAGCTGGAAAAAGAAATGATCGTCTTGTGGAGCTTATTAAAGTACCCTTAGTACAAAATTAAATCTCAATGAAAATGTCCTCCAAAATATTTACAAGTATATGCTACCCAATAAGTTGAAGAATGACCCTGGGAACGAGACGATTCCTGGATAGCTCAGTGGTAGAGCATTGGCGTACTAAGGCAAAGGCCCCGGGCTCGATTCTCATGTCTAGGTATCATTTTTCAATCTTCAGAACATTATAATTAAGTTTTAATGAGACGATTATAACAGTTATAAAGTCTATAAGATAAAATTTAAATGTCATAAATTTTAGTTCAGTCGGTAGCTTGTCTGTCTACTGAGTTAAAGGTTCCTGGTTCGATTTCCAGCATGCACAAAAAATATTTCATTGATTAAACGCGGGTTTCCACTAGTACAGTTAATGATTAACGGTCTGCGGCTGGTTGTTGTGTCTATTCTATTTTCAAATCTTTCTATAAGTCGCTTGTTGATATAATCAGTCAGTTCAGAAAGTGCACGATAATTACTATATTTATGTTTATAATATTATATTTTATAATATTATTTAATCCTAATTGTATAAATACATATAATTATTCTTGAGTGACAAAAAATGAATTGGTATGAGTAAATAAAAATAATTTAAACACTCAGGTTGTCTCCTTTAAAACATGTTAGCACCTTTTAGCAGCGAAAATAATATTACTACTATAATTTGTAAGCCTCTTTATTTTTTAATCCAAGATTTAATCAATAATTGTCTTAGAAATAGCTACTCGCCTTTATACAAAAACAAAACTATTCATATACAAATTTTAACCAAATAGAAATGATAAGTTTTTTCATATTCTTTCGTGAGCGGTCAAGTTGGCAGGGGGCTACCAGTGACGTCACGCCTTATTCTTAAGCTGTCTACACAGGCCTTATGGGAACCAAACAACCTCCTTTATGCTAACCTTGACATGAATCTAGCTTTCTGAAAGCCGGTTTATTTATACTAAAAGGCAAGTTTTGTCTGTTCTTTAGTAAAATCACCTTTAAAGTGAACTGTTTTTAAAATTTCCTTCTTGATAGTGATGTTGACACTTGGGACTACATTTAGCGAACTCAGTGGTGAAGGACTCAAGCTTTCTCAATGATAGCAGCCATTTTAACTTCGAGGCTGTAGGTCTGATGTTGACATTGTCTGTAGCCTAGGTTCATATATTGTCCCCAGCCAAATTTAGGGAAAATTAGTTTCTGTATTTGAGAGTTATAAAAGAATAAATATAGGGATAGATGGACAGACAGATGGACAGACAAAATTCAAACTACCTAAGTTAAAACAGAACCTCGCTATGCTTGGTTGATAGCTGACAATTTTAATGATATTTACTATCCAAAGTTTCAATTATTGTAATATATCTATAAATAGGCGTTAAGAATTGGAGAAAATGGACCTGTGTAAAGGGCAGTATGTTAGGAGATTTTATAACCAAACACATTTTTGGTTAGAATAAATAAAATATAACTTCATTAGATACGTTTTGGTTAATCATCTACACATAGTTAGCCAAAGTTTCATAGATATATGTCGCATAAACTACGGAATTTGATAATTATTTTTTTCTTCACTTAAAAATGTTTCTTTTGAAGTGTCATTATGCCCTTGACAAAGTTTCAAGAAATATGTAAATTAATTCAATTTGAATATTAAACTAAACATATCTAATGGAGCAACGATTTTATCGAGTCCATCCTAAAAGTGTTCTGTTATATTAACTGCAAAAATACTAAGCATACGTCTCCTTCCTTTTTATCATCCATGAGCTACAAATCTACATGTCCAAATATTAATCATTACGTTACCTGCACTCTTCTAATACTCGTAGTACTTAAACTTCGTTAGTAAAGATTATGAGAAGCTTTTCATGATATATTCTTATTATGTATTTTATCTCCTTCTACTATTGTCAAATTAAGTAGATCCCCATACACCCATAAAAGAGCCAAGTTTATTTTTACCTCGACGATCTCTTTTTAATGTTTCGAGGATTCATTCTCCTTCTTTAAAAGTCTTCTTCAGGCACAATAATTTGTTGTTTCTCTGTTGAATGTGTTCAAAGGTCGATTTGCTGGTCATTCTCTGGATTAGGTGTCCTCCGAGGGACAGTTCTTGTCAGTGTGGCTCTTAATAAAACATCAGTGTTTGTTTGGATCGTAATTTGTACATCAAACTATCCTGTAGAGTTTCAGATTACTGTCATTATCAAATTTCTGTAATTAATAATGCGATAACTTGACGTAAATAAGAGATATAACAAAAAAGGTTATTATTGGTTAGACCCCCACTTCGGTGGCCGTATGGTGTAAGGCATCACTATCTTGTCAGACTAGCCTGCTGGTGACAGTGAGATCGAGGTTCGAATAACGTTCATATCTACTGGGGATAGAATTTTCCTAAAAAAAAATCAATTCTTCTTCCACGCAAATGCGGGTATATTACCTACAAACTGCTTCGTTTCTAATTCCTACGGGTAGTTATAATAGATGCGGATAGCCTGAACAACTGGTACAATACATGGTTGTATAGGCATATATATATAAGTTATATATATGCTACCAATTTATATATATAATATATATATATATATAGATTGGTAAGATATTTATTTCAAGAGTATATAAACTGATAGCCCACATTAGTGGGTACAGGGACTAAATATCAGGCTAGTTTAGTTTCATTTGCTGGATACGTGAAGGTTTAGGTTTCAATTCTTACAGTGTGTAATGTGGGCCCTTTATAAAAATAATTTCTCACTCTCCTTCTTACATACAAGTATATTTATTTTTTACACTACCTTATTCCTCTTTAATTCACAAGTCCATTAGTGTAACTAAATGCTTATAGCCCAGAAGGCTAGTTATAACCCCCAAAAAATTATAATTAAGTTAAATTAAGTAGTATAGGTAATTGAGCGACGTTCATTTAAAGAAGATTTGCACTACACATATTCTCCTAGAGTCCTTTATTTTTAAGTCAATAACCATCAAAAATATTTTAATTATTATAAGCTGAGATTACCATTGAATTCAAAAATTGTGTTCTGTTATTAAATATATATTATTCTGATAGACAATCTGGGAGTCCAAAAAGACAGTTTGTATTATTTCCTAAGATAATAATATGAAATATGTCTGTTAATCACCTAAAAATAGGTATTTGGTTTTATTCAATTATGTGCGATGTCCTCACCACACTTGAATGTAAATTAAACTTTTGAAATTTAAATAAACAAACAACATTTTGGTAATTTCATGAATACAGTTTTACTAAACATAACAAAAAGGTATTTTGAGTTTATTTTAGAGATATTTTATCATGAATGTATTTGTTTTAAGGACTAAAATCTTAATATTTTTATAGAGGGTAATTTATTTGAAATGGCCTAGTTTATCACAACCAGAATAATGGTATTGATTTATAATAAACTAGTGGATTAACATAGATTTAAAATTGACTCAATTTTCTAATAATAAATATTATTTTCTCTAGTTGGAAAAAATTACATTGATCTTAAATTGTAGTATTAATAAAATAATACTACGTAATAACTTCAGGAATATTTGGCACATCTAAACATGTATACAAAGTCATTAGGTACAACTTTTAAATAAAAAAGATTTACATAAAGAATAAAGACTACATTTTTCCATTATGTATTTCCATATTAATCCACTTCACCCACCTATCATCCACCAATCTAAACATGTGTGAAAACTAAACTGTATAGTTAAGTATTTCTATCTTTGGGTGCTTTATGGTACTATAAAATGATTCAAAGCTCTCCATATATAGGTAATGTCTTATGTTTGTTTTAAGGTGCTATTCTGAAACGCCTTTGTCTATAGAAGAGCATATAGAAATAATTATCATAGCCAGCCCAGGCAGGAATCTGTTGTAAGTGATCAGACGAGTTCAACCATAGACTCTCCCCAAGCATACACACCACACATGACAGTGTTGTCAGTGTTCAGAGGAGTTCAAACATAGACTCTCCTCCAGCATGCACACCACACATGACAGTGCTGTCAGTGTTCAGAGGAGAGACTCTCCCCCAGCATACAAACCACACATGACAGTGTTGTCAGTATTCAGAGGAGTTCAACCATAGACTCTCCCCTAGCATACAAACCGAACATGATATTGTTGTCAGTGTTCAGAGTAGTTCAAACATAGACTCTCCCCCAGCATGCACACCACACATGACAGTGTTGTCAGTGTTCAGAGGAGTTCAACCATAGACTCTCCCCCAGCATACAAACCGAACATGATATTGTTGTCAGTGTTCAGAGTAGTTCAAACATAGACTCTCCCCCAGCATGCACACCACACATGACATTGTTGTCAGGGTTCAGAGGAGTTCAACCATAGACTCTCCCCCAGCATGCACACCACACATGGCAGTGTTGTCAGTGTTCAGAGGAGTTCAACCGTAAACCCTCCCCAAGCATGCACACCACACATTAAAGTGTTGTCAGTGTTCAGAGGAGTTCAGCCATGGACCCTCCCCCAGCATGCACACCACACATGGCAGTGTTGTCAGTGTTCAGAGGAGTTCAACCGTAAACCCTCCCCAAGCATGCACACCACACATTAAAGTGTTGTCAGTGTTCAGAGGAGTTCAGCCGTGGACCCTCCCCAAGCATGCAAACCACACATGACATTGTTGTCAGTGTTCAGAGGAGTTCAAACATAGACTCTCCCCCAGCATGCACACCACGCACTACAGTGTTGCCAATTTTTGTTGTTGTTTATTGAGACTTTTAAATAAATCTCTACTATAAATCTATTAAGCAAATTAAGTTGAGATAAAATTATCATAAATTTGAAAAGAAGTTTGAAAGGCAATATAATTTTATTGAAAGACTTAAGAATTTATTTTACAATGAGTTATTTAAATAATAAATCTAATATTGCTGCTAGCATTTCACCTTTATTAAGGAGAAATGATAAAATATTTGCTAAGAATGTTGATGATTAGGAATTTAAAAATTGACTAACAAATTGTTAATGGTAAAATAATTGTGTTACTTTGATTGGTCATTATTAATTTTATATTCTCTATTATTATAGTTAAATTACTTTTACATTAACTTTTTTACATTTAAAATGGAATATAAATTTTCTTTGATTTATGGTAGTTGTTACAACTGAGAAAAATCTATGATCGTTTTAAAAGTATAACAAATTAATAAATAATATATTTTAATAAAGCTTACATGTAATTAGAAAAGTAAAATGTAATAAATTTTAACAAAAACTTATCTCGTGATTTTTTTCTTTAGCACTTCTGAATGTTAATCCATGATAAGACACCATTTCAAGTCAATCTAGGATTTTTTCAATGTTGTTTACCCCCAACTTCCAATATATTCACATATTTAAACCAATTAAGAATGGCCCAGTAAATTTAATTTAGAGGAAATTTACTCTCAATAGACTGTCAATAGACTCAATTACTCTTTACAAAAGTTTAAAGGAGTTTTGGTTAAAACGCCTCAGTCTACCCGCTCGGGATTCAAATCCCAACCTATCCTTAACTCGCAGATCAGACTATGTAAAAGCTCAGCTTCTTGATCTAGTGTTCAGAATTCCAGGGTTCAATTCCAGGTGGTTAAAGGTATTTTTCCCAAAGAGAATCATTCCTATCGTTGCCATTTTCTGGTTAATTGGGTTTAAGTTGAGTTTAAGACCTCTAATAGGTCTAAATAATCCACTTATCATCATCATCATCTTGTCATCTCATCCGTTCAAAGTAACCACACCTACAAGGTGCCCCAATCTCATAAGAGAGTCATATATCCGCCATTGCCAGTAGAAAACCAGGAATGTCTAGCCGTTAAGCCCTGATGGAATACGCCAAAAAAAAGTGTAAAATTACACCTTTGTTCAATTTTACTTTAGTGTTTATTTCATACTAATCAAAAGTATCTTTTTTATTTAAGAAAACAAACAATTATTTCAAATAAAATCAATATAAACGCCCATAATGTAAATCCATGGAATAGGGAAAATGCTAACCTTAATCCTTATAGGGCTTTGTTAATAATTCTACCAAATATATTGCTGAAAGAGTGTAAAACTTACTTAAGTCTCCACATGACAAACCATATAAATTTGAAACAAGTTCCATCTTTTTCAATCAGATCTCAACATCCTTTTCTTTAATATACAGAACCACATATTTCTAAGACATATTAGTAGCCTGAAGGGGATTATTTTTATTTTTATTTTTCCGATACAATTGTATACGAAATGTCCTAATTGTAAAACAGCTGAAATCCCTCGCTAACATACTAATTCTGGTTCATAATTTTCCCCCTCTTCGTCGCAAATAATACATTGAAATACTAAGATCATTCTTTGTGGAAATAACTTCAATTAAATTATAACGTTTTATCATTAATTTTTCTGATAAAAAATGTTTTTATTCAATTTTTTAAGCACTGCGTCTTACTACCCGTCCGTGTCATACGCTTATATATAATACTAATAATTAAGTTAATGTTTTAAGGATTAATAAAGTTATATTTAGAGGCAGTGTATCTAAATTTGCGTGGAAGGAGAGTGGAAAATCATTTTGGAAAAAATCCTTTAGTACACCTGACTAACATTAGAACCTCAATCTCACCGTTATCAGCAGTCTAGTCTACTGCTATAGTAGCGCGTTAGACCACGTGGCTACAGAAGTGGGTCTTAATTATTATTTTAGAAGGGCTCACAATACAAATTTGGACCAACTCTTATAGTAAAATCCTAATAATCCAAGAAGCTGATATTGTGATGGGCATTAGCTAGCTTATGGTGAAATCAGACTCAACCAAAGAAGAAAGTATGTATTACATAGGGGCTAGCGTATAGTGAACTCCAAATAAATGAATGAATCGTTTATATAATCTAGGAATGAATTATAGTGAACTATATATAATTATAGATTTCAAAATATGTTGCCAATCAATGTATGACCCTACAGTTGGATTCAAAGACCGTTCCTTATTTGCCCAATGTCTGAAAGTGAACGGACCAAACAATTTTGGTCACGGTAAAGTCCGTGTACATTTTGACTGTGAGAGTGGGAGATGGGGCCCTGCTAATCCGTCCCGTTCACCGCAATGGCCAAGTAATCTGTTGGCCTAGTGGCCACGCACGCATGCACGGTTTAATTACTCCCAAACTGGGCGCGCCTCGTTGTCCTACCAGCTTACGGCATCCATCGGTACCACCAGCGTTGCGGTCGTCTTAACACCCTCAAAGCAGATAAGCTCATGGACGATAGCATAAGCGATCCTGGCTTTATGGTCTCGATGGTAAAATCGTGTGAGGAGACAAATATGTCGACAAAGAAACTGGATGGAAGGTTTGTTGTTTATAACTAGGAGTTCTGATTCATTTTACTGTGAAATGGATCTCCATCCATTTAGCACCTAATATCTTTTTAACTAATCAATACCCGCTTCAGTGGCAGTGTGGTCTAATGCACTACCCTCTTGTTTGACTAGATTGCTGATGACGGGGAGATCGAGGTTCGAATCTCTGTCGGGTGTAGCGAGGATGGTTTTCTACTCTCCTCTTCGCAAATGCGGGTACACTTCCTATAATTATAACCTTTATAATTTCTAGAACCATTAGCGTAATTAGTACATAAGCGTACAACCCGAACGGGTAGTTAGATGCAGTGCTAAGAAAAATATCTAATCAATGAATCTCACCAAAAAATAAGTTTCTTTAACAAGTAATATATCATTCACTCTATTCTGAGCCTAGCATCCTCCAACAGGCTAACCAACATAATATTTATACTGATGAGGTAAGAAGGTGGAAAATCAGGATATGTAGGTAGCCTCATCTTTTTGGAGGAAATGTAGTAAAGGATTTTGGAAATTCCACCTCTATACACCCGGTGAGAGTTAGAGCCAAAACCTCTATGTTACTGGCAAACAAGATAATTCGATACAATTCCAGCCATGTGAACAATGGTAACATTAACTTTAAAAATAATTATCACATTGTCTAGTGGTTATCATCTTTACTCTCATTTTAAGATATAATTTTTTTAGCAATACGTTTTATTACCTGTTTGGATTTCACGCTCATGTACTAATTATACTAATATGTTAGGGATTATGAAGGTTTAATTTAGAGGAAGTACACAATCATATGCGTGAAGGGAGAGTGGAAGACCCAATCTCCTCGTCTTCGACAGTCTAGTCTACTTCGATAGTAGCACGTTAGAGCACGCAGCCACTGAAGCGGGTTGTTAAATATTATTTTTCAAAATATTATATTATTATTGCTACAGCTTAATATAAAATAGGTATTTTTCCAAATCGATATCAATGACAGCAATCAATTAATGTTACATCCCCGATATAACCAAATGTAGTCGATGCAGCAATTTTAGCACTTCTATGCGGGTTCCTAGGGAGAAATTATGTTACTTCTTATTTTTATGTTTGATTTAAGTGGTGACATTTCCGAAAGTGTCAAATTGTCAACTGTTTAAAAACCCTACAAGATAGTTCCCTTTCTCTCACTCACTTTGACAGTCATATGAGTCAACACTTATATAATAATAAATGTCTTGGCTATACTGCGATTTAAACTGCTTTAGGATCCACGTGGTGGGTAGGCTAGGGAGCATAGTTGCACATAGCAGGAGTTTGCACGTTACTACAATTCAAGCATACTCAGTGACTGTCAATGAATCTGGCAACATGCATCGATTGCTATGACAAATACCCTTCACAGATTGGTCGAGAATGGGACAAACCTCCACGCCCCACTCCAGCTACGCTTAACTCAATCTTAAAGCAATTTAAAACACAGTTTAATTTATCCATAAAATAAATAAATCAATCAATCGGAATACAGTCAAGTAGACAATATTTCGTAGCTCGCATTGGTGAGCACGTGGAAAATTGGGCTTGAGTCAGCTTCTTCTATTTGATTTTATGGAAACGGGAATGTTTTTGATCAGATCTCAGCTGATATACTGAGGTTGTTCTTTCTAAATGGGTGTCTTTATTCCTTGACAAAAATATTGGTACACTTATCAAATTTCAACGTCCCTTACTTTAAATTTTAAGGATAAATATACGAATATTAATGGTTCAGATTGTTATTAAAATGCGATGTCTGACATTATTATCACCATGCGCATCACTATATCTGTTTGTATGTAGCTAGTGACACGTTTATTAGGTCAGGATCTCTTTTTTATTTCCTTTGTATAAACACGTTGGGGTGAGCGTTTCATTTTACGACCGTGTATCTCTATCCCTGACAGCTATATAATCTTTCTGCGACGAACCCTCATATAGGGCGTGTTTTGCCAACTTTTTTTTGCCAGTACCACAGTGAAAACTTAGGGGGGAATACGGTAAAAGAAAGGTTCTAATTAGTTTTATCACAAAAACAAATAATAATCTTTGGCATTTGAATTTTGTTTGATGTCAAAATTGCCTCTAGCACCGTCCCTGACACAAACACATAGGCGCACGACTTCCTCCTTCCCCTTTAATCTAAAAGCCCCTTCCTACTTTCAGCCCTTTACAGATAAAAAATAAATGGCGGACAAGTTTTAAAGGAGATAGGACTTGCAGCTTATCTGATATACTTGTGTCCAACGCGGATAGGCGGTCACAAGGTATAACGTATCACTCTTGTATTAGATTGAACTGACAATTACGTCAGAGATTGAAATCAGCTAAGTGTACTAAGGGTTTATATTTCATTTAATTACTTTCCACTCTTCCACCACACACGTGCGCGCATCTCATCTCCATTTTCATATGTATTTCTTTAGCGTAAGTTTTCTTTTAAAATCGTGTAATATACATGCCCGGAAGGGACATTACATCTAGGCTCGTCGCCTTATGTGTGGACTAGGGCTAATCAATTGGTAGCCCACGGGCCAAATCAAGTCCAACAAGCTTCGCAGATTTGCCTGTGGATTGAAAGTCCAACTAATGTATCCCTGGAGATGCGTCATATAGTTCAGACGGTATGTAGAAGCGCCTGACCTTGAACGGCCAGAGATATATTCAGTCTCTTATCAGTGGTAGGGGAAGCTGCAAGCCCGGTGTTACTTGGTCCTTGGTGCCACCAACTTCGTGTGTTTACAAAGGATTGTGAGCTCACCCTCCAGCGGCATGCGTACCCCAATCTAGACCCGGTATATCTCATTCCAAGTGCCACCAACATCGTGTGTTTACAAGAGAATACGAGCTTACTCTTCAGTAGCGTGCGTCCCCCACTCTAGACCTGGTATTTCTCATTCCAAGTGCCACCAACATCGTGTGTTTACAAGGGAGTGTGAGCTTACCCTCCAGTGGCGTGCGTCCCCCACTCTAGACCGGGTAACTCTCCCTCCAAGTGCCACCAACATCATGTGTTTACAAGGGAGTGCGAGCTTACCCTCCAGTGGCGTGCGTCCCCCACTCTAGACCGGGTAACTCTCCCTCCAAGTGCCACCAACATCATGTGTTTACAAGGGAGTGCGAGCTTACCCTCCAGTGGCGTGCGTCCCCCACTCTAGACCCGGTATTTCTCCTTCCAAGTGCCACCAACTTCGTGTGTTTACAAGGGAGTGTGAGCTTACCCTCCAGTGGCGTGCGTCCCCCACTCTAGACCTGGTATTTCTCATTCCAAGTGCCACCAACATCGTGTGTTTACAAGGGAGTGTGAGCTTACCCCCCAGTGGCGTGCGTCCCCCATTCTAGACCTGGTAGCTCTCCCTCCAAGTGCCACCAACATCGTGTGTTTACAAGGGAGTGTGAGCTTACATTCCAGTGGCGTGCGTCCCCCACTCTAGACCTGGTAGCTCTCCCTCCAAGTGCCACCAACATCGTGTGTTTACAAGGGAGTGCGAGCTTACCCTCCAGTGGCATGCGTCCCCACTCTAGACCCGGTATTTCTCCTTCCAAGTGCCACCAACTTCGTGTGTTTACAAGGAGTGTGAGCTTACCCTCCAGTGGCGTGCGTCCCCCACTCTAGACCCGGTATTTCTCCTTCCAAGTGCCACCAACTTCGTGTGTTTACAAGGAGTGTGAGCTTACCTTCCAGCGTCGTGCGTCCCCCACTCTAGACCCAGTATCTCTCCCTCCAAGCGCCACCACATAACGGCTGAGTTCCTTTTAACCTCGAAAAATGCATGTGGCTGGGTGACAGTGTAGTTGAGAGTGACTCACACTTCTTCTATCATCCATCCAACAGCAGCCAACACCTCGCCAATTGATATTTGCCTGTCTTATTTTATTGTTCGTGCACTATCTATAGCTATAGAGGAGTGCTTTGCTTGTAATTAGTCTTATTGTAAGTTTTTTAGAATGGTTTAGAATGGTTCTTCTTTGAGTAGTAGGAAACGTAAACATGATTTAGAAAATTAATTTCACTGTAATCTATCAATATTATATATGATATGAAATTACGTTTCACTCCCCCTTTTTAAACTACAAAAGTAATATCTAATAACTTTCCAAATTACTGCCAGATTGAATTAAACATCTGGTCTCAAAATATTATGATTTTTTGGAGTGGCCCACTTGAATAACTAATCGAATAGCCCTAGTGTAGGCTATTATTTGCTCTAGTGGGAGAGAACTTTTCCGAAGGTACACCATAGGATATTTTCTACACATAGTACCTACAATGAGATGATGTGATGATAGAGAATATGAAGTTTGGAGTCGTTGTGAGTCTTAACCCAACTCAAGTCTAATGAACCAAACCCTGGTGAGTGTAGAGATCATTCCCCTTAAGGTAAACATATTCAAGGTACCAACTGGGACCCGAACTCAGAACCCCTAAGCTCTTAGCCAAGTGCACTGACCACTACACTACTGGGCCGGTTACTAGCGTATGCAATTCATGCGTATAGCCCGAACGAGCTCTAAGAAACAGTGAGTTGTGGTATTTGTTCCACTTCAGTCCTCAGAGCTGTGGCGTATTCTCAAGGTGTGCTATTCCTGCGCCGCATACCCATAATGATATGGGCTGGTTTTTTTTAGACTCAATGTTGTCTGTGCTAACTGTGTAAATACTAATGTTTAAACTATTAATAAATATACATGTAATGAATTATTAATTTTTAAACTAATATTGTTTCATATTCCAAGAATACTGTGTTTTAAGTAATTATTCTTCCAAAAGGCTCTACTTAAAACAATAGGAGACTCAGGGCCTGCTGCTTGAAAACAGCAAGGCAAGCTAGGGATGCTCTAATGACCTTCCCCAATGTCTAGAGGGTTGCAACATATTCCTTTCCGCTTGCCCACAAGTAATTTGCCAATGAGTTCGGGTTCTTACATCCCAGGTCATGCTGTTCATTTATAGCAAGCAAAGCATTTTGCCAACTATTGAAAAAAGATTCAAGATCACGAATCATTCCAGGTATCAAACTAATCACAACTGAGTCACCTAAAACTCCAAACTAAGTATAGCACAATTTGTTCCACTATTTAAACTTTGAAATATAATTTATTTAGTCTCGTTAATCAAATAAAAAACATTTATAGAACTACTTTTTAAATACTAATGTGTCTGGGACACTTTAATAATAAATTTATGATTATTAAATTTTCAACGATGTATTTACTCATCTATCAAATGGTTAGTAGTATATAATATACTAGCTTCATTTGAATACTCTTTGAAATATAAAATATGAAAAGCTTTCTTACTCTAATGATTTTAGATTTTTTTAAATATATAAAATACATTAGTAATTTAGTGGGGATCCAAGATGCGAATGGCCAAATCTTGCGCTTGATTCTGACACTAAACTTCAGTGTTTTAAAATTTATTGCTTGAGCTAAGACAAGATATAAAAAAAAAATTCTCTTGAGATTAATGCAAGTACACTTCTTACTAAAATATATTTTTAAGTTGAATACAAATTCTAGAACCTTGCATTTTTATACTGTGTCTTATATGTCAGTGCGAAACTATAATGTCTCATTATGAGCCTGTTTCACCCCATTAAAGGCACCTAGCTTTGATGGGTAATAAGGCTCGTACCAGGCGTCGCATCTTGGGGGTAAACTGTGTTATACTACAGTATAAAACACAATTAAATTAGGACCAGTGAAACTTTTTTACAATATTTAAAAATATAAAACAATATTTGGTGAAAATATCATCAAAAAACTATTAAATTGATTCCAATTTCACTGCTTTTAAAATGTAAAAGGCAGAAAAAATATTTTAAAATGTATTCTGGTTCAAGCGTTAACTTGTATCTAATTTCCTGGTAAGCTAGCATTGAAATTCAATCCATGGGTTATATTTAAACTTAACAGATACTTAATTTTTATTTGTTTAAATATTTGTTAGGCATTTAGGATTTATTATATATAAACTTATTATTTCCAGAGTTTAATGTGTTTTTCCTATATTTCATCCTCTTAGGCGACTTAAAACTTGTCCAAATCTTAAATTTTTTCCTAGGCCGTATTATAAACGAACCTTTTTATTAAAGTGTGCCATGAACGTAATAATATACATTAATCTGAATTGCAACTGATATCTAAAATGCAGTTTTTCTTAAATACACATTCTTATTTAATATGTATAGTCCTTATGGTTTGGATTTTTTTATCAATAAAAAATCACTTTTTCTTAATAATGGTTTGTGCTTACGCATATTTAAATCAATGAAATATGGATGTGGAAGTTAGAATCTATATAAATGTACCCACATTTTAGAAAATTCAAAGTTTAAAACATTTTATTAAAGCCAACCCTAATTTCACCAATAGGGACTCGAACCTGGATCTCCCCATGATCTAGAATATAGTCTGTTGAGATGGCTGATATCATTCGAACATTAATACAAGTATTGTTTATATATAATCTATAATAATGTATATGCTCTGCTACAAACCCATAAAGTTTCTTACACATGCTCATGTAATATATGAAAACCTCCACTTAGATTATATATCAAAAGTCTTAAAGCCACTACCGAAACCAAGGTGTTATTTTTTCCACCCCTGTTACGTTGAAGGCTTTGGAACTAGAAGCTGGACCTCTGCATCTGGCATGAAATACTGTCATGAGAGCTTGTGTTTTAATTACACACTGTAAATGACCCGGATCACCCCCATACAACTCTCCCCCCTTACACCACTAACTACCCCTTCAACTGTCCTACGTACATTGAAATCATTTTCATCCTATGTTATAACAGTACAAAAAAATATTGGATTTTGTAGAGAGAATAATTAATTTCTACGGAAGGGTTTGAAAGACATTAATATTTTTTAAGCTCGATAACTCATAGATTACCTACTGGTAGTAAGGCTATTGCATATGATGTCATTTATATTATGGGTTTCTCCTAAATTGATTTCTGAAATGTGGACCACATTCTTATATTCAATTTAAATCATCTGTTCTATGAAAGGATTTTCTAGTTTGGATATAATTTTGACAACTTTTTAATAACTTTTTAGATAAAAGCAAAGTGTTAACCAGCCTAACTTGCTACTCTTTATATTAGAGAATTGAATAAAAACTGCAAGTGTAACACAAATAAAGAAGTCTAGTTACTCAACACTAATTAATGATTATTTAACATAGTTTAAAAAACATATAAAATTGTTAAATAATCCTGTAAATAATGGGTCAATCTTGGTGGTATTGGGGTTAAGTTCTCACCTCAGTACCCTATGTTCGTGTGTTCAAACCCAGCCTATGTCAACGGATTTTTCTAGACCAATAAAAATCCAAGTCACAACTTCCTTTTGAAATGAAGTAAAGCCACCGGTTCATTGTTGATTGTGGCATGTTAAATAACCATGTGAGGTGTGCAGAAATACTTTTTCGGCAAATTTGGTAGACATTTACCACGCGCTAATAGAAACTCAGTGTGGAAGGCAACGAGGAATCAACATACTTTCTGAGCTTCCCTATAAAATTAACATTCTACCAGATGGTGCCAACTGAAGGGTTGAGCACATGCCCAGCGCTGGATGAAGAGAAATCACATCAAACCACCCTCAGATTGTTAACATAAACTCACGAAGAAGAAGAAGATTAATTGGAGCTAGAACTCTATTAACACTACATTACTTATGTTTATATCCTAAGCAGAGTATTAGTTAGATTTTGATTTAACCATATAAATAAGTTTTATACATACTGAACATCATTTAATAATTTCAAATTAACAAACTATATTATTAATAATAAAAATATCAAAATAAGCTACCGGTACTTCAATGCATTTTTTTATTTTGATGTATGTATTTAGGTACTACAAAGACTTAACAAATTAATAAGTTTTGAACATACCTCTCCTACACATCCATTTGGATATGCGATTTTACTTATATATACAATACATAATACAATAGGATAGAGGTAGCCCATAATATAAATAACATAATATTATTTTGTCTTGTCTTGTAAATCAAAAGGTATTTATAGATATTTGTGATACATTAGTAAACGTAGACCACATTATATATATTTTTCTTCTTTATCTAATCACAAGCAAATACTAAGTCTAATTTCAGGTTACAAATAATCTGGAACATTAGCGCGGTGCCCATAATCGCCCCCTGAAAAAAAAAAAGCAGTAGTAAGATGTTTGGAGGTAGCTTACAAAGCTATATAATCAGTTTGTGAAGTTTCATATTTGAATCTTATCAGGATGTTTGAGAAACACTATGGACAGACAGTCAGACAGAGAGATAAGCCATAGCTAATTTTATCATACATATTTTAAGAATAAAATGTGTTTTAATTAAGCAAAGCTACATAATGATTAAAAACCATAGGAAAATACAATTTTCTAAAGGAAGTAACTTTATTATACATCAAATAAAAGGTACGGTGTAACCCACAGACTTTCACACGCTTTTATATTAAAATAATAGGCATTTACTAAAAACTCGTAAGATTTGTGAAATGAAATAACAGGTCTACACATTGTTTTATAAACATTAAACCAAAGATCATAAATGAAATAACACATACTGTTACTTACTCTATGACACTAGGACCTAAGATCACTATTACAGAATAGAGAAACATCTTTTTCCATCAAAGACCATAAGAATAAAATTCATTTTCAAAGACGTGGATTAAAAATTATATGATATACTTATATTTAAGAAATTATTGGTTTTATAAAAATATATTTAAAATAATAGATTTTAATCTTTAATAGTACTACAACTTTACAATTCTAATTTAGTTCGTATCTTAATTAATATTTGCGAAGAAATTATGAAAATTGGAAAATGTTCCCCATTTGAAGTATCCTCACCCATTTAAAGTACCCTCAAATTAATTTTCATGAGAAAATGAGAATTTACATCTTGTTTACAATAATAAAAAAAAATATAGATATACAATTTAATCAAAGTCGTCAAAGTGAAATTCACGAAAATTTATATTTTTTCTCTTGTACCCTTCAGTAAACTACCCTTCAATTTAGGGCTGGATATCTAACTCCAAAAACTCCTCTAAGGGATATTATGAAAAGACCAGATATCAGGTTTTAGCCACATTGGTAAATTAATTTCGGCTCTAGCACGAGATACATACATACAGACCTACGGACAGAGAGACAGACAGACAGCATTGCGAAAACAACAGCTTTGGTTTCAGGAGGCCATGAAAATTCGACATTTATCAAAATCTCGAGTTCGATTTTTTTGACGATCACAATACTTTCTCTACGATGTGTCGAAAGAAACTAAAAATAATATTAACATAATATATTTAAAAAATACAATATTTACTTAGTTAAAAAGCTTTTAATTTCAATAATGTATGAAGTTATTTAAAATTCTTTGTAACAAGAGTCAAAAGATTAAGGGATATTTTTTTAGCGTGAATAGTTGTAGTTGTAGAAAATCTATAAATTATAGTGTCATCACTATCAGTCTAGTTTGTATATATAATGATAGTCTTTAGACGGTTAGAAAGACGTGGAATGTGAATATAAACTTCTTGAAAATAATAACGATAGTTCCTTTAATTGAATGTGTCTCTATTCGATGTATTTTGTCTTTGACTAAATCTATCTTAGTTTTAAAGAGTAAGCTCAGCGTAACAAGAGCTGTGAGTTTCTTTGAGCCTAGGCATGGAGGGAGGGGGGGGAAAGGAAGGGACGTCATTATAAGTAAGGCGTCGAAGCCAGACAAAGAAAAGTCCGGCGCGTAACGTCCCCGACCTTCAAGCAAGCCCTTTTAGGGCAGTGACCGAGACGCTAGCCGTCACCCGATAATGCTGTCACTTGAGTAGGGTCGTCCGGTTCGGTACTCTACCCCCTTTTACGAATACTACTGCTATTACGTTAACGAGATTAAACAGGGATTAGAGAGATTACAATAAGGATTTCTATCTGCGTGAAGGCTTATTTACAACGGAGTCCCACATGGTATAAATGCCAAACACATTGACTCTGGCTTTCTTGTAGCGGTTGGGTTAAGGTTTGATTCTCCTCTGGGCGTACAGAGAACGGTTTTTACAAATTGGTTTCCCCCTCTTCCCCCTCCATCACGAGATATTTAGCACCGAGTATTACCACCACCTCGGGTTACACGCTCATAGGTGACCTGGTGGTCTAGGGGTAAGGTGTCAGACTTCTGTGCTGAGGGTCCGGGGTTCAATCCTCGGTCCCGGCACAGATTTATCTGATTGCCAAACCCTTCCTTCACCTCTGACAAGACGTGTATTAATAACAACTTGTGAATGTGAGGAATGCCAGGCCTCTACCGTGGTTCGGATTCCACGTTAAACTGTAGGTCCTCCATTTCATCTCACAATCACCCTACCATTCCACATTAGCGTAAGTGCGTATAACCCGAACGGGTAGTAAGACGCGGTGCTAATAATAATAATAATAATAATAATACACGCTCATGTACTAGTTACGCTAATTTGTAAGGAAGGAGAAAGGTTAAATTAAGATAAAGTGTACCCTAATATGTGTGGAAGATGAATGGAAAACAATTTTGGGAATAAACACCCTCAGTACACCCAACAGAGATTCTAGCTCGATCTCCCCGTCATCGACAGCCTAGTGTACTGCGAGCATGAAGACTAAGGCTAAGACTAGGAACCTCTGAGGAAATCGGTTTCATGTGAAATTAAAATACATTAGGTCAGACGGGAGCGTTTATAGTAGCCTGCAATCAATTTCGTGGTCGTAAACATTTCCCAGCGAGTTGCAGAGCGTGAAACCGACCCAGAAATTCGGGTGAACTTTTTGTTTCACAAGCTGCAGGGGTGGGAGGGCCATTATTTCAAATGTATCCATTTATACTAGGAAACCAACTATATGAGACTGACCTCTCTCGAGGACCCCCCTCGCATTTTATAAACCGATAATATATTGGGATTCCATAAGTATTTCTTCAAAGTACGTTATAAAATCAATTATTATTGATTTTAAAGCCAATCATTATTTCATATTCTTCAAAAGTCCATATAAAACTTTATGCACCCTAGTAGTTCATGGAATGATGCTGTTGACATCAGTCACAACTCATCAAATATTGTATAATACAAACCATTGTCCTTACGTGAAGATAACATAGGATAGATTCTCACTCTTCTATTTCTTTATCTTCTTTTCTTCACTACCAACAGCTAAAGTAGTTGTTTATTGCAAGACATTATCAAGACTTGAAAGGTGCTATTCCATCTCAATTTCTGAAACATTTCAAAAGCACAGCAATGCCTCGGGAAATCGATTGCAGTTTCATATGAAATCGATTTAATGAAACCAAGTTCCTCGAAGTTTCCTAATATAAAGGCAGCCAAAGACTAGTCAACGAATGGAGCCGGTCATATACAAAAGCTCACTAGAGATATCGCCACTAAAATAATTACCAGTTCCTCTGTCCAGCAAACTAAATCTCGAAACTTAGAAGAGCTAAGAATATCTATTTGGCAGAGAACTATCTCCTATTCCAAAAGGTTGCAGGCATATTTGTTAACAGATAATACCTAAAAGGCCTCCAGAAATAGGGGGTGAAGGGTGTTTTTATCTAGACATATATATCCATAAAACTTATTATATATATTATCTATACAACCGATGGAGTTTTACAGCTAAAGACATTTTATATATATAGATATAAATATATACACATATAAAACCAATGGAGTTTAACAGTTAAAGATTATTATATATATTACTTTCCAACAGTAATGCTATAAAGTTGATATATATATATATATAATATATATAATATATATATCACTCTTTAAATGTAATAATCAATTTGTTGATTATATTGAATGCATTGTAAACCCCCTAAAAGAAAATAACAAAATAATTATTTAAATAAAAATATTTGATTGACTAGCTCAAATTCCGTCAAATATTCAATAGATTCTTTGGGAGTAGTTCTACCATCCCGGGACCCCTGGTTGGATCACTATGTCGAAACAGATGCCCGGTCTGTATGGAGGAAGGGGGTAAAAGATCAAAAGAACTAAATATTCAAATTAATAAGAATAAAGAAACAAAATATTTCATAATACTTTATAATACAAAAAAACTACACTTTTGGGAATCGCTGTACCATCTCTGAAAGAACAATACAGGTGTAGTGCAACACACAACAATATCATTTATAAATGCTCAGTGAATACAATTGCCTTGAAATTAGTAACATAATATCACACACATTTATATAGCAAAGTAAATAACAATCAATATGGTTTTACCTAGTCTGAAGGGCCGAGTAAAATATACCAAAACAAACAACAGTGAACATGTTGTGTTATCAATATACCCCATGCACTCAACATCAACAATACAATAAAATGGTTACAACCCTTTTCATTTAAAGAACATAATGTTAGTTATTTAAATAGGCTTACCCAATCTGATGGACCGAAAAGAAGTGTACCAAAACACACAACAATGAACATGGGTTAAATGCCTCCATGGATCCAACATCATCAATACAATCAACTGTGCTGAGGGTCCGGGTTCAATCCTCGGTCCCGGCACAGATTTATCTGATTGCCAAACCCTTCCTTCACCTCTGACAAGACGTGTATTAATCGCAACTTGTGAATGTGAGGAATGCCAGGCCTCCACCGTGGTTCGGATTCCACGTTAAACTGTAGGTCCTCCATTTCATCTCACAATCACCCTACCATTGCACATTAGCGTAAGTGCGTATAACCCGAACGGGTAGTAAGACGCGTGCTAATAATAATAATAATAATAATAATACAATCAAATTGTTATAACCTTGTTATAGCAAAAAGAAAAATGTTAGTTATTCAAATAGCTTTACCCTATCTGAAGGACCAAGTAGAAGTACACCAAAACACACAACAATCGGTTTAAATAGGATTACATTCAAATGATAGGACCTGGCTTTTATAACATAACACATACAATATTATATTTAAAAAAAAATTATTTACCGGGTCACACTAACAGGAAAGACAAAACTTTAAACTTGGTATACTAAAGTAATAGGCCACCTAACTTCTATTCTCAGATAGGATCAGGCACCTTCCCAAGACTTCTGTGCAACCGTATGTTTGTCTAGTTATCTATGTAGGCCTAATTAAGTATTTGTTGGTATCACCAAATAATGTCTCCTTCTCAGCTAACCAGTTCTCCGGAATGTATCATTTATCATCGTAGAAACATTATACAATTGTATTACTGGCTGTTAAAAAAAAACACTCTCATGTCATTTACAATACAAGCAGAATGCTCAATTTCCATGCTAAATGTAATACTTCACCAGGGGAGAGTTTTACACGAAGATTCCATTTTCACAGTTTAGTTAATAAATTGAGCTTTAAGAACTTAACAGTTTTAAGATTTTCAGATAATAATTACTTGTATATCGTCTGATTTATATGATAATGGTTTGTGTCTCCATCCGCCATCCTCACAGCCTAACATAGATCATATTCTCGAAGGAACCACCATGCACATAGAACCCAAGTAAAATAACCACTCCTCCAAGCGGCAACGTAAGATAATACAAAACCAACCAAGGTTTACTATTAAATACCAATATGGAAGCCAATTACAGTATTATAGTAGGCTATAATTAATAATATTGTGGGTCGCAGTTTCACATAAAATATTGACATACAATTTTAAACATAGAATTTATTAGGCATATAATCTGTGGTTTTATTAGAAGATTCTTTCTCGAGACCTCTTCTGGTCTTCACAGTTTTTAACAAATAAGTAGATTATACGCTTTGCAATTACGCATGAGCCTCGTAGCTCTCTCTTTCTTGAAGTGAGAGTATATAATTACATCAATGATATCTACACTAATAACCAGTATAAGCCCCACATATAACATGGACAATAAGATACAATACACTCAAAGAATATTGGCACAAATCAATTTTAAGATGGATTCTTATTGATTTAAGTATCACATAAAACATTTTATTACCAATCCTATCAAGCCTTCTTAATATACAACCTAAGCTTGTAATCAGAAATAGAACTTATATTTTGGTAAGATTAACTAGTAATGTTTATCAATTTAAATTTAATATTACAAAATTAAAATGATTGAATTAATAAATGGTTTTATATGAAGTTTTCAAATAATAATAATAAATTAACAGAAAGGACTGTTCTCATAAAAAAGCATTCAAATCAATATCCAATTATTTTTTAAAAATGTATATTCTAGTAGTAATACAATTTATATATATAATAAAAAAATAACCTCTTGTAATGAATGTCCTAGGACTTCACTCTTTTAATAATATGGACTAACTCACTTAAAATGACAAGTTTTATTATTGGATAAATAAATACTTAGATTTCACCAATTCTTGAAAAATCTTTAGCTCATGGAAATATATGACTCGGATAAAATACAAGTTATTGCTTTGCTTGATAATAACATTCCACAAATTATATATTCTAATGTTATTTGAGGTCTAGGCTTATCTTTAAAGGAACTGTATACAGTCAAGCAGAGAAAATATAACCCTATATTTGAGGGATTCTTAATTTTTTTGCGAAGGACCACTTCCTTGCTACTAAAAATTAGAACAAATTTATTTTTAAAATATTCTTAATCGACATTGTAAAGGTGTTATATTTAGGCATGGACTTAAAAATAAACTTCTTTGGAAGATTCTCAATTCATAAAATTGCCATTATCAACAGGATCAACAATGGAAAAATAATGAATCAAAACATTGGGAAATAAAACCACTTACCAGAAAGATTAACATAGTCACAGTTAGAATATCTTAAGGTTAAAATTTAAATAGTCGCCATACAAAAACGCCACGTAGGAATACAAGCTGATTTGTCTACTGTAGTTAATAAATTTTGAATAGACTATATAGCGTAAGGCTAACAGGAAGATTAATAGATTTATTAACAACTAATATGTTCCAAAGATCTACACTCATAAATAAGAAGCACAACCAAACAAGATGGAAAAAAATATATTAACTCCTGAATTTTGGATTCCCAATGCGTCCATAACATTCAAATAAGTATTGAGAAAGATAATTTGATCTATCAATAGGTATAGATAATAAAAATATACCTCTGAAATCTTTCTTGTTTATAATAAAAGCAATGTTAGCAACTGCTGATATAAGTAGGGACATTAATAGATTTTTAAAATTCCCCCAAATTATAACTTTCATATGCCAAGGAACTCTTTAGAACGTCAATGGTATTTAATTATTTGGTAGATTATTGTAAAAGCTGGCAAGCATTATAATAACAGCATAAATATAGCTTCATTTATTATCATAATTTTAATTCAAGTGTAAATTAAGCTTAGCTACCCGCCAAGAATATTTATCAAACCATTTTTCTTCAAAAGAAGTGAAATAAAACATAATCAATGTTTACAGAGTCTTAAATATGATTGCATTGTTAACGTTAATAATACTTCATAGATAATTAAAAACCAAAGAATAAAATAACTATGAGCAACTACATTCAATAGTTCTATGTCCCTCAAACCTATTTTAATTCCTAACATCCTCCCAGCTTGAGTTGTGTCGACAGTAACCAACTCTATTTAAAAAAAAAACAATCTTAAACTAATACTTACATAGGTACAAATTATTTACAGTAAGAATTTGCGTGGGAGCTTTACCTCTCGGCCACAACGAGTAGCAGCCCTTAGATCCTCATTAGGACTAACAATAGCTTTTGAAATCTCATTTACAATACATTTTCTGTCCTGAGAAGACACACTTCCAGAGAATACACACGTTGTATTGGTCTCAAAAGTTTACCAGTCGATGTACTCAGGCGGACCAGACGAACTGCAACATCTCGCCCAGGCAATAATTACTCTTCCAACCTGGCTAAGGGCCACTCAAGTCTCTTTGTATTGTCGCTCCAAATAAGCACCACTTCACCAATTGTAATGTTCCTCCATTTTTTCAAATCCTGTCCTTTACATGAGTTGCCCAAAATACTCACTCCGGAATCGTTGACGCAGGTCATCTCTTAATATTTGCTGCAACGCCTCCCACGGCTTAAATCACATGTGTTTATATTATCACAATCCGGAACATCAATTCCCCTAATCTCCCGCAAGATTATTACTGGAGTCTGTAACGTTATTTGCCACCCTACAATGTATTTCCTTATTTTTTCTAATTTTTGTAAATGGTTTCCAATTTATTTTCATTTTAAATTATGCACTTAAAAGTTCGGCCGCAGCTTATCGCGCTGTGTTGCCGAGGTGACAAATAATACGGTTTACATCCATTCAAAAAAATAAAAGGACGGAAGGAAGAAAGTCTAACACTGTTTTAAATCATTTAAATAAGGAATTTTGACATAAGAAAAAACACTTATCTTTAATTAAACATATTAATTATCCTTCTAAGAAGTTTGTTGACTCTTCTATTTATTTTCAATGTCGGCCATGATTTATTTCAAGGCATGCGCACTGCGCGGATTTGGTAAAACAAGTGATTGGCGGTTCTCGCGATTGTAAAAGAAGAAAAGAAAAAAAAGACGTGATGTAGATACCTCCAAAATAGCGCGCATTTCAATTTCAACAGATAAAAATAAACATTTTAATTCTTTTAAGAAACAACATTGTTCATATTCAGTGTCATATATTTCAATATTTATATTAAATTTGCATTTTATTTCATGTTCAACTCTAGTTCATAGCCAACCTTTTAACTTTTGTTTTAATGTATTAGTTTTCTCTTTGGACTTAGAAGAAAATAGAACGTTTTTAAATTTGATTCATGGAAAACATTCTGAAAAAGATTAGTGGTGGCTTCCTTGATTTCTTTCTTTTTTTACATGGAGCAAAATCTGTGTGGCTCCTAACTAAATTTAATTTTAAAGTGGAACAATGGTTGGAAAGTTAAGTGCAAGTGCACAAATGGAAAGTTAAGTGTCTGGGGATGAACTAGAGACTGTTTATTTCTTCTAATTGTGGGCGAGTTAGAATAAATAAAAGGAAACAGATTTCAGAAATTCATGCTGTTTCAACATGGACGAATTCATTGGTGAGATCCAGCCAAATCTTCAATTTTAAATATATTTCTTTCTTTCTTTTTTTATCAAGCGACAAGGTTTTATACAAAAACTTTCAAAAAAGACTAAATATATATTCAGACTCTTTATCAATTCCAGAGAATTAATTAATATTTTATTTTATGTAAAAATATTAGTTCTATTGATTGCTTTTCCTCCTTCCTCAACAATACTTTTTTTTCCTTACTCAAAACCATATTAACTATATAAGTCTAGCTTATATAGCCTATATATTTATTTCACTCTAGTATTATATATTCTAAAACTCCTAAATTTAACCATGTTTGGAGATTGTTATTTTAATTGATTAATTTTGTTTAAGAATTTATGTAATACCATATATTTTATTTTTATTTTGTCAGATTATCATTATATTTATTTGGAATTCCATAGGTAGGATTGAGAAGTGGTAAAAGGGAAACAATAATAGTAATAATAATAATAGCACACAAAACATTCAATAATTGTATTATTTTATTGTATTCTAAATTAGTGCATTTTGTTTTAATGATATATTTTATTTCAATTGTTCATGTTTTGTTTTAAGTATTATTTCAACTCTTTTAAAGACTTACGGCACACCATTATTGAAGGTAAGGTAGTGTCATTATCATTAACATTATAATATCCAGAAAACGTTCCCGAGCACACCCAGTGGTCTTGAGCATTATGGGTCATCGTGTCTCTGTCCTCTGTCTAAATTTGCTGAGCTTAAGTAATTTTTTTATTATTATTATTTTCTCCCTATCCTAGGAGTGGCGCCCAGTAAATACATAATTTTATTCATCTCAACGTTACCTTTCGTTGTGTATAAAGGATAAGGAAGACTCAAACTTGTATTTTTATTAGAAGTCAGTGGTATTAGGTCTGAAGGATCATTCGACACATAGGTGAGTGGACGAGCACTAACAAAAGCCTCACATTCACAAAGAGCTATAGTCATCTCTTCAAATGAGAGTAGAGCCTTTCCCAATACTCTTCATAGTAGTTGCTTCACTATACGTACCAACAACTCCCACCAGCCACCCAACCATAAAGCTGTAGGGGTGTTGAGTTTCCAATGGATACGTTTTGCGGTGCTAAATTCGGTGATCTTATGTCATTCAAGCCTTTCAAATGAATTCGCAGCACCCACAAAATGTGTTCCACCATCACTAAATAGCACCGATGGCCTACCATGTCCTGCTATGAAGCCACGGAGAGCCTGGAGGAAATCAGGGGTTGATAATAAAGACACCAGCTCCAAATGTACTGCTTGGAACACCACACATGTAAACAAGCATATCCCGGCTTTCTTTCCACCTTTAATATACACCGGTCCAGCAAAATCAACATCAGTAATCTCTAAAACCGCAACATCCCTTACTCGATCAGCTGGCAGGGATGCCGGTATATTCGTCATTTATTTGCATCTTGCCTTTTGCAAACAGTACACTTAAAGATGAAAGATTGGACTCTCCTTCGTCCACCAAGTATCCATAACTGTTCCCTCATAGTTCTCAGCAATCCCTGCACACCAAGATGACATAAACTATCATGTTCCACTTTTATCAATAACTTCACAACAGTGTGGTGTGCGGGAAGAATCATAGGGTATCTAAGAATCTCACTGTCTTCCCGATGTGTTATCTTACTATTCAGGAGAAAAATGCCTTGCTTGTCTTTAAAAGGATGCAATGATACAATTTGTTGGTATTTCTCATCCTTGAAGGATTCCTATTGAATATATTTCACAACCTCATACTTGGCATCTTCGATTTTCTGGACAGAAAGTTCATCATTCATACAATGATTAATCCTGCGATAATTATTGACAAAACGCTGAACCCATCCTACCAAACGTAGTACCATTTGATAACGAGGGTAGTATTGAGAGTACCATTCAGAAGTCTTGTATTATCTATATTTCACACAGGTCATGAATGTGTAGGTAATATTCTTCTTTTTCTCTGCATTGATTTCATCTCATTGACATATACATTCATTATTAGGCCACTCAGCTGATGGTATTCGCAGCCAACTAGGCCCCTCCTACCATCATCACTTCAACAATTGCTTGGCTGTACAACCTCTAGATGGCAGGTCAGCCGGATTTATGCACCCAGCCACAATCCATGTTTGGTTTGTCTTCGTATTTCCACAGCCCTATTCCATACAAATGTGGCCCATTGATCATCACATTGGATCCAAACAAGAACAGTGGATGAATCGCTCCAAAAACACATAAGCAGGTAATTGATAGATAGGTATTCTGCCACTGATGCACTTAGTCTTACTCCTATTGAAGCTGCTAACAGTTCAATCCGGGGAATAGTCATTTTCTTAAATGGTGCCACCCTTGACTTAACCTCAACTACCTGCACATAAACACCGAGGATATTATCTACTCTCAAAAATACTGCTGTTGCATATGCCAACTCGCTAGCATCACAAGATATATGTAGACTCCACCTGTTTGTGTGACTCAGTTATTCATTTATTTACCTTAGAATCTTTATTTTTGTTAGGCATGGTAGTTCATCCATCCAACTTCAAAACTTGGTTTTAATATTCGGACCTACTTCAGTGTCACAACCTCTCTTGGATTCCCATGTTTCTTGCAACAATAACTTAGGGCAAAATGACACAAGGTATGAAAACCCGATGGGGTCAAAACCACGATGGGTCATGGAGAAAATCTTTCTTTTTGTTACCACTTCCAGGCTAATGTTTGTTAGACAATCTGAACTAATCTCCAATGTATCACTCACTTACACTGTTCCACTTTAGGCTTAATATATAAGACTGTTCGTCAGTGTAACATGTTGGAATATCTTTTGATATAGTGTGTTCCTATCATTTAATCTCGAATTTTCGTTTTAACATCAACTCGCTAGATTCTTGAATGAACTCATATAGTTCTTGTTTATTCTCAACACTTGTGACAATTGTCAACATAAAAGCTCTTCTTTAATTTCAAAACTGTGGGCTTGGAATACAAAGTAGAATCATCACACTTGAATAAAGACTCTTTTAGATGATGCTCAATCACAGCACCTTACAGAAAAAGAATAAAAGTTACACCAAACACTACTCTTGTGTGAAGAAAGATCACTACTTGTCCCTCTTCATTCTTATCCACCTATACAAATCTTAAATATCTCGATCTTCTTTACATAAGTTTATTTGCTGGAAAGCCTTATTAATATCAGATATAACACCAATTTTGTTCAATCTGAAACGTATTAAAACTGATTGGATACACTCGATTAAATTAACACCTTTGTTTAAGCCAGTGATTCCCAACCAGGTTTACACGAGCCCATGTCCGGGTTACGCGAGAGTTTGCAAAAGTTTGCGAAAAAATAGTACAACCTGCCACCCTTTTTTATACTTAATATTTTGTTAATGTGATAGTGTTTAGCTAACTATTATCTTTCTAACTACTACTACTTTCTGTGGGCGCGATGAATGCAAACTGACGCCTTCTTATTTATTATTATTAGCACCATTTATTACTATCCGTTCGGGTTGTACTTAAGTCTTCTTATTTATAGTCGCTGGGTGTATCATGGGATCGTTGTATTTGAAAATGCACAGATGGCGCCCCCTCAATGAATGTCTAAAAACGGGATTTGTTACTCTTGTCCAAGAAAATAAGTCATACATTATAACGACCCACTGCTTTCTTCATAGAGATGTTCTGGTTTCTAAAATGAAATATAATATTTGAAACATGCTCTAGATACAGCTGTTAAAATAGTTAACATTATTAAACAGCATCCTTTGCAGTCCCGCAAGTTTACAAAAATTTGTTAAAACATGGGTAAAGACCACGTCACGTGACCTATTCAACACACTGAAGTTAAATGGCTTTCAAGGTGAAAAGTGTTGACACACATATTCGAACTACTAGAGTAGTTCAAGATTTTCTTCAGAGGAAACAACAAAAATTATTTTTCCAACTATCTTGAGGACGAATCGTGGCTCCTGAAAATAGCATACCTGGCAGATATTTATGAACACCTAAATAAGTTGAACACCAACATGCAGGGTCCCAAGGAAAATAGGTTGACGGGTACAGACAAACTCGTAGCATTCAAAAATAAAATTGATGTTTGGAAAAACATATATCTAAGGGTAATTTTGAAATGTAACCCCCATTTTCTCATCTTCAGAGAATTAAAACTGACCACTAATGTAAAACCTGCCCCTGATTTCTGGCCATATGGAATCTCTGGCTGAATATCTTGCCAAGTACTTCCCTTCTTTGTCATCGGATGAGTATAATTGGGTCAGGAACCCTTTCAAAGATTCTCCAAGTAGTTCAGAAAATTTACTCAGCCAGCAGGAAGAATAACAATTGAATGAACTGAAGTATGATTGCACACTAAAAATTTAATTAATTAACTGTCATTAGATATGTTTTGGATATCAGTGTAAACAGAGTTTCTTGCCATCTCCCAGAAAGCCATTAACATATTGCTACAATTCTCAACATCTTACTTTTGTGAGCAAACATTTTCCTGTTTAATGAATGTAAAAACCAAACCAAACAGTAGAATAAACTGTTGTCTGTGGAAGAAGAGTTGTGCGTGTGCCTATCAAAGATGAGACCACGAGTTTAGTTGTTCTGTTAAAAAAAAAAAGCAAGCCCAAGTTTCCCATAAAATTAAGTGATAAGTAATTTCAGCTGTGAATTAATATTAAGCCAATAAAATATAACTTATTTTTTCGTTAAAGAGTCTATAAAAACTTTATAATAACACAAATGTATTGGAAAATATATACACCAAATTTATTTATAACCACTGAAATTGTAGTTAATTTTTTTTTAGTAAGAGTAATATTAGTAAGCTAAATATAAATAGGCAGTAAATACTTGTATAATATTCTATTCAAAAGCATGATTTAATTATCATTTAAGGAATGCCAGGCCTCTACCGTGGTTCGGATTCCACGTTAAACTGTAGGTCCTCCATTTCATCTCACAATCACCCTACCATTGCACATTAGCGTAAGTGCGTATAACCCGAATGGGTAGTAAGACGCGGTGCTAATAATAATAATAATAATAATAATAATAATAATAATAATTATCATTTATTACCAAACAATTTTTTTACATGTCTTTACTAAATTTAACCCTGTCGAATTTATTATGTCAGTCATGTAAGGGGGTTCCTTGAGATTTTTCGAAATATTTTAAGATTTCCTACAAAAAAAAGGTTGTAAATCACTGGTCTAAGCAATAATTCAATGATGAATTAAGTTTTTCTTTTGTCAAAGCATCAAAACAGGTCTTACTTTGGTAGTACTGTTCTCTTTGACAACATGCTGATGAGATAGATAGTGTCCATAGATTCCTATCTCAGAATTACTGACAACTTCAATAATACCTTCTTCTCTCCATTCATCTAATACTTGTTGATAAGCTTCGTAGTAGTCATCCATCTTCAATTTACTTAGGCCCGTATGCAAGAACGAGTAGGAGAAAAGGCGCAGAAGGAGAAAAGGCGGAGGACGGTCGATTTGCTTGCTAGGACGAGCGCGCGTGCGCGCGCTTGAGGAATTCCAAAGGTTGGTCCCGACCAGCCTTCTGCTTTACTCCTATCCCTTATACATAGGTTTACTCCTATCCCTTATACACAGGGCTACTCCAGCGCGGCGCGCATGAGCAATAGAGATGGCAAACAGCTGTTATTTTGTTTTGTGTTGTCAAGAAAATATGGCGCTACATGACTACCGGCTTGTCGCGTATTTAGACGTTATTGACGACTATTTTGAAGAGGAGGATAATCAAGTTGCTGTGATTCAACGAAGACATGTTAGGGATTTCCAGGATCCTTTTCAGGCTTATTCTGACGAACAATTTCGTCGTAGATTTCGATTTTCGAAGGAGGTTGTTAGGCAGAATATCTTGCCTATGTTGGAAATGGACAATCCCGAAACACAACGAGGGCTTCCACTGCTTCCGCTACAACAACTGTTGATTGCCCTACGGTTTTACGCCACAGGAAGCTTTCAGGTAATTCTAAATTGTAAATAGTCTTATCAAAAGGTTATATTTATTATTACTAAACTTACAATAAAAAATGGTTCATAACTGGGTTTTTTTTTCTAGAGGGAAACAATAATTTAAATTGTATTGAATACAATAATAAGTATCTATTGGTTTTTGTAAGGTATTATTAACGATAAATTTAGTAAGTTTATTTTATATAATAATGTTACTGATAACATATTTCTTCCATTGTTTTTGTATTATGTTATTGAAGCCAGTATGTTTAGGCTAATTGATTGTTTTGTGACTGATACAATAGCTGTTAGGATTTTAGGATTTTGTGTGAAGTTTAATATTTATTTATGTATAGAGAAAGAAAGCTGACCTTTGTTTTACTACTGGTGGTTTTCTTAAAAATACCGAAAATATTTAATGTAGGCCAAAATAAACTTGCCTTTTAAAAAATCATAGGTAGGTATAGTATGTTTTATTCATCCTATTTTACGCCATTTATTTCCTAAAAAACCTAAAATATTTATATCAGCTGTATATTATTCCAAGCATTAAACCACGTAGAATCAATTTTTTAAAAAAGAAGCCAAAAATCACTTTTTACTTAAATAAGAAAAATTTCTACTCACCTAAGCGATGGATATCTCTCGGCTGTTCTAAAACAAATTTGGACACACTACACTAAACCCCAAACATAATTTACACTGTCTTAAAAAGTTGTAAAAACTGTTTATAACGACCACAGTTTGCTTTACTTCATAGTAAACTTAACTTCAAGCATTTTGACTCAACTCGATGTAAGTGATCACAAGTTGCCATAATGACAAAATTATATATGAAGTAAATTGTGAAGTCTTTGAAATAACACAATTAGTTTAAATATTAATTATTATGACACCTATCCAAACCCATCTTAACCTAACCTTTCTTGTGTTAAAAAATTAAATTTATAATTATAGATAAAATAAACCACCCATTGTAATAATTAAACATGGACAGTACACATACCTTACGCAGAATCAAAGAAAAGTCATTGGGGCCTATGTCATTGTCAATATATACATTTCAAAAGTGATTTAGTTGATGTGTTGTCGAGTTTTATTTTACTATATTATTATTTAATATGACTTTTTTCTAGATCTTGGTGTCATTCAATTCTACATACTAAAATGTGCATAATAAAGTGAATAAAATATTGACACATGATACCCCTTTAGTGAATAGTAGACAAATGTGGGACAGATAAGGTGTACTAGACCCTAAATCATAGAACTTATTCCTATCATTTTATAAAATAGTAGGCCTAACTTTGTTCTTCTATTTTTAGATTGTTAGTGGGGACCTGTACCATGTTGACCAGTCAACGGTATCACGTGTCGTCAAAAAAATATCAATTCGATTGGCCGAAAACATGCGACATGTGGTGAGGTTTCCCACTACAGAAGCTGAACTGGAAGCTGTAAGAGTGCAGTTCTATAACAAGGCCAATTTTCCTGGAGTTTTAGGCTGCATCGACTGCACTCACATTCCTGTCCAGAACCCTGGTGGTCCGAATGGAGAATTATTTAGGTAACCCTTATCCCAAACTATTATTGATATAATTTTTTTTAATATACTTTCATGAAAAAATCGTGAAATACATTGTATTTAATTGAATATACCAAATCATTAAAAATTAATTCAATATTTTTACTACAAGGAAATAACAAATCCATTGATACTTTGATTATATATTTTGTAATTATTTAATTTTTACAACATTACTACACCTCAATAAACCTTAAGTTCAAATATAAACATACAATACCAACATGTTTAATTAATTATCCTTCACAATATTACATAATCTTATACAATTATAGTCAAATAGTTTAGTGTTTTAATATTGATAGAGAGTTTAATTTATTTGTGAATGGAACAGCAGAAAGGTCAGTCAGCCGAGTAAATAGCTTAATAGATGTTAAGCTAGACTAGAAAAGCACCTCGATAATGTATTTATACATATTTTAGCTCTAAAATAAAATATAGTTCAAAATATCAGTTTTATTTTAAATAGCACACTTAGGTGATTAAAAGTGAACATACAAAACAAACCAATACTAAAGTCTATTACTTAAATGTTTGTTTTTACAAATTTCAGGTACAATATAAAGTAAAATGTGTCATGGCTTCCTATTTTAAACCATTCTACATTTAAGTTTATACGGTGATTTGAGGTTAGGCCAACAGCTTTCAAGGAGCAATTGTTTTAAGTTATGCTTAACATACTAGAATATTAAATAGAACTAATATAAAGAAAGTGTAAAAGTTGACTTAATAAATACTATTGTTTATTTTAGAATATTTAATCTTATAGGCTTTTGTGATATATACATATATAAAAACAGAATTTTTTTCTTGAATCATTTTGGCAAGGATAGGAACTTTGGGATTCTAGAGATTTAATAAAACTTTTTTTACTATACAATCTCTTAAAAAACAGTGTTCTGCTATTTATATGCTTCAGAAATCGCAAGGGATATATGTCCCTCAATGTCCAAGCTGTTGTCGGTCCCAACAGGGAAATATACGACATGGTTTCTCGGTGGCCAGGATCCACCCATGATAGTCGTATATTCGACAACAGCAACGTCAAGGCAAGGTTTGAGAATGGACATTTACAAGGCAAACTGTTGGGTGACAATGGATACCCACAGTTGCCCTATTTGTTCACTCCCATTCTTGACCAGCAGGTTCGCACTCCAGGACATAGACGGTGAGATTCACAAAACATGCCAAATCAAATAATGTTCAGCAATAAAAAGTATTTTAACAAATCTCTATTAAAGGCTCATATAAACTTGCACAGAGGTAAGGGGGGGCTTATGATTTATTAGAGGAGTCTTAGGAGTCAATTAACTGTAGTTTCTTAACCCACTTCGGTGGCTGCATGGTCTAAAGCCTCAATTTCACAATAAACTGGCTGTCGATGACAAGAAGATCGGGGTTCGATCCCGCTCGAGTCCATTTGGGCTGGCTTTTCCTAAATGGTTTTGCACACAAATGTGGCTACACTTTCTATAAATAGTATTGTAAAATAGCACATCAGTGTCTAACTCAATAGGTTATAAGTCGCTATGATAAGACCTCTTGTTACCAGATTTCCTTGAAATAGGCCTACATTATAAATTTACACCTCCTGACAGTAGCGGTGACTTAAATAATAACATATTTAGTCTACTTTCTCATTACTCTCATAAATATTTACAATCTAAATGTCGAATTAGAATTTACCTAACTCTATTTTGGAGGGCTTGGCATGATCTTGTCTCTTTATCACAAAGTAATGTATTGGGTTTATCCCTGGGTGAAGGAGCCATATTTTATGCTTGGTAATATCCCTAAACATGCTTGCACTTCTCTACAGTAACTCATCAAACTAAAATATTGTATATCCTTGACCTTTCAATTTAAGTTGGAGAACCTGCAATCTTAAGAGTGGAAATTTATACAGGTACAACATAGCGCACAGAGGAACAAGAATGACAGTGGAACAGTTTTTTGGGGTTTGGAAACGAAGATTTCCATGCCTTCAGCGGAAGCTCTGCACACACATTCGGACCAGCAGGGCCATCGTCTGTGCATGTGCTGTACTGTACAATGTTGGACTCAGGCACAATGATAACAATGTCCCTGATATTGAACTTGAGGTATTTTTTTTTCATTTTCTTACTGTGTTAGCTATTGGGGGGTTGTCTATAAATAAGAAAAAACTATTAAAGAAGGTAGACACCACTCTAAATAATCAAACCAGTCTTAAAATTTTAAATTTCAAAGTTGATTTTTGTGAAATGGGAGGCAGATGGGGGATTAGGGGGATTCAAAGCTAATAAAAACATCTTACAAAAGGGAGAGGGTGTAAAAACTGCAATTTGTAGAAAGGTTTTGGAACTACTCTACATAACCGTGTGATAATTTCAAATTTTAAACTGGGACTCTAGCTAGATATTTTAATTTTCTTGGTAAAAGTTTTTGAAATGGGGGAGAGAGGGGTTTTGAAATTTGTTAATGTTATATAAAAACAACTTCTCGTTTTGGTTTACACGTTTTGTCATGTAGTTTAAACCACTTGAAGATTAATATAAAAAAATAATTCAAGATTTGTTGTGTATTCCTTTAGCTGTATAATCTTAAAGATTCCCCATGCATTGAGTGGTCACACCAGCTAACTTTGAATAATACAAAGATAAATTGCTCTTTTATTGAATGGATGTGAATATATTAGTTATATTCATAAATCTTTTGTGCCAGAGATATGTTGATGTGCCTGTGAGAAATCTTCATGGAGAGTTCCTCCGAGGCCGGGCCATAAGGGATAACTTCATACGCCAGTACTTTGATTAAGGTAAATAAATAACTGCATTTACATGATTCATTCCACAGTAAAATTTATTTGTTTACTAGTTTATATTATGTGTACTAATGTACTTTATATTTAATTTGATCATTGACTTCATTGCCTAGTGTCAACAACTAGATCAGCTGGTACTGTCTTTGCTTTACCACCTAAGAGCCTGGGCATCACCGCATGGACTTACACCACCTGGGGGTCTTTGCTTCACTCCATGGACTCACACCACCCGAGTCGGGCATCACCGCATGGACTCACACCACCCGAGTCGGGCATCACCGCATGGACTCACACCACCCGAGTCGGGCATCACCGCATGGACTCACACCACCCGAGTCGGGCATCACTCCATGGACTTACACCACCCGAGTCGGGCATCACCGCATGGACTCACACCACCCGAGTCGGGCATCACCGCATGGACTCACACCACCCGAGTCGGGCATCACTCCATGGACTTACACCACCCGAGTCGGGCATCACCGCATGGACTCACACCACCCGAGTCAGGCATCACTCCATGGACTTACACCACCCGAGTCGGGCATCACCGCATGGACTCACACCACCCGAGTCGGGCATCACCGCATGGACTCACACCACCCGAGTCGGGCATCACCGCATGGACTCACACCACCCGAGTCGGGCATCACTCCATGGACTTACACCACCCGAGTCGGGCATCACCGCATGGACTCACACCACCCGAGTCGGGCATCACCGCATGGACTCACACCACCCGAGTCGGGCATCACCGCATGGACTCACACCACCCGAGTCGGGCATCACCGCATGGACTCACACCACCCGAGTCGGGCATCACTCCATGGACTTACACCACCCGAGTCGGGCTTCACTCCATGGACTCACACCACCTGAGAGACCTGACTTAACCACCTATGCACCCTTGGACTAACATCAGTTGGAAACTTATTAGAATCATTGCAGGGGGTGAACCAAAACATCGGTAATGTGACCATAGCTGGTTCCAAGTCCAGTTTAGAAACACAGAGGAACGATGTCTTTGTTCTTGTATCAAAACATGTACAAAATGTGGACAGTTTTCATCTATTACACTTCCTATCGATCATCTTGGACCTACAGGCCTTTAATGAAGTGGAGCTTGATGGGAACTAGCAGGTTCCTCGCTAATTTTCAGGCAGGTATTTTTATTTTGATGAATGTTACAAAGAAGACCTACATGTTAGCTCAGTCGGTAGCACGTCTCCCTACTAAGCTAAGGATCCTGGGTTCAATTCCCGGCATGACCGAACATATATCTCTGATGAAAATATGGGTTAACCCTTTCACATTGAAAAGATAACGGCCAGGAAAGTGAATATTGTTTCTGTCCTAGGCTTAAGTTTATAAGGCATATGAGGCTATGAAAGGCTTAAATAAAAAACTGACCTAGACCATAGGCTGAAAATAATTATAATGGATGGATGGATGGATGGATGTTCCAATGTAGGAGAGGGAACAAATATTTTATTTCTACCCTGAGTAGATTTTTAATCCCTTTATGCTAAGGTGGGTATATTGTTTGGTAAATTCAACTACAAATTCTTAAATTTTTAACTTACTAATAATAATCCACAAACACCAATATTTGTATCCAAGTACACAAAAAGTTGTACCGTGTTTATTGCTCAATTTTGCTGTAAAACTTGTGTGCTATAAGAATACACAATCCTGTCAGTTTCTTAGTAATTTTTTTTTAGTCACTTTGTCATACTATCTGGTCTGGTTATGTGCATGCATACATACTGGTAACACTAACGAGTCTGGGATGAGGAAGCCTTAGTTAAAAAGTGTACCCACATTTTCAAGGAGAAAGTGAAAAGCAATTTAACAAATACCACCCTCGGTAGACTCGACTAGGATTCAAACCACAGTCTTGTTTATTGTGAGAGTGACACCTTAGACCATATGGCCATCAAAGTGACATTTTAGTTTTTTTACTTGCACAATATTGTAATTTACTATGTAAAATCATTATAAGCTACCTAGCTCCATCAGTTCTAAAGAAATATATAAAGGTTGGTTATCTTTCAAAACATTTAAATATAGTAAATAAAAGGTAATAGGTGGACATTAAATTTAATGATTTATTATATGCAAAACAATAGATAAAGAGGCTTGTCGGCTTGTGATTTACTGTTCATACAAGGATAGACTGAGTAAAAATAGCATACATAACTTTGGTTTGAACAGGGAATGAACCCATGACACAACACAAATTTACACACCTCTTTAGTAGACAGCGGAAACACCCTAAGAGGCCATTAAAACTGACTTGAGTCAGTGAAATTAGCAAGTCTAGTCACAGTTGGAGTTGAGGATGGTCATGACATTTTTTTAATTGTAATTTTTTTTTTAAATAAAATATAGTTTTCTAACCATACATTTTTTAGCTATATCAACATTTATGATGTTTACATACCTAAAAACTGATTTTTAAGAAATTTGAATCCAGCCACACACCTTATTTACAATTAGATCAACTACATCTGTTACAAATTTTCTATGTGAGATCAAATGATTTATTTTTTATTGTATCGGTAATGGATAAAAATTTTATAATAAAGGCAATTGGTAAAAATAAAGATCTATAAAAAAATATTCATTTGATTGAGTTTGAAAACACATGTAACATCGAGTTTATTTCTCTCTATCATATTTGATGTTTTTCTACTAAATGGATTATTTTGTTTTTGCTTATTGTGATTTCTGAGTTAAAAAAAATGTATTTTATTATATTTGGGAAAAATAGTATGTTCAATCAAAGGCATAATTGAAATTAAATATATTCCTACACAAAAATGTCAAAAGTAATCATTAATCAACAATGATTCCTAACCTTAGTCTAACAATGCAGAAGCAACCTAATGTTCATTTATCAGAGTACACTCGAAATTCAACACTTTCTAGTTCATCAAAGAGAAAGTTGATTCACTTAAATGCAGATGAAAAAGATAATATTAGTGTTAAAAATAAATATGGAAATATTATTGATGTGAATGTTTTTTCAACACTTTTAAATACCACAGTCAAATTTAAAGGTCTTTTTCTAAGTTCTATTTTTAACTTTAGGTACAGTTTCTTTCAATTTCTTCAAATTCCAATCATAATTGGTGCTATTTGGGCGATCCTAACAGTGGTCGCTGAAAGCCCGCTCACTGTGATGTGTGTCACGGCGAGTTGTGTCATCTGATGAGTCGCATGATGAGAAAGACACCATCTCTGTGCAGTCGCAAGGTGTATGAAGTGTCTAATTGACAACCCATATTCATTACTTGTCACCCTGGCAGCTGTCACCAGTGTTGGTGATGTCAGCTCTAGCCGTCGTGAAAATATGAGGTGGAGAATCAGAATTACAGGGAACTTATGAAACATATTTGAAATGGTGAAGACAGTATGAAAAATCCCTGAAGGTGGTAGGGCTATTAGGGTGGTTGTTAGGTATATAAGTGCACTTTTACTTGTAGCACGTACCAAATAATGGCGAAAATAATTTAGTGAGAAAGAAATATTATATCTATTGGAACAAAATAAGTAGGCCTAGATCAATTGTAGAAACAAAAAAAACAGATATGGGACCTAATTGGGAAAATGTGAAGAGTCTGAAGGAGAACACGGCGAAGAAACACTTGAGGTTGCTGCCCTTACTGGCTCCAGCAGTTTTTGGAGCTGTGCTTGGTGTTTTGCCTTTGCCACCTGGAGTGCTAAGCTTCGCAACTCAGCCTGGTGTTGGGCCTCTTCTTCTTGTTGCCTAACCTTGGATTCCAAAAGCTTAACCTCCAGATGGTGCAGCTCCTCGGCCCTCTGCTGGCGCCTTATGGCCTCCTGGTGGTTCAACTTGGCCTCTGCCAGGCGCTCACGGTGTAGCTCCTGCTCGTGTTCGAGCCACACCTTCTCTCGTTCCTCATGCGCTCGGAGAGTCCTTTTTAGCAGTCCTGGTCGGGTTAATGTTGGGGAAGGAGAGAGGAGTGGTGATGGTAGTGATGATGATGGTGGTGGTGGTGGTGGTGGTGGTGGTGGTGGTGGTGGTGGTGGTGGTAAGGAAAGTGAGAGAGAGTGAGATAGAGAGGGTGGTGGAGATGGGGGTGGCGGCGAGGGGGATAGGGAGGAAGAGGGGAATGGTGGTGGGGGTGGTGTGAAGGAAGGTGGTGGTGGGGGGAAAGGGGGGGATGGTGGTGACACAGGTGATGTGAAAAGGCTGACCGAGGCTTGAGGATCTGGTGAGAGTAATGGCAGAGGCTGGCTGGCACTGCTTGTAGTTGGGGAATCTGCAAAATAAAGGATAGTATGAACATAGCAATCATAACTAGTCTCAGTTTGAATGGGAAGGTAATTTTATTAAATTTCAAGTGTTACTAAAACAGCTTTCATAAGTCAGATGTCAAGTCATGTGATCTTCAGCTGCTACTTTCGATAATATCAAAGAATAACACTAATGGAGTAGCCACATCTTTACCATTGTATACTGCACAGATAAGTGTTTTTATAGCATGTTTTCTGCAAGTCTAAATTAAGTCTAAATTAGGGTCTCATTACACATAGTTAGCAAATAGCTTTTAATTATAACCACTTTAATTACATTTTCAAACAAGCTTTTTTTTAAAAAAACATTCAAAACGCTGCAGGTTAACAGATGCAAGTTTGATTGATATTGAAGATTAGAAGTTATGAACACATACTTCTTAAACTTAACACTCACTATGAGGACACATGTTCTGTAATGATTATGATTCAAATGATTCTGATGATTCAAAGAACAGGCCTAACTTATCGACAAGTGTGCATTATATGCTCTTAAAGATTTCATCCACAAATACTAGACACGTTCATTCAGATTAAAGACAATAAAGTTGTTTTTCAATAGTTAGAATATTTTTTAACAATTAAGTTATATAACTAATTTTGAAAATAATTGTTAATTCTCTGTAAACTACCATGAAACTTACGCCTATTTTGTAAATGGATGTTAATATGTTGTTTATTAAAAAGTAAATAGTAGGCCTACCCTTCTAAAACCTTATTATGTTTATAAATATAAATTAACTCATACAATCTGTTATATGTGTGCTCTCTCTAAATATGAACCTTTAAGTCATATTTCGCATAGCCTACCTGTTGTATTTAGATAGTCCAAAATGGTTGATGCCTCAGCAAAGGTAAGCAACAGTTGAACAATGTATGACCTCAGAGCTTAGCCCAGTTCACAGTCTGTCGAGTGTAGATTTCGTTTGATGAACGCTTGTGCGGGCAATGTCATTTTTTTTTCTTTTGGTGACTGTTAGCTATTTAGGATTGTACAATGATATGGGCTACTCTTGAACTAGGCCATATAAATTGGCCTATTGAAGGTTATGATATTCGTGGTATTAAGTACTAGCAGGCCTAGTAAACCTACATGTTTACCAAACACTCTTAGTTAAAGAGGTTTGTTCAATAGTAATATATAAATTCCACTAGTTCTTAGAATTGCAAAACTTATTTTTCAACTTGGTTAGCAAAAATATACGCAAGTAGAAAGTTAGTTAGACATATAGAAGTTCTTCATTAGATAGTATAGAGAATAATTTTTGGTCTAGCATTGAAAGTAGTTATAACGTTTGAGGTTAAGATATTCATGTTTGAGTTGGCTAGAAAATAATGTACCAAACAAACGCATTGAAATATTGTGTCAATGAATAAGAAATATATTTTAAAATTGATATACTTTTTTTTTCAAGGATGAACAATTACAAAAAGTAATAGTTAGTAAAATAATGATCAAAGCTAACTTATGTACGATAAAATGAATTATTTTGGTCAATTGAAAGTTTGTTAATGAAACGTTTTGAGGGCAGTTATTGCAGTTTTGAGGTTGGATAAAAATGTCCTCAAACGAACGCATTGAAATTTGTGTCCACCATGAATAAGAAATATTTTTAATAATTTGATTTTACTTGTGTTTATTTCTAAAGATGATCCAATTACTAAAATAATATTAGTCATTAAATAATGGATCCAAGCTAAAATAGTGTACGATAAAAATGAATTACCTTTTGGAAATTACCGGAAGAGTTAAAAATCCTACAAATTTCCTCCCACGCCCTCTTCTTAACTGCGATGGTCCCAACATCTGTTTTTCTTGATTCCACAATTGGAAACCTCTCTAATAATATTCCATAAATAAATTTCTTCTCCTAAATGCACACCTTTTCCCGTTGCGCATTTCAATCAATGCCAGATTTTTGCAGTTTGCAACTTACACAAATCGGAAATTTAATTAGTTCGCTGAATCTAGTAAATTTTTACTTTCTCAGCGAGATTGCTAACACTTTCCCTGTTGCTCAGCCATTTCATCACATAGCTCAGACTTATTATAAGCAGGTTTCACCTTACATAGCAAAATCGATCATTTAGAAGGCGTGGACTCTAGCTGAATTTCTCATTTCCCCTTGGAATGTCGGTACTTCTGGTCGTTAACTATTGTCTATTCACGTGTACCTTGAGTGACTCATAGCCAGACGTTTCTAGCACGACACGATTCCTTCCTCAAGAGTAGTGACTCCGCCTTATTCTCCTCCTTTTCTCCTACTCCAAATCGTTCTTGCATACGGCCTTACTGTCGTGTCGAGTCTTCTTCGGGCATATTGTATTGGAACAGCGTGGTGCCTTATTCAAGCTTGTACTTCGTATGGCCATCCGAGTTACTTTCGTCCAATCCCTATTCCATCGAGTCTGACTTTTTCTGGATTAGACTGAACCAGATTCTAGACACATTATTAGTTTTTTTGTTCCACCTTTTTTGTTTGCTGATTCCCAATAAGCTTGGAAAATACAAGAATATCTGACACCCAGGCTACCTAACCAAATTTGATAGCACTCATGTTCAAACACAGCTGTTTGAACTCCACCAAACAAGGCTTGGATAATTTTGTCCCTTTTTAATAGAGAATATCCCATCTCTCTCCAGTGCTGCACTCTTCAAAATGTAGGATTTCTGCGACCCTGTGTCTATAACAGCACGAAAATGGCGCTCAGTGTCAGCACCCCTAAGTCAAACAACAAGAGTTTTAGAAATATTTCAGTAGTAGTATGGTTGGATAAATCATTCTCTACTACTGGGGTTGTCGATACTTGAATGGTTTAAGCTATGGGTTCATGGGATTTCTTAAAACCTTCTTTGTTAGAAGCAAGATTATGACACATCATAACAAGGTGCCTTTTCCCACAGATTGCACACCTTAAACTGATTTTGCACCTCTTAGAAATGTGCACCGTCCTCAAACATAAAAATTAGCATCCATTACTATTCAATATTTGTCGCTTTTTATTAAAGGTAGTTTTCGGTGCCTTAAAACCATCCTCAATTGCGTGGCATTTGTCACAAAACAAACTATTTCCTATCCTTTGAAGAGTACCTTTAATATGTATTAGTCCATCAGCAGTAGGAACACTATCTTCAACCTGGTACTGGCCTATCTTCTTTCTTGTTGATATATGGCCCAATCTTAATCCAAAACCAGATTCAGTAAGGGAAATCCTTTCTTCCCCTTCCACTTCAATCTTCATGAAAACCAGGATATCACTCAACCTACTTCTGATTCTTCCTTCTCCGTCATAAAGTGCTGTAACAGTAGATATAGAAATGTTGGAGTTCCTCTGCCACGCAAGTAATAGTTCCTCTGGTATGAATGAATCTACCAAGGGATACAACATAGCAGCACACTTGTCGGTTGTAACGCCAAGTGTATCCAAGGCTTTCAAGTAAGACTCAATTTTGTTATATAGTGTGGAAAGTCCAATTGTCTCTGACGGTTGCATTGCATTTTGTAGTACTAGCTTTAGCAACTCTCTAACATAAACTTCTATGATAAAATCGTCGTGACCAACGCGTGACTTCAAGTTATCAATCACTAGGGAGTAATAATTATCTCCAGTTGGAGGGACACTTTCCACAAAATCCCGAGCTCATGTACCAGGAATTGTTGCCTGTAATAAGTATTGAAATTTATCCTCTGGAACAATATCACAATCTTAATTAATCTTCTTGAAATGACTCCAGATTTGCAACCAATCCCTCACATAGCCTCAAAACTTCTTTAATTAATTCACTGGAAGCTTAAATTTTCTCTTACGTGCGGTGTTTATGTTAGCACTTACACTCGTGGCATCATCACCACTAGCATTCATAACCTTCAAAGTTGTATTCTTACACATATTAAATTTCATCACATATTCATCAGCAGCTTCACTTTCTTTATCTAAATACAACAATGTTGGATCTGCTTCTAGCATAAGGTTGATTATGTCTTTGTCTATTGCATTTAATTCAGTAAACTTTTGCACCAGCAAGTCATAGCAGGCTTGTACATCTACCTTGTCTATAATCTGCAACACAAGTTCCTCATTAAGTTTCGTTAATGCTTTAGTAAATGCACTACGCAAAGCAGCACGGGCTTTTTTTAAAAATTAATTTCCATGACTAGACCTTCACTTGAGTATAGTTCACAATTCGCTTTTCAAACTCATAATTGCCCTGTCATGGTCGCCATAAAATGTAAATTAAACTTAGCTACCCACCAAGAATATTTATCAAACAGTTATTCTTTAAAAAAAAAAGTGAAATAAAACATAAACAATGTCTACCAAGTCTTAACTATGATTGCATTGTTGAATTTAATAATACTTCATAGATAATTAAAAACCAAAGACCAAAACAACTATGAGCAAAACATAAACATCACTTAAACAAGAAAATCTAGACTTCACAGCCGTCTTGATCGACTACATTTACTACATACAATAGTTCTATATCTCTCAAACTTATTTTAGCTCCTAACAAGTGTAGCAAAGATTTAATATTTCTCCAATGATAATTTTTGAAACGCAAATGTAACGACTATGAATTTTTTTTTACTAAAACAGTCCTAGCTTTTTAAATCTACAGTCTATTACATTAAACTAACTTAATTTTACATTCATGATAGCTTTAAAAATTTATTGGTAGCTGACCGGTCATCAAAATATTGATATAGATAAGATGTACAGTGCATTTTAAATGTTGATACATCTTTATAATCGTATTGTCAAATAAATATCAGTCTAATTAACATTAATGTTTTATTCATGCTATCATTTGCAACTTTTTCAAGCCATTTAAAAAACTTAAATCACAAAATGAGCATCGTGAGAGGGTTTGCACTTAGCATTAAATTGGAAAACGTCCCAATATGCCACCCTCAATGGAATTACCCCTCCCTCAAACTTCTAGACTGTTCTATGTACATCTTGAAAGTAGTGTTTCTCCCAAATTAATCCCAAAGCTGGTAGAGGGAGGCGAGCAAGTAACCTAGAAACAGGGAAGTTTCCTGGGATTATTATTAATTAATCTGATGGTGGTATCAGCCTGCTTGTTGCTTTATTGATGATATGATGATGACTGCCATCCAAACACCCTCCACCTTTGGTCAAAGTGTTTGATCAGTTCTACTAGAGTAAAGTGGAGTAAGCAGTATCCAGGCCTGACTAGGAATATTCCATATTCAAAAGTAGCTATATCCTAACTCATTTAAAAAACTGGATGGAGGCCTACCTCTGGATTCATCAGATCCTTGGCTACGAAATAAATATTTTAAAATGTGCACAGAATATTTAAAATCCTAAATAATCAAGGGAGAATAGTTTACTGTTGAAAATTCAGTTATCTATCATTCATATATACAATTGAAAAATTGAAAAATTAAAAAATTCATTAAATCATTATGTAAAAATGGCAACCTCAAATTTCAATTTGCAGAAATAGCTATTTTCTTTTTTGTATAAATATCAGAGAATATATTATTTAACAATAATTTATTCAAATCTAAAATTAATATGATTTTAATATTAAATAAAATAATATAGTGCTTGGCAATAATTTGAAAGTAATATTCTGGAAACATTGCAAAATAGCTGGTATTTTACCAACAGTTTAGAATGTATCAGTTTATTGCAATAGCTTTATCGTAGTTTGGCTGATATTTTACTCTTACACAATATTTCCACAAATTTGTCAATATTACTATAAGAAAAACGATATATCAGAAGGTTAATGGGATGTCTACTTGATAATAATAAGTTAAAAATGTGCTTAAAAATTATAATTAACTATCTTTATTTCAATAACCTAATTTAAGATTTAAATGTGTTTGCATCTATGAAGAAAATAAAAATGGTACACATTTTAGATCAAAAATCATAGAAATCCTTTGTCCAACTGCAAAAAACAATCAAGTGCATCGTATTTTCATAAATCTAGATTGAATCTCTCGTGCCATATAATACCAGTTTTGTTAACTAAAACAATGATATTTCCTTAAGAATAACTTTTTTTAATTGCTATTTAAAATGAGAATATTAAACCAATATTTTCACTCCCCAAAAACAATTTTAAGTGGATTTAATGACTTGTGTCATTGGACTATTCAGTTTTAATTGGCTCGACTTAAAAACGTGTTTTAGATTTTGATTAAGATAACTAAGAGTTATTTATCCTTGTTCATTTAGTGAAATAGCATTTCCCGATTTATATTTTATTATTATTATTTAGCACCGCGTCTTACTACCCGTTCGGGTTATACGCTTAAGTACTAATTACGCTAATGGATTAGGAATCGGTAAGGTTGAATTTAGAGGAAGTGAACCCGCATTTGCGTGGAGGGAGAGTGGAAAACCATTTAGGAAAAACCACCCCCAGTTCACCCGACCGAGATTCGAACCTCAATCTCCCCGTCCTCAGCAGTCGAGCTAAACACGACTAGCGCCCGATTTATATGTTTGGAAAACTATGAACTTTTAAAATGAACTTTTTTTGTGAATGACCAATTCTATGTTATGTTTGTTGCTAAAACGAGTAATATGTTTCAGCTATCTTTGGTTACAATAGTTCGATCACTTTCGTGGCATAGTATCATGTCTTGTTCATTTCAGCTGTTTCGTATCTTCACAGTTTTAGATAAGAATTATATTTTCAACGTAAATACAAGAGCTTTAGACCCTCATAGCTGGCATCTAATTGAATGAGATAGCTAATTGCATACCACGTGATCTTCCTGTTCAAGAGTTACGTGGAAAGCCATCTGAAGTAAAGGTCTGGTTGTTAATGGATAAAATCAACAACGATTTAATCGCTACTATGACCAGATTCAATGGCCAAATGGTATAAGGTGTCACTATGGTGTTAGACTGGCATGCTGACGACGGAGAGATCGGGTTTCAAATCCTAGTCGGTTCCACTGGTGGTGGTTTTTCCTAGATTGTATCCCAATATTCTTCCACGCAAATGCGGGTAGACTACCTCTAAAGTACTTACTTTCTCATCCTTAATCTATTAAAGCAATTACCATAATTGTGTGTAACTGGAACAGATAGTATAATATGGTGATTAAAAATATAATTATACTACGTAAACATTATAAGACCTTATTATAGAGCGTGTGTAAGTCCAGCGATATACACTCATCATCCATTACAATCAAATCACGTGTTATCTACTATTTTTTTTCTATCCGTGTTAGCAAGTGTTGGAGCCTGATCATCTCTCGTACACCCAGGAAGAACACGCTTAGGTCCATATGATAAATAACCAATGTCAACAGAACTCATCAGTGGCCTCCAGCTCATCCCGGAGACCAAATTATGTATATATTAAACATTTAAACTATTAAATTTACTGGGAAATTTAGTAACATTTTATATAGAGAACCTTACAAAATAATTATATAACTCCATGTTTTTTACACTATATTAACTACGCTAAATATTTAAATTCCTTTACAAATGTTTAAGCCTATAGCTTTGTATTAACACGTAGAGGTTAGGAAAATTTGCAAAGAAAGGAGAATTTAAGAACGCGCTATGAAAAACAGTTTATAAAATACAAACATTTTCATTTGAGGCAACATTAGTGTGGAGATGCAGTTAAGGCGAGAAAATGCCAGTGTTTTTGTAGTTTATGTAGTAACTTTTTTTATCTAAATATATCTAGTATTGCTTTCTTACAAACATATAGTCTAATTTATTTACATATCAACAGGTTGTTGAATATCTGTAATGAGCATAGTGACTTCATCTAAAAACCTTTTTAAATGAAGCGAAAATTTTTCACAAAATTCCAGGAAACCCTTAACAAATATTTAACAACTTTTGAGGTCATCATGCAAAGAAAATTATATTCTTTTTATAAAAGAAGTATTTTATTTATTTTGACCAAAAAACATTTTGCTGTAAAAATTGCAAAAACCCCTACCTTTTATCGTGATCCCTGCATCCCCACCTTAATACCATTGTACTATATTATTAATGTTATAATTGTTTGCATACCTAAAGTCATACATTCAGTTCCTAGAGCCTTCTGGATAAATATATATAATTATACTAACTCTCAAGTCAAACACATGTTTATAAAAGTAGCTTTTAAGAATGAATCAAAATTTAACTATATGACAAAGCCAAATACTTTTATTATACATTATAATTGTCAAAAGAATAAGGGAATGAAAAGTAATAGACATAATCATCGGTGGTAAAATATAACAGCTACATTATTTTATACCAATTCAATTGCATAGTTAGTAAAACAAGGGGCTAAAAAAAATGCATCGTGATTGATTAATTTGGGATGTGTACCTTTTAATTTTATTAATCACGTGTTGCTACTTGCTTAGGCTATACGTAGATGTGATAATTAATCTAGTACGTTAGGAATGAGAAAATAAGCATTATAGATGAAGTAAACTCACATTAACGTTGTAGGATATTAGGGAAACCATTGAGAAACAAAAATCCTCAATAGACATAACCGGTATTCAAACCCCGATATTCCCACCTTCATAAGTCCAGTCTAACACAAAGGCGACGATTTTAACCATCCAGCTATTGAGTTATGTGGCTTTATAAGATTCTGTATGGGTCTACCTTCTAAATTAAACAAAAAATTAATATATATAAAAAAATATTAAGGACAATGGTTTAAACAAAATCAAATTTTGGTGTGATATTTATCATCATAAGCTATTAGTGTTAGCTATTAGTTAAAATAATACTGTCAAATAAAATGTATTTTTAATGTAATTTATTTTGACTCAATTTGTCTTATTGCCTGTACATGTTATTAACATAAAGGGATTTAGTAATTTTATTTAAATTGGTAGCCTAGGATTTTAACCCATTTTAAAACAAATTTAATTTTAAATATTTTAATGGAAAAGGATACAAGCACAATATAATATGTATATAATGCTTTCGTGTAATACTGACCCCAGTAGGAAGAAAAATAGTTTATTAAATAAGTAGTCCGCTGCCCGCTAGTAAATCTCGCTTCTATAGCTTTTATTTTTTTAGAACCATTAACTTTTCAATGTTATGTTTTTTTTATCTCAAAGAGTTACGAAGATATGTTCAAAATTGGAGATACCCCCTTTAGTTGACGCATTGTTAAGGCATCACTTGCAGTAGTATAGACTGCCGATGACGAGGAAATTGTGGTTTGAATCTTGGTTAGGTGTACTGGAGGTGATTTTTCCAAAATAATTTTTTTACTATACCTCCACGCCAATGAGGGTACATTTTACCTAAATATGGTCTTCCTCATCCTTAAAACCACTAGCGTAGTTAGTACATAAACGTATAGCTCAAACGGATAGTAAAACGCAGTACTAAAAAAATATTGGAGACACACTAATGTGAAGTAACCTCTAAGTCATTTAACCGGAAAATAAATGTGTTCTTTTGTTTTGAATGCTAAACAATGCCTAGAAAAAATACGAATTTTAATCAAAATCATTAGTGTTAATAAAAGATAAAATATCTTATTCGTCTTTTAGCCCTTAAGTAAACTACCCTTAGTTTTTAGGGTTATAGAGGCTCATTCAAACATCAATCTGGGGAAAATTAGCTTACCCTAGATACCAAGTTAAAGCCTTATCGGTAAAATGTTTTCAACTCTAGGTTGAAATACACACAGACACACAGGCAAACAAACCGACAGAATATATCTAAAAAAACTTTTTCTTGTTTAGGGCACCATGAAACGTTCACATTCATCATAATCCAGAATTTGACTTTTTTTTTTCTATAACAGTACTTACTCTCTCCCCACGGGATGAAGAGAAAGTAAGAATCAGTAGTCCAAAAGCCATCTAAGAATAATATTTTAATAAAATTTTATAGATATGTTATGTAACGTTGAGTTACATCATACTACCCAACCTACACGCATAAACTCTCTTTTAGATTCATACTAACCGCTTTGAATAGTATCGAGACTAATAATCTTCCTGCAATAGTAACCTTCTCTATTGTAGTCCAAAGTAGTTTTAGTCTATATCAAGAAAATATTAAACAATATAAAACAAGAATAAACTCCCTGCAATCACATATTGTCCATGTACTTACCCTTTGTATCTTCTGGCTAGAACAACCTCCAAGACTGGATTATACACGTCGCGTCCTAGATTGAAGAGTGGGACAAACAAGCTTTGGTGAGCCAGAAACTGATGTTCCGAGCGGGCTGGTCAACGTTACACAAATGGGGGCCGACAGATATTTCACTCGAGAAGTAGACGGTGACTATCCCTCCCTCTGGCGAACGAAACTGACTGAACCACCTATACATCACGTGATTGTGTACGTCACGAGTGAAGGAGACAAAAAGAGCACTATCAACAAATAGTGGACGTGATCAAGACAGGGAAGCAAATCCTTAAGCTTGATCGATGTAGTACGTGTTCCTCTACAAGCATCATAATGGCCGATGTGACGTCACTCTCTAGTTTTGAGATCTATCACCTTTCCAAACCCAGCAACTAGTACCTATATAATATTGATGTATCTGAAGACAAAATTGACTATTGAATTTGACACCTTCAGGAGATGTCCTATCCAGGACTTTGGACACTATCGGGATATATTTATTTTAATTGAACTTCTTTAGAGACTTAAACTATGGCTTGCTTAATTTTGGGCTCTAGATTAAAGTAGTATTTAGAGTAAGCCAAAATAGGCATCGTAAAATGATAACTAAAAATTATTGGTTTAAGAAGTAAATTTTCATATGGGACACCAATTATTTAAACAGCACCACTTGGGCGCTAGTGTCTGTTATGTTACTTGAATATTTTAGATTGCCACATTTATGAACTAATTTCTGCATGAAGTACTAAATTTAAATGGTCTGACTATTGTGGTTACTAGTATTTGTAAACTCCCTTTTTGATAATGTTCCCTTATTTGATTATTATTTGAATTATATGTTAAATTAACGTAAAATTTTTCTGATTTATTACTATTTAGACTATAATATTTTCCAAATCATTTAATAGAAATTATTGGTGGTATAACTAGGCATTTTTGGTATCTTATATTATTTATTATTAACAAGTAAGGATCTTGTTAACGTCTTTAGTTGTGTCGACATTTAATAGTCCCGCGGGAGTTTGACTTGAGGTCTCCAAGCCAAACTCTTGTGTTCTTTGAAATATCTGTATGGTATTAAATTATAAATTTAACTTTACTAAATTATGCGGTCTGTATACACTGTAGTGAATCAGACGCTTTTGTAACAATTTAAAATATGCCCACCAGGCCCTTTTTTGTCGTCGTATAAATATCTGGCTCGATATTTATTGAGTAATAATTTGTTATAATTTTCAACGTTTAAGGTTGTTCCGTCTATATTCACTGTGGGGAATCTGACATATTGTAGTTTGGTCGAGTAGTTGTCTCTTCCAGACTGACCCAGTTGACTAAAGGATATGTTTCAAGTTTCGAAACCTTCTTATAATCGTACTGCGCTTAACTAAAGATATGTTATTATGTATTTATTTTCAACATATCTCCGATGAACCTATAAGGCCATGTAAATTATTTTTTCTATTGTTCTTACCTTAAATAAACTATTCATATTGTTGTTTAAATCTTGCTTATGTCTTAATTTTTTTTGTATCTTCTTTTAGTCTAGTGTGGCCGTAGCTAAGTGGTAGTATAGTGGGTGTAACAGTTATGTAGATAGTGAATATCTAAGTGTTTAGGACCATTTATAGGGAACGAGTCAAGTATTCAACTAAAAACCTGAATTCGTGATTTTGAGTTGATTGACACGTTAGTTTAACTGAATTAATTATGTTGTTTAAATTAGTAATAAAATGAAAAACTTACCTATTATATATTGAATACGAAGAATTTTCAAACATATTAATTTATTAATTCTTTCCTAAATAATAATTTATAAATGTAGGTTTAGTACTTTATTAAATATGTATAAGCTAATCGAATTTACTAATGAAAGAATCCTTTGCAATATAATTTTAACGAAATTAGTAAAACAAAAATAAATACAGGAAAACCAAAGCGTGTGAAGGAATTAAACGTTTTAGACGTATTTCTTGTGCTAGCATGTAATCGTTGTTGTAAGTTGTGTGTGCCTTTGCAGAACAACGGAACTACCGCGGTGATTTGTCTTCATGTACGACACTGGTCACAGGGCTCCCCACACAGTTTACCTCGGAGAGCCCCCCCCTACCACCCGTTCGTCTAACACACACACACACACACACACACAATCAAGACACCCTCCCACCAAAACACACAACGTTCCCTGCCAGAGCCAACCAAGGTCTAATTGCGTGGAACTGGAGGAGACACATTAAGCCAAAAACAACCGAGCATCGTTCGCTTTCAAGAGAAACTGCTGCTGCTACTGTGACTCACCGATGTTCGGATTTAGCTGAAGGACAGATGTACAGATATACGGTGACCTGGTGGTCTAGGGTTAAGGTTTCAGACTTTTGTGCTGGGGGTCAGAGGTTCAATCCTCGGTCCCAGCACAGATCTATATGATCGCCAAGCCCTTCCTTCACCTATGAAAAGACGTGTATTCATCCCAAATTGGGAATGTGTGGAATGCCAGGCCTTTATCGTGGTTCGGATCCCACGTTAAACTGTAGGTCCTCCATTTAATCTCACAATCACCCTACCATTACACATTAACGTAAGTGCGTACAACCCGAACGTGTAGTAGGAGGCGGATCTATAATAATAATGATAATAATAAATTCTCTGTCTAGTGGCAATTTATTAGTTAATTTTTTCAATGGTTGCATAAATGCAAGTATTGAGGAAAATCACTAATAAATCGCAACTAGACAGAAATAAATGAGAACATAAGATAATTTTTCAAATCAAACCCATCACTTAATGTATAGCTTTACGTAGATGTAAATGGAATCAACATATTTGACAGGATGCAAGAAGACATAGTAAAATTGTCAAAATATCAAGAGACAAAATACCTCCGGGGAGGAGAGGACCTGGAAGACAGAAGTTAAGATGGATGGATAGCCTTTAGATAACTTGGAATGGAACCAGCCAAAGGCCTATAAAAGAAGAAAGTCAAAGAAGAAACAAAGAGAAAATAATATTTTTAATGGCCATTATCTTGAAACGATTATCCAGATGAAAAAATAATATACATATACATTGTTTGGTCTGGATTCAAAGAATGTCTTACTAGATATTTTGCTAAAATTTGTAAAAGCATTTGACAGTTAATGAGTAAAAAAGATCTGGACAGACAGACAACGAGATGCCAAATGGTTAAGCTATAACAGAATTTTTACTAAGCTTGGTCAATAACGTCTACTAAGACACCCACCTCCCTCTATTAAGAGGTAGAATAGAGTTTGACCCTAAAATATAATATAGAGAAATGGTTTGAAACCATTTGTCGAGTCTTTTATTATAGTTTATTAGTTGCCAGTTATGTTTTAATATCACGCTAATCTTACTACTTATTATATAGGTTGATGGTTGTGAAACTCTTACGATAATATTAGCGAAGATTAGTTGAGTTTGGAGTTCTAATTTATAAGGCATTATTCCATTTTGTATCCATTTTGAGGAAAATCCACTCTTAAAACCATTATAAAAGTCTCCAAACTATATTTATAATTTCCTAGCATTTGCTCACACCTAATATTTATGAAAAATGTTATTATTAATATAAATATATATAAAAATTTAAAAATGTGAGACTACGCATTTTATTTTGAATTTCAACTCTAATTCAAGGAAACTATTGATTTTCCACTTGGATGTGGACTTGGCTTCCATTATATTTCAATTGGAAACGGTGAGCATTCATGTCTCGAGATAAGATCAATTGTATAGAAAATCGATGCCTTAAAATAATATCTTAGTAAGCAAAGGACTTTTTTTTAGTAAAGGAATGATATATTTGAAATAGTCAACTTTATTTGAAACAATATTATCTATTTTCTCTTTATTTTCTTTATTTCTCTCTCCTCCTCTCTTTATATTAATAATATATATATATATATATATATATGTGTTGTTGTAGTTGTGTGTGTAGTTGTATGTATGTTTATTAAACATCTCTAGGATATACTTTTAAAGCCCCAAAATATATTTGAGCTAACATATATGGTATTATGAAGTATTAGGATTTATATAATCATGATGGATTAAATAGCAAGGCTATTATATTTCTAAGTTATGGTATAGTCATATTTATATATAAAGTTATTTAAATTGAAAAATACACCAGGACATGGGAGTGAACCTAGTACCTTTGGCTTATTACGCCAATGTTCTAACCACTGAGCTATCCAGGAATTGTTCCGTACTCAGGGTCATTCTTCACTCATATTTTAAGGCAGAGTCTGTGATGGACATGCATAAATCATCAGCTACAATTATGTGAACAATTAAGTACCAAGCCATCAGATAAAGCAACCACCATCGACTCAATAGTTGGCTTTATTATGCCAATTGTACATTAATATCTGTACGGGTCCGCATATCATGAAAGATTATGATTATCAATTTAATGAACTTGATATCTAGATATGGCTATAACCATAACTAACAAATATAATAGCCTTACTATTTCATGCTTCATTATATTATATAGATCCCAGTCCTTCATGATATGCGGACAATACCTTCTGAAGTGTCGAAAGAAAGTAAAACGTAGAAATTTTGGTCTTACAGAAATTTCACAAATAGTTCTCAATGTCTTACTTATTTGAAACTGGCTCTTAAGTCGTATTGTCTCAGTTACCATATTTACATTGTGCACCAGCCGTGGTGTATTCAAACCCGGTTATTTTTATTATTTTATTTTTGGAAGCTGCATCGAAATGTCTTACATCGTGAAGAGCAAATCCGATTGAATCAGTTGAAAAAGATTGTCCAAGGCAGTACTATTGTCCATCATTAGTGGAAGAAATTTTCCATTTTGTAGAATCCAACCCTATCCAGTTAGATTAATATCGTGATTCTTAACCAACTACTGCACGACTTGTAAGTAAGCTCGCTGAGAGTGAAGGTTTGTGTCCAACGGTGTTGAAAGTAGTCTTTCGGGCTTCACAAATGTGTTTGCATTGAATACCTTCCTACAAAGGATGCTGTAAAGTAGTGATAGAGAATCAAACTGGTTCCCCTTAAACATGGTCCTATTGCTTTGCAGCCAGTGGTCTCTACAGTATTTTTATCTTTATTTGAAGCGTAAAATTTCTTTGAACATCTATAAAAACAAGATCACCTCTAACAACTTTTTGAAAGACATACATACTTATTGCTGACCCCAGAGATTCCTGATGTAGCGTCGCAAACAGAGAATGCATCGGTAAACAACAGATCAGATCATACAGCATCACCAAGTAACCATTTAAGAAAATTTATTTTATATACATATGGTATCACTTTGTCTCTGTCAGATCGAAAATAAAGATCCTTGCAGTAATTTAAGCATGATACAGCAACGATACCAAAAGGTCTATGTTTTCCCAATGAGGTCTGTTACCGTAAGAGACATTTCATTGTTGCTTTCACTATACTACGTCTGCGTCTCTTCATTGGTTGCTTTCACTATATCTACGTCTGCGTCTCCTTCAGCATGTACGACATGACAAATGTCTGTAGTAGGTAGTCAGCGATGACGTTGAGATAGATGAGAGCCTGAGAGGAATTCTTGCACTTTCCCAACATGATGTGTCTCTTTTCTTATGTTGACATTGTTTGCAATATTGATAAGGTCTATTCGACGTAGGTGTGTATTGTCCTTTGTACTTAGTCATCCATCGTATCCAGCAAGCAAAACCTTGGCCTTACCATAGCAGTTTAATGGGAAAAACTAGTAGTCATGAGCAGTTGAACTGTAGGTACTTCCTTCCTTCTATTTCAACTGATGTAGAAGTGATCCTCCATCATGTACATGGTGATCATTCTTTGGAATTAACTGAATTACAGAAGCATCAGCTGATTTGACATGGTTTTGTATGGCCTCCTGAAGTTGCGCTTTCTTGGGCTTTCATAAAATATACTTTGCTTCAAAAAATGATAAAAGGTTCAGTGTAAATTCATGCTTCATCACATTATCTTAACATAGCTCTCCTTATTGTGATATAACCAGGAACAACAGAGTTGGATCAATGGTCTGATCTTTACTATCCTTGATAATCCAAGTAAATGCTAGTTTCTTGACTTTATTTCTACGCTTGTATGAATATTCAAAAACATACTGTCCTTCCATTTATTTATTTATGCTGTTGCCTTTATTGACATTTTTTTGATAATTTGCATTCATATCATCATTGATCCATGGGATAATGTTTTGCAAGGTCATCTCCTCCAAGATTGGAGACTATCCTCATTTTTGAGTCAAGTTTTGCCAAGTCTTTCTGTCCCTCTCTATTCTTGGGGAAGATGCTTCCAGGTGTTGTTAGCTTGTTGTGTACGTTGTATTGGAAAAATATTGTATGACGTAACTGTACAATGAGCTAATGGGAACAAATGTTGTCCACATGTCTCTTTGATGCTCATTCATGCCACTTCCTCTGGTTTATCCATCAGTACTCTTGAGGATCGCATAAGAGTCTGCTAAGTCACCAAGTCGGATCCAAGGCCCACCCCGTAACTGATTGTTAGGCCTCATGACATTGAACCCATTATGCAATGTATGATGCATTTCAGGATGTTGAGCATATAATAACTTCAAGTTCTGCAGGTGAAGATATGCATATTTCAGATAATTTGCTTGCACTGAAGAAGCAAATATGGTTAAGCACTCAGATATAGCGTGGAGTTACAGTTTCCAAAACATTATTCGATCCACTTCTAGGGGTTCACTGACTATTTCAAACATTTTATGTTAGTTCAATCACAATTGGCTCGTTACTTAACCATTGCGTAATTCATTCTTCATCGAACTTAGAGTCATTTCCTAACCGCTTCAATGCATTCAAATAATATAGTATCCAGCTTAACTGTACCAGCTTCCAGGCAAGTGTAAAGTAGCTTGAGTTCCTGCAGAAGGTTGTTGAATCCTGGCTCAATCTCAATCACTTTAGCTGCAATCTGTTTTATAAGGCACTGACTTACAAGCAGATCTCCATGAATTGATCGTTGGACAGATTTTCCGCCCAGCATGTATACCACTGCGTTTTCACCATATTTACCCTCCTGAGGCCCATGGTACTTTATACTGTACTTTAAATCTATATTTTTATATCATTAGATGTAGGCAAATTCAGTGTTTAGATTGACTTTGTGTGTTATTCTGCACTCAAGTGAGATAATTTCTAAACCAATAAAACAGTTTTGGTTTTTGAAAAAATAAAAATAAAATTATTAGATAAGGAATCTAAATCAGAAAAAAAAGGTCGGTACTCAAGAGAATAGTCTCAAAAATATTTGAAATTCCATATCCAGCCATTAATGTACCTATAGTACCTAAAAAGTTCATCAATGTATGGAAACTCTCTTAGTAATGACAGACCACGCATTGTCAATGGTCTTTAAATATTATTGTTTCATAGTTCATTTATTTGCGGTATTAAACGTGCACTTTCTAAGCTGACCAGTTATATAAACACATGGCTTATAAACTAACTTAAATCTAGACCAGACACAGCATTCAGCTCTTAGGCAGTTAATTCATCACTGTTAAAGGGGAAACCCACATTTCACCAATAATAAAGTTTTTGGTAATTTCAGTAAAAAACCCGGGACTTTTAGCTCTGTAGCTGATATATTCACTACCAACTGAGAATAGGTTTCGGACTTGAATATTATTATCGACAGTTTGATTTTCAATAAATCACTGTCAAAATGATATTCTTCAATTTAAAGAACGTTCTTATGCTTACTGGTCGTCCACCACCATAGCAATAACTTACTTAAATGATGTTATTAGTGTAGATAATCCATTATTTGAATAGTTTGTTTGTATAGATAATACAAAAAAACACAACTTGATGGAAGCTTTACATATTAATTAACCACTTCTTTTTTTAATTTCTCTCTATCTTACAGGTAGAGAAAGTATGTTGATCGTCAAAAAAATCGAACTGGAGATTTTGATGAATCTTGACGTTTCATGACTCCCTGAATCTGAAAAAGTGGTTTTTGAATTTCCGTCTGTCTGTCTGTTTGTCTGTACCTCAACCTAGAGCCTAAACTAATTTCCCGATTGAGCTGAAACTTGATATCTAAGGTTTTTATAGGGTTGCCCCGAGGCGTTTTTGGAATTGGATATCAACCCCTAAAATTAAGGGTAGTTTACTGAAGGGAAAAAAAAGAAAAAGTCGATTTTCTCAAAATCAACTCCAACGATTTTGATTAAATTTCATTTATGAACATTAATAAATATTCCAAACAAAATGGCTACCCTCAATGTTTCGGCAAAATGGCTTTAAGGGCTTCGGTCCGATGCGTTAATTAACATTTTTTAAAATAGCTCCAAAACTATTTGAGATATGAAATTACTTAGCATTACAAATATGTATATATATTTATAATACAGATATTTTATTCAAAACATATTTTTATAAAATCAATAACTTTCAATCTATACGCAATTATATGCATTTTTTTTAACTTTTTGGACATTAAAGTTTAAGTATTGCGACCGTAAAAAGAAACTGACCTGAAATGTTGATGGATGTCGACGTCTCATGACCCCCCGAACCCTAAAAAATAGTCTTTGCAATGCCGTCTGTCTGTGTCTCTATAAAAACTTAAAATTAAGGGTAGTTTACTGAAGGGCGAAAAGAGAAAAAATTAGTTTTCTCAAAATCTGCTCAAACGATTTTGATTAAAATTCGTATCTAGTCGTTGATTAAGATTATAAATAAACTGGATATATTCATTTTCCTATGAAAATGATTTTTAGGGTACTTTACAGAAGCGTTAATTCCCGTATCTCCACAACTATTTGAGAAACTAAACAACTTATCATTGCAAAATTGTAGGACTATTTGAAATAAAAAACTTTTATTTGACATATATTTTTATAAAAGCAACAGTTTCTGAGATATTTGCAAATATATTAATACAATTTTGTGAGCTTTAGTTGTAAACATATACTACTTAAGTCTTATCGCAATAATTCTCCAATGCCATAGAGTAATTAAATATAAGTATCTAAAAAAAGTATGTTATTTTTCCTTAAAGCTCTAAGGATAGATGTTTATATAACAAGGATATACCTCCATTTTAGACTCTATAGTCAATATTTACATTCTTTATTGGTCAAAATGTATAAATGAATAATTAAATATCAATGCGATGACTTGAAGATCTGCAACACCTTATAAAATGTTAAAATTCTAACCAGAAATCGAAATTTTAATACGAATTGTTGACCCTTGTGGAAGACTTTAAACTGTTTGAAATGCTCTTAGGTGGACAAAGATGCGCCTCTTTTCTCATTGATTATATATCATTGTATATTATTTTATGCGTGTTCTTATGTGGAGTGGTGATGATACAATGTACATTATTCCGTTCAGAAATCTTACGAGTTTATAGAAAGAGAGAGAAAGTCTGTGCGGTGCGCCGTACCATTTATTTAATTTATAGAACTCTCATCCCTAGAAGAAGACCTTTCGGCCTCATGTTCTCACTACCTTCTGATAGAATGGCATGATAATAATGTGTTTATTTTAGTTTGTTTTTTATAATTGACTGACATAAAACCCCAAACATTTTGAAAGAACTGGCCTTTAAAGATTTCATCCCATCCACAGAGCTACGCTAGTTTTTAAATGAAAGTTAAGCCTTGACCAAATAAGTTTCTCGAGTGCCACAGAGTTAGCAAACACCCCCGTGACTCAATAAGAACGTTTAACTCATTTTGTCACAATCAATCATTACGAAGGTGAATTAATACCTAGGACTAGTGACTTGTCAGTCACGAGATGGGGATGTGTGATAGTTATTCAAAAGCTGCTAACGAAAAGTAAAGTATTTTAATAAATTAAATTAACTGGCGTAACACTTTTTTATACGTAACACCACACACATGGTTAAGACACATTAAATACCTGATGCTCGAATGCAAGATAATATAGTCGAGCACCAATGCATAGCTAATACACGAGTGTCAAGAATGATGGCGTATATTTACTCAGTCAGGATGGGAACAAGAAACGTCTCGTTATAATACGCTGCTTGATTTGTATGGGGACAGGGCTGATGACAATGGAAGCAAGATTTTATTTAGTTCTCTTCTTCTTCTTCTTCAATATTTTAATTTAGTGGAAACTCTAACTTTAGTTTTGAAAAAGTATTCGTTTCTGAGCATGCCAAAACGTCACCGATAGAACAATAAAGCCAAGAAAAAATGTACCATGTGTGTAAGACGTACTAATCCAAACGTGGACTTTTCTGCCTCAATTTATTTTTTCGATTCACTAAGATGTCAAACTGCTCCTTCGGAATTACATCCTAAATATTCATATTTAGAAGTTGCGCTTCTATTACTTGAGCGGAACTTATCTGGAAAAATCCAAACTCTTTATTAACATTTTAATTGGCTCACGACAAAATTACACGCAGTCTCTAAGATAAATTTACAATCACTTGAATACTAAAAGATAAAATTTAAGTTCTCTAATATTCTATAAACTAATATTATTAAATTAAAACTTTATGTTTCCAATTAATGTTGTGAAGATAAAGGTTTAAACTATGGCTTGTTACGTAAACAACATTTTTTTTACCATCATATTTTAAATTAACCTGCGTAGATAAGCTGGAATGATTCAAATACAATTATTATATCTGTGTTCAAAACAAGTACGGTAAGACGATGGACATTTACCAGATCTATTAAATACTACCTTATTATAGCCAAATCTTAATTGGTTCTTGAAGTAAAAATCAAAAACCTTATTTTATAAAATTACTATCCAAAAATGTCATTTAAAAGTGTAATTTGCCTTACTATAATTTGTGTAGGATGTCCTAAATTAAAAAATTATGTGAAATGCACTAGGTATAGATAGGTAAAAATAAAGTAACCAAAGAATAATACAAAGCAGTGATCCAATTTGTGTGTGGGCTTCTTGTTTGTAGATTCCATTTGAGGCTGGGGAGGTTTATCTATAGGTTTTTGGTAGGATATGCATAATCTACCTCCCTACCCTCTCTCTTGTCATGTAAGTATGGTCAGTCTTAATTTGATGTTTAGACGTTTCAAGTTGTTAATAATATTAATAATATTATTTAGCACCGCGTCTTACTACCCATTCGGGTTATACGATTATGTCCTAATTACGCTAATGGATTAGGAATTTGGAGGTTGAATTTAGAGGAAGTGAACCCGCATTTGCGTGGAGGGAGAGTGGAAAACCATTTAGGAAAAACCACCCCTAGTTCACCCGACCGAGATTCGAACCTCGATATCCCCGTCCTCGGAGGTCAAGCTCAACACGACTAGCGCGTTAGCCAACTACGCCACCGAGACGGGTCAAGTTGTTAATGAAACGATGGTTGCCACCCGTGTAGAGTGGCCGATTTAACAAGTATGTTGGATTTATGTTAAATTCATTGCAAGTTTATCGCGTGTTGTGTCGTGTTTCTTATTTAATTATTATCTTTATAATAAAAATCATATATATACCTATTAAGCGAATTCTTATCCACAGTTTGATTTATTATATTCTAGGCCTACTTAAAAAAAACGTGGCAGCCACTGAGACAGTCATTCTCAAAAGTTCCTTTGTGGCTTTTTCACGAGTGGTAACAACTCCAGGTTCGGTTAGAACTATACCTTTTTCTGGACCTCATCCTTCCCAAATACCCTAATACACCCTTATTTATATTTATCATGAACAGAAATTATGAGGTAGGCGAGTAGGAGCACAAAGGTGAGTTTTATTACTAGAGTTTTTAATTAATATACATTTTCCCACTCCCCCTGTCTGTCGCAAGAGTTGTGTTCCAATCACATTTTTTTTTTTTTTTTAGTTTTTTAATATAAGCAACAGCATCGCACATAAGTTTAATAATATTACTAAACCATCTGTATGGTATTTTTTGATCCAGCAAGTTGCTAGACAATAGATTAATACGAGTAATAAAACATGATTGATTTATATTAATATATATATAACATTATATATGTTTAACTATTAACAACCCACTTAAGTGGTCACATGGTCTCATGCACTACTCTTGGAGTAGATTAGACTGTTGATGATGAGGAGATCAAGGTTATCTCAGGAATGTACTGAGGGGTTGACCTGGTGGTATAGGGGTAAGGTGTCGGACTTCTGTATTGGGGGTCCGGGGTTCAATCCTCGGTCCCGGCACAGATTTATCTGATTACCAAACCCTTCCTGTAACTCTGACAAGACGTGTATTAATCACAACTTGTGAACGTGTGGAATGCCAGGCCTATACCGTGGTTCGAATCCCAAGTTAAACTGTAAGTCCGCCATTTCATCTCACAATCACCCGACCATTATACGTTAGTGTAAATGCGTATAATACGAATGGGTAGTAAGACGTGGTGCTAATAATAATAATAATAATAATAATAATAATAATAATAATAATAATAATAATAATAATAATGTACTGAGGGTGGTTATTACATACTGGTTTCCAATTTCCCTCCACAAAAATGCAGGTACACTCCTATGAAATATAACTTTTCTAATCCCTAAAACTTTTAGATTAATTAGTAAGCCCTACATAAGTGTATAGCTCAAACGGGTAGTAAGACACAGTGATCAAAAATACTAATATTTATACTATGTGTTTTGTGTATAAGTAATTATAGGCCTGTATGTATGAATATATATATAGATATAAAAGGTGTATTTTAATTGGTGTCAAATATTCTAGGGGTGTATTTCTATCCATGAAACATTAATAAAAGTTCATATAAACATGAGTCTATAAACTCTTAGTTTTTGAGGAAGGAGGAATTTTACTGTTCAATTAATAATCCAACAATCCAAAAGAAGAAGTAATGCAACCAAATAAAACAAAGTTAAACAGAAACCAACCAAAACACAAGACAGAACGTTTTGTAAAATAATATTGATCAAAATATTGTCCTCTGCTTCAATGCACCCTCTGAGCCTACGTTTCATGCTTTGTCGTACTGTGTTGGATACACCTGGGATGAGATGTATTTGCTCATATACATTTAAGATACGCTCTTTTCAAACCTAAACATCAGGCACAGGAGTTGCCTAAACAATGGACTTTATATGTCCCCACAGATAAGCATCCATTGTTTACCAAATTTGGTGATCGAGCAGACCATTCAATGGTAACCCCACGACCAATGCGTATTAGAGGAGATCCTTCAATAACTCTAAAACTAAGAGCATCTATACCAATATTTATATGACCTTTTCTTAATGTTTGGTCGATGTAAATAAGCTCCTAGAATATTTGAAGCTAATTAAACTACGTCCTGTATAATTTTAAAGTCAGTTATTCAGAGTAAAGTCATTTACATATTTTTACACTGATATGTTGATTGATTTATAAATGACAATTGTAACGTTTTAATAATGACATAATATTTAAATATCAAACTCATTTCCTAGTGTTAATTTGTTTATCCAAATAAACGTATGACATCAATATGTCGGGTAAAAAGACATGTAAGAATAGATTAATTTTGATAGGTATTTAGATTTTTGTGTACGCAGATTTACCAGACTTGCATGGCCATGGATGCCAATATACGGTTTTGATGGCGGTGCAAGTTAATTTTCCTGCAGTGTTTACAACCGGGGTAAAAAGGGTGGAAGCTGAGAAGGAAAACAGAGGGTATAAAAAGGGTGCAGTGTTCATTTACGTCAGGCAGTGTTTATTCAAAACGAGCTCTTCCTCTCTTTCCCATATTTATACCCCCAACCCCTCACGTTCAATGCTGGCTTGAAAAGATCAGCTTAAAAAAACAATAAATCACTACGAAATCCGCATATTGTATTTAGAAGCTATTATTTAAAGAAAATATTAATATAATTATTTATAATGAAATCGATCAGAATAGAATGTTATAGCAGTTGTTTGCTTATGGTGGCTATTATTATGTTCATATCTAAATTTGAAATGACACCGGACAGGACTAGAACCCAGATGCTTGACTTAGTCGAGTCCATGTCATTGTTAGTTAAAGATACTTCGACTTCACTTTGTTTCCCAATTAATAAATATAGAAGCATTGCTTTCTCCAAATTTAATACATTATATGTTTATCAATGTGATATTCCAAATTTCCTCACGCCAATGTGGAATGGACTTTTTCTTATCTATCTTTGTATCCCTATTCGTAACCGTAACACTATATAAAACAGGTTTATAAATCTAAATGTAGGCCTATACCCTATAGTATCAAAAAGTCCAAGATAACCTATACATTATAAAAAAGATAAATGGCTATTATTATGTATAGGATGAATATTAAATAAATTGTACAATTTAATATAAAAATTGATAATACATGCAAATGAGTAAATTATTGACATTATGTTTTAATTGAATTAAATTAAAATTGCTTTAATTTCATATGGGTTAAAATTGAATAAATTTCCCCTAGTTTGAGGATATTTCATCCTCTTTTTTATTTCTCTACTATATTAAACAGTTTTATAATCCAGAAGCTAGGCCAACTACTTGTTTAAAAATCCTAACCATACATTAGAAAAAAGATAATCGGTTCGACATTGAATATAAAATGAAATGAAAATACAAAATTTTCTTGCAAGGATATAGCAATGTTTTATAGAAAGAAATTAAGTTTCTTCCAAAATTGATCAAATTAATTTTTTAAATTTTTTTAATTTTAAGAGACAGCATCCTTGGTTTAAATTGCGAATGCCATGTAAATAAGATTATGCGACTGGATGAACAACAACACTTATCTGTCGGATAAAATTTAATGATAAGGTTACCACTAATTTTAAAACAAAAATAAATTGTAAATATTTATTTGTCACGACAAAAGCATTAAGGAAATAAGTACAAATAAAAAATAATTGTAAAATATTTACAAATTAGTAGGAAATACGGTAGGTGTGGCAAATAACATTACAGTATTCCATAAGCGTATAGCCTGAATTTGTAGTAAAACGCGATGCTAAAAAATAAAAATGTATAATTATGAAAACTAAATAAAATATGATATTAGTATATAATTTAAAAACGTATTCTATATTTAATTCACATTTAAAGTAATTAACATTTTAACAGTAAACACGAGGCATATATATGGTACAATTTGACTAAGATTATTGAGTCAGTCGACACGTGATTTAATATGCTGTACTAGAGAGAATGTGATCCTGTAATTGGCTGAACACTGACCACAATTGCTTTAATTCTCTGAACATTTAACATTAGTTGTCTGTAGTAAGTACTCGCTTGGGTGGACAAACACTAAAAATGTTCCTTTCATATGGAGAGGAAGTGTTTGGTAATAGTTTCATCAGTCAGATGAAGAGGACTTCTGAATGTGACTATGTCTTTAATTAAAAAGCTTTATTATAAACAAAATCTACAAATACAATGTAGCTGAAGCTAAAAAGTATGAACAATTAATGCATAACCCTTGCAATAAGCTATAATATACAATTTTTTAATAAATGTAACAGGTGATAATTGTTAAAATCTGTGTCTGATGGAAACATTAGCCTATCAATTCACCGAGGGAGATAAATTAGACAATTTGATTCAAAATGTATTCAATTTTTTAAGTGGATGATTAAAAATACGAGTTATTTTTCACTTGTAATATTGCAACTCACTTCATTGACCAAGCGGTCTTACCACGTCACTCTCGAGCTAGACTAGACTGCTGAAGACGGGAGATTCCGTTCAGGCGCACTGTGTGGTTTTCCTAGATGGTTTCCCACTCTTATTCTACTCAAGTACGGATGCACTTCCTCTGAATTCAACCTTCCTAATCCCTAACACATTAGAGTAATTAGTATATAATCGTGTAACCCGAATGGGCAGTAATACGCGGTGTTAAAAAATTAATTGCATCTTGTGTTCATAAATACTGGCCGATAACAGTATTAAGCTATTAAGGTTGATGAGAGACTAAAATTTTAATTTATTTTTAAAAATAATCAAATGCTCAATAAATGTAAATTAAATTATTTGTAAAATGGCACCTGGACATGGTGATTGAACCCAGGACCTTTGGATTAACGTGCCAATTATGTACCACTGATCACTCCAGGTTTCATCTAGTGCTTATATTCGTTATTAATTACTCATAGTTCAAGGCAGAGTAAAGTGATACAAATTGTTTTACGAACAGATCAAACTAGTTTAAAGAATCGCTTCCAGTTTCTTGGTAACAAGAAATCGTACTCACCGTTTATCTTGAATAGTCTTACCTTTTTCAACTACAGTATGAACCCTTCTTATATATTGCGCATATGTATACACCATTCAGGTAAGATTGCAACCAATCAGGGTAAACGGAAAATACATCATTTGCTCTGTATGCAAAAACAAAAGTTGTAAAGGAAATCAATGTAATAACAGAGATATTCTAGAATATTTTGGTGTAGTGTCATAATAATATTACTATTCTTACTTTTACCACATTGAGACTCTTTAAGTCAACATTAGTTTGCTACACTATATTTTAAAGGAAACTATCCCCACAATCCCCAGATTATAAATGGGACTCTTCCTTCAATAGGACATAATATTTATCTCACTCAGAATCTCTACTACTTATAAAGGAAAGTGTTGGTTTATATGTTGGTTTCCTAAGACCTCTGGAACCACTCAACTGGTTACGACAGAGTTTTTTTTTAATATGAACACTGGGAGGATTTTAGGCTATTGATTAAACGGGTTTACTCAAATAAATAGTATTTTTCTTTGTAAGGATATTCTGTAGGCCAACTTATATGTTTGATTTTAATTAAAGCACTACTTAACAATTTGAATGTGGTATTTTTATATAATTTTGAAATCTTATAGAAAGCTATCAATGACTTCAAGGAGCTGAGTAGTGACGTTAAAGGCAATACACGTGTTTTATATACACTGAAGAGTGGCAAAAACGAGGACTTCCACAAGTGAAGATACTATTATGACAGCAGGAAAATATTCGGTATTCCACACACAAATAAAATAATATTATCTATTTTGGATATAGTATAAAAATGTCTAGAATAGTCCGATAAAGTTATTGAGAAATAGTCTTTCTACACACTTAAAATTTTACTGGTGAATACATGGAAATGCAAGTATTAGATCTTGTGGTATTTAGATACAAATTTTATAAACGTTGGACAGCAGCGATAGTGTTTTTAATACCTAAATCTTATTGTTTTTGATATATTTTGATTGCTAAAAAAAATACTTACAAAATAAACTTTTCTGTGAACTTTTGAAAAAAGCTGTCAAAGGTAATATGTATTAATAATATATAAGCTACTGTCTGGAAAAAATAATGATTTAGCAGTGTGTCGTTGAAACGTTGGATGCAAGTTATCACTCTGAATTTGATTCTAAGCTTTTTATTGGACACATTGTGTCCATAATGTCCCTCCTTGCGCAGGTCCTGAGGGAAGGCAGAGAAAACGGGTTGAGGATTAAGGAGGTGGTGGTGGTGTAAAAAGGTGGGATGGAGGCTAGGAGAGAAAGGTTGAGGAGGTGGTAGAGGGTTGGAGAGTGACATCTCCATCTATGGCTTGGATCCAAGTCCAGGCAGAGATAGGTGTGACCCTGAAGTCACGTGTTCTACAGGAGAATGCTAAGAGTAGCGTTGAAGGCAATTGAGTTCAAGTTAGGGTAACATATTTATTTTATTCCAGTCCCTTAGCGTGATAGCGTGATAGCTTTTATAGATATGCAATTTTTGCAAATAAAATAAAATCAGAAACAAATAAACTGTTAGTGTACTGAAAATTTAATAAGTCTAAGAGTATTTTTGAATAAGTTCTCCATAATTTATATTCTTAGTCAAATGGATGATAAACCTGAGAATTGTTTGTACCTAACATAAGTGTTATTACTTTCGCGAAGAGACGTGCTATAAATGCCGAATTATCTTTAAAAAAGAGATGAGTTGGATTTTTTTTTCGAACAAGAATTTTAGTCAGAGAACTATTTACTATCTAGATCAAATACATAAAGTAGAATACTTTACTTCTATCAATATTTTATTGTGAATATGCAAATATAGTATAAGCTCAGTTATTTCTGTTAACATTATATAAAATATTTGAGGCTAATTATGAAAAATGTATGCTCAAAGTGTTTGATGCTTTGTATGCTTTTTTTTAAAAAACCAAATGATACTGACAAGAGTATATTTAGAATTACTCACTAGAAAAGAAATCATAAAAATGCATTTTAACAAAAAGAGTTAGTAATACCTCCACCATATATTATAATGAAAAGTCACTGATATTATAAAATAATATATTGTACTAACTTATGTTGGTTTCAAGTCTTTTTACTTTTCCGTGCTACTCGCATGATTACACTAATAAGGTAGAGATTGATAAAAGTAGATTATTAGAGAAAATTTGCCTAAATTTGTGTGGAGAAATAATCGTGAACAATCCAGACTCAAATACCTTTTACCATTGGCGAAGCTTAGATTGTTTCCAGAGTCAACTATGTTAGTTAAAATGGTAAATGTGCTACGTTCCCATCACACATTAAAAAACTCATTGGTAAAGTACAAACTAATAAACATTCCAATGTGAAGTATGTAGTGCAGAGCCTGTGTATGATTGCTCAAACATATACTAACTGCTGGAGATCAAGTACAGGTCGATCTATGGTTCTAACAAGCTCTGATTACCCTGGAAAAGTTCCACGGCAACCACTATCTTTGTACAGACAACGTCCTTCCCGTCACAAGAAAAGCAGTATTGATGAGATTCAAACCGTTATTAGAACGTTGGCCGTTAATAATAAAACATAAATACAACTTTATTATTATCTGGTCCCTTATTCACGTGGAGGAAGAGTAGGAAAGAATTTAACAAAAATCTTTGTCAATACACCTATACGGGATTTGAACACTGATTTTCCTGTCACCGGAAGTCCTGTCTAGCACGAAAGAGACCATGCCACCATCAAAGACTGTAGTTATTTAAAATTATTATTATTAATACTAATTATTTCAGATTTCAGGGCGCTCGCTTCAGTGGCCGTGTCACTCGTTTAATATTCTGGAGATATGGTTTCGAATCACGGTCAGGGTGTACTGAGGGTGGTTTTTCCTAAATGGTTTACCACCTTCCCTCCATGAAAATACGGTTACACTTCCTTTAAATATTCAACATTCCTCATCCTTTTCACACTAGCGGAATTCATGTGTAAATCCCGAATGGAAGTTATAAGCGGTGCCAAAATAAATCATCGTAATAATTTAAACTGAAAATTAAATGACGCCATGACCTGGTAAAAGGACAGCCCACTTAACATAGTCAAAACTTGTATTCGATATTAACTTTGGCTACGTGAATTTATGGGGTATGGATGTGGAAGGTTCAGTTTAGAGAAAGTGTTGCGGCTTTTGCGTGGAGGGAAAGCATAAAACAATTTAGAAAAAATAACCTCACTGTATTCAGTTAGGATTGAAACACGTACTTTACCATCACCGATAAACAATACTAAAAAAACTTAATATTAAAATTTATTCCGACTTGTCGCATGATGGATTTCTAATAATATATATGTTTGTGGCAATATTTATTCTACTCAATTTTCAGACTTGTGACTAAATACTTTAAAGAAATCCGAACTTTTATTGAATACTTGCCTTTATATTTTTAACTGAAACAGCTTTTAAGGGATTATATTATGAATGTGTGAAATATGCATGGTACATTAAATAAGTATATTATATAAATGCGTATTATTTGTAGGTAGACAAGTAGAAATGCCTGACGTTGTCCGGTGTAACCGCGTAATCTATTGCATTGATGCTCAGCAAACTCTTTGTTTTTCTTCAAACAAACAGAACAAAATTGCTTCATTTTATTGCTCTTGAGCCGGTTTTTAATTAGATAAAATAAATAAAGATTTTAAAACTCCGGTATCGAGGTGCACACATCAGTGCACATTGACTAATGATTTTAAAAATTCAGATCCCAGCGTAAGGGAAATATTATCTCTCAACGCTCATGACAGACACACTAACTCTTCATTTTATAAATATAGGTAATTTAGCCCTTTAATTTTTTAAATTTACAAGCACATTTATTAGCACATTCTCGATATTATAATAACTTAATTAATAATGATTCGTATTATTAAATGTGAATAATAATGTAAACGTAATTGCGGACATATTACTGTAACTAAAAACAAAATTTTATATCTAAAGTGTGTGTTATAATTCCATACTTGTGTCAGAAAAGATTTTTTTTAAAAGTTCCCCTCCTATTTGATTCATACTCTTACAAATGATATGAATATTACATTTTCACCCTCATTAAGAAAGAATCAGAGCAGAATAGCGACAAACTCCTGCAGGTTCTCATTAAGCGTGGTATGGAATGGATAAAAAAGAACAAGTGTGTGATTATCAAGGTTCAAAAGAGGGGGTGGATTTAAACGCTTCAATTTCAAAGAATAAAAAAAAAGGTACACGCTGTGTTTTGTATAGATAGAGCATCCATGGTTGGAAGGGTGGTATTTGACAGCTAGGAAAAGTTGCCATAACGTATTATACATTCTCCAAACCATGTGATTTGCAAGACCAAATATTGAGTTGTAATTACTTTTGACTGTCAATACTTTCACACAAACAAAGAATCAATTTGTTTTTTCTTTACTATCAAACTTCTTTACGTAATTGAAATACAAATTTATGAAAATACTGGTTTGAAGGTTTCAGTTTTGTGGAATCAGCGTCTATGGTTCAATTTAAAAAATGATTTTAGCACGAGAGCTTCAAATTTGGAGCGTGATCTTTTGAAATCAAGATGGTGAACTAGCCAAAACAGAGAAGGTTGATGACGTTATACAAATCGTTGTGTCGCTGTGTTCTCGCACTCTTTACAGAATAGAACCTTTTTTGTTGAAACAAATATTTTGTATATCTTGCCTTAAGCTACAAAATATTTATTTTGGTGACCAGTTATAGCAAAATTCATGTGTGAATATACTTTTTAAATTATTATTTTATGTACTATAACTCCTCTTGTTGCCACAACTGCAAATCATAAACATAATTGTTATTTTAAATTGATATATTTTATTCTTTAAATAAGTTAAAAAACACCAATTAACAGTATTTCTTATTGAAGCAATACTATACTCTTTTTATAACACTTTTATTGATATTGTATTGCCAAGCCAGTAATAATTATTTCCTAATAGATTGACATAAGTCACTTTCAGCCAAAGTTTGTGATAAAGAACCTTTTGCTAGATGTCAGATAACACCTCTTCTGCAGTGGATGCCCGATAATTTAGAAAAGGTATGAATACAAATATATAATACAATAAATAAAAAATAAAAATGTTGATGAAACAAAATAAAATATAATATAAATAGGGTCCGCACCCGTTCGTAATAGTAACGTCGTCCCTCATATAGGTAAATTATTGTGATGGCAGGTGGTGTGACTTAATGGTGATCATGTTAAAACCTCCTAGTCATTGTTCAGGTATCGTCATCCTGAGATCATTGACCCTAATCATGCACATTTTGCTCCAATAATATTGCAATAGCTATTTGTCTATCCGCCACTTTACCCCAGCAGAGTTCATTTGACTCCTTTGATGGAGTTCAATACTGTGTATTTGAATTTTTATGGGAGAGTGTACCCCAATTGTTTTTTATGTATATGTATATTCCATTGGATTTTTAGGGGTGCCTCATTGGTTCGAATCTGTGGGAGTATTTTGGTTTATGGGAATATGGCTCATTGGATCAAATCTCAAGGAAGATGTTGGTTTACTTTTGTTTTGAATCGGCCGTGGTCGTTTAGAGCGTGTCAGAGCACTTCTGGCTTTGGGGTTGAGGTCTTAGTGGATACCAGGTCAGTTCCCTCTCTTTCCATCCCTTCACAGGCCACATCCCCTCCACTCCCCTCAAACGTCAAACCCGTGAAGCACATTTCCCACCTGAGGTTAGTGACAGACCTCACCCTAACGCTTATCACCCCGGGGGGCTGGTACTGTTGAATGCATGCTGAACAAATACCTTCATTTCTCCATGACAAATATTGACAAAGTATTTTTTATCGATGACAAGAGCTTATAATTTTGAAACACTGGCATGGCATTCACAATATTTGCCAACTGCTGTAACTTGTCCATCGTGATCTGCTCTACAAACGCTTATAAATACAGTATTCCAAGCAACACATCTATATATTGACCCTCAATACCCACGATTGCTCTGTCACGTGGTATATTCCTGTCTCTACGTGACAAACTGTATTCACCCCAAAATAAGATATGAAGTCATCACCATGACTTAGTCCTGTATCGACATGTCTGGCCACCAATCTTGCACCAGTCATTGATTATATCATCAGGTTTGTAATGACATGCGTGCAATATTCTTATCTGGACATGTCATGCTGCCAAACCGTCACAAGGGCTGAGTCCGCACTCAGAGGCCCTCTATAAAGAATATTCAGGAGCCCCAAACAGAGTTATTCTAAACCAATATTTGTCATTTTTGGCATGCACAAAAAATCTATAGTGAGACCTATCTGGGAGAAGGTAGCTGACAGAGCGCAGGAGGAACCAGTACAAACCTCAATTTGGTTCAACTTTTTGTTGGACATGCACTCGTATTCCACAATTCTCTTAGCCTTTTGGTCAAATATGCACCCCTTTTGGTCAAAAATGTACTCCTTTTGCTCGGTTTTGTTCCCGTTTTGGTTGAACTTGCACCCACTATTACCCAGCTAGGTTTCTATTTTGGTCTAACACGCAAACCATTTGCTCATATTTCTCCCCATTTTGGTCGTAGACGCTACCATATTGCTCAATTCTGTACCACTTTTAATTGATATGTAATTTCCTTGGCCTATTCCTGTGTTGACATGTCATGCCAACAATCCGGTGTCAGGTATGAGCTATCACTCGTGGCCTCTTCCTGTATCGACATGTCGAGCCGGCACTCTGGCACCAAGTGTGAGACCAGAAAGAGATGATTACGTCATCGGGGTTGCGACATTGACAAGAATAGTTTCTTACTTCATCAGGGTTGCGGCATTCAGGGTATGTGGGCTAATCATATCTCTTTGGCTATGTAACTTCCATCAAGAGAGGATCCCAAGAACTATATCCAGGGGCCGAGACAGCCCGTCAATGAAATGGGACAGCGGCGAATTCGAAATAAAAAAACACGAATTCCCCCACACCAAAATACTCCCGTGGATTAGACCTAATGGGACACACTCCCACATAAAAGTAAATTGGTAAGGAGTGAACACGAATAAAAGGGTCTATGAGCTCTTTAGAGGAAAAGGGGTGAATTAACACCAAGTACGCAATCGTGGGGGGAAATGGGCAGGATTAGGGTCAATGTTCTCAGGATGACGACACCTGAAAAGTAACAATAACCAGACGGGCTAAAACATGATCATATTTGCGTCACACCAGCTGTAATCGCAATAATCTACCTATATGAGGGATGACGTCACTATTCCGAAGGGGCAAGAACCCTACTAATATAGATAATTCTAAGATATTATTTGAAACGTTATTCTAATTTTTTTATCTACCATATTTTCTTCATTTATTATTTATTTTCCAAAAATAAATGTAAAATATTGTTTTAAAAATAATTTGTTTTATACTTTATCAAATAAAAACTAACCAAATTATTGCATAGTTAGTGGTATGTATACATTGATGTTTCATCAAATGTTTTACATCTGCACACAAATAAAGTTAACCTTTAACTAGTGAGGTGAAGTTTACAATCACAAGTGGTGAGGTGGGGTCTAGGGGACCCCAGACTTAATTCCTTTGTTATATACGCCCAAATTTTTTTATAGGTCATTAACCTTTTAATACGTGTTCTTGCAACCCAATACCATAAGAAACTGGTTAAATTTAAAATAATATAAAATTAATAATAAATAATTGACACTAATAAATTTACTTTATATTTAATCTTTCTTCTACAATTTATTTAGTAACAATTGCCAAAACATGAATTATAAAATAATAAATGAATTTTGTGTCAGCTTACTATACCCATGAAAAAGGAAATTATGAATAAAATAGATTAGATTAATATTTTATGAAATATGCTCAATGACATCCAAGCAATAAATTTTTACGAAAGGCAAATTGAGGTTCCTCACAATTTTCTTTTTTTTAATATATACTGGTGTAAAAATGACAAAAATTGAATTAAAAAGAGAAAGCCTACAATATAGAAGAAATAGACATGTAAAGAAAGACAAATGATAAATACAACATATAAATACAATATAAAGAAAGAGAGGGAGAGAGAGAAAAAAAAGCACTCGATGCCTACACACAGTTTTTGCATATGGCATGCGAACATTCTCCACAAATATTTTGGTTGCACTTAACACAAAAATTTGCTGTCTTCCTGTCTTTGTTTCTGGGACAAGTGTAGCATCTCTTCTTCTTCGGTGGGCCCCCGTGTTGAACAGGATCTTCCGGTTTTATTCCTGATATTGCTTGGATTTTTTGACGAAGCTCACGGGGAAGTCTGAGATTTACTGCTCTTCTCTCCAAATGTTCCTTTATCAAAAGACAGCCGAGTTTTTTAATAAAACAAAAACGATTCATTTGACTCCGTTCCCGACTGTCAGAGTACAAAACATAGGCATTATTTGCGCTAATATCTAATAAAGCAAAGAATAATGCCAAAGTCCACCGCCGTGTTCTTCTATTGCAAGAATATATTGCACATTTTTTATCGAGGTTATCAACTCCTCCTTTGAAGGAATTGTAATCAATTATCATTTCCGGTTTACCTGAAACTTCGTCACACTTATCATCGTGATGGCAGGAGCTTAGAAGAATCACAGCCTTATTTTTCTTGGGGACGTAGGACACTAAAGTGGCTGCGTTAGTGAATCCGAATAAGCTGCTTCCAGGTGCTCTCCCCCGATTGGGTAAAAATTCTTTCGGAATTTCGGGTTTATTTTTCCTTAGAGTTCCAAGAACTGTTAGGCCTCTATTTTTTAGTTCATTTAGGAGTTCCATAGACATAAACCAATTGTCACATGTAACATTTCTGTTCGATTTTTCTATGGGTTTTATAAGACGGACAACTGACTGTGTGGGGATAGATAATTTTTTTTCTTCATGTGTTAGGCCAATGCTATCTGAATTTTTTCCTCCATATAAATACGCATTGAAAAGATATGAGTTCCGAGCATCTGTAAGGCATAAAACTTTCAAGCCATACTTTGCCGGCTTATTAGGCATGTACACGCGAAATTTGCATCTTCCGCGAAAGGGGACGAGCATTTCATCGACGCAGGCATTTTGGCTTATGCAATACATCCGCTGGGAATTGAGAAGAAATTCAGCCCACACTTCATTTACAGCTGCAGTTGGATCCTCTTGTTTCCGTGCTTCTCGAGTATTTTTATCATCGAATCTAATACACACCGTCAATATAAAAAATCTTTTCATTGACATGGTGCATCTAAAAATGTCCCTTCCGTGCCCGTCGTCCGAAAAAAGGGAACTCATGCTTTCTCTTCCGGATTTAGATATACTAGAAAGCAAAAGTAGACCTAGATAAGCCCGCATCTCAACCAGGTCTACATTGCGTAAGTCAGTACGGTTCGGGTCTTGGAAATTACTTCTATATGCTTCTAATTGAGTATTTGTGAAATTCACAATTTTTTCTAACATAGTATTGGGCATTAGAAGTTCCCACATCACTAGAGGATTTATATCTCCTGGAGATAGTGCTCTGGCTTCGTTCCGCAATCCTGGTAAATGACTCACTATATTATGGGCAGGTGCCCTACCTCTGTGTCTTGGTTTTTGTTTTCCCCAAACATACGGAATTCTGTTTTTACCTTTCCCTCTGTAAACATCACGAGGCACACTCTCACCATCCTCATCGGTAGATTCACTATCACTCACCTCACTCTGTTCCGAATCAGATTGATGATCACTCAGAACAAAATCTGCATCTCCACCATCATTGTCACTGTCTTCCAAATCAGAAATAGGCAACTCATCACCCAGTGGTCTGTTGAGCTCCTCCAAAATTAATCTAGCAAACTGTGGATCATCACTTCGAAAGATTACCCGTTCGCGCGACATTTATACCAGAATATTAGAAAAAACTATATTTGAAAAAATCCGAACACTAGCAGTGAGGTGGGGTCTGTGGGACCCCAAGACGTCTTTCCTGACCAAACACACGAAGGAAACTGACTGGAAAAGTGAGTTACAGTGAGAGCATGTTGAGACAGGAAATGTCAGGTGGGGACAAGATGTTAGCATGAGGGGAAGGGGATTCACAGAAATGTAAAGGGCTGCTGGGGTCTCCTAGACCCCACCTCACCATTTAAAGGTTAAAGGAAACAAGAAAGTTCTCTAAATATATTAAAGAAAGCCTATAAATTATAATTGAGTTTGTTTGAAAACATCAATAATGGACATAGTAGGGAAAATACAAAATAACATACTGTAGTTTTATTGACTAAATCGTGTTTTTGACGTCATTTTTATGACTGATAAATAAATTAACATGGCTTTCTAAATAAATAAAAGATAGATGTATACATTTTACATTAGGAAAGGATTAAATATTTCCAAATAGTATTTAAGAAGTGATAATAATGCTATTTTTTAAAGTGAAATTTTATTTTATAATTGTGTTACATCTTACTACCCATCTGGACTAACCATATTTAACTTCTCACTAATAAGGTAGGGATAATTTGTAAAGAAAATTATACCAACATTTGCGTGTAGAGAATGTGGGAAACTATTTTAAAGACACCGTCTTCAGAACACCCAACCAACATATTACTCTAACCTAGAAATCACCAACAAACCGGAATATATGTCTTTTTAATTTGACTGTCGATAAGGGTAAATTATGTAATTATTGTAAACTTTAAAGTACAATTAAACATATCCTCTAATAATAATAAACTACTTTTAAAAATGCTAAAACTTTTACATTATTTTGAAGGCTTTCTTTATTAATATAAAACTCAATTTACATATAAAACTTGCATTGGTGGACACGCTGACTTAACGTCAAGCTTGTATGATTTGCTTTGCTTGGGATGATAAAAACAAAAACGAGCTATTGAGTTTCTTTTTCTAAATGGTTTCTTAATTTCCTTTCACGCAAATGAGGATATATTTACTAAGAAAATTACCTTCCTCACACCAACCCATTAATGTATTTAAATTTGACTAGCTTGGGTGGATAGGTAAAAGTGGTGCTTAAAAAACGACAACATCAAAACCAACCCTTAAAATCTGTATAAAAATACTTATATAATTCTCTCATAAAACATTTTCAAAATGCCTCTGTCGCAGTAAGTTTTAATTTAGTCAAACTGTACTTTTTCAGCTTTGTTCATAGTAGTGTGGTGTTTACATAGTTATGTTTTATAAAGAGAGATACTATATGCAAATGAATACCATCAAGAGAGGTCAGTTGACCCCAATGTCTGCGCATGCGCGACAGCCATGTTCTTTCTCCAGGTTGAGATAACATAAGGGCGGGGACAAAACTAAGGCGTACATCAAACACCGATTTTGGTGAAACACACAAACGCTCTTTAACATGAATGAGAGTAGTAAAGTTGGCTTAGGGATAATTTTGACTTCTAAAATTATTAAACCAACCAATCATTTGGAGTAAATATTTTAATTCCTTAAATATTTATTTTTACATCCATACTAAGCATTATTAGATAATAAATCCCAGCAAGAGTTATTTTTTATACATGTAGTTTTCAAATAAATAGATTAACTATAAATGGGGACTGTCAATACCTTGTAGGTTTTCCCCCTTCGTCTCACTACCTGTTTGAACTATACACATATATATTGATTACACTAATGGGGTAGGAACGAGGAAGGTAGAATTAAATGGGAAAAATAACAGCATAAGCGTGGAGGGAAAGTAAGAAGCTAATGAAAAACCACCCAACATTTACCTAGCTGGAATTGAAACCATTACCTCCCTACCACTGGAGAAACAGACTAAATTAGCTTAGCATTTATAATGGATTCCCATGAACAAAGGCTTTGTAGTCTATAATAATTAATAAGTTCTGAAACGTGTAAATTGTTTCTAATTATTATTACTCTATATATCTTATGGGGTTAAAGGTGGTACGTAGTCCATTATTATCAGATATTTACATGAGATAATATAACATTTTGGTAAAGTTACTGAGAATTAATGTATATTATTAATTTATCAACGTTTTTACCCTTTTATGGTTAGTATAACCTTGTACTGCTTTTAGAACAATATTCCAAACCATTGCACCAAACAAAGAACCATTAATGACTAAAACATTGAGATTAATTTGGTCATGGAAAAATGACGAATTATACAACTAATATTAATGATTGTGTATTTTTCAAAATGGTATTATAACAGAGGGAAATCCATCTTATCGCAGTTATGAAATTCTAAATGCTTAATTAAAATAGTTATTTAACTCAATAACTTATAATATAGCTGAATATCTAAGAATTTTTTCGGTTGCTCCAGATATTCTCTTAAAATATTTATCTAATTTAATATTTCACGTTTGGGCAAATTTTTTGGCCTGTGGGTCACATTGGGAATTTAATTTTTTTTTAAACAGGCCGCCAAACGAAATACGATCTTTTTGTAAAAGCAATATATTAGTTTTGAAAAACCAACATGTACAATATAAAAATAAATTAATATCCAATAAAACAGAAACTAATAAGATGCATCTAATTCGTTTATTTCTTTGGCCATTGCTTTAATGTATTTAAATTTATCAGTTGAAATTCCTAAAACTACTTGTCAATATTAATCGGTAATGCTTTTTGTAAGGAGCTTGTATTGGTATTAAAAAAATATTTACTCATATATATTATATATATATAGATTCAACCAAAATTAACAAACAATTTTAGAGCAAAATCTTGAATTCTTGCAAATTTATTAGAATCAAGAAGATTGTAAAGCGTGCATCTCCCCGATGATGTAATTCTTTTATGTATAGATTACACTGCAAGGCTATGATCTAACGTTGAAATTCCCTCGTTGATTCGTGTTGAATATAAATTGTATATATTTTCATAAATATATATATTTTAACTCTGTTATTTTATAACGATTTCTTTTCACGCAGATAGGTTGTGGAGCATAGAGCATTCTACGTGATGAGCCAAATCGGCCCGAGGGACGTAATTACCTTAGAATAATCTAGGTTAGTCAAAATAATATTATTTTACTTTTATTAAGGTGGTATGGAGGGGCACGGGAGTAAAGTCCAATGTATTTGCAGTTTTTATGGCAAAGCATTTTTTTTGCCTAAAACAAATAAAATATTGCTCCAGTACAAACATAGAGTTAAGTTTTCTTCATGTATTTATATCAACAGTTCCCGAATATCCATCATGAACGTGGCATTAGATGAGAAACATCTAAATGTAGGCAAAAAAATTGTTATTAAATTCCAAGACATCCTTGAGAGATATTGAATAAGTGTTGAGGTCATCATGTGAAGAAAATTAAATTCTACGTTTGTACTGGAGCAGCTTTTAAAATATTTTTGACCAAAAAAAAAGTTTTGCCATAAAAACTGCAAAAACACTGACTTTTCCTCGCTTCACCTTCAATCCCACCTTAAGGAGTAGATTTTAACACCATAAATAATCCTTTCCTCCACAAATCTGCCTGTCAGTCTATTGTAGCGTAAAAGTGCAGGTGGCAGTTAATAAGTCCTACCTACCGGATGTTAGAATTCAACGAACACCAGTTGTAGGTAGCGAACAAATGAGCAAACACTGACTAGCTTCCAGAACTTAGCAAACAACGAGGGGAATCAAGGATTGGAGACTTGTTTTGTGAATATTTTGCTTTGTACTCTCTAGTCTTACCAGAACGTTGGGGCTCTGGTATTTAAACAGGACCATTTTCATAGGAATTACCTTTTATACAAAAACACACACTTTTTCAGACAACAATGATACCATTAATTATTATAATATTAGTGTAATTTAAAGATATTCATACTATCAATCAAAAGTTTAGATGCAGATCACATGACTTGATGTATGAATAAGTTAAAGTACATTTAAAACACTTATTGTTGTCAAGTAAAGAAAGCCCTTCCTATAAAAATAGGTTAGTGCCGGCTTGCCGGCGGCACTTGCTTCACGAAGAGTTGGCCTGTCTCTAACCTTGGAAGCTGGTGTTTGACCCTGGTCACGTCAAATTAATCTAATTTAAGGGGGGAAACCCAGCTTGAAAAAACTTGTACTGATAAAATTCTAAAATATAAATGTGGGGTTTTCCAATAAAACAAACGGAATTGTCTTAAATAAAATTCCTTAAGAGCTATTGAATTTTGAATTTAAAGTTTATAAGTATTATTACAAATGTATATTCCATGGTCAAAACCGAAATTGTGTTTTTCAGAATTGGCATGTGTAATTTTATTTATTGAAGATTGTCTTAGGGCAGGAATAAAACATATACTCTTTGCAGAAAAAAAAAAAGCCATTATATTCCAAAAATATATGGTATAGTGCACATATTTGAAAAATTTAATCAACTTATTGAAATAACACAAATTAAGATATATTATTACAACTTCTTTGTGTATCTTGCCCGACACTATATTTAAAACTCAATTTATTTTTTTACTCCACCGAATAAATGTATTATTTTAAATAAAGGAATTTCTTTGAATTTTAAGTTGAAACTTTCATGAAGATTTGAAGTTTTCTGTTGAAGCCATTTCCTCCACAGCTCATAGATTGATTTCTTCGCACTTTAGTCCCACGTGTTTTTTTTTTTTTTTTTGTGGAACAAGTTTTAGACTAGTTTTCTCAATTATCTTTAAAGTAGAAGAGTTCTACAAAGCAATATAAGTGTTTAGTGTTTTAACAGTGATTTATCTAGTTTGAAAAATATCTGAAATTTGAAGATACACTATTTCGAGCAACAAACTTATTTAAAATATATTTATCGTGCTAGTACTAATTTTCAGCACAGCGTTTTACTATTCATTCGGGTTGCACGCTTTTTATTATACTGTTTAAGTTAATATTATAAATATAATAATTTCAAACAATAGTAGTTTCCCAAAACACAGACTTGTACAAACAAATTTAAAATGCCCCAAATGTTTATCCCTACTCTTTAAAAGTCCCATCTTCAAAACTCATCAAACATTGAAAAGAGATACCTTCTATATTAGATTGTAGAAAGCTTAGTTAATCAAGTAGTCAGGTAGCACCGTTGTAAGTAGGCAGAGAGTGTATGCTGAGTGTCTATGGAAACGAGTCATAAGAGTACAAGATCTGCCCACTAGGGAAATTTAATTCACCCAGCAATGATTTAAGTGGAAGCATTCTCATCCAATATTTTAATTAATATTTAGTATTTTTTGTTTTGACATTTGTAGCTGCTTGACAGGGCGGTTCTTGGCTTTTGAGAGCGATGCATCCGCAGGAGGCCCCCAAGAATTAGGGGCCCCAAAGCTAGCTCTTTTTTAAAAATCGGCTAACCTAACTATATAAGAAGATAAAAAAAATATGAGAGCAGTAACACGAAACTAAACCCCTTTTGAAGTCACGTCACTCGTTTCTCCTCTTCTCCCCTCCTGAGGCCACGTTGCTCATCTTCACTCCCTCCTGATGCCACGTCGCTTTTCTCTCTCCTTCCTAAGGCTACGTAACTTTCTTTCCTCTCCTGAGGCAACATCACTCGTCTCTCCTTCCTCTCTGAGGCAACATCGCTCGTCTCTCTTCCCTCCTGAGGCCCACATCGCTCGTCTCTCCCTGCCTGAGCACGTAATCTTCTTTCCTCCTCCTGAGGCACACACTCGTCTCTCTTTCTCTCCTGAGGCCACATCCTTTCTCTTCCTCCCCTCCTGAGGTCACATCGCTTGTCTCCCCTCCCCTCCTGAGGCCACATCGCTCGTCTCTCCTCCCCTCCTGAGGCCAGATCGCTCGTCTTCTCCTCCTACCCTGAGGTCACGTTACTCTTCTCTATCTCCTGAGGCCACGTTCGATCGTCTCTCCTCCTCGACAGAGGCCACATTTCATATCGCCCTTTCCCTTAATTGTTGAGTTTAATTTCGTAAACATGACCGTATATTAAATCAGGCCCACGCATAACTTTTGTTTATCTTAATTTGTGCGTGCTATAGATTTTGAGTTTCTTTATAAGTATTATTGTAAGTTCGAAGGCCAAACATTTACTGTGCTACAAATTTTGAAAATTAAGAAAGCTCGTCAATTAAACAGCATGATAATCACTGATTATGATTCATCTGCGATGCACAAATAATCGCTTTCTTACGGTTCATTGATACCCGCATTGGCACACTTATAGATAATATCAAGGACTAAACATTGGATGCACGCAAGGATAGAACAACAAAGCTTTGTAGAATGTTTTATTTGCTTCCTTTCAGTAATCGACAGTTCATTGTGCTACATAATATCAGGTAATTTTCTTATGAATAAATATAGTGTTAGTGATATTGGACATAATTTATTTTCGGCCTCTTTATCAGGCTCTACATTATGGCAGTGCTGTGAGATACAACCTAAATTGTAAAGTAATAATTCTCTAATGCCATAGAGTACGTAAATAAGTAAGCCTCACAAAAAGTTGATGTTTTTTTCCTCTAACCTCTTGGAGTAAATGTTTGTACAGCAATGATCTTTTTAGTTTAGACTTGATAGTCAATATTTACCCTTTTATTGGTCTATATTTATAAATGAGTAATATAATAGCAACCACCAATTCAAACAACTGCAATTTCCCTTCAAATTATGGTTTGCAATGACGATACAACAAAGCTCAGGGGCAGTCTTTAAACGTTACCGGTGTGGATTTAAGGAATGACCGTTTCTCCCATTACCAGTTGTACGTAACCAGTTCATGTGTAAGCTCTCCTGACAACCTCGTGAGGGGCGAAAGAAAATTGTTGTTCAAAGAAAGTTTTATAAAAAGTCTTTAGCCAAATTTACAATGTTGTTTAAAATATATGTTGCTCCTTATTTTCCTTTCCCTTATAATATCGAACAAGTTCAATACTATTTCTTAGTATAAAAAAGCAATTTTTCTGTGATAATATTAGTGTACTCCTATAGTAAAGCACGGGCATTTTAGATATTATAGAATAAATGGAAAATTATTATTATTTTAGCACCGCGTCTTACTACCCGTTCGGTTGTACGCCGAATACCATCATTTAGAATCATCGATCAGTATTAAAACCAAAGTATTTCAATTTTATAGGGGCAGATTCCTACGATACAGTCCAAAACCGCCTGGAAACAGAGAGAAGAGGATAAAAAAAAAGTTGAAATAGAATGTACTGATATTGAGTTTTTTAATTAAAACAATAATTTACAAAGGATAGATTTAAAAAAAAGATTTTGCAATAATTTCAAAAGTTCATTTTTACATTTCAACAACCATACTCAATAAACTCATCTGTAAACATATTTGTGAGAACGTTAAAGATGTTATATAAGATTAGACGTATGAGAGGATTTTTTTAACAGTTTACTACACTTTATACACTTAGCAGTAGGTAGGCCAGATTGGTCTCTCTCAAAGAACTCCCACACATTCGAAGTTCTTGAACCTGAAAAGGCATGAGGAGCACTAAATATTGAAAGGAAAGGATCTTTCAGGTTGATAAAATGTCAGTTCCCCCTTCAAATAATTCACTGAAAAGAGTAGGCTTTGGAACACGAAGTTTCATGGACAAACAATTGTGTGAAAAATAGGTAAGCATTAAATTTCTAAGAATACTGTTAAGCTTCAAGCTCTTGCTCCTTCTCCCCTCTCCTAACATTTAGTTATTAGAATTAGGCGCCCAAATGCAGAAGTGAAACTATCGATAATGTACAACAGTGATTACTATCGATAGTTTCCCGTCCCTTGTGTTTGGGACTCGTTATGTTAGAGGCAATTAGACCAAAGCAGTGAATGTTGAAACAGACGTGTGTACATTACGTGTGCATATAAATGTGTAATAGTTATATTAATGTTTCCACCCTTAAGTGTAATATATAATTCTTAAATAATAAATGATACGATACATAATTATATCATAACCATTATGTATATTGTATATTGTAATATTGAAATGTAGACGTACTTTTAATTATCCGTAACTCTACTTTTTATATTACTAAAGGAGTTTTATGTATACAAAAATATTAAATAATCTAAGCACATACAAAATACATTTTATTAAATATATACATTTCCAACTATGCAACTTTTGAAATTTATGTTTTTTTTTCTCAATCACATACTTAGTTAAAAATCGTTTAATACCTCAGAAGGAAATAAATCACGGAAATTACGTGTTTAAATAATTATGTGTGATATTTTGTTAATAGAAATAGCTTGCTATCAGAAATATTGATGTTGGGTAGGGTTTCTTAGCAAAGAATATAATAATTTTGCTGACGCATTGTTTAAAGATGAAGATTATGCCAGTAATTGTAAAATGTTACTCAAAAAAATCTATAATAAAAGGTAAGGCTTCTTGCAGCTTTGGTAAGACTTACACTAAGTTTAAATAATCACACCTCTTTAATATATATATATAATATATATATTTATATATTATATATGTATATAATTATTTGTGTGAAATGGAATATATTTGTTACGAGAGCGATAGATTAGACCATTTTCAAACCGAAGCGGGTAAAAAAAATATTTAATTAATATAAACGTATTATAATTGAAGTCAAATTGGTGAGTAAACAAATTAAAGTGAAATGAATAACTCTAAAAACTAGATTTTTCAGTATTGGTCCTATACTATCTGCCATGAAAAATATCTAATGAAAACACACAATGGTCTGTAGTCTACAATTTACTAATCAACGTAAAGTGAAATACATGATGTGTTACGTGCGTGATCCAATCAGACGTTTAATGCGTTGATACACACTCCCTTGTTAAAAGGGATGGCCGTATTACTATAGAACGAAATATAAGTGAATTGTGTAAATATTCCCTGAACAATTATCTCACATATAGTTCAGTGTATGTTCATCTAATTAAAAGCCAGAGTTATTCCAATGCTCGATGCCAGGTATGTGCCAAATTACTCAGTCTCAACCCCTCCTCCCTCAACCTCTACACATCCCATTCACCACTTGACATGAAGGAGCGAGTCACAGGTGACAAATAGCACTGGGGCGACACCAGATGTGGAACTATTAGTACCTGCCACCGTCGCTACTCAGCGCTGCTTTACATAATCAAACTAACAGGGGCAGCACACAATGTCACCATTAGGCACGCTAAACATATTTTCGTTTTTTTTTTCATAAATCTTATGTTATAATTATTTAAATAAATGCTTAAACAGGTTCTGACATTCGAAATAATTTATTAATGTTATGTTTAAAACAAAGTCGTGTAATATTGTATAATTGATTTTTTTAAACTACGTCTTGCTTCATATCCATTTTATCTGTATATAAAAAAAATTGTATAGTGATGAGGAAGCTATACATCACATCTCCATATTTGAATAGAGGGAGACTTGGAAACCATTTAAGAATCAACAATAGTACTCTCAATCAGGTTCCGAATCGCGAACTCCCCGTCATCAAAAATCAAACTCAACATTTTACATGTGTCCGCGAGCGTGGACTACCTTATAGAATCCGTAAATACCCATATAAGTGACAAAAAAATCCATAATACGTCTGTATATGAAACTAGCAATCTTTATTTATTGTGATATACAGCCATGACCTAACCCTACCCGATATGACAATCTATAGCTGGTAACAAACATCGTTGAACAAACATCGCATAATACTAGGCTATTTGGCCTGTAGCTTCTAAAAACTATACTTATATATTTTAAAGGATAGATAAATATCTGTATCCAACTCATCTGTTGCCAAACCTTAAAGGAGAAAGTACGGACCAGAAATAGCTGACATCTACAATTCAGCGCTTAAAGATTCATTGTATTTGAAGAACAGGTAGAAACTCAAGCGTTAAATTAAATGGCAATGTCGCTAACTTATAGTTCACACCAACCTACAGCTATCAGAAAGTCTGTATAGACCATTTAATCATTTAGAGTGCAAAGCGGAGGGTTAGTAATAAATTTATTCTTGGGGATATCTCGAACCTATTTAGACCACTGAAATGATGAGTCTACTGCATATATTTCAATAGCCCCTCAATTAATAGCCAATAGCATTAAGTTGTATAGTTAAATTAGTTCAAATCTTATACCTAATAAGTTTTCCTTACGTTACAAGTTAGAGTTTATAGTTCTGCCATCTGGACAAAGTAAGCGTGGGTAGGCTAGGATATTTTATACAATGGCCCTCCACAGTAGACTGCAGCGCATCCTGGGTAGAATAGTGTTCTACTCCAAGTTTCAACGGGTCGAAGGTAATGTAAAAACATAACAGCTACTATGCAAGTGAGACTACTAAGTACTAGCAACAATGGAGCTTCAAAAAGTAAGACATTCGTTTGTTTTCTTGTTAGGTGTACCAACTCACCAGTAAAAGTACCGGTAATATCGTTATGTGTTTACAAATGAAGCTGTGTAAGCTGAAAGACGGAAAAAATGGATTAAATCTGTGAAATTAATGACGTAATATGTACAAGTTCCATTTTAATTTTCAACAACAATTTATTTATTTAGCCAACTTCTAAAATAGGATGATCTCAATTAGATACGTAATTTTGGTATTATATGCATGTTAAAGCATAACTTTTTACCAGTTACACTAATTTCGATATTCTTTTTTTCTTTTGTAGAGCAAGTTTCTCTGGGGGTTCCATTTAAGTTTCTTCCAGAAAAATTAAATGGAAGCCAGAAAAGAAATGAAATGAAAATGATATTTCGGTTATATAAACGAATTGGAAATTTTTTGTTTTCTTCATTGCTTAGCATTGGGTTGTTTTAACATGGGGACATAAGGCCAAGTGTCAGTCTGAAGCATGATGTTATTCCAATATTTAAATATTTTTATCATGGGAAATCTCATTAAAAAATGTTTGCAGGAAATTATCGAACTCAAATTGTGTTTGCATAAGGTGCAACCCTGTTGTGAGTATAAAACTTTTTTTAAATACTATAGAAGGTATGTCAGCTAACGTATTAATTACTGATTTAAAAGCGTCTTCGTCGAAAAGGATCCCTATTCTACAGGACACTTGACGCATAGTTTACAAGCGACTATTTCTTTCTTCAGCTGTTTCGTTTTGTAATCTCTGGCGCATACTGTTTCGTGCAGTAGTCAATTGACACTAACGCTGTTCTAGAGACTTGCTTGGTGTCTCTTATGTATTAATCCGAGGCACTGAGAACGTTGTTCGGCAGTCTAAATTAATATACGCTCCTGTATCAAGTTGAGCTGAACAACTTTTTCGTGCGTCATCTCTCTGGCTAACTGGAATTAACATATTCCCGCATTTCAGAGAGCCAATCGGTATAATTCTCTTTACGTAGTCTATCTGCATTCTTTTTTTATCTCCATCAATAAGCAAATTTCTCGCGCATAGCCTTTTTAACGATTTTTTTTATTTTCAAAGAGCAAATTTTGAAGGTCACCACATCTTATAAATAAATGTAAAAAAATTAAAATAAAATAATTTTTACATTACTCTTATAATATAAATCAAACCTACTTTATAAAAAAAGTGCTAAGAAGTATAAAGTATTAATACTTTTTACTATCTTCTTTAAATTTTCACTTTTTGAAGTGAGTGCCAAATAAATAACTAAAACAAATAACCACCTGCAAATTCATAACTAGCTTGAAAGCTGTTGGAATCAATAAAAGGCCCAAATAGAAATATAACAGATGATAACATGTTTACGAGCATTCCTCTTGTTGACCTTGTTGACAAATTTATTCAGGAGGATGTGAATGTGAGGAATGCAGGTCTCCACGTGTTCGATTCCACGTTAACTGTAGGTCCTCCATTCATCTCACAATCACCCTACCATTACACATTAGCGTAGTGCGTATACCGGACGGGTAGTAAGACGCGTGCATATATAATAATAAATATTCAGGAGGAAATAAACTTATTGTTGTTAGTTCATTTTGCAGTCATGACTTGTGATTGAAAAAAATATAGGTGATTAGACAAGTTTGCGTACTATAGTTTTTATAGGGTCTGTAAGTTGATGGTAGTTGTTTGCTCTAGTTATTAATTTATGCTGAATTTAAAAGGGAAATATTTTTTTAAAATTAGGGAAAATATTATTTTTTAATTTTTATCGCGTTTTAAAAGTGGGTTTGATTTTTTTACTAGGTTTATTAATATAAAAAATTGTTACTAACATAATGGTAGCTTATGTTTGTGCATTCATTAGTAATTATAATGTAGGTACTTCTAGACCTACTTGTAGTCATAGCCATCGTTTGTGCTAAGACTAATTTTATTGAAAGCATTTGAATAGGTCCACGCCTACCTAACCAATTTAGTCTAATCTGATTACATACCAAGTACTATCAAATAATATTTGAGTATGAGCAGAATAAGCTTTATTGGTCATAATCTGTAGCGCCTTAGTCAAGAAAATGAAATATTTTAATATTAAAATATAAATTGTATATACCATACAAATCATTTTAATCAAAGGTGGGGTCAAAATAATTTGAGTAAAGATTGAATTTAAGGAATATGTTCAATCTGTATTGATAAAAATAAATGATAGGACACAGTTTGAACAATTTCTAATGTCGTCTAATAGCTTAGAAGAAAATGTTCAAACATATTTTTTTAGTAAATTTTCATCATTAAAACAAACACATTGTTAATAATATAAAAGCTCTTTTAATAATACAGGTGAATTTCAAACAAAATTTTTAACAGATTTTAAGAAATTTCAAATAATAATATGTATGTAAGCAAAATTAAAATTATTTTAATTTTTAAAAGGAAAACGTACTTTTATTTAGATGAAAAACTATTCCCAAATATCCATTTTGAACTCAATCTTGAAGGCCAATTTCGAAAAATTTCAATTTTTATATAATTTATCTCAAGTATTCTACTCTTAAGGACATTTTTTTTTTAAATAAACAAGTTGAAACAAGTTGAAAAATGAATTAAACATGTTGATATTTTACATAAAAGTGTCGTTAATTATCTGGTTCATTTGGTTCCTCTCCTTAAAAATTGGTTGACAAGGTCATAGTCTAGAAGAAGACGACATGTTTTGGTGATTATGCCATCATCATGTCTCGAAGTTATGGGAGTATATGTTGTTCCCGATATTAACACAGTTCACAGTCGATAACAACATATACTTCCATAGCTTTGAGACCCGATGATGGCGTAATCTCCGAATCATATCGTATTTTTCAAGACTATGACCTTGTCAACTCTTTGGTTGCAATTGTCGCGGTAAGCAATTGTCACAGTAGGCAATTGTCAGGACACCATGTAGTAGTAGCTGTTAGTATAAAACATTAATTTTACAGTAGTCTTATGATGTACTACTTAAAGTGCAAAAGTTGTTTACTCCCTGAATCTTTATTAAATATTTAGTAATTTATGTCTATAAATTCACAAAAAATGTTTTAACGCCATCTAATGTGGGTGTAATTATTGAGGTTTTGTGCCTAGGGTTATATATAACATTATCTATTTGAGCTAAATTTTACCTTTGGTGTTTTTGTTTTTTCGTGGGCTGCTACTGAATATTATGTAACCCCCCTTTGATTTGATAGGTTCATAACACTATAAATAAAAGGTAGGTTGATTACAAGAGAGTTTTTTTTATTCATAACATACAACTCGTAGAAAAATGAGAGTGAGACATACAAAGAGTGGTCGAGTGAAAAGTCAACAAGGACTGATTGAAATAATAAATAATGGGGCAAGACCCCAAGTCTTTGAGAGAAAACAGTAAGACAATAATAAAAGAATACATATAAAATTGACCCAGCGCAGAAGGCGACTAACCTAACAAGAAAGTTAAATAAAGACAAAAAGTATTGGTGTACACAACTCATCGATGCCGATACAAATTCGACATGAGTATGCTAAATAATTACTAACTGCCATTACAAGGCGCAAAAGAGGAAATTTAACAAACAATCAATGACTTAAATCAACCTAATCAGTTTTAACAGACACCATTCAAATTATATCAATCTAACTATAAACTTAGCCGAAGCGCTAAGGCGCGGCTGCGGCCTCAGAGTTGAACAACAAGTTCATCTATTACAAAAGACTAAACATTAAAACTTTGACAAGCAAACCAAACATTTCAATAAGTTTAACTTTAAGAAAGATAACTAGCGCCCCAAGATGGCGGCGTAATAAACCCCAAACCCGTCCGTGAGGCGGACAAGGCGGGTCTGCAAAAAAAGAAACGGAGTTTAAATATCAAACAATCCATAATGGCTGACAGGCAAATCCTGCAGTCTCTAGCGAAATTAAATCTGAGTAAGTATAAATAAATAAAGCCGAAACATATAAATTTTGAACATGAAGAGCCAAACATAATTTAGATACGACGAAAAATAGACTAAGTCTAAAGCTAAGACAAAGTGCCTCACCTAATTGAGCGCCAGAGAAATGAGTGACATCACTACACAGTCCAGCCGTTATATACAACACAAAGTCTGTCACGTGTTCACATACGGCGGGAAACACAGTTGGGACAGGGGGAAGGGGCGTGCACATGCTTCGAGAACAGTCTCGTTTAGCCGCGTAATAATTCAAATTCACGCGCCGGTGGATAGGTCTTATTTCACCAGAACACAATCGTTGGCGCATATGGGTCTGCGCATCTCGATGTTCACCTGTCCGAGCCCAGCTCGGAGCTGTATCTCGAATTACGGACGGTTAGTTGGATACATGATGTTGCTGAGTACGCGTGTTTTCGGAGCCGTGAAGCAGGCCAGTCAAAAGGGACCAGGCTAGGTGAGTCCAAACTGTCTTCTTTAGATTCATGTCTGTGACAACGTCACAATTATTTATGTCAAGCACATGAGAAAACATTGATGTTTTTATTAAATTCCTTATGGTTTATATGATAGATTGTTAGTGATATTCCGTGTTTGTAAACTGATTTAACCCGTATCAGTATGCGAGTGGAATAAACATCAAACTCACATATTTTGGTCTGATAGTGGCGTCGAGAGTCAAAGTTTGAATTCTACCCGGGTAAATAGAGGGTGATTTATTCTTGATGGCTACCACCATCTCTATATAAAAATGTATGAATATTGCCTCTTGATCATACCTTTCCATAGCTACCCTAATAACGTAATTAAATTCATATAGCCTGAAAGGTTAGTTCTAGTTATAGATTAGAATTAACTTTACTATATTTTAGAAAGGGGCTTCAAAAATTATGTATCATAAAATGGTATAGAGTTTATTGACATACATATATGTTTTATATGGCCCTACTACCAATTTTAACCAAGCATAAGGATTTATATCGCTTAACATATAGAAATACATTAAAAATTTAAATTTTTGGTAAGGAGAGTATCAATTTTATTTAAATAATATATGATTAGGTGAAAATGTGTGGTTTTACATTTGATTTTGTGCAACAGAAAACAATCAATATAATATTTTTAACACATGGTAAATTTAAATAAAGAAAACATATTTCATTGAAAGTTATACTCTAGTATGAAAATATAAGTACTTGTTAGTTACCTTTTTTTTTCATTTATGATCATTATGAAAACATTTTTCATAAATTTAAACAAAATGTTGAACAATAATTCTATAGAATCAAATAATGAGTTAAAATGAGATATAAACAATGAAATATTAAAATAATAAATCCTACCTGAAATTAGCAATAAATTATTTGTATTACAAACTAAGCTGTAATGTCGGTTAAAAGCGATAAAGTTGAGAAATAGTGTAGTTTTCTTAGTGAAATTTTAGTAAGAGAGGTATATAGTAATACATATTTTAAGAACTTAATATATTATCTGAATTTATTTTTATTTTTATCATTGTTTTATGTTATTTTATTTGCAAGCAAATATATTTACTGCTGTGGCACATCAAATGTAAGACCACACACTTTAAACTTTGTCATATATTTTATAAATAAAAGAGCTATATTCTTATATATACACGGCGAACTGTTAGTAACGTATTCTCACTAGTGGACATTTGTAACCACCGTTAGACCCAGCACCGCGATTTGGAATGAAATACAACCCACACGACAATTTTAGATATGAAATAAAGAAGGCGAGCTTCGAGAGGCTAAACAATACAGTATCATCTTTCTGGAAGCTTCTGGAGCTTGCAAAGGTTGTAAAACGATCCATCATTTCAAAAGTATAGAAAAGAGTTATTGCAGGTACATAAACTTCTAGGCTTGGGGAAATTTTAAAGTTATGATCTTGTAAGAGTGTCCAACATGGGTGAATTTAGATCATATATGTTTGATGAATTTATTTTTCACTTGTAATGGAAATTAAATGAAAGAGTTAATTGATGGAAATACTGCAAACAAATATTTATGAAAAATTAGGTTTGAATATTTTTCTCATAAATTTCAATGATTTATTTTATTCATTAACGCCGCAAGACCCCTCCAAATCTGATCATGAGATCAATGCTTTGTGTTTTCGATAGTATCGGTTCATGAGGAACCGTTAAAAACTTAAAATACACACTTATTTCTACTTTATAGTAACTCCTCAGATAAAGAAGCTATTGTAATCCCCAAAAATATGAACTCGAGATTTTGAAACAGAAAAAGTGGTTTTGACGATGGCGTCTGTCTCTGTGTCTTTCTGTGTGTCCATATTTTGGTCAAGAGCAGAAATAATTTAAACGATCGGGTTTAAACTTGGAATTATATAACCATCCCTATTTTAAGGGTAACTTACTGAAAAGAAAAAAGATAAAAAATAGATTTTATCCAAGTCAATATAAAGATTTTGGTTAAAAATTGTATTGGGCACTATTTAGCATTACAAACAAAATATAACCTGTCACCAATGGGAATGACTTTGAAGGTACCTTATATCCGCGGATATTTCCAATTTGATAATATTTCTATAACTATTTGAAATACGAAATAATATATCCGATGTAGTTATAGTAATATTAGTGCTACAAATATATTATTTGAAATATATTTTTATGAAACTAATAGTTTCTGAAATAATGGTAGATTTATTTTTTGAATTGAGGTCTCAGAAATCTGTAAATTATTGTAATACCCTCAGGTGAACATATATGTTACTTTTTCTCAATATGTTTCTGTAATATTTTTTATTATTTCACTTACTTCCATTCCAATTTTTTCTATAATGTTTCTGTAGCAAAGTCTTTTATTTCATTCCATAAATCTTACGAGCTTTGGATAAAAGTCTCAATTTTTATATAAATGAGAAGGCCTGTGCAGTGCCAGGTACCATTTATTTTCTAAATTTATTCAAACAATACTTTTCTCAAAATAATATAGTAACAGAATTGATCTGAAAAAGAAATATCACTGTTAAGGCATTGACTAGTCTATCTTCAGACTATGACCACAGAGAAGACCCACGGCTCTTTACGTGGTAAGAAAACTAGGTCTAATAAATGTTAAATCGAACAAATCTTTTCTAATGTGTAATATAGCTTCGAAGAAAATTTTCAAATATATATTTTCAGTAAACCAACCTTAAGTAAGTTTCCCTCATAGTAACAAAAACTCAATTTGTTGATCACAATAAACAATTATTATATATTAATTTCAAACACAACTGTTGAAATATTTTTTTTAAATTCAATTTTTAAAAATATGTTATTTGTAAACCACCTTTAGACTATTTTTAATTTGTGAAAGTTAAAATGAATTCTTATTTATCATGAACAATTTTTCCTAGATAATCATTTTAAGTTGCCTAGTCAAGTTCAACTTCAAACATTTTCAAACTTTCTATTGATTAAAATTTGTAAATTAACATTTAATTAAATTATAATAGATAAATAAAGATACATTGTTATTAATATTGGGAAATAATTCTCTGATACCAATTTTGAACAAAACCGTTTGAGCTATTTAAAAAAATCAAATTTTTTGAACATCAACTATCCGAAAATTACTATAAAATTATTTCTTAAACTAATAAATCATACTTTTATTTTAATCACTTAAGAGATACACTATTAAAAAATGTAAACCAAAATGATTGAGCCAGTATTTAAAAGAGTCAAACTAAATTTTGAAGGTAAGATAAAATGAATCATCAGTTAACTACCCTCAATTAGAAGGCTAGGAATAAATCAAATAGCTTGCACTATAAATAAATATCAAGTTTCATTAAAATCCACTAAAACATTTTGGATCAGTGGCTATGGATAGATATAGAAACATAGGGACCTACACAATAGTAAACTACAACTTTCGGCTTGGATTAATATTAAATGTGAAAATTTATTTTAATCATGAAATCTAAAATGTTCACGATTACTACATATTTTATCATATTAAAAAGTAAATATTAATTTCTTTCAAAAATCAATCATCAGAAAACCAATGTTAAATTAATTTAATACAAAAACGAATACATACAGTTATTATATTTTCTTTAACCTACCCTTATTAAACCAAAACTTTGGGGGAAAATTTTAGATTTTTTTAGTATTTGAAAAATATTCAAATATAAATTAACCTTAAGTGAATTTTTACCGCAAAAACAAGTATACAGTGTTATTCGTCATTTCCTACGATCCCCAGTTTTAAAAAAAACTCTAATTCAAATATAATGACTATAAAACTCTAAAATATATAAATTATTTGGAAATCAACGTCAAACTACTGCAGTTTCAGTACTAATAAATGTGATTTCTCCTTTATGGATAGGGAGGGTGACACTAACCTGCTGAAGTGTTTCGTGCAAGAAATTCTCTTGAGAGATCAGAAACATATCAAGAGAAGTCTTTGGGGGTTTAGTTTCACTATTATATAGTACATTATATATAGTCTTGCTATAATATATATTTTGTTTAGTAAACTATTTATATTGAATAAATTATATCTAAGGTATTATGAAATAATATACCAGTTATATATAATAAATAAAATAAAATATATACTACAAATAATATTGTTCATAAAATATATATAATTTTTAACAACTAACACATGTACTATAGTATAAACATATAATATATTAATAGTATAAACAATAATATATATATATATATAAATTGAACAGCTATGTGTTATATATAGAATAAAATTGATATTTTATGAGATAAATTTTTTATCATATTCAATTATAATATGTGTAATGAAATATATATCATATATATTATTCAAATTAAGACTTTGTCGGCCATAAGCATTACACGATGTATACCACATGAAGAGATCTAAAATCTAAAAAAAAATAATACTAGTAACTATGAACTAACACGTGCACCTCAAACCAGAATTTTAAATTTTAAAGCTACCATCTACGTACGATCACTAAGCTAAAAACATTTCTCCCGGTCAAAGCAGGGTACTTGATCCAGTATATAAATAATAATCTACCTGTTAGTTAAGAATAATTATTTACATATTTGTCTAACTTAGTACGAACGGTGCGAGGCTACGCACTTCACACGGCTCGTGACGCATGCCTCGGCTTGAGGCAAACGTCATAAGATAGTTTTTATAGTTGCCTGCTCAATGCGAGAAATTAAACCATCACGCACAACGCACATCAGTAGACGACATTATTTCTCCCATCTGTAAGATCCCAAGAGTGATTTGACCTTTTATTTAGTTCTTTGACAGGAATACTTACTTCGTTAGAAATTTCGCGACACGCATCTCACATTTTATTTTTATTATAATATTCTGAGCTCTCCGCCTCCGATAATAATCTATTACTCTAGTAAATTTGAATTTCTTGACGTAGAACTTCATTATCGACCATGATGGGTGTGAATTGTGGAAAGTCAACACACCCGTTCCCACGAAACATTCCAGCTGGGGCGCCTTCGAGCACAACCGGTTTACCGACAAGAACATGGCTCGCAACACAAGTGCGCTGCGCACGCCTTGGGCTATGGTCACAGTAGCACGGTATTAGGACTAAATATTGTTCGGACGTACTCGGCCGACTCCTCCGATATTTCCAATCTCACGGTCCTCCATTAACTTGGTCATAGTACAACCGTTAAGTTCAGCCGAATACGTCCGACGCCGGATAGATTCAAATAGATTATTTTTTCTGCCAAACTGTCCGATTTTCAAGAGATCGTCTGTACTCATCTTGAGAAAGGCATGGTAAAATGATGGACTGTGAAAAGTTAATAACTTTGGTATTTGAAAGAAAGAGTTTGTGCGATTTAAGAGGCCCTCTATATAATAATAGAGATAATTCTAGAATTCTATGGAGTGAGGTTGTGACAGAAATGGAAATTACAAGTAAGTACTTTTATTTTAAATTAACTTGTTTAGCAAAATTAAGCTATTAATTTGGTTTGTAAGAATATTTTAATTATTATAACATGATAGAACATTCGGAATAAATGATAATCACTAAAGAATTTTTCAAATAGGGATCCATCTATTTAATCAAAAATTCACATTTTACATTAATAACATTATCATGCTTACACAATGACCATAATATTATAGTAATTTGTGGCTAGTGTGTTTAAGAAACCAACCTTTGGGCCGAAAAAGCATTACTCTGACCACAGCCGTCGACCGATCAAATACGATGCTACTGTGACCACCTTAGGGCGAGCACATCAGTTATAGACAAAGCGAGGAGTGCGTTGCCAACTTTGTGAAGCGCACCGCCTTGAATTGTCTTTTAGCGGCTTTATATTAACCAGTATAAGACCACTCGGCCACTGCTGCGGAGATAGAAATATTTACATTGCTGCTACTATAATATGATGCTATCACGTAATAAACAATCTTTACTATCAATAACTCAGCTTATAAAATCATGTCTTAGCAGTCATTTACATGAGAAGGCTCTCCTTCAGAAACAGTCGTTATTTTTATAACCAGGGACATTTTTTGTCAACCATGTATTGGGGACATATTAATGTCACTGTAATATATGGTAACATTTAGCTTATCTGTGACGTTATATTTTATATGGCTCAGTTTTTATTTGAAACATTTAAACTCGGTACTTTTTCACAGTGATTTCCACTTTATAGCCCAATAAAAAGGATGAGGATTAATTTTAATAAAAGGATCTAGATTATACGTGAAAAAATATGTAAAGTCACAATAGAAGCCAAATTACAATATTTATTGAGTCTAGTATTGAAATTAGGCATACTCAAATCAAAATCGCAATTATATCAGTTCCCCCAAACTTTACAACATAAAATGTAGCTTTTTAAATTGTTTTCCTGTTGAATTTTTTGAGGCTGCTGTCAACACTTTTTTGTCATGAATAAATAAAGGCCATGCTGTTTCAAACATCTTGCCAAATACTTTAATAGCAAGTTTTTATTATTAATACTACTGTTTTATAATTGTATAGGTTTTATTGGTATTGTTAGTGTAGTAGTAGAAATATAATTAGTAGTAGTACAAAGCTATTAATTACGTATTCCAAGGTAGATTATGGGAAGAGTAGTCTTGAGGTTTTGTATCCGCATCACCTTGGTGAGAAAACTATAAAAACATAGTGCTAAACAGATTTTGGAAAGCCCACATCACCCTTCAATCTTTCTATTGCACCCGACAAAGGTTAAACAAAGACAGGGTGTCCAGCGACCTGGAACATAGAAAAAGGTCAGGGAATTTACTTGGTCAGGGAAAGTCATTTACAAGTTGGGGAATTTGATCAAATTTCTGGAATATTCCCATCTACTAGAATAATACGAGACATTCAATTACAATCGTCAAAAAAATTTCTTCCAGTTAATAACTATCACAAATCTCTTTTAGCACAGTTGTGCAAGTTGAGTTACTAATATAAGTTCTCAGTCAATATGTTATTATCATGTCGTCTCTCCACCTATCTACCCTGCACCTTTAACCAAAATTGAATAATGGTTATGAGCATGTGTGAGAATTTGACTACGTTATAGAAAGGAAAAAACTAAAAAGTAATGTGTCTCGCAATTATTTTAAACGGTACTGCTGTAAGGCGATCCTTTAAATACCCAATATGACTTCACTGGAATCTCACTTAAGCATTACTACCCAATAGCTCATTGCTTTAGGATGAGATCCTTTAACTCCTTCATAGTGACACATCATCAGAATGTGTGTGTCTGTCTAAAATATAAGTACATTAAATTGGATATTAATAAAATAATACTTGTAAAATATAGTGAGTGGAAAAGTTGGAAATTATTTCTGGAAAACCTGGAAAAGTCAGGGAATTTTAAAATGTAGTTTTGATGAACACTTCAATAGATATCAAAATTTCCTAAAAATGAACTTTATGGTGATTCTTGATGCATCTAAGTTGGTTTTCTTTTATAATTGTGTTTCTAACACGAGTTTGTAAACATGTATGTCCCAGGACTTGAATATGAAAGTGTAATAAAAACTTATCGTTTTTATGCATTGGTAGATTTCATCCATTCAAGTCAACGAATTAGTGTTTGTCATTAATAGTAAGACCTAGATGAGAGAGTTGACTACCACTTACACATCCACACTTAGTTTTAGGCCAAACAAACAAAACCAGAACCAAGTACTACCTATTGAAATAAGGTTCTAGAATATGATTCTAGTGAATAGAAGGGACATATATATCTCTAATATGTAGACACTGTAATTATCTATTCTATGTGTTCTGATAACTCAACAACTTTTGTCATATGTAGAATAATTCATTGATACTTATGTTGGTAAATAACATATATCTCTTCAATATTTAAATACTTGTCTATCCAATATGTTCAGACAACTCAACAACTTTTATCAGCTGTAGACTATTAATTGCCCCTGATGTTGGTGAAAGACACCTATCTCTCCTATATTTATATACGTGTCTATCCTGTGTGTTCTAAAAATCAACAACTTCTATCATGAGATAATTCATTGACCCTGATGTTTGTAAGGGACACATTATTCTCTCTCCAACATGTATATACTTCTCTATCCCGTAGGTTTTGACAACTCAACAGCTTCTGTCGTCTGTAGGATAATCCACTGACCCTGTTGTACCCATGAAGTGCGGGTCACGAAGGTCTTAGTGGCTCGCCCTTTACCGAGGCTTAAACAAAACTTTACTTCCTCCAACACTAGGATTCCAAGAGGTGGGATACGAAGGAAGGAGAATGGAAGAAAGGGAGGGAGGAGTTGGCCCTCTTGCACTCTCAACCAACTTGTAAGCAAGTTTATGAAGAGCTTCTTCATGATTTCACCGCTGTTCCTTCGAAAAGTCGATAGAGCGATTGTTTTCTCTAAGGTGATTGGTTGAAGTTTTGCTCCAATGAAAGTTGTTTTCAATTTACAAATTTTGTACCGTTATCTGCTCATGTCTGTGGTTGGGTAGACTGTGGTCAACCATTAGGGTTAGAGGACCCTGGTTTGATATCTTGGGAGGTTGATGATGATATATACTTTTTATTCTATAAGCGATCATCTTGTAGTAAAATATCCATATATTAGGGATTGAAGTGTAATATTAAGCGTACTCTTATAGATTATGTTTGTTTGTAAATTGTGTGCCAAAGCTATTGTTTCTTGTAAAATCTACTCCACAGCATTGTAGAATAGATTGTCATTTCTATTACTGCCCTGTTTATAGAGGAGTACTAATCAAGCTAGCTTACACTTCGTTTAATGTTAAAATGGGGATTTGGGGAATAGCGACAAAAGAAGAGTAAGTCCTTTTGCTGTTTTATTATAAATATAATCTTGTCTTAAAAATCAAATATTGATTTAGTAAGAATATAGAGTTTAAATTAATTTCATTATAATATCAACATTTCTTGAAAATCTGTCAAGTCTGTTCTAATATTTAATGACAATTTTTTTTTAACGTTTGTCATTTAATGCCACTATTCTTATGACAGATATTCGAGAACTGTTGATATAAACAAGTGAAGAAAATTAAACTCTATGTTTTTAGTGAAGCAATATTTTATTATCAAGGTTAAAAATAGGTTTTGCTATAAAAACAGCAAAAACACTGTCTTTCTCTTTAGTTCCCATACATCTCCACTTTAAAGATAACAGTCTTACCTTAAATAATCACACAAAGGCTATATTTAACTCTGGCATAGCTTATGAGATATGTTCTTTAAATTAAAAAAATGAATCCTGAACAATGGGAATTAAATCAGGATCACTTTGCTTAGTATACCAATGCTCTGACCACTGAGCTATCCAGGAATCTCCCGTGCCCAAGATCATTATTCACTCTTATTTTAAGTAGAGTCTTGATGGACGTGTGAAATCGTCAGGCTACATATGAGTGATTTAATTAAGATCACGAGCTATCAGATAACGCAGCCATCTTCGACTCGGTAGTTGGTTTTATGGTGCCAAAAGTTTAATGACAACCGTACGAAAGCGCATATATGATGGATTAGATAGCAAAGATATTATATTTGTTCAGGTGTCATTTTTAGATCCAAACAATATGATTTTAGATATGCTACAACCTAACTGTTAAATAAGGCTTCGCTATTTAATCCTTTATAAGAAATCTTTACAGGTAATCTGTTATGGAAAAATCACTACTTCTCAGGGTAAATGGAGTGTACCTTAGTGGCAATGTTTTTGATAAAATTAGGTTAGTGTTTTATAGTTCCTTTGTACACACTAGTCTGGAGAAGTAAAGTAGAATAAACATTAATATATATGTGCATAAAACCATTCCCAGTGAAACCTGTTTTCATTGGAATTCCAACCACTCGGTCAATAGTACGCAAGCTCAGTATGGATCTGAGGCCAAGCATGAACACAGCCATATTGTATTATGCATAATATATTTTTATTTAATTTATAAAATAGTAAATATTGTATAGGTGTGGTATATTACTGACAAAACTGAAAATATTTATATTATTTAAATAATTTTAAGCCGAAATGATTGATTCGGCCGATGAAGGGAGAAACTGTGTAGTTAGCTATGTCACGCTATCGTGTGTTTTGGTTTATTTGTTCCGTTGGGTTGTTAACATAAAAAAATTAAACATTCTAATTTAATGCGACCTTATATTTACTATAAGTAAAGTTTCAAAATATGTGCTTGGTGCTGGTGTGACATTTACTTGAGAGAACTGTGTCTTTTGGGACATTTTTAGATTCTTTTGAAAAAGTTTTTGTTATATGACAAAAAAAAAATCTAACAACCAATGAGTTTACATAGAGAAAAGTACTTACGCGTAATAGTTTTGATAAGAATATTGGTTGAAAGTTTAAAGTAGGTTTTGTTATAAATTAGTCATATATTGAAAATTAGTTTGATCATATCCTACTTCTGATTTTATATTTCATCCCAGTTGATACATATCAGCAGTGAAAGGTGTTTTAAGGGATTAACCCAATCCTTTTAGCACCAAAGAGTAATATTAAAAAAAAACTCTTCTTCAATGTGTAAAGATAGTGGCTTTTGAAATTTTTATAAAATAATGAATACAACTACAATAATACTAACCGATAACTTAACATTTATTTAAGAAGAATTAAATGTTTGAAAATCCTTGTTATTGCCTTTTTGGGGACTTCTACACAAGCCACCGCTAATTCATTCTCTGGGTTTGACAATATACTGTATAGCGTCAATAATTGAAATACATGCTTTACAAAAAAAAAAAAACTTTATGTGTGAGATTATTCCCTTGTAATACTTGAAATATTAACCAATGTTAAATATATATATATATTAACCAATGTTAAATATATATATATATATATATATATACACAGATGGGTTCAAAAAAATGTACTCACTGTTTGATAGTCCATATATTCTGACAAATTTGACTTACAGGTACAATTTTTGGCACTGAGAGAGAGTTATGGTATATGTTCGAAATGACCACCAGCAGCGCCTAAACAACGTCGATGGCGCTGAACTGCAGACCGAACTATGCATGTCAGTGTATCTGGCGTAATGGCGTAATGGCGTAATGGTGGGTAGCTTTTAGAGGTGCTTTTGAGTACCCACCTGGGTCTCCTGGTTTGACACCTCTGGTACCTGTGGGGGACCATCAAGGATGACGTGTATCGACAAAAACCAGCTACAATCAACGAGCTTCATGAAACAATCGTAGCATCATGTGCTTCTATTACGCCAGATACACTGACACGCATAGTTCGGTCTGCAGTTCGGCACCATCGACGTTGTCTAGACGCTGCTGGTAGTCATTTCGAACATATACCACAATTCTCTCTCAGTGCCAAAAACTGTGCCTGCAAGTCAAATTTGTCAGAATATATGGACTATCAAACTGTGATTACATTTTTTTGGACTCCTCTGTATATATATATATATATATATAAAATATATATGATAGTTACTTTAAATAATATACCAAAATTAAAATGTGGACTCAGTTTGACAAAGGCTTGGTCAACGTTTACTAACATCAGCACAAAATAACATTAAAATGTATTAAAACCATGTACAAATTGTTTAAAAAGTTTTTGTGGTCCTCTGACCATAAATTGTATTGGATGTTTGAGGGCCGGCGGCAGAGAGTATTTTTATTTTGTCAAGAATGGGAAGCGAATAATTAATGTTTGCACTCCCATTACACCAATGTGGAAGTTTGGGGTGTTAGAAAGCATGTTCAGTAGTGTCAAGCACAAACACAAAAATGAACTGCTTAGAAATCCTAAACGTTTACTATACACTGAACTCGTGAATGTATAGCCATTTGCTTAAAACCTCATGATTACATCTAGTTAAACTGTGTCAGACATCCTCCCTCTATTAAGTTGGATTCCTTTGTACATATATAATCTGAATCAAAGGTTGGTTATTGGTGGGTGTCAAACGTGTGAAATTGCTAAATATATAGCAGTATTCAAACGTAAAGTCCTCAAGGATATTCCTTCTGTAAGCCATCTGCGGATCTGTCAACACCTTCGTTTATTTTCACTCACTATCTAAATTTAAATATATACCAAAGTAATCTACATGGATTTCATTAGCTGCCTTGCTCAGCTAGATGTAAAATCATTAAATTTGTATGGTTTTGTGACACTATACAGCCCACAAACAACCACACAAGAGCAGTTTTTCAGTGCATTAGTTATTGCGGCCATCAATAGGAACATTGTTTGCATGCAGTGTTCAACAGTCTGGTCTAGGAATGTATCTAGAGATTTTACTTCATATATTACATTATGGTGCTGATTATAAGAAAGGGCTATAATGTAACAGTAGGATCATTGTTTGCGTACAGTGTTTGCTGGTGTAGCCTAGGAATAGATCTAGAGATTCTACTATGATATATTACACTATGTTGAAGGTTATAAGAAAGGGCTGTACTCTAATATGTCAAGGGAAAACTGGTAACTTTCCGGATAAAATGAGTGTACGCAAGACTGATTTTAGTAAGCATTTTTAAAAATTAATGAAAAAAATTAAACTTACATTATTCTTTGCTTGTATCAAATGAATTTGTTAATAAAGTACAAAATCTCCTGTAAAGAGTAGGCCAGCAGTAATGGATTAGGGAAAATTGCACTCGGATAAACTGCGCCCTCCCAGAAAAAAAAGGAAAAACTGCACCCTCCTATAAATCATCACACCATCAGGTGGGAGAAGTTCGCCCCACACAATGTTGACTAGCTGATGGCCCATCTTCAACAGTCACAATCATACCCCACTCGTGCGAAAATCTGTCTTCTCTTGCTTACTTCTATTGAGCAACTGGCAAGCAGATGTTGACTCACTACCAACAGTGTAATTAAGGCGTCTGGCCTTATTTGTCTAATATACAGTATTTGATTTTGGATGAATTGATAATCACTGAGATGATCAGAAGCAAGCTGTGTGCTGTGCTCAATGATTTTAATATCTAAGCTAAAAGGAAAACGAATGAAATACAACTTGACTTTGTGTTAAAGAGAGAGAGAGGGTAAAGGAGAGCTAGTTAAAATGACAAGAAATTATAGCATAAAATATCATAGTTTCAAATCGGACATCGCCAAAACAAAAGTTGGAATTCAACGTGTGGCAGCTAAGAAGAGCGAAAGAGAAGGTGACGAATTGATGTGTAAGCTCTACCTTGAAGAAATGGGCTCCCTGATTTTTTCTAAAAAGCACATTTCCAAAAAAACGGGGAAAAAAATAATTAATTTCGATAATTTTTAAATATCCCTCATCACTTTAAAATTTCATATTTTCCCAAATTTTGTCATGAAACTAGATTTTATTGCTAGAGAGAGTTTTACAAATCTTAAAATGCCTGACCCCTGAAAAGTTTCTTCTAGAACCCGGAATATGGGATATAAAAAATTCTCATTTGGACAATTTCTTAATATACCTGATTCGCTTAGAAATTTCAATTTTTTTCTAATGTTCAACGTGAAAGTTGATTTTGTCGTCTAAGAAAGTTTTTCCCATCTGAAAACGCCTAACCCCATAAAACTTTTCTTTTAGGACCCTGAATTCCAAAATTTACAAGTTTTTAAAAAATCACATTTGATTACATTTTCATTTACAATTTTCAGGTTATACGTTTGCTTCACACGGTAGTCAGATTTAGTATTAAAGTTTGGTATCCATTTTCTTTATTCGAATTTTGGTCCTTGTGTGTCCATCTCTTCTTTCCTTGCCACACACTCTTGTTGATGCTTCGGCTACCATTTTCACCCCCTTTCCACCACCTGTAATTAGCAGGAAATCTAGGACTGTGAAAAACCAAATCTTCAGATTCTTCACCTTTGGCAAGTCTTTCCAGATTATCGTCAGACAGCACGTGCACAGTGATGGGTGGCTTTTTTACATCACAGTTACTCCAGTACACAGTATCAATGTAATTCTCAGTTTGGAAATTCAACGGGGAGATGGAGTAAGTGAGGATCTCACTTTGGTAGTTTGTTACTCTTATTGCACGAAGGATTCTCTTGAAAGCTGGGGTTATGATGTGCTGGCGGTCATTGTACACCATATATTCCTGAGTAGATTCGCGTGACTTTGGAAGTTTCTTCATGTTATTCCAATTTTTGTGATAGTTTTTGAGAAGTTCTATTATCTGCTGTACGAATAGTACATATTGGATTGTCAAATTTTACTTCCATATCTGTGCAATATTCTCTGTTAGAATGACAGAAATTTCGCTAAATGTTATAAAAATTCCTAGCCTTGCGTCAAACTCTTGTTGAACGTGAAGGAAATATTTCATAACATCCTCGTACGAAGGGAGGTTTCTGCCACTGAGATGTAGAGGAGAACTGAAAATCGGGTTACTTGCCTGCTTCTATGTCTTTATTACTTTAGGCATCTCGAATGAATCGTATTTACATTACAATGTTCAACAGTGGATTAAAAACCAGCACTACGTACACAGTACATAACTATTTCATTATTGGACTCCCCGTCTCTGAACCTCGATCCCTATGAGAGCGCTTTGTCTAAGGTGTGACAGCGACAGTGCCCTCTACATTGGCACAAACCAGTGTTATGTTTTCCAGTCTTCCAGTCATCTAATACAATTTTTTGACAATCTATAAGAACAAGAAGCAATGGATTAATATCTAATGATTTATTGCCGGTGGTATGTAAAATGTAAATATTCTATTTTCTAGTAAAATATTGGAAAAATTTGAAATTTCTAAGCGAGTGTGGGATATTTAGAAATTCGCTGGATGGGATTTTTCTATCCCACACTCCAGGTTCTAGGAATAACTTTTGAGGGATCAGGCGTTTTCAGATTCAAAAATTTGTTATTTTCGAAAAAATCAAGACACCCTACTGTTTAAACAAAAATACGACCTAGTGGTGGAATGTCCTCTATACTTCAGCTTCAAACGCAGCATGAACTATGTGAGGTGTTAAGTACAAGGGGATCATCAGGACTCAGGATAGAGGCAGAACGTTGTTTTGGGGGATGAGGACCTGAAAATTTTGGGCGGAAAAGTTTCCTTTTGTAGATGAAAGAGATGAATATAAGATCCTCGTTTCTTCTAACTCCAAAAACAAAGAAATACTTCAGAGTCATACGCAGTTATAAATGGATGAGAATTTCAAATCGCGTAGCAAGCAGTTCACCTAGTTCTATACAATCCACGCAGACCTTGACAGGACAAATGATGATATGAACATCGCTTCAAGAGCAATAACTACTGACTTTAAGTAAACTTGAATGTCTTCCCTTGTTTCGAACTTCCTGACTTGTGCCATCAAAGGGTGCTATTTATATTCCAACCAATGTTTGTGGTGCAAGGTTCAAGACCTTGGATTGGTACCGGACTACTTACAAGAATGACGAAAATGTAAGGCTTCACGTCCGCATCTGGCGATAATCCTCCCCGAGGATGTTGAAGATGGGTGGCTCCAAATCCACAATAAGGTGCTAGGAGGAGAGAAATTTACAAAGTGTTTAGACTACTTTTTGCACCAATAGCTGGAAAATCCTAATCTACCAATCGATATATGGCACTGAGGAGATGCAAAGCATTGTATATACAATGCTGTCTAAGTGTGGAACAATTAGCTTAAGGACAAAGTTTTTCTTAATCTATACCTCTACACCCTTCTGAAGGTGCTGAAGCAGGAAGTGGAATAAAGCGGATACAAATATGAGAGGGAGAGTCTCGGCTTGGAAGTGTTACACCCCTCTCTCCAACCTTTCCTTACGACCATCGATAACTTAAACGAAGGGGGAGTGTTGCAATCTACATAATTTATACAAAGGACATGAAATGCAAAATTTAAATAGTAATACCATAAATGGTTTATTCAAAGCAAAACAATTAGAGTTCAATTAATTACATGGTCTCAATAATCGTACTGAGTTCAGTGGAAAACCATGTTAGAAATAAACAGTTATTTAGCGCAGTCCTTTAGAGAGAACTTCTCTAATACTAGACATATCAAACAATCAGATGGGCTAGTCTTTATGAGACAAACAACCGACAGTGTTGAAAAGTATACAATTAAACAAATAATAAATCAGTTAATAAATTTGTAAGACTTATATAAGAGCCTTATGGGCCTTATTATACTATTTCAAACGCGTCTGCACTGCATCACTTAAAGCAGACTTCAAGAATTTAAATAATAAATATAAAGAATATTTATTAGACATTTTTAAAATACGCGAGAATTTGGCTTACAGACTTTAGTCAAACTCTTGCGGGACTACATGACCTAAACTAACAGTTTAGAAATTTCCATCTACTCGTGAATTCAAAGTTAACAAATTACAATAAACAAATTCTAGTGAAAACATTTAAACTACGATCAAATATAAAGTTAATCACTAATTAATTTTTATATGTTAAACAATTTACGTTTCGAAGTTAAATTTTGTAAGTGTTCATTATAACAAAAGATAACAAACCATTTTATTTGCAACATTATTTCAGAATGAAATATTAATAAACTTTTCCAACACAAAAATTTATCAAAGTTATTATAAAGTAAAAGATCAAACTAAATAGCTGTCTAGAGCGCCCAAGTAGCGACAGACATTATATATTTTACTATTTGGCGAGGAAAATTAATGTAAAAACTTACAACGCCTAACACGGCTTATACAAAAGTTAAAGTTTTGAATAATAATGTTCACAGTATACGTTGCCATAGTTAAAGTTCGTAGTTTATCATAGATGATCCTGGCATAGTCCTGTCCTAGGACTATGTTCCTCCGTCCTAGGACTATGTTCCTCCGTCCAGTGTTGGTTGGATAGTAATTTTAATAATGCGAATACAGGACTTTAAATAGGGGTTTTTCACAGCAGGGTATCAAGGTGGGAGGAAAGAACAATTCTTTCGGTGGCCTTCCTTCCAGAAGGAATGTAACATGACGTGGATTGTTGAAATTATCGTCCCATTTTTCATTTAGAACAGCGATTCTTCAATCGGACGTTATTTCTGTAGTTCTGGAACTATCCACCAGGGTGCAGGTGGGTAGTATTCTGTTGATCGTGGATAGTTTGGCTCGGCGTGTCTTCAGTGTCTATTTGATTTAGTCGGGGTTGACTTCGGTTAAGGAGTCTCTGTTACTACCCGGTGTAGCTCGTCGTTGTCTACACAAGATAGATTTGGTGAGTACAGATTCCAAAGTTTTCCGTAGTACTATAGAATTTATTTTATTAATGAGAATTGTCTATTACGTTGTCTCAATTTACAGGAACTACAATAGTGAAGTATACTATTGTAGGGTTTAGAATATTATTGAATATTATTCGGCGAGTTGAGTATGAAGTTTAGAATGGGGGCGAGTTCAAATGTAACTCAATGTTACAGAAGGAACAAAGAGAAAGCAGCCGTACATAAAAATGGACAAACCCATTGCTAATGTTTTACACACTTAAAAAAAATTACGCCCAAGGACCTTGCAAAGTGTTTGAAGAGTCTAGCCTAGATTAAATAACTGTAGGTCAATCTCGTTACCAGAAGCCACTATCAGCAATGTTAAAATTGTATGATTAAATACAAAAATTATTAAAATTTAAAAAATACAGTTTTTTAAAGTTTAAAAATATTAAATAGACATAGGACATCATTTCCAACTTCTAATCTCAGTCTTTAAATTATATATACTATTTCCCCTCACTATGTTATACCAATATTAATATCGGTAGTCTAGAATGGTAGTATCTAGAACCTTGTTCAGGGTACTGACTGGCAAACCCAATGGGAAGAGACTATTGGGAAGACTAAGATGCAAATGGGAGTGTAACTTTTGAATATACCTGAAATAGATAGTGTGTAATGAGGTGGACTGAATAAAATTAGCTCAAGATAGGAATATGGTGTAGTGAGGTGGCCTGGAGAGAACTTGCCAAATACAGGGATAGGGTGTAATGAGGTGAACTGTATAGAACTATATTAAGAGAGGAATAAGGTGTAATGAGGTGGACTGAATAGTACTATCTTAATATAGGAACAAGGTGTAATGAGGGGGACTGGGTAGAACTAGCTCAAGATAGGGACATGGTGTAATGAGTTGGACTAGATATAACTAGCTTAAAATAGGAACAGGTTGTAATGAGGTGGATTGGATAGGACTATAGCTCAAGATAGGAACAGGGTGTATGAGGGAGACTGGATTGAACTAGCTCAAGATAGGGACATGGTGTAATGATTTGGACTGAATATAACTAGATCAAGAGAAGGCGAGGGTGTAATGAGGTGGACTGGACAGAACTAACTAAAGATAGGGTTAGGGTGTAATGAAATGGACTGATAGAACTAGCTTAAGAGAGAGATGGGTGGCATAATTTTTGTATGTGTGACAGGAACCTTTGAGTTCCTAATGCCTTAAAATAATTATATCCAGTGTTATACGACACAATTTAACCAACACACTGATTTGAAATATGCAAATCTGATCAAATTAATTACCATTAAAAGTTGACAGGATATTGAAAAAATAGATACAAAATACAGTATACAATTTTTTTTCCTTGAAAATCTAATTTATTTCCATGTTTGTTTGAAAGCTGTCAATTATTTCAACGCCTTTATGGACATGCTAATATTACCAAACATACGAAATAGGAATCCAAAATATAATGGAGTATAACTTTACGATGATTCTTTAATTATATATAAAACGTTATCTTAAATAGGTTTTGAATCATCAATGTTATCATTTTTCAAATACTGAATTGGTTCAAATCTATACATAGCCACACGCATCGGTGGCCGCAAGGAACAAACGTCATAATCACATAGTCTGATTTAATGGTGATGAGGAATTTGGGATTCAAAACCCAGTTTGTGTACTGAAGATGATGTCCTTTTTTGATTTGTCACTGTATCTGCATGGTTAATGGGGATATTCATTCTTCCTTCATACCCAACTTATTTTTAGTTCGCTATATTCCTAATAGCCCTGATTGGTTTCGATTGACATGATGGGATCAAACAAACAAATTAATAGCTGAAAGTAATCGTAGATTTCTTGAAATTATTAAAATAAAACCATATCTTAATTAATAAAACATATTTAAATTGCGGACAAACTTGTAATCAGATCAAAATTTCAAAAGATTAAATAAAATTAATATTGTGATCAACGAAATAAATTTACTCAGATATTTTGGAATCATTATTAAGCTTCTAAGCAAATTTATTAATTTGGATTAAACATTTATATTTAAAAATGGTAAATGTGTATCTTGGTATTGTAAAATACCACTGTACAGTAATTTAAAAACAATTGAGTCTCTTCCATTGCTGAAAATCTAAGGCTCTTGTCTTGAGAAAAGCAAAATATAACCAAGGTTATGTGTCCGAATCTTATGCAGAGACTTTTAAAACCATTTTAAATATGGTACATTGGTTTGGAGTCAACTAATTAGGTCCTTGGATTTGTTGACCACTATTTTAGAGTGCTTTAAAAAAAAATTCAAAAATTGGAATCTGTATTATAGTAGGTGAAAATACAAATACTATTAGCTTAATTTTTTTGCGTATAACCCATTAGTAAGACGCGTGCTAATAATAATACTTAATTTTTTAATGCATGCCACAAGGATTTATCGGATATAGATTTCTGATCCACTACTGGTTGTTAACCCCTTCCTTTCACCTTCTGACAGTCACGTATTAATCACAACTTGTGAATGTGGGGAATGCCAGGCCTCCACCGTGGTTCGGATTCCACGTTAAAGCTGTAGGTCCTCCATTTCATCTCACAATCACCCTACCATTAACACATTAGCGTAAGTGTGTATAGCCCGAATGGGTAATATGACGCGTGCAAAGTAATAATAAACTAATAATAATAATAATAATAATAATAATAATAATAATAATAATAATAAAATAACAACACTATTAAGTGTAGAAGATATATAACGTTCTTTTAAGGTTAGGTCACAATGTAGGTATCTCAGGTGAGATAATGTTATGCTGCTGCTGATGATGATGATGATATGTGGTGCCAGTAGAAGTCTTAAGCCTAACATAAACCTAATCAACCAGACCATGGTGAACCTAGGAAATATTCCCCTTCTCAAAAGATACCTACGCACCATCGGGAATTGAACCAGAGCTCTAAATTAGTAATCAAGAATGCGGAATACTTTATCAATATTCTTGGTCTTCTGGCCTTGAATACTGTAGATTTATAAGGGTATCAAATACTTACGACCATATACATATGGACAGCGTATGAGCCTATTGCTCTAAGAGTACGGAGTTTGATTGCGACCTGGTTCAAAAATGTATTTATTTGATCTAAGGTATACTAATGAATAAAATATTAGTAATTTATACATTTTTAGAATTGTAAAAAATTAAGCATAACTAATAATAATAGTAAAAAACCAACCACAAACACGTCATTTGTAGTGTTTCACGAAATATTTATCAGGTATTGGATTATTTGTAACGTTATTAAGCATAAGCGTGCTTAATTTTTATTCATGCGTCATTTCCTATAGTTCTATCATTTATTCAAGGAACTATTATGCATCCCTTGTACACTTTAATTTGTAGATATAACTATTAGTAGCACAGTAATAACTAATATAAATTTCTCTCGTCGGCGTTTACATTGTTTTCCGATGGGAAATTTGTTTTATGTCCATCCCGCCTACTTCCATCTCTTTAATAGGACCAATTCTACCTGAATTTATCCGTCTTATCTCGTGCACTCAAAAATTTGTGAGGTGTTATTAAGTAGATATTCTTCTTAACTGTCCCATCTCATGCACGCTAATATTTGTAGTATACTAAATTATTATTATTGTCCCATCTCTTGCACTTGTTTTTCCCATCTTGTGTACTGAACGCTAATAGAAAAGTCGCTAGCGATTTCGAAATCGTAAGAGATTCATTTTTCTATTCAGTACACGAGATGGGAGTATGCAAGATGGGAGAGTACGAGAGATGAGGAGTATGCAAGATGGTGAGTATGCAGATTGGATTACTCGAGATGGGAGTATGTGAGATGGGATTATTCGAGATGTGAGTAGTGAGATTGGATTACTCTATATGGGAGTATGCGAGATGGGATACGCAGATTGGATTACTCGAGATGGGAGTAGTGAGATGGGATTATTCGAGATGGGAGTACGCGAGATGGATTACTCGAGATAGGAGTAAGTGGAGTATAGGAGTACATGAGATGGATTACCGAATGGGAAACCGAGATGGGAGTACGCGAGATGGGAGTATGCGAGATGGGAGTACGCGAGATGGGAGTATGCGAGATGGGAGTAGCAGATGGGAGTATGGAGATGGGAATAGCGAGATGGGTAATGAGATGGGATATGCGAGATGGGAGTATGCGAGATGGGAGTATGCGAGATGGGAGTACGCGAGATGGGAGTACGCGAGATGGGAGTATGCGAGTGGATTATCGATGGAGTATGGGAGGTACGCGAGTGGAGGTCACTGGGATATTTTTCTCTTCATTGTGGGATATCTCCAGTTGTAATCTACGTTTACTGCTCGCGTCACTTGTCTAGTTGTAAAAAGTAAAGAAACACACAGGAATACACGCTCTCGGGCAGGTAGCAAACAATACTGAGATAATATACTGAGGGAAGCGCAAAGAGCAAAGATAAAAATTAAAAGAGATTTAATTTAATTTAAAGCTTGTGAATGCGCACTAATTTATTCAAGTGAAAACTCGGACATTTATTTGTAGGGAAAAGACACACACACACACAGACACACATACACACACACACACACACACACACACATTGAGTCCATTTTAAAAACTGGAAAATAAATCGGTTATACTTTCATTAACTATAATAAGCACAATAATTATACAGATTAATAAAAGGTTTAGTGATTGAAGTGATTTTCAAAAATTATCTTAAGTCCTAGATTTGCCAATAAAATTGTGATTCTTATTTATAAAAAGTTACGTATTTAAATTAGAAATATGTTCTTGACAGATTTTTTCAAAAGCATCAGAGGAGGTTTACTTACAAAAATAAGATTAGTATTTTAATTGTCAGTTAAATGCTAGATCTAAAAACGAATATTTAACTTAACATGTTTTCATAGCAAAAATTGGAAGGCTGTTTTAAAAATAAAAATAAATTTAAACTCATTCACTTCCTATAAAGTGCGATAGCTCTAAGTCTATTAATTACTACCAAAATCAAAGAATCAGCGATGGAGGGTACGTGGTACCCGCATCAGTGGGCACGTAAACTTAAGTCTGGATTAGGTGTGACGTCTAGATCGTGGCTCATATCTCGACTGGGTTTACCAAGGCTATTTTTTCATTACTAGTTTTCGACTTTACATCCCCGAGACTGTGGGTAAATACTTCGCCTAAACTATTCCTTCCTCTACCATAATTAACGTATATGTGTTTAAACTGACATATTAGTGAGATGCGGTGGAAATAAAATACCGAATTGCTAGTAATTATATAATGTGGGACATTATTTACAAATTAAATTAAAATTTGGATTCTTAGTAAAATAACAATAATAATAATAATAATAATAATAATAATAATATATAATAATATTTAATATCAATAGGACTATATATTATTAACATAATTATATATTATTAATATAATTATATATATTTTATTAAATATATTATGTAATATATTATAATAATATATAATTATGTTAATAATATATAATCCTATTGATATTAAATATTATTATTATTATTATTATTATTATTATTACTTTTCATACTATCGTATGTTACCTTAATTATGACACATTCTTAGTGTGAGTGTCTTAAAATAGTTTAAATGACCTTGACCCGGAAGGTTGAGAACTTAGATCGGAACCAAGGTGAACTCACAGGTTGTAGTCTTATACTTTCTGATATCAAGATAAGTTATTGTAATCGTTTTATTTTAACCCGAACCTAAATAATGTATTATAAATTTGTCCCTTGTTACAGTTCTGACACGGCTTAAAGGATTTGGTTCAATTTTATATCTAGATGTTATGCGATGAGTAATTTTTATTTTGACTTTAACCCTTAATAACAGGGTGGTTAAATTATGAGAATTTTTGTATAAGATTATTTTGAAAATTATTTTAACGATTCGGTTCAAAATGATAATTTCTGGGTTTTATTAACAACATAAAAATTATAATTTTTTTCCTTTAATCACATTAATTTGACAGTAATTTACTCTCTTAGTTGGCCGCATGGTCCAACGCTAAATGGTCTTCCACTCTCCTCCACCATAAATGCGGGTGTACTTCCTATAAATTACACTTCCCTAATCCTTAACACATTAGTGTAATTAGTACAGAGGCATATAACCCGAACAGCTAGTAAGACGCAGTGCTAAAATAAAGTAAATTATTGATGACTGAAACTTTGATATACTTTTAAAATTGATAAAATATATTTGTTCAAAATTGGTATCTAGTAACGATTTTACGTAAATTATTTCAATATATATATATATTTTTTTTTAAATTAATTAATTTAGTGGTAGTTTACTAATGAAATTTTCTTTTAAATTTGAAATTGATCAAAAATGACCTTGAAGATTTAGTTCAATTTGGACATTTGGGAGTGGTTTTACATAATATAAAATAAGAATACGTTTCTATTTTTACGAATTATAAATAATCATATGGCTGTTTAAAAAATGTATCCTATTTTTGAAAACTTTATATTTTATAAAATTATTCAAACAATTTTGATTAAAATTTATATATGAGGAGTGTTGAATGCCATTAACAAGATGATTTTTAATTTGTTTATCTGAGGAAAATTTGCTTGAGAGTAGTTTAATGGAATCCTATTTTTTTTTAATTTTGTTTCAAGCTATAAAACACTTTATATGTAATATTTTGCAATTATTTAGTTAACTGATAAGTAATATTTTTAATTCTAAATTTATCATAGAATACCCTACAAATTTGTATAAAATAAATATCTAGGAGTATTTGACCTCCTAAACATCTCTTTATATTTGGAGTTTGGGTAAAAATTATTTAAGGTTAATTTAATATTTAGTAATTTTTGAAAATTCAATATTCTTTTTAAAAATGTATAATTTTTAAATACTTATTTGAAATGTGTTTGATATGACCTAAAAACTATTTAATTGTTTTTAGGGGGTAAATCGCTTACGGACATTTTATTGATGATTTGTTTTAAAAAAATTGATTATCTTAAATAACAACGCTTAAGGATTTGGCTTGAAATTAGAACATTATTTTCTTCTTATTATTAATTATGGGTACATATTCATTTAAAATAAATAGGTTTATAATATTCTACAAATGAAAAATGATTTTAAAAAAAGGCTATAACAATTTTGATAAAAAGTGATATCATGGGACAATATTACTTGATCATTGCTAATGTATATTTAAGTTAATAAATTAAATTAATATAGGGGTAGTTTTTTATGATCATAGAAAAATTTAAATTTTTTAGATAGCCCTTGAAGATTGAGTTAAAATGGGTATCTAATAAAAATTTTCGTGATTAATAAATATAGCTTTGGTTGTTATAAGTTAAAAATAATTTTAATGTAGTTTTAGAACAAAGTTTTTTTAACTAAAAATTTGCCAAGAAATTTTATACAACTTGGTTTAAAATTTATTTACAAAAGTTAATGGTGATTAACAAGAAACGAACAAAACTTGCTTAAGGATGTTTACTGAAAACCTATTTTGGAAAATATTCTTTCAAGCTTTAGTACACAATATGAAGCATTTGTGTGATTGTGTTGTACCATTCTTTAATTTTTTCTTCAATCTACTGCTGGTGCACTTCCTTTAAATACCCCACAATGTGTACTGTCTTTAAATAAACGTGGTGTCTAACCTACTAAAAACAACATCCTCTTAAAACGCAAAAGCAAACTAACTTTGGTAATTCAGAAGAAGGATAATTTGATAATTTGGTGTGCCACATCTTACGATTTGTCCAGGATATTCACAGAGTCCACTAATTGGAATGTGGAAGGTATAATTTAGAGAAAATATATTGGTATTTGCTATTAGGGAAAGGAGAAACAATATAGGAAAATACAGTTTCAGTTCATTCCTCAGGAATTTGAACCACTTACCCTCGTGTCAATGGCAAAACAGACTAGACTGTCCTGGATCCTTATTCGTGTTTCATGTTCCCATTCTCTCTCCTACACCCCGTGCTTAGTAACTATGTCTATATTTCTGCTTCTAGAATTTGATATTTTACGTTAAAAAAAAAGCGAATATTTAGTTTGGCAAGTGTTATTTCTAAAATAGCTTGCACACATTCAATCACCCCTTTTTTTTATTTAAAATAAATAAATGCCATCAAGAGAGAAGATTGTAAGTTTCCCCGCTACCACCACTACTCCTGTGTGGCCGTCCGGTGCCGGGTCGATATATACACTCACACATACACACAGATAGAGGGCGCTGTTTCACAGTGCTACCGCCTAGATCTCCCCTCCCAACAGTCGCAGTTAGACCGCCACACCGAGACAGTCAAATAGTTCCGTAGCGCGCGACAGAGACACCTACCTCACAACCTCGGTACTAACACTTTTTTTTTTTCACAGTCTACCTCCCGCTCGCTCGTATCAGACGTCCTTGCTTTTCACGAAACATCCCCCTCCCGGTTCCAACTTTACTTTACTGAGGTGTATGTGTGTACGTCGTTTGTTCAAGTTAACGGTTGGTGAAACACAAAAAACATTTTTTTTGGGGGAAAATATGGATTCCTCTCATAAACTGTGACAAACATTTTGTTATACTTGAGTAAAGGATTCAACCAAGTGTAGATAACCATACTAATGTTATCTACATGTCTTGATAACAATATGTTATGAATTATCAGCTTTTTGGAGAAAGAAATAAAGTTTGATTTGTTTCGTGCAGTGATTCGTTATTTGACGGTTTTCCGTATCTACAATTGGAAAGTCTCAGCAATGGAATATCTAAGCGGTGTTTCATTGTTATAAACTAAAGTGTTGTCAGTGGAATGAGAGATACTTTGGAAGAATACTTATTGCGGTGATAAGAACTCGATTTGAAAAAAGGTAACGCTGAATATGTTTAAAAGAGTATTAATTGTGAATGAGCTCGATTAGAATGTTCTTGTAAACAGAAATGTTTTCACTAAGAAAACAAAAGTGCGTTTGTGAATTTAATTTCAATCTACAAAATAAGTACTATATTTGCAATTAAAAATATCTTTAGTGTGTAACAATAATCTTCAGTCCACGTTCCAGTGTTATCTTAAATAGTTTCCATCAATATCTTTTCCGTTCCACAAAGTCAACTTTGTTCAAATAAATTGTATTTAAATCGTGAAATAAATTATACTTAAATTGTGTTAGAAGGATTTTCAATAAAATAGTTGAGCTATGTAACGTTTCAACTGTCACAATTCAATAATAATTTCTTTAAAAATTACTACGGATTGAGAAACGATTTTCGTAAGCGATTTTTATTAAATAATAAAAGGTTTATATTTCATAATTATCTTTAAACATCTATTTTTAATCAAACTACATAGTGAATTTGATAGATAACCATTTTGGAGATGTACAAAGTTTCATTTGCAGTGAGCAAATAGCAGATTTCATTTTGAAAACATTATTGATACATTACAACAAAAAATATAATATAATATTGGTTGAGCTACCAACAAAATTCCAATATTTATCAAACATTTCTGAACGACAATTTTTTCACTCAAATATTCGTAGAAACTAAATTAAATTTGAATTATTGATTGTCAGTGCCATCACTAGTCACTGGAATCAAATAGTAAAGTTCAAAAATTGAGATGTGCATATTTTATTCTGATAAACAAGTGTAAAGTGTAGAGTTATATTAGTCAACTCACTGTTTTAAAATAAAACATAACAAAAATGCTTGCGTGTGGTCCCAATACATTCGTGCAGACATAATCCATAAAACAATCTAAGTCCTGAGTTTAGCGACTTGTGTCGACTTAGTTGTTCGTGTGTGAGGTTTTATTTTGTACCAGAGAGAGGTACATTATTTTTTCCCTTCGTATAAAAATACCCCGTGGATTGCACAAGTGTTTGTGAACCAAAAGAAATATATATATGTATATATGTATGAGCGAGCTAAATTCAAAGTAAATAATGTGTGCGACATTTATTTTGTTTAGCCAACAAGTTATCGTTTGTATTCGTTTGATTGGTGTAGCTCAGATACGGCGATGATTGAATCTTTATACTTCCGTCAGTAACGTCTCCCGTCAGCTGAATATCTGCAAGGAGCTTGCACGATGATTTCTTCTACTGACGTCACTCCTACCAGGAGGAACGTTCTGATTTTGATAATGACACTGCTCTATCAGGAATCAGGTAGGTTCATTGATTCTCTTCTATTAATTGCCTTCAAAGGGATTTTTAATGTTAAAAAAATGATTAGAGTTCTCATAAACTATACGCGATAATTTCAAATATATCCTTATGGAATTCGTTAAACAATTCATTTTATTCACCTGTATTAAAGGACCAAAAGCAAAACTATAACCCACCGATTATGAAATTGTATATTATACTTTTTTAAATTTAAAAAATATATTTTAAAGATAAGAGTAATAATTTTCATCATTTTAATCATGTTTTCAAAAAAATCATAGCAAAAGCTTTAAAGATTAATTCAAACTGAGCAGCTCATAATTTAATTTTTTTTTTTCATAAGTTATTTTTTTTAATCACCGCATATTACTACCTGAACAGGCTGTTCACATATTTGTGTATAACTCTAATGGGGTTGGAAAGAGGAAGGAAGAAATTTAGAGGTAATCAACAAGAATTTCCATGGTGAGAAAGTGGAAAACCATTTAGGAAAAAAAAAACACTTTTAATGTAGCCAATCTTCCCGTCATCAGTAAACTAGTCTAAAACTAGAGTGACACCTTAAACCGTTTGGCCACTGAAGCGGGTCACATTTTATTTGATTTATTTTATAAAGGGTTTAATGAAAATACTAAGTTTATTTAACTTGTCTTTGAATAAGATTAATAAGATGAAAATCATAGAATAAATAGAGGTAGTGATGTTTTTCCGGGAAAGTTAAAATCTATAAAGAAAATTTTTGATCAAACATAAGACTGTATCATCACAACTGTACAGCTTACAATACTACTGTATTAATAGAAGAAACATAATTTATATATAATCACCTTTTTATATAGCTTATTGTACTCAAATTTATCACAATAAAACTATTATTGTTTGTCACTAATTAGTTAATTTATATAGAAATAATATTTATTATTTGAAGCGAGTGACCTGGCGGTCTAGGGGTAAGGTGTTAAACTTCTTTGCTAGGTTTTCGGAGTTCAATCCTCGGTCCCGGCACAGCCTTTCTTCACCTCTGACAAGATGCGTATTACTCACAACTTGGGAATGAGTGGGATGACAGGCCTCCACCGTGGTTAGGATCCCACGTTAAACTGTAGGTCCTTCATCTCATCTCACAATCACCCTACCATTACACATTAGCGTAAGTGCGTGTAACCCGAACGGTTAGTAAAACGTGGTGCAAAAATAATAATAATAATAATAATACTTAGCACCGCGTCTTACTACCCGTTCGGGTTATACGCTGTGGTGCAAAAAGAATATTAATAAAAACAATAACTATTAAATATATAATGTTTATTATTTTTTTGTAACTAATCTTATTTATAAAATAAATGGTACGGCACACCGCACAGACTTTCTCTCTCTTTCTATAAACTCGTAAGATTTCTGAACGGAATAATGTACATTGTATCATCACCACTCCACATAAGAACACGCATAAAATAATATACAATGATATATAATCAATGAGAAAAGAGGCTCATCTTTGTCCACCTAAGAGCATTTCAAAAAGTTTAATGTCTTCCACAAGGGTCAACACTTCGTATTAAAATTTCGATTTCTGGTTAAAATTTTAACATTTTATAAGGTGTTGCAGATCTTCAAGTCATCGCATTGATATTTAATTATTCATTTATACATTTTGACCAATAAAAAATGTAAATATTGACTATTGAGTCTAAAATGGAGATAGATCATTGCTATGCAAACATTTCTCCTAAGAGATTTAAGGAAAAATAACATACTCTTTAGATACTTATATTTAATTACTCTATGGCATTGGAGAATTATTGCGTTAAGACTTAAGTAGTATATGTTTACAACTAAAGCTCACAAAATTGTATTAATATATTTGCAAATATCTCAGAAACTGCTGTTTTTATAAAAATATATGTCAAATAAAAGTTTTTTATTTCTAATAGTCCTACAATTTTGCAATGATAAGTTGTTTAGTTTCTCCAATAGTTGTGGAGATACGGAAATTAACGCTTCTGTAATGTACCCTAAAAATCATTTTCATAGGAAAATGAAAATAGCCAGTTTATTTATAATCTTAATCAACGCCTAGATACGAATTTTAATCAAAATCGTTTAAGCAGATTTTGAGAAAACAAAATTTTTCTCTTTTCGCCCTTCAGTAAACTACCCTTAATTTTAAGTTTTTATAGACACACAGACAGACGGCATTGCAAAGACTATCTTTAAGGGTTCGGGGGGTCATGAGACGTCGACATCCATCAACATTTCAGGTTAGTTTTTCTTACGGTCGCAATACTTAAGCTTTAATGTCCAAAAAGTTAAAAATATATATATAATTGCGTATATATTGAAAGTTATTGATTTTATAAAAATATGTTTCGAATAAAATATTTGTATTATAAATATATATACATATTTGTATTGCTAAGTAATTTCATATCTCAAATAGTTTCGGAGCTATTTAAAAAAATGTTAATTGACGCTTCAAACCGGAGTTCTTAAAGCCATTTTGCCGAAATATTGAGGGTAGCCATTTTGTTTGGAATATTTATTAATGTTTATAAATGAAATTTAATCAAAATCGTTGGAGCTTATTTTGAGAAAATCGACTTTTTCTCTTTTTGCCCTTCAGTAAACTACCCTTAATTTTAAGTTTTAATAGACACACAGACAGACGGCATTGCAAAGACTATTTTTAAGGGTTCGGGGGGTCATGAGACGTCGACATCCATCAACATTTCAGGTTAGTTTTTCTTACGGTCGCAATACTTAAGCTTTAATGTCCAAAAAGTTAAAAATATATATATAATTGCGTATATATTGAAAGTTATTGATTTTATAAAAATATGTTTCGAATAAAATATTTGTATTATAAATATATATACATATTGGTCATGCTAAGTAATTTCATATCTCAAATAGTTTTGGAGCTATTATAAAAAATGTTAATTTACGCATCAGACCGGAGCCCTTAAAGCGATTTTGCCGAAATATTGAGAGTAGCCATTTTGTTTGGAATATTTATTAATGTTCATAAATGAAATTTAATCAAAATCGTTAGAGCCGATTTTGAGAAAATCGACTTTTTCTCTTTTTTTCCTTCAGTAAACTACCCTTAATTTTAGGGGTAGATATCCAATTCCAAAAACCCCTCGGGGCAACCCTATCAAAACCCTAGATATCAAGTTTCAGCTCAATCGGTAAAATAGTTTAGGCTCTAGTTGGAGGTACAGACAGACAGATAGACAGACAGACAGACAGACAGACAGACAGACAGACAGACGGAAATTCAAAAACCACTTTTTCGGATTCAGGAAGTCATGAAACGTCAAAATTCATCAAAATCTCGAGTTCGATTTTTTTGACGATCACAATACTTTCTCTACCTGTAAGATAGAGAGAAAGTAAAATAAATGGTACGGCACACACCGCACAGACTTTCTCTCTCTTTCTATAAACTCGTAAGATTTCTGAACGGAATAATGTACATTGTATCATCACCACTCCACATAAGAACACGCATAAAATAATATACAATGATATAGAATCAATGAGAAAAGAGGCGCATCTTTGTCCACCTAAGAACATTTCAAACAGTTTAATGTCTTCACAAGGGTCAACACTTCGTATTAAAATTTCGATTTCTGGTTAAAATTTTAACATTTTAAAAGGTGTTGCAGATCTTCAAGTCATCGCATTGATATTTAATTATTCATTTATAAATTTTGACTAATAAAAAATGTAAATATTGACTATTGAGTCTAAAATGGAGATAGATCATTGCTATGCAAACATTTCTCCTAAGAGATTTAAGGAAAAATAACATACTTTTTTTAGATACTTACTTATATTTAATTACTCTATGGCATTGGAGTATTATTGCGTTAAGACTTAAGTAGTATATGTTTACAACTAAAGCTCACAAAATTGTATTAATATATTTGCAAATATCTCAGAAACTGCTGTTTTTTATAAAAATATATGTCAAATAAAAGTTTTTTATTTCTAATAGTCCTACAATTTTGCAATGATAAGTTGTTTAGTTTCTCCAATAGTTGTGGAGATACGGAAATTAACGCTTCTGTAATGTACCCTAAAAATCATTTTCATAGGAAAATGAAAATAGCCAGTTTATTTATAATCTTAATCAACGCCTAGATACGAATTTTAATCAAAATCGTTTAAGCAGATTTTGAGAAAACCAAATTTTTCTCTTTTCGTCCTTCAGTAAACTACCCTTAATTTTAAGTTTTTATAGACACACAGAGAGACGGCATTGCAAAGACTATTTTTTAGGGTTCGGGGGGTCATGAGACTTCGACATCCATCAACATTTCAGGTTAGTTTTTTTTTTACGGTCGCAATACTTAAACTTTAATGTTCAAAAAGTTAAAAAAATTCATATAATTGCGTATAGATTGAAAGTTATTGATTTTATAAAAATATGTTTCGGATAAAATATCTGTATTATAAATATATATACATATTTGTAATGCTAAGTAATTTCATATCTCAAATAGTTTCGGAGCTATTTAAAAAAATGTTAATTTACGCATCAGACCGGAGCCCTTAAAGCCATTTTGCCGAAATATTGAGGGTAGCCATTTTGTTTGGAATATTTATTAATGTTTATAAATGAAATTTAATCAAAATCGTTGGAGCCGATTTTGAGAAAATCGACTTTTTCTCTTTTTGACATTCAGTAAACTACCCTTAATTTTAAGTTTTAATAGACACACAGACAGACGGCATTGCAAATACTATTTTTAAGGGTTCGGGGGGTCATGAGACGTCGACATCCATCAACATTTCAGGTTAGTTTTTCTTACGGTCGCAATACTTAAGCTTTAATGCCCAAAAAGTTAAAAATATATATATAATTGCGTATATATTGAAAGTTATTGATTTTATAAAAATATTGTTTCGAATAAAATATTTGTATTTTAAATATATATACATATTTTTAATGCTAAGTAATTTCATATCTCAAATAGTTTCGGAGCTATTATAAAAAATGTTAATTTACGCATCAGACCGGAGCCCTTAAAACTATTTTGCCGAAATATTGAGAGTAGCCATTTTGTTTGGAATATTTATTAATGTTCATAAATGAAATTTAATCAAAATCGTTAGTGCCGATTTTGAGAAAATCGACTTTTTCTCTTTTTGCCCTAATGTAAACTACCCTTAATCTTAAGTTTTAATAGACACACAGACAGACGGCATTGCAAAGACTATTTTTAAGGGTTCGGGGGGTCATGAGACGTTGACATCCATCAACATTTCAGGTTAGTTTTTCTTACGGTCGCAATACTTGAGCTTTAATGCCCAAAAAGTTAAAAATATATATATAATTGCGTATATATTGAAATTTATTGATTTTATAAAAATATGTTTCAAATAAAATATTTGTATTATAAATATATATACATATTTGTAATGCTAAGTAATTTCATATCTCAAATAGTTTCGAAGCTATTATAAAAAATGTTAATTTACGCATCAGACCGGAGCCCTTAAAACGATTTTGCCGAAATATTGAGAGTAGCCATTTTGTTTGGAATATTTATTAATGTTCATAAATGAAATTTAATCAAAATCGTTAGAGCCGATTTTGAGAAATTCGACTTTTTCTCTTTTTTCCCTTCAGTAAACTACCCTTAATTTTAGGGGTAGATATCCAATTCCAAAAACTCCTCGGGGCAACCCTATGAAAACCCTAGATATCAAGTTTCAGCTCAATCGGTAAAATAGTTTAGGCTCTAGTTGGAGGTACAGACAGACAGATAGACAGACAGACAGACAGACAGACAGACAGACAGACAGACAGACGGAAATTCAAAAACCACTTTTTCGGATTCAGGAAGTCATGAAACGTCAAAATTCATCAAAATCTCGAGTTCGATTTTTTTGACGATCACAATACTTTCTCTACCTGTAAGATAGAGAGAAAGTAAAAATACCAAGAAGCTTATATGAAAATAATTGTATATTATAATAAAATCACGTCACAGCTATCTTATACAACTGTATTTGTTTGTAAAATGTGATTATATTCCTTAACTATCCGTAACATTTCCGAATATGTAGTTGATTCTCTAATAAATAGAAACTTTTTTATAAAATAGATTATTAATTTTATTATAATAATATTTAACTTTTTATAAAGTAGAGCTATTCATTCCTCATAATTAAAATTATTAAAATATAGTTGGACCTTAACACCACCTTCCAATGACGTTTATATGCTTAAACAAAAATGAAATTTCTTCAAATATATAATTTTTAGTTCAACATATCAATAACGCCCATATGTATAATTATGTGAAGGAGTGAACATTTATTTCAATGATGCCACTAAGTTCGATTGTATGTGTAGCAATGAATTCATTTCAATTATACCCGGAATCAAACAAAACCTATCATAAATACCATGTTTTATTAATAAACAAGAGTTTATATAATTTCCAATATATCATAAATGAACTTGCGAAACAAGATTAGTCTTGTTTTACAAACTTATATTTTAATTTTTGAAAAGTTTTAATTTCGTTCTGTTACTATGTGTAAAAATAAGTCAATTAGAATCTTATTTGGACTTGATATTTAATCTAGTATTTATCTTAGAAAAAATATATATCGAAACCATTGTTCTATTTTTTTCATTCATTCATACGCCTATTGCAGCTAACTCACTTTAACTTAAATTTTCTTTACATTGATAAATGAAACATATTTACTGTTAACTGGAAAACTTTTCTTGACTTAAGAAGTGCCGTAGTGACTTTTCTCAGGTGTATATCGTTCGACTTAAGCTGGGGGGAATTATGCTGTGATTTTATTTCAAAAGACTTGCTTCTTCTCCATTTTAATAGGTCTTCCTTCGCCTTATAAAATCCTCCCAGTAGAAAGTCCTGTTTTGTTAGCAGCTTTCTAGTCTGAATTTATCACATGATCTTTTTATATAAAATGTATATTGATAGTGAAAAAAAAGGAATATCCGATATCTTCACCCCAATAAGAGGTCTTTTGTTTTTTTGACCTTGAACTAGTTTGAAAGCTCTCTTGATATTTGATTTAAATATTAGGCCTTTGTATATGTCTTTCTACGCGTCCTGGCTACTCATATACAAAAATACAATAGTTTATTCAGAAAGTATAAATCATGAAAAAATATAATGTAGGCTTTTTTGTTATAAGAGCAATATGTTAAAAGTCTTAAGATAGTTTAGTGATTTCATTAGTTGGCCTATATTTTTTAAGAAAATAGAAATAGAAGATCAATTTTAAGTAAATATATCAGTGTTTGATTGAATAAAATACCGTATAATTGGACTGAAAGTCACAACTAAAGTAAACCACCATCATTGATTAAACTCCTATCATATGGCCCTCCCAACTCTATTGTCTAAGGCGATGAAAATCAAATGAATTAGACGGCACATTCACAGGTGCACATTGAGTGGATAATTATACTAGTGAGCTCATCGCCTTGGATACTTAACGAAGTGCAATACTTTTCAATCCTATATCAGTAACTAGAGTGCATTTTACTAAAGACGGTCGTTTGATAGGGCTTCAGACAAAAGAAGGAAGGAATTAGATATACCGATTACCTTATTTAATACGCCTGGTTATTACTTAAATGTGTTTATAATCGGTCATTGCTGTAAATATAGAATTTTTTAATGATAACGTTATTTGTAACTGATATAAAATCACTACCACATGATTGTGTATCGCCTATTAAAACCCGCTTAAGCTATCAACACACTTGTGCAGAAGGAAGATATATCTATTTCCCCATTGAATTTCACTAGCTATTTGGGTTTGTACGCATATAATGTCTGTTCAGCGTAGAATTGTTCTCTGAAAGGCCTTTTTCCCTACCAGAAAGCTATTATATAGTAGGATATTGGTAGGAAAAAAGACCTTTCAGAGAGTAATTCCTACCGTGAATGGAGTATACATTAACTATTCTAGTGTAATAGTGATATTAAAATTAAATTTTCAATTAAATGTAACCGCATATGTAAGAAAAGATCGGAACAATATTAAGGAAAACCCCCCTCCGTACATCTAAATGGGATCAAAACTTTGACTTCTAAATAACCAGCAAACCAGACCAAATGTGATTGACATGAACATCATCTCTGAAATGAGGAACGTAGAGTTTTTTGAAATGTACTCACATTTGGGTTGAGAGATATTGTAACACCGATGTAGGCTGTATATGAAAATTAAATTTGACCACTGACCTACCCTTCATGAGACAACGAGACCAGTCATACTGGCGGATTAGTCCATGTGCCAGCCGATTCGGATTGGAGCTAATAACATTAATAGTTAGATTTTGTTGATGTCCCTTTGAAAAACTTTTTCAGATAATTATTTATATAAAATAAATTAATCTGTATGGTCAGACTTTAAAATATTTTTGTACATTATAATTTTGATTTATATTTTGTCAAAAATAAGGTTTTAATCATTATTCGTTCCCGTTAATAGGATATACAAATCTATTTAATCTATTTAATTTGATCAGAAGTGTATGTTTAAACATAATTTTATTTGTTCATTGTGTTCAAATATAATATATATTTTGTGGATACAGTTTATTTAAATAATAGATTTAATATGAGTTTCTTACACATATTTTATAAAAATGTACCGGCTCCCCTCTAATAATTAATTGACTAATTTATTTATTAAAAAATAATTTTTGCGCTTGCTATGGTCAAGAATAATTATAAGCTCAATTTTATTAAGGCAATGACTGACGCATTCGCTGAAACTTTAGTTCAAGTACCAGTTTAAATGGATTTAGTATTCATACGATGCCAAATCATCCTTTCCATTGGTAACATGTTGTTTACTATAAGTGCCGATTTATAGATAATACCACTTGTGTAAAGTAGCCTACAGTTTTGAAAAATAATAATAAACAAAATTACCAGATAAATGTTCCACGAGTAAGTTATGTACTTTTTTTCCCCTATTAAGGAGACCGCCCACAGAATAACAGATACACTTTATGGAAGTCCAGAAATCTTGCGTTTATTAAAAATTTTTAGTTTTGTTTCAAAATATATTCTAAATCAAATAAAGAGGCGAGAATTATCAAAATTTCTCTATAGGATTATAAAAGGTTGACTTAAATTTTAAGTTTTATAAATTTCAAAGTGTTCGTGGGGAGGTGAAATTAGCTAATTTTCAATTAATTTAATATAAAGTATTATCTGGTTGGAATAATATCTAACTTTCTTCAAAAAATTAAGTTATTGAGTAAGAAGTTCCCAACGTAAGATTGTAGTATAGTTTGTGATAGTTTTAATTATTTTAAGGCTTCATAAATCTCATTACTATAATAAATAGCTCATTAATAGGATCTGTTTGTTTAAATAGAAGGTATAATATAAATAATAATATTTGTTCTCTTTTCATATTGGGTTGCAGTTGAGTTTCTTTAAAATTTCATGTAATTAATTTTTTTGAGCGTAGTTAGACAACGTAGAGGATCACGTATACGTCATAGAAAGATTAACTTAAGGCCCTCCAAGCTGGAAATCGAAGTTGTATTCTTACTTACCTAATTAATCTATGTCATTAGGAAATCAAAAGTTTATTAATTAACAATATCTAGTCATAAGAAAAGGTTGTGTAACTTATCATATATATAACCTGCTCTAATCCCTAGTAACTCATCACTTCTTTGCCTAAATATCTTCCTAGCCACAATGTTTTCGAATACTCTAATTTTTTTTTCCATCTTGTAAAGTGTCACATTTTACACCCATAGAAAACAACTTATAAAATTATTTAGTATATTCTGAGTATTACAGTCCTTGACAGGAGGAAAGATGTAAGTTACTGACCGAGTATTAGCATGCATTTCCCAATTGTAATATCACCTCTTTATCGTTTTTTCTAGTTAAAATTTTTTCCAGGTTTTTTAAACTCAATCTATAAATTATCAACCCAATCAGCATGCATTTCCCAATTGTAATATCACCTCTTTATCGTTTTTTCTAGTTAAATTTTTTCCAGGTTTTTTAAACTCATCTCTAAATTATCAACCCCAATCTGTGTTCTCTCTGTGACCATATACTTAGTCTTTTCAGCGTTCACTTCTAAGCCTATTTCTTCACTAGACTACAGTAAAATATCTGCATTTCTTAAAAAAAAAAATTATTGCATAACAACAAGGCTAAATATTCTATGAATCCCCAAAAGCTCTATAGTACCGTTTAATGTCAGCCCTCTCACACTTTCTCTCCGTTAACCTAATATCATAATCTAAGGCTAGATTAAAAAGTAATGGGAAAAGTGCATCTCCTTATTGTATGCTTAAAATAGTAATTGTATTAATGTTTTAGTATGTTTCAAATACAGAAACCAATCAACTACTTTATGACTCAAATAAATATATTTTTTTACATTTATGAGTGATAACATTAATTTTGGTTAATTAAGTTTAAGAGTTTAAAAAATATCTCAAGTGTTCCCTCTATAATATTTAAATACAGTTTTTCGTGATAAATATTTAAAATATATTTAACAAATAAAAATATATAAAATTGACATGCTACAGCAATAAAAATATTACAAGACTTAAAAAAAATTAATAATTCAATATATATATATATATATATTTGAATTTATGGGAACTAAGAAATTAATATAAAGTTTTATTCAATAATTTTAAAAGTATAAAAAATGTACTTGGTACACTTTATCATAAACCATAAACATTATTTCCTGAATGTACGCTAATTTCAAGATTTAATTTTTCCACAAACATCAACGTAAAGCAATGTTTATGTTGTTTGTTGGCCGATCGACTATTTAACCACTCGAAAAAAAGTTGATTGAAGCATTCACTATCACATTTACAACCATTTTATTTGTTAAAAAAAACTGGCTTTGTGGCCCTTTGGTAGCGAAGTTTATATGTATTGATGTTTACTTAATTAACTTATTATTTTAGCAAATGTAACGACGCTATAATCAAAATGTTGTAGTTATCTCGAATTTAGTTTCTATGTATTTCTACAGTTATCTAGGAACGGAATTTTGAGAATAAACGAAATATTTCAGTAGAAAATAAAAAACTACATCATACCGATAGTTTCTTAGTTATTATCTTCTCCAGACTCACCACCCGTCTGATCCAGAACACATTTTGCTATGAGAAAATGTGCCTTCACCTTATGTGGAGGGAGAATGAAAAACTATTAAGTAAAAAAGTTCTCAAAATACAATATGTTAGAATTTAGACACTGAACTCGCTGACACTAAAGAAACTAGACGCACTAGACTAAGCTAAATTCGATATAAGCACTAGACATATAAAATAAAGTCTTACCGGTGTGAATGCTGTTAATTTTCAAATATACTTGTCAGTCTCTCTTTATATAACGACTATGAATTTTCATATAAACTTTACTTGCATCGCTGGTTGCATTAGATGTGTTTATCGTTGACATTAATACCAAAGCTCAAATTCCAGTTAGGTATACTGCAAAAGTATTTTCTTAAAATAGTTATCTCCCACTATCGATCTGCACAATTTTGTGTACAGTTCTTCTAAATTCTACCTTATCCATCCCAATCTGTTAGTGTCAATATTTTGATAGCTTGAATAAGAAGTATGATTATGTGCACACACAAAAAAACTTAATCTGAAATTAAAAAAAAATATTCCCAATGACATATTTTATGTAGATTGATAGTAATTATTAAGTAACTATAATTGATAGTATTTTTGAAATGAATATCAAATATCTTAGTTCCACGTCACTGTCAACTACACAATGGAGAGACAAAAGATCTGAATACATAATCGATATTGTTTGTAAAGTAAAAACAAAGAAAACTGTGTGAATGGAGATTAATTAAATTCATTTGAAGTGTTTTTAAATGGAAAGTCGTCAAAAGGTATCAATGCGTTTGCTATCTTGAATAATTTTTCATACAGAGTCCAAAAAAGAGATACTTGTTCACTTTCATTAAATAAAATACAAAGTTTAAAATAAAAATAATATAATGTATATTATATAGAATTAAAATATTAATAATAATACTTACAGTGTATTATTAAAACATAAACAGTTCATGGCCGGCGTGGTTTATACTATTTTGTTATACACTTTTATAAAATTATCTCAGTTAAACCATTATCTTTTATATTTTAAGGTGAAAAATAATTTCGTATCTATATTCAAATTTGTTTGTATCTTCAATGAATGTTTGACCGTGACGTGCAAATAAATTTACCTATATTATTTAAAAACAAGGGGTGAGCAAACCTTAGAAATCTTCTTCGATTTAAAATCGACACCCACCATTAACTTCGTATCTATGAAACATTTCTTGGTAAGAAGAAAACTTCAATGTTTTAATAACAGCTTTATAATATCTCATTAAATATGATAAATTTACCCATATAACAGATAGTGATTATATTACATTTAACGTAAGCATAAATAAAGCAAATATGTAATTAAAAAAAAAAAATGAATATTATATACATAATATTGCCAACATTATTTTGTTCAAAAGAAAAATGTCCGGCAGGCTGCAAGAACTATTAACTGACGGTCAAGTACATCAAGTATCAATATAAACACACGTATTCATTTCATAGTCTTTGATATTCATCCCGTTATAATAACTATCTACAGTGAATTTCCATGTACTTGCTTAGGTGGCTGCAAAGTCTAAGGCGTCACTCACAATGAGTTGATTGCTGATGGTTGGTGAATCGGAGTTTAGATACCGTTCGGGTTCAAAGGGTGTTTTATCATAAATGGTTTTCCATTCTCCCTCCATGAGAATGCGGTACACTTCCCTCTAAATTCAATCTTCCCTACCATAGCACATTGACGTAATTAGTTTTTAGTAATATAAACTAACAGGTAGTAAGAGGCACTGCAAAAAATTAATTACAGGTACTGTACACACAGAAACTAAATAATTATAAATAATTTCGATATACATTTTAATGGTAGGTGTCTGTTTATGTTCTTTGTTTTATCTTATAAACTTTTCATTTTCTATATGCTTTTTTTAGATAGCCTAAAATTGGAATTAGTATTACATGAAAACTACAAAAATCCTATCTTTGACTTCGGCTTGCTTTGACTAGCCTTCACTTGTTTCAAGATTTGATTCGACTTTCATTGATTTCGCTTTGCATTTAAAAAGCTACCTTTGCACACAATTAATAATAGCTAACTTTCAAAATCCATTCTTTATTATAATAAAGTAATGACTTTTTGTGGGAAGTTTGTGCTCGTATGTAAAGAATTAAAAATATATTATCTTTTTTTTAATATTATCATTGTTGCGTAGCTACACCCATCAGTGGTTTCCAAAATGTATCTTACAAAATGAGTAGCGTAGGACCTATAGTAGTTAAGGAATGTTTACCAAATTTCCGCAAAGCGGTATTGAACAATTATTTTGAAAAACTACTTTTTTACACTTGGTAGGAATTTAAGCCATAACTTACCCATCACTGGAAAACTAAAGGAGACTAGCCAATACTCACGCCTTTGTCTACGTATCCATCAATGTAGATGTATTTTAAATTAAATTTAAGACATACATACACGCCAGTATACTTTTGTTTGAGAAAGTACTTTGTAGTGGCATGTATTAAAATGTGATGTTATTAAAAACATTTCTTTGCAAAAATAAATATGCGTTCTTTGTTTATTTAATTATATTTGTTTTGCTTGTGTCTACATTGTAAAGAAATATTAAAGGGGGAAATATTTCACACACATTTTGTTACTTTGGATGAAAACAGAATTTCAAATTAGATGCAAATTATAAAACAATATATAACAAACATCCTTCTCACAGTTTCGTGTTGCAAAGCGAATATAAAAGAAGATGTGGAATTTTCAAAGAAGAATAATTTCGCTCTACCACCTTCAGAATAAAAAATATTTTTCAATGCTAGGGTGAGCTGCCCGTCTACTATGATTTTTTTAAATATATGTTTTATATAATATTTATATCAAATATACCAAAATTGTGGAATTACAAAGGCCACGTAGGCCTCTAACTAGTTAAAGAAACTTGTACATTTTAGCTTCGAAATAACTTTCTTCAACTTTAAAAATACTCTGTTTATAAAATATCAATTTATATAGTTATTCTATAAAATTAATTACTTGTTGAATATATGAAAACTTTTAAGTCGAATATATTAATAACTGTATGCGTTGCTTTTTTAATACAAAACGTGAGCTGAAGTTTAGTTAGATTCAAACTAAGATAGTCAAAAGCCTAAAATCAATTATCAATTTATTTTCACCATGTCATACTATCTGCACGGCATATTTATATTTAGGCCCTAATTAGGCTATTTTGGTGAGAATTAGATATTTATAATTTAGAAAAAAGGTCCTCACAATTGCGTAAATCGGAGAGTAGTAATCTAACCCCACTAATTACACCAAGACTGGACTATAGCCCTCAAAAAATTCTCCAGCATAGATGAGCTTTTTGTTTTTCCCGAATTTCACCAATGTGGGTACATTCACACAACAATTTTAATAACCTTCTAATAGTAACTTACATTCAATAATAGTTTGTTGGGCAAAATAAATAGTTTTACGTTTAGTGTAAGCTATACATGTTATTTTCATAATTTCATTTAACACAATAGTTCTTAGGGCCAGTTTCATAGTCAGATTTAGTACGCCTCAAGTGCGGCGCTATACTAAATACCAGACGTCACCTACCTGAAATTGAATGGAATTGGCCAGTTTCATATGCGAAACTGCCCATTCCATTTTAGTCTAGGTAGGTGTCGTCCTTATTTAGTATCGACTCGCACTTAGGTCACTAAGTTTGACTATGAAACTGGCCCTTAGTGGTTCAACTGAAAGGGCTAGAGGCTAGCAACGCAGTTCCAGAAATATTTAACATAATAAACGAGAAGAGAGGTTGAGAAAATACTGTTATACAATTGTAGCAAAATTACTTCTAATAATTCTAGCCGAGATGTAAGCCTTATTCTCGCGCCGATATTATTTCTGAGAGACTGACGCTTATTGATTCACCATATGGCTTAATACAATATAATGGATTGAAATAATATAACTAAAACAATAGAATATAAATTATGTTAAATTAAATATTTGAGTAAACGTTTTGTAAATATGAATGATAAGGAATTTTAGCGCAAAAACATTTCGTTTAAGATTATATATGCCAAATATCAATCTTATATCTGTGCAAAATATTGTTAATCGTGAGTAATTGTTGAACATATTTTAGTATTACGTGAGACAACGAATATATTTTAATCGTTTAACTTTCTTCAAGCAAGGATTAAAGATTTTTTTTGATACAAAAATGGTGCAGACAGGCAATTAATCATATTCGTGAAAACGCCCTTTGAATGATCTATATTTTAAAAGCACGTAAGGTATTGGTTTGAATTATTGTAGGGTATACCATGTACTGTGCCATTAGTCTAATGGGAAAATCGAACAGGAAGAAATATTAAAATTCTTTTTGATCGACTTATGGCCAGTTTCATAGTCAGATTTAGTACGCCTAAAGTGCGAGTCGATACTAAATACAGGACAACACCTACCTAGACCAAAATGGAATGGGCCAGTTTCGCATATGAAACTGGCCCATTCCATTCAATTTCAGGTAGGTGACGTCTTGTATTTAGTATAGCGTCGCACTTGAGGCGTACTAAATCTGACTATGAAACTGGCCCTTAGTCCCAATTGTATTTATATTATGATATCGGGATAATACTTCCATATTGATACACCCCAAGTAAAAAAGGGAAAATCTTTAAAACACAGAAAATCTGGCTTGACAAGGGAAAATCAATGACAATTTTAAAAATTACCGAGATTTTCGGAAATTATCTCTATAGGTTTCAAAATACAAAATAAAACAGCATATTCCATTTTAAAATAACAGTTTTTTTTCATTCAATTTATATACACAGTTTTTTCTTCAATTCTTATAAACTTACGACATACTTATCTTTAATATAACTTGTATTAAGAACTTAATAGAAAACTGTAAGAAAGGTGCAATTTCATAATAATATCCTTGCAAATAAAATAACAAACTGAAACAAAAATTGGTCTGGAAATATTGTAATAATGTAGAAACGTTCTAAATTAATTATGTACCAACCTTTTATTTACCAAACATATTTTAAGCTCTCTCTTACTTGGGCTTAAAACGATGGGGGAGGGTGCAATATAATCCACTCTGGAATTATCTAATGAGTGTGTGTGAAACAATAATTTAAGAAATACCACCCTAAGTGGAAGCTGTTGAGGATTAATCCCAAACCTCATAGATCACTGTCAATCACTGTACTATATATACTCCTTTAAAACCTCTGAGTGTAACAAACCAAACATAATTTCAAACAATACATTTTGTACTAATATTTCAGTTAGACTTATATAAGTAACTTCCGTATTTTAATTGTATGGGCATAACCTAACCAACTAAAACTTAGATTAGTTGGAATATTGACATATGGGAATATGCTTTGATTCCAGGGGAAATTACCTAAGGTGGTGTAGTGTTTAGATATGAGTTTGGCCCATACCCTGTTATTACAATTATTTATGGTGAGAGTTTTTAGTGAAAAGTAAGGAACTACTTGGGTAGTTAGTCTTAGCTTAGGTTCGTGTGAAGAAAATATCTCGCATTAAATCTGTTTTTATTGAAACTATAAACAATATTCCTTTTAATCTATAGATTTTAGTAAAATACAGTATTTTTATCGGAATAATCGCTGGTAGTGGTATATTTTATTTTTAGCACAGCCTCTTTACTATCCTTTAGGGTTGTACGCGTATATAATAATCATACTGATGTGTTCAGGATGAGGAAGATTTTAATAAGTTTAGGAAATGCACACGGATTTTCGTGAAGAGATATTAAAATACCATATAGGAAATAAAGACCCTCATTACACCCGAATGGGATCCAAACTATTTTAGGTCAACTAAACTATTAAGAAAGTGATGCCTTAGATCATGAGGCCACCGAAACGGGCTTTCAAAGTTTTAAACTTCATATTAATAATTTAATATATTATAAAAATATAGTAAACCTGTATCTGAACTGACCCCATATTCTGGTATCATTTTCCAACCATATTTAATACATTAAAATATTTTAAAGGCTTGCACCAATTAATTATGGTACCCAATATTGCTTTCAGTGTATTGAGTGTGTTAAACATTAAAAATGGCCAATACCATATTTATATATTATCAATATTATCAATATATTACCTTCTTTTCCCTCCAACATTCTGCTTCATGAACGATATAAAAAATATAATTATTATCACCGCGTCTAGCTACCTGTTCATGTTATACGTTTCTATGTATTATTCATTTTATAAATGTATGCTCGTAACTTAAAACTAAATTAAAACCTGCTAGCGGTTATACATTTTCTTACTCTCCGTTTAATCTGAAGCAGCTAAGAAAAATCTGTATTCAATATAAATAGTAATAAATGCAAGAAATTATTTGACTAACCCAAAATAAACACATTTCAAATTATTTCGCAAGATTAAAATAACTTCACACATCAAATATATCAAGTTTATGAACTTTTTGGTAAAAATACGTGATACATTCTTAAACTTTTAACTAGCTAGTATTTCACTTCACTCTTTTCCTTGTTCAGCATATTTCTCTGGTATTTCTCTTCCACCCTCTCTTGTTCATTTATATCAAATGAGACCAAATTCTAGTTTTATGTCAATAAAATTAAACTGATTTGTATTTACTACCTATCAGCATCTTTTGCTTCAGGTATCTTTTTGACTAAATATTGTTAGAAATTACTTCTAATATATAGTGGAATTTAAAATAGGGCTTGCCAAATAGGAATTACAGATCACATTAATGTTTCTTCGACGAATTTAAAATGAAAACATAACTAATTACAGTTTTTTTTAACTATGTACATAGGTTGTGGCTGAAACCATTATACGATTAGTAATTTGAATATTAAAAATTCACTAGCCAAATAAAAGCCAACTACATACTACACGTTTTGAAGATGTCACTCAGGTGAGCTCTAGTGGACGTCAGGCAAACCTCAGCAGGCTGTACATCTCTTTCCTCAGCATGGATCGTATACTTGTTTCCGACCCAACCTGTATATTCAGCCCAGTTCACTAACATTACTATATTCGTTTGTAAGTTGTTATTTGTTTTGAGTAAATATAGATTGTAATAACATTTAAGAAAATATTTTAATTGAATCTTTTCTAAGGCATAAATAAATATAATATAAGCTAGGACTTAGATATTGTCGTTAATACAAAGGTATGAAATTAGTAAATTTAATTAATAGATTGAATATTGAGGATAAATATCGTTATGATTAACACTTTTACAAGTGGTTTATACTCATTGTTTTCTGTTTTTCCCTAACACACTTTGATATTTAGAATATTTACCTTGACTACTTATGTTAGTATGAGTAAAATTGGTCAAATTTACAAACATGACATGTTACACAAATAATTGACAAACTTGTTTTTACCGAAAGTAAAATAAAATATATTAAAACAAAAAGTAAAAAAATAACTATTCAAAAGTTGATGATTGCTTGAATTGTAAAAATGGCAGTATTCAAATTGCTTTATAAAATATTTTAACCCTATTTAAAAAAAATACTATCTAAGTCTTATCTGAGATTTCTGTTCCCGTTACTCCTTTCAGTGTTCCAGTGTATGATGGGGATTACTGTAACCTTAGTTATCCCCATCATACACTACAGGATAACTAAGCGCCGGAAATATTTCCAATATTGAAAATATTAAAAAATATGCTGAGATAAACGGGCCTGCAGAAGTCTGGTCATGAGAAACATGCAGCCTATGTTGCGTGGGTTGGACATAAAGGATCTATATTTTGTTTAAATTATTAATATAATTTGCCTTTTAGTAAAACACATATTGATATAATTTTATGTTACATATATCCATTAATGTATATCAAAATACATTTATGTGGTACTCAATTTTTTTCTATTTTAAAATATAGCCCAGTATCCACACATTGTTGAAGACCACTGCTATAATGTAACAGAGAGTCCGAAATACAAATAAAGCTTTGAAAATTGAGACCAGATATTTGACTGGGCTCGGAACAAGTACCAGAAGGTCACAAATCCCGGCCAGTTGTTTGGGATTGTTTTTGGTTTTAAATATCTTTTTAATACAAATAATGGTGACTATTATTTAAAGCTAACCTTCTCATCCTGCACTCTTAATTTGTTTTGACACTGCGTCTTACTACCTTTCCAGTGTATACGCATGTACTAATTACGCTAGTGGATTTATATTTATATGAAGTGTACCCGCATTTGTGTAGAGGGAGAGTGGAAACCATTTAGCAAAAACTACACTCAGTACACCAACCGAGATTTGAGGCTCATTTCCCCCTTCATTGGCAGTCTCGTCTACTACAAGAGTAGCTCGTTAAACCATGCAGCCACCGAAGCGGGTATGAAGAAGGTTGAATTTGAGGAAGTCTTCATGAATTAGCATGGAGGTAAAATGGAAACCATTTATGAAATACCACCCTCAGTACACACAAACAAGATTCGAAACCCAATCTCCCCGTCATCGTCTAAGACGAGATTGACGTCTTAGAGTTTAGAACTTACGAATACCAAAGAAGGTATTGAATTATTGAATACATTTTAAATACAACCTAAAAATAATCGTACACGTAGCCATAAACAATGTCATGATAATTTTGTTCTTCAACCACCACTCTAGTTCTATAAGTTTGGTCTACACGCATACGTACTTAACTAGCCAATAGCATGTGCTTCGCGCGAGTTTTGTATTTTTGGTAGCTTATTTTATATATTGTATAGTGCTCGACAGTGATCTATGAGGTTTGGATTTAATCCTCAACAGTTCCACTTGGGGTGGTATATATTATAGTGTGATACTGGTAGACATTATGTGATAGCTGTTATAGTTCTTAGCGTTACCCGAGAAACACCACGAGGAGGTAACCAAACATCGTATTTCTGTCATGTTCGGTTTGGGGAATTTGATTGGCAGGCCCCCTTTCTTACTGCCATCTGTTTGGGGAATTTTGATTGGCAGACCACCTTTCTTACTGCCATGTTCGGAATTTTGATTGCAGACTTTTCTGCTCAGATTTGGTTGGAGAATTTTTGTTATCGGGCTCTATTTCTTACTGCCATCTCATATTCCCTATATGACTGCCTATTTTGAATTTGAATTTTTTAGCATATTTAGCAGAAGCTTCATACATTTGTTTGTACCTTATTGTACCGTAGCCCTAGCATGGTAGTTTTTCACCTCGATTTATTTGGAATATTATCGGGGCATTGCATTGAAGGAGCATCGGTTTGATGTGGAATAAACTGGGAGAACTATGGCAGCCCTTAAATTGCCTGGTACACATCAAAGTGACCCCCGGACAGATCACAAGTAAACCTGAGCCTCCTTACACCCTCACCAGGCTCTCCAAAACCTACTAATAATTGCCCATTCCAGTACATCTCAAAACTTAAGGGGTACAACTGCCCTACCACCTCCAGCTCGCAGGTGGTACCATAGGCGCTAGGCTTCAACATTACAACACAGTACTTCTCCTTGCTGATCAAGTTGTTCCCATCATTATCCATGGTAAACAGCTTAAATCTGTACCTAATTCACAGATATAGACTATAGTCTACTATCTGGTTTCGCAGCTCATGGCCTAGATTGTCAGTGCCAAACACAGCGTATGATAACCCGTAAAAAAGGATATCCTCCATCACCGTTCAAACGCAAAATACGTCGATACACCTTTATACTACCATCTACAAAGATATTTTCGATCCCCATCACACAAACTTATAACAAACTGTTAAATAACCTTAAATCCAAATCCAAAATCGTACCTCACCACAAAAACTTTCTTGCTGACCAAGTACGAAATTTCGATATACAAACCAATATAAAAATAATTTTACATTGCAGCAAAAATTAATGCACAAACTTTATATAAATTAAACTAAACAATAAACATTATTGAATAAATTTCAAGGAAAAAAGCGCATCACATTCCACCAGAGAACATTCATGTAATTAATAATGTACATATTGGGAAAAAAGAAACACCACTCACCAGAGAGTATTGCAATCAACTCCATTTCTACGATAATTCTTTAAAAATAAATATTTGTTTATAGCTAGTAAAATGTTATCATGTGTTTGTATTAGTTTGGTAAGTGTTGAAAACCTCCAATCTCTTTTTCCCACTACACTCTTTTTAGCTATCAGCTTTCAATCACATTGGCAAGTAGTTCTGAATATTCTTGCTAAATTTCACATCTCTACGTTGGCAGTTTAAAGAGATATAGCCCAGCTTGGAAACCCAACCCTCTCCTCGTTTACTCGATCAGATAGTTTTTTTTGAAAAGCCGTCGAATCACTAATTTATTTATTTTTAAGAAGAGTAAATTTCCCGAGTTTCACGTTTAGATTAAGCGGTCTCAAAGATATAGTGGTTTTTCGAAAAACGCACCCCCTCCCTGTTTGACACGTTTGGTTGATTATTTCTAAAAACCGTCGAACACAGATTTCTTTATTTTTTAGGTAGAGTATTTTCCCCTAGTCTCGAGTTTCTATCTTAAATGGTTTCCGAGAAATGTGTAGTTATCACTAAAGTGTTTACACCCTTTTCCCCCCTTAGGACACTAGTATCGAAAATTCATCGAATACTATTTTCATCGATTTTGATAAAGAACCTTCAGTCCAAATTTTATGTTTCTAGCTTAAGTGGTTTCGGAAAAAGCCTATCTCTTCAACCCCCTTTTTATCCTATTCAGGGTTTGGATTTCAAAAAATCCCTTCTTATTGGATGCTTTAACGTACTGAAAGTGACCTCCCTACAAAATTTAAAGATTAAAGGTCCAGGGGTTCGTGTGATACGGTAATGAGTGTGTCAGTCAGGGCTTTCATCTTTATATACCGGGTGTTCATTTGAAAATCCTCCACCTAAATATTTCGAAAAAAACTCATTGCAGAAAAAAAGTTTAAAACAAAAGGGTTTGGTTCTGAGGGGGAAGTAAGGTGGTAAGACAGATATGACCTTGGGTGGGGTTGCTAAGGTGACGTTAAGGTCACTTTGGTTGTTTTAAATAAGACTCCTTATTTTTTATTACATATTCCTGTAGATCACGTTTTGATATTTTCAAAATGGTGGTTTTAAGGTTTTTTATAGTAAAAGCTATCAAGAGAAATAAGACTCACAAGTTTTGAGTCACCGGCACCGGGCGTGGCATTAGAATTTAGCCTATTCAAACATAGGTCGGGAAGGTACAAGTGTTTGTGTGTAAGATCGTAAACACAACATTGTTTTTACTATCAATTCCAGTAACAAGTCCATTAGTTGCCTCATTTGCTTCCTACTGTTAGCATCCAATCTTGAAAAATGGTTTACAGTCTGGAAGAGAGAATAGAATTGATTTTTCTGTATGGAGCCGAGACTCATTGTCCTCGAAGAATGGAAGCAAAATTCAACCAAAACACCAAGATATAAAAGTATCACATAGCTTTGTTTTGGATCTTGTTTCAAAATTTAAAGAAACTTGATCTGTTGCAAACAAAACATGGACTGTGCGTACAGTATTGAGTGAATCAACTCGAGTGGAAATTCTGGGCACTTATGTGGGATAGTTCAGTGCGGGAAGTGTCTAAAGGTACTGGTGTAATAATTGTTTTTAAGGCATTAAAATTAAATAAGTTTCATCCGTATAAAATGCAGATACAACAAGCAGATGATCCTGATAGGCGAGTACAGTTTTGCGAAGAAATGATCGAATTATTGAATGCGGATCAATTGTTATTAAATTGTGTCTGTTTTTCTGAGGAATGCATTTTGTTCTTAAGTGGTTTTGTAAATAAATGCAATTGTATTTATTGGAGTGATCAAAATCCTCAAATTTTTACTGACGGACACACTCAAAGGTCAGAAAAATAAACGTTTGGACAGGTACATTAGGTGACACGATTATTGGTCTGATATTACTGACGGAAATTTGACAGGAGGAAAATACTTGGAAATCCTTGAAGAAGCTATTCATCCCCTCATAGTGCACGCCCTATAAAATCAAATATACAATCATGGAGACATGGAGCTTGATGAAGGTCTTTTACATTTTTCAGCAAGATGGAGCCCCCCTCACCATACACTATTCGTTCGTCACTGGTTAGACAACAGATTTAATGGACAATGGATTGGAAGAAGAGGACTAATTGAGTGGCTAGCAAAATCATCTGAGTTATCACCTATAGATTTTCCTATGGGAACATTTAAAGTCCACTATTTATGGGACTAAACCAGAGGATTTCAACGAGTTAAAAAAATTAGGATAGCAATGGTATTTATTATTATTATTATTATTATTATTATATTATTATTATTACTATTATCACTGCGTCTTACTAACCGTTCGGACTATACACACTTAAGCTAATATATAATGGTAGGGTGATTGTGAGATGAAATGAAGGATCTACAGTTTAACGTGGATCCGAACCACGGTGGATGCCTGGCATTCCACACATTCACAGGTTGTTATTGATACACGTCTTGTCATAGGTGAAGGAAGGGTTTGATAATCAGATAAATCTGTGCCGGGACCAATGGCATGGAGAAGTACTACAAAAGCAACCCTACGAAAAGTCAGAAGTGAATTCTCAAATAGACTATATCATTGTTTATCTCGATATGGAGAGCATTTCAAAAACCTCCTTTAAACTTAAAATTAAAATAGTTTTTTCTCAATAATTATTTTACCAATAAACATAAACATGAACAAACACACGTTTGTGAGCACACAAATACTTGTACTTTCCCGAGCTATGTTTGAATAGGCCAAATTATAATGCCACGCATTGTGCATACATCTCAAAAACTTGTGAGGCTCGTTTCTCGTGATAGTTTTTTCTTTAAAAAGCTCAAAACCACCATTTTTAAAATGGCACAAAGTGATCTACAGGAACATGTAATAAAAATAGGAAGTCTAATTTAAAAAAAAAAGTGTCCTCAATGTCATCTTAGCAACGCCACCCAAGGTCATACTATCCTTACTTCCCTCTCAGAACCAAACAACTTTTGTTTAAAATATTTTTTTATGCAATGCTTTGTTTTCGAGATATTTTAGTGGAAAGTTTTCAAATGAACACCCGGTATATAGATTAAGCTAATGAGTTAGGGATTATAAAGGTTGAATTTAGAGGGAGAGTAGGATACCGCTTAGGGAGAGGGGGGAATAGTACACCGGACTTGGATTTGAACACCAATTTGACCGTCATTGGAAGTCCAGTTTAGTGCGTGAGTGACCTCTTAAGCCATTGGACAACCGAAGAGGGTAAGTAGTTAAGAGCCATGTACTTATTTCAATGAAGAGAGTATTGAATACAGATCCTTTGGTATGACCACTAATTATGTGTCAATTTGCTCTAAAAGTTATTACCTTTGTACAATCATCGATGGGAACGTAGGTTAAGGCATCAATCTCAACTGGTCTGGTTTAATAGTTATGTCATAATCGGGGTTTGATTCCCTCCTGGGTTCAATATGGTTTTTTTATGTTTTATGATTTATCTCTACTAAAATGCTGGTGCTTTCCGTATAAAGGTCTATTTTACGCTTCCTATATCAATTATTGTATTTACTTGGATATCCCGACTGGGTAGTAAGACGTGGTATTCATGTTACATCCCAAGAGTGAAATTGGTAATTCGTGAATTGGGAAAATTTCTGCTCATTCCGTATTTTAAGAAGATTAATAATTGCAACATTCAGTGCCGTAGATCACTCAACTTTGAATTGTGACCGTATATTTATAATTATCAAAGGCGACGTTGTGAGAATTGAAATAATATTTTTTCCAGCCCGAATGTAAGGAATATTTCTCACAATCGGGTCCTCTGGTCAACACCGTTGAAATCTAAATGTCAAATAGAATCTATTTTTATATTTCTAGAACTGCCATGTATATTTTTAAGGTTATTCTCACGCGTCGCTATTGATTGAAGTTCTTGCGATATTAAACAGCTATCTTTGTATAAACATACATAATTTACAAGGGGCACAAAAATACTCTCTCTAGCAGGTTATGCTTGCATATTTTAGTGTTTTTTTTTAATTTTAAATTATTGCTAAGACATTCGCATTCAATTAAATTGATATGGTTGGTTTAGCTTAAGTGCTGACCATTCTTAAACTAATTTCGTGTGTGTTATGAATAATTAATTAAATTTTAAATTAAAATATTGATGAAGAAAATGGGGAATACTACACGGATAAATACTTCAAACCTAGACTTAAGAATTTATAGAACAGCCAAAGGTCTGAAAACCTAAGAGTACTACTACACGCTTACAAAAATTTGTCTTAATTAATTTCTACACCTATTTGACTAGCTCTTGGTCCCACAGAATAAATATTATTCTGATCAATGTCACTGAAGCTTTCATGAGTTTTCTCTTTAATTATGTGTTAGTATAGTCATTGATTCACTTTATACAAGGAACTAAATAAATGTAAACTATCAAAATTGATAAAATATCACTATATTTTTCTTATAACAGTATCAATTTACTTAATGTGTAAAGTTTTACAACTGCAGAACACAAACATTGGGGAGTTTATACGTACAAATAGGTTTGGTAATCTGTTGATCTGTCAACCATTCTTCTTTCAATGGTTATCAGACTATACTACCTTGCCTGGATAGATAGAGGGAAAGGATGGTGCGATGGGGGTGAGATCTGTGTTTTAACTTTCTCTCTAGGTCCCTGTTTTACTACCTGTTTGGGTTATACTCATGCATACATTACATTATATTTGTGGGGATGAAAAGATTGAATTTGGATTGCATGTACCCCAATTTGTATAGAGGGAGAGTGGAAACCCATTTAGTAAAAGCCACCCTCAGTTCACCTGACCGGGATCCAAAACCCACTCATCCTGTTTTAGGCAGTCTAGTCTATTGCGACATTGACCCCTTAGCCCATTCGACCACCGTAGAGGGTGATTTTTTAATTTGTTCACCACATATCATTTCACTACCCGTACTACACACGTATTAACACAATTGCGGTAGGAGTGAGAAAAGTAGAATTTGGATGAAATGTTCCCACATGTGCATGGATGGTGGAGTGGGAAACACTTTAGGATTATTTACCCGCAATACACTAGACTGAGAATCTAACCCTGACCTTACTGTCATTTGCAATACAGTCCAAGGTACGAGTCGTGCTTTAGACCATGTGACCACCGCTGTTGGTTATATATAATCTTAGGTAACTAAGGGACATATCTATAATCTAGATTCTGGAGTCAACCAACCACCCAGTAAATTAGTAACAATAATCTCAGGTTTAATGGGAGATGGTTGACGTCCAAGTCTCAATTGTATAAGCTTATATGGCCCTAAAAGTCGCAGGCCTGTATAAATATGAATCCCAATTCCCTCCCGTTCATACACTCACCTTGTAAAAGAGTAAGATATATCGAATGCGCGATGAAAACGGGTGGGGAGTGGAATTGAGAAATTATCCTTCAAAACTTGGTTTATAAGTCAATAGAGTAGTGATGTAGTTGACCTCGGTGGTCTTGGGGTAAAGTGTTCACCTCAGGACCCGATGATTGTGGGTTCAAACCCAGCCGGGGCGAGGAGTTTTTCTTGAGTGACAAAAATCTGTAGCACGGCTTCCTTCGAAGCAGAAGTAAAGATGTTGATCTCATGTCATTTTTGGTATGTAAAAGCACCCTGAAAGGAGTGGGAAAATACCTTTTTCCGGCAAAACTGTTAGGCCTTTTCACTCTCGCTCATAGAAATTCTCGTGTGTTGATACAAACAGTCGATTCAGAAAGTGCAAGTTAAATACCTCAAATAAATCAAATAAAAAATAAGGTAAGAAATTAGTAATGTGCGAAGTTAAAGTTTTAGAGTTGGAATCCTTGTGTATTGCATATTTTTTGAAAACATCAGATTTGTGGTCATGGATCTTTATACATACACCTTTAGACATTCATAGTCAAAGTTTTATGGCGGAGATACTCAGTATTTTCACTTGCTTTAGGTCAACTTTCATTCATTATTTTAAGGCGTAAATTTATAAAAGGTTATGAGAGTTCTCTTCATTTGGTGTAATATTGATGATGCCAAACAAAATTTTAAATACTTTGGGTATAATCCCTTAGAAGACGTTGGTTAGTCCTTATGGTATTTGAAAGAAGAATGAAGAGGAGTTAACTTTAATCCCTAATGGTAATGTCGCTTTTATTGCTTAGGGCCAATAACAATAAAAACTTAAAAATAAATTATTTTCCTCTCTGTTTTATTGCTAAGTAGTCTCAGATCAGTTCCGTTCAGGATTATGTAGGAGGTATAGTTTGGATGAAGGCGGAAGTGACCTAAATGCCAAGACGGCGGCGGAAGTAGTCGCTGTAAGGAAAGGAGAGACTAGTGCAACAGAGGCGAGTAGATATTGAGGTTGAAGTTTGTCTTGTGAACGTTGTTTGTACTCAATATTGACGATGTGAAATTGATTTTATTGGTTGATAACTATAATCTCCTATACTATCAACAAAATAAAGATTATCTTAATATTATTAACCCCACTACAAGAGAGTGTAGAACAACTCAAATAAGGGCTCCAAATCTTTTTTGGGTTCAGGGGCACAATATAAACTTCAGAATAGTGAGGTGGAAGTCAATACATTTTTATAATGAAAGTTTATATTTTGATATTAAATTAAACAATAAATACAATATTTACATTAAAGAAGGATAAGAAAATGACTCTATTTTTTTCAAGTTATTAAATCAGTTATATGGCAAATGTTTGAATATAAGTCTTAGTGTGTGGACCTATTTCTATCCATCCCAATTATTTATATTATGGCGATTTTTGAAACACCAATATCATTGATTTATTCATCCAATTATTATAAAAAGCTAAATTGATTTCATTTTAAGCTAATCAGTGCCCAAATGGATAACGTTAATTCACGATGAAAATCAGAGTGCTCTGTAACATCATCTAATTTCCAGAGAATGATGACACTCCTGTAACTAAAAAGTAAAGATCGACCTCAGTGACGGGAGGTTTGTATCTATCATTTCATGCTGCTCATAGTGGAACGCAACGCAATGCAATTATATATGGCTTTCACAACCCGTAGCTAAAATGGAGATATTGAGTACATGTTAAGCCATACACACCCTATGCTTGAATGAATCGATTAATTGATACGCCTCTAGAAAGCTGGGGGAGGGGGAGGCGAGAGGGGTGGGGTAGAAGGATGACATAACGTCCTAAGGCACCACGGAATTAAGAATGTTAAGGTAGTTACACCCATAGTGGGTGCCGTGAATAACATAGATAAAAATAAAAAAATAGTTGGAGTGACAAAAGAGTGAAGCCCCTAATTTTATTTTAGAAGCCGCGTCGATAGTTGACATTTTTTAAGCGTTGAAAAATGGTACGGTACTCTTCAGCCGGATATGGTGTTGTAATTTATATTTTTCATTTTTCAAAGAATAATTTTTGAAATAAATTTTTGAATTTTACTTCTTTTTAATTTATCGTAATTTTAAGGAGGAAAAATATTATCAGGAGGGGCACAAGGATCCCATCCCCCTTCGTCTTCCAACTGGCACCTATATTCCATTCACGGCAGGAATTATTCTCTGAAAGGTATTTTTTCCTACCAATATCCTACTAGATAATAGATTTCTGGTAGGAAAAAAGACCTTTCAGAAAACAATTCCTACGGTGAACAGACTTTATCAGTCACATCCTGTGAATACTTATGTTCACATGATGCACCCATGTGCACACCCACTGCAGCATTTTGTCCTCTCTTCTTAAGACTAAGGATAAGTTTTGGAACCCTCCCTTTATTTGTTTTTTCTTTTTGCACAAACTGCATGTACCTAAAGCTGCGAGTGAAATCATTTTAAATGTAATCTAAATATACTATACAGAGACGTCTTCTTTTACGTCTGAGCTGTACAATATGATTAATGGCCGCTGCCAGTCTATTCCGATGTGGTGCATGGTAAAAAGACCGAGCTGTGCTGAGCTAAAACAGTGCACAGCAAGCTCAAGTGATCGCATAGGTCAACAACAAAGGTTTGCCCATTGTATGAGCTATACTCTTATGATTTTCTTGTACTGACGAATTTTCATAACAAATTTCCGAACGCGTTGGTACAAAGCGTTCAAAAGCAACATACCGTATTTTCAGTCTCTCTAATAAAAGTGGGTAATTTTGGTAAATAAATTAGTTGGTTTTTTAAATATTAAAAATAAGATATAATATATTAGAATATAATTGCCTACCTCTATTATATATATGACCATAAGAAGTATACATTTTAACTTAAAATAAATGGTATAATGGTACAATTTTCTCTTTTATCTTAAAATAAAGAAATTTAGTAAAAAATGTAAGATGTGTAAAACAAAATAATATAGTTTTCCATAAACACTCGAGCAAAGAACATAAATTAAATAATGTTACAAAAATATTAAGTAAAGAGGAATATTTCTGCCCAACTACAGTAGCCCCATGGCTTCTTTGGTGCTGACTGACAGTTCACAGCTGACTTCTGACAGTCAACAGTTAGGTATATACCTAAATTTTGACTGTCAGAAGTTACAACTGCTAAAGACATGTTTTTTGCAGATCGTATGGTTTGGCGTAGGGATACATAATTTGGTCTGGTAGCTTATCAAAGACGTCAGAAGTCAGCTGTGAGCTATCAGTCAGCACCACAGAAGCTAAAACTGAGGTATAATAGCATAGAAATCAATTTCATATTTCAATATTTAAAAGAATCGCATTAAAGATAATATCTTATGTTTATAATTCAGAAACTATTGGTTTTATAAAACTCCAATTTAGATATAACCATTTTTAATTTTAGTAGTAGGCTACTAAAACATAACACTGATAAGTTATTTCATTTCTAAAATATCAAAGTATGATATTATCTCTTATGTAAAGTACACGCAAAGTCATTTTAATGTAAAAATGAGATATTGCATTTTGTTTATAATGCTAAACAGTTCCTATCTGCTAAACGAATTAGAATCAAAATGGATAGAACGGATTTCGAGAAAATTGTTTATTTCTCACTTTGCCATTTTTGAAACCACCCTTAATTCTATGGTTAGATATCTAATTCCAACAACCACCCTTGAAGAACCTTATGAAACCCTAAATATCAAGTCTCAGCACGATTGGCTAACTGGTTTTAGCTCTAGCCCAAGATAAACACACACAGAAATAAGTCATCGTGAAAACAACTTTTGTGTTTAATTGTGTCATGCACGTCAAAATTTATCAAATCTGGAAATCTTTTCACGATCACAAAACTTCTATTTCCGAGTTGTCGAGAGAAAGCAAAAATATATTAAAATAAACAAGATATTACGTTCGTGAATATTTTATATGTTTTAAATATATGACCTACACCTTTAATTACGTATGTTGAACAATAATATTTTTGAAGTCTGTGTACAGTGAAAACTCTTTAAGGGATGCTTAAAAATCATACCATATTTGTTTGATAATTTGTTTTCTTAAGAAATGGCAACTTTCGTAATTGAATCCAAATTAACTAGACAATAAAGAGGTAGTTTATAAATGAGCCAAAAATTAAACTTTACTAAAAAATATAAATAAATATTATTTAATTTTAACCGGTTTTTAGAATATTATAATTATTTAAATCTTTCTCCAATCATAGATTAGTTCTGCCGAAAATAGATTAATAGTGTCATTATAATATTATTTATTTTATATAAATTTTACTCTAAGCATAGACTAGTTTTGACGAAAATAAATTAGTGTGTAATAATTACAAATAAGTTATAAGTAATAAATAGAAATATCAAAATCTATTTGTGATAAGTCTTTCTAGATTGACCTAGACAAACTACTTGCAGGCGGTCCCATTATTCCACAATCCACTTCGGTGGCCGCATGGTCTAAGGCTTCACTCTCGCAATAGACTTGAATCTACGATGGGTGAGATCTAGGTTCAATATTAGTAGGATGTACTAAGGGTGGTTTTCCAAAAATTGTTTTCCACTTTTCCTCTACGTAAATGTGGGGACATTTCCTTAAATTTAACCTTATCATTAACACATTAGAATAACTGGTGCATGGGCATTTAGCTCTAAATAAAATGATTCCACAGCCTTACCATGATAATATTGGGTGTCAGGGCTACATCATTCGTAGCCCAATTCGAGGAAAGATTAGAGAGTACTAATCGTACATCCTTTCAGTGGGGCCTCTTTCCATGTCCTGATGAGATGAGGTGATGCTGATGGTGAGTACGAGGGTGTGGAACCAGTGGAAACACTTAAACCTAACTTAAGCCTAACCCTGGTGACCGTTGTGGGGATTCCCCTCCCAGGAATAATACACAAGGTACCAACCTAGAATCGAACCTCTGGATTCATAGTCAGGTGCATTGACCAGATAGTCTTACTAAAAGGAGTATACTCTTGCAAATTAAAAAGTGATGAAATAATAAATGTGTTGAAGGGTCATAAATCCCCACGGCTGGGTCGAAAAAAAAAAGAGAGAAAAAAAAAAGAAGAGGCTGACGTGATGTGCGCGCTGTTTCCTAGCCCACAATAAAAGGGCAGTAAAATTAGCACATACCGTTCGTTTCAAACATGCACAGCACCACATTTTTTATGTTCCAACTGATACGAGTGAAACAAAACACTACAATCTGTGGGAGGGAGGAAACCGTTGATGACAGTCTTCATTTGTTTCCACCCTGATGGTTTAGTTAACTGACAAGTTTGGCTTAACGGGTGATGTGCGTGATTCTTTCTTACTTGGAGTTTCAGTCCAAATTGGCTGGAATAGGGGGTAGTTTTTGTTTTGTACAACCTGGCCTCATGGTAAGATGGTAAGAGCTCCTGGCTGCTTATTTAGAGGCCCCGGGTTCGATTCCCAGCTGGTATCGGGAAATTTTTCTTGAAAGGGAAATAATTCTAAGAGTCACCAGGGTTTGGTTAGTTAGACTTACGATATGAACTTTATTCGCTCCACACATCTATTCACTATCATCATCATACCATCTCATTGGCGCATGGAAAGAGCCTCCAAGAAAAGTATGTATGATTAGTACATTCGGGCGTCCCGTGCAAATTGGAACCGTGCATAAGTACCGGTTAATCTTTCCAAAAACTGAGCTGGAGATGGATGTAGCCTCAGACACGCAATTATTTTGTTTTGTACAAAATTAACTCCCTCAGCCTGTAACTAAAACACTAACAGCCTCGGTGGACACGCTGGCTAAGGAATTAGCTTCTTTTGGTATTATATGTCGTTGACCGAAAGATTAGGTTTTGAACCTCAGCTTGGTGTACTGAAGGCTTCTTCCTAAATGGTCTTACACCTTATCTCCACACAATTGTGGGTACATTTACTCTAAATTTCTACATTTCCTTATCCCTATCCCATAAATATAAATATGTGGATATCCCAGATGGTTAGTAAGTCACGTAGGTATTAAAAACCCTAGCAAAAAAACTTCAATTTTTAGATAAGTGACTATTGCTCCTAACTTTGACTAGGGAGATTGAGGTTCCATCCCACTTTGATTTACTGACGTCAATTCCCAATTGGGGTTTCCCATCTTTATTACAGGCAGATACTTCCTTTAGAATCCTCGATCATCGGCCTTAGGTTTTAGATCAATGAGCGTAAGTCTTGGATATTTCTCTTGATTAGAAATGCACGAGGCATTAACAGCGGTTCATTTAAATTCATCCTTCTCATCCTGATTTACTAGTTCAAATCTCATTTTGCTCATTACCAGTATTTTTTATCTAAGACTCGTGTACTAGTGCGGATATTTTTATTTGTTTATATTTGTAACAAGAAAATAAATATTTAAATAATATAAATAACATACATGCATGATTCCTACATAAATAAATATTAATTATTTTCATCCAGAACATTAATTTGGTTAGACCTGTAGCACAAATCATATTTATGGCCATTTAGGTTCTAGACTCGCAAAAAACTTATCAATATTGGTCACAAATTAATATGATAACTTTAAATTATTTTTTTTTAATATAGCATCTAAGTTCTCTTAATTTATTACTTTCTCGTAAGCTCACAGGTAGAGAACGTATCGTGATCATCAAAAAACTCAAACTCAAGATTTTTGAAAAATGTAGACGTTTCAAGACCACCTAAAACCAAAAAGGCTGTTTTCGTAATGACGTATGACTGTATATACCTTGGAGTAGAGCCTAAACTATTTTACCGATTGGGACAAAACTTAATGTCTTCATTTTCATAGGGTTGCCCTGAGGGATTTTTAGAATGCAAAGTGAAGTTGAAGTCAAAGATAAGTTTTTAGTGATTGTCACATTGCTCGACTTTTTGTTAAAATTATCCATTAAGCGCACATAGGTAAAGGAGTAGAAAAAATAATCAACGCACACTATAATATTTATTGCTGATATGTATAGATTTCATTTAATCATTAGTTGTGTTTAAAATACTGTTCATTGGCTGTTCTTAAATTATTTTTTAAAAATTATGACCACATTTGATTGCCTGTTCAGGCTATACGCATATTTGATAATTACTATTTTGGTGCAGGTATGAGGAAAAAAGCATTTTAGAGTTTTTCTACCCCCAATTTGGTGGAGGAAGAGAAAGAAACTATTTAGGAAAGATAACCCTCATTAGATCCAACCTAAATTCGAGCGCCAATCTCCTCAAATTCAGCAGGCCAGTCTAACATGAGAGTGGCGCTTCGGCCAATGAAGTGGGATAAACATAATTAAATGTTTATATAATATGTCGTGATATATGAGATATTTCGATTCAGTTCATAATATATTGAAATTTTTTCTCTCTTTGAAATATTTTGAAGATGCGAATGATATTGTGGGTGTTGAAGTAGAATTGAAGGATATTTTTACCTCTGAATAGGACATTTTGAAGCTTCGCATACCCTTCCTATTTTTCTGTCTTTCATAAAAAAGATAATTGGTTTCTCAAAAGCAAAAACTTCACTTTGAAATTTTAATATAGTTTTTTATAAATAATATTCTACAGTAAATAATTATGAATTAAAAATTTTATGCTTTTAATTTTCAGCCAATTTTTTATTTCATTGTTTATTTTTAAGCTTATTGTAGCTCCCCAAACCCTCTTTTCTTACTTTAAAACGAGACAAAGAAGACTTACAGAAAAGAACAAGGAAAAACAAGAAAACGAAAACTCCACCGTGAAATTGAATTCTATCTTGAAATCAAAAGTCGTTAAGACAACTGGTGTGTAATTGCCGTTAGCTTGGGATAACTTTTGGAGGTTGAACAATAGCATCTTTATCTGAGAGAATATAAGGTAGGAATTTAAAGTCAAGAATTTCGTAATTCTTTGTGTAAAGAAACACAAAAAGGAATAATTACTTTGCAATGTTTAAATTGCAAGATATTTAAGATATAGTCATAGTCAAATAGATAATATAAATATAGATATAGTCAAATCACCCCACATTGGTGGTCACATGGTCTGACGCGTCACTCTCTTTTGAGACAAAATTATTGGTGATGGAGAAATTGTGATTGGTAATACGATTGGTTGTGCTGAGGGTATTTCTTCCTAAATTTTCTCCCAATGTCATTCAAATTAAATGCTGGTACGTTTCATATAATTATACCTTTCTCATTCAAATTACATTATCTGAATCAACGTATGCATACAACCCAAACGGTTACTACTAAGACATGGAGAAAATGCCCAAAGATAATCAAATTGTTGTAGAAAGACAGGTGTAGACACTATTTAAATTATTTTTCCTTTCGAAGTTGGCAGAATATATATTTTAGTGATGAATGACGTAGAGCAGGCGTGTCAAACTCGTCTGATCAAAAGGGCCACGTTGTAAATTTAAATTACTGAGGGGAATCATTTCAGAATATTCAGTATTGTCACAATCTTAAAATGAATAACTCAATTTTAAAATCCTTGTTAATTATTATTACAAGAATTAATTTAATATTTTATAAAATTCTAAGATTTTTACACTTAATCGTTTCCATCAATTTTATACATTTTTTGCTGTAACAAGAGTTTGAGTACTATATATTAAATTTTGTATTGAAGTCACTTTCAAGAATAATGCTTGTTTGTCAGACATGAACTCTCGTATGTTTGTCTTTTTCATAAGAAGACATAACTGTTCACTTACTTAAGTGGTGTCAAACATTGCATATATTCGGGACGCCAATTTAATAACATGTTTGGTAATATAGCTCTGATTTACAAAGAGTAAAAATTGGGTACACCAAACCCACTTGATATATTTCCTCAATAAATGACCAATTTCTAAATGTCATGATAATAAACAGTGTATTTGTAGTATGTTTATAATATTGTATGTTGGTTTTTCAAAAGGATCATAGACCACACATAACAATTATTGCTAAAGCCATTGGTATACTAAGCCAAATGTACAGGTTTCAAATCTCATGTCCAGGTAAATTTTTAAACTATAGTAAAATATATCTACACTGCTATGATTGGTTTAGTCAGATAGTTTTAGAACATATGGTTTGACGTATAATATATAAAGTACTTCTATGAATTAGGTTATTGTTCTTAACTCGATACCATTATAACGTGTGAAAGTTGTATGGAAAATTACTTAACATATTTAATAACACTCGAAATTCATTGTGACTAACTTTCTTTTCACACAAACACACTAATTGGTTAGGGCACGCACTAAGGTGCCCATAATGTCTCAACTGGCGGAATGACTGACTGAGTGACAAAGAGGTCAAGATTAAATGACTGGGCCGGGGTAATGGGATCTTTTTTACACGAGTGGTATCCCTACTTTCTGTACGCAAATTATGGTGCATTTCCTTCTAAATATACCTTCATTCCTGGGGAATAGTAAGTTGTGGTGGATGAATATTGTTAATACAAAATGAAAGTGCTTGTTAAATAGTAATTTATCTCCAGCATAGTGTCATGAGTTATTGATGAGCGCCTTAATAGCCGTTGATTGAACTCATAACTCTGAAGTCATTGGAAATCTTAACAAGGAAAACGTCTCGTAGTAGGGCAAATCACCCAATAGCACAGTTTTTAGAAGCATTAGAGCATTAACTTTAATGTCCAAAATTCGACTTCCTTTTCAATTACTTTTTTAAATACAATAATATAGTCAAAACAACTTGTTAGCCTTAAACATTTGCTATATACAGTTTGTTACTGAGAGCTATAGCTTATTTTTATCTACTTACTCTCTTACATTAAGAATTTACAAAGTTCATTTCTGCGCTAACAAAAAGTACGCCATCTATTCCTACCTTTATTTAGTTCTATCCATTTCACCGCATTACACCCTCTCTTTCAGGTACGTTATAATGTTATCTTCCCATCTGTGACTAGATCTTCCCAATTGCTTCTTCCCATTGAGTTTGCCAACCAGCCTATTATCCTAAACAAGGTTCTAGAATCTCCCACTTCACGTGCATATCCTTCATACCGTAACATGCGAGATCTAATCAGCCTAGAAATGTATGGTTGAGAGTGCAAAGTGTGTAACTCAACATTATGTAACCTCCACCCCTCTCTATTCTTCTATTCCTTTTATGGAGCAAATATCTTCCAGAATAGGCCTACTTTATTTTCGAACATCCTAAATCTATTCTCATCGTTAAAGGTGGGAGATCATATTTCACAGCCATAAAGTACATCCAGTTAAATCATTATTTCGTATATTCTGAGTTTATATTTCTTGGAGTATATTTTTAATTGATTTAATTATAACATGGCTAATAGATACTTGATATTTGTTAGATTTAATGCCAGTAAACTGCTAAATAGTACCTAGTATATTTATAAATTATATTATAAAAAAACCTAAACGCAAATATGATAATTTTAACATACAGTTAAATGAAAGAGCTCCATTCGATAACTATAGGTTTAAATACTTGGGGAATTTAATCTTAAACGCTTTGTTGATTTAGCGAACACGTTGCCAAAAGAGCTAGCGCGTGAAGGAAATGACTATAAATACAGCTCTTAATGTACCGAAGAAGTGGATAATGAAGTAGAAAGTAGGAATATAATGAGAATAAATTATTATATAGGCTGTTAGAATTTTCAGGGGGTGGGGGTATTATAAAGCTTTGTAATGCTGATTAAAATTGAGCCCTGAACTCCAAACTCATAGCCAAGCCCCAATATACATATAATTTCTTAAGAAAATGAATATAATTAGTAGGCTTAGGATGTGTAAAGACAATCTAGATTAAATTTATTTACAAAATATTATGTTAGGATAAATTATTAACGAACTTTATTAAAATATTATATTTTATAATAGATGAAACATTAAAGATCTTATATTTGATAGTTACGTTTATGTTTGCATCTAAATATTATATTCATTAAATTGAAATATTGCACCTAGACACGGGAAATAAGCCCAGGAGTGCTTTTTACTGCCAATATAATAATGACAATTTCAATCTGTAGAATATGAGATTTACAAATATAGAATCTTGGCTCTTTCTTCCATCATTATAAGAGCATCCGTACAATTTGTTTTTCTACTGTAGGAGCATAGAGCCCTACCGAGTCAAAGGTTGCTGCGTCATCTGATAGTTCATGGTATTAGTTGACCACTCATTCTATCTGACAATTTACACATTACCATCAGGACTATGCCTTAAATTCTGTGTGGAGCATGAACCTGGATATGAGATGACTCATAGATAGCAGCTCGACGGTTGGATCATTGGCGTACAAAGCAAAAGTTACGGGTTCAAATCCAGCAACCAGGTGTTATTTTTCAAATAAAAGAATTAAAAATTTTAGTTGATTAATTTATTGATAGGTAAAGCTACCATATTTTATGGTTTTTTGTATGTGGTTGGAATCCTATTATTAGTCTGGGCTCTCTTAAAAAGGGATAAAGAAGAAAATTTTAGAGTAAATTTACTCAACTTTTTTTAACAAAGTGGGAACTCATTCAAGAATAATTAACTATTCACACCAGGCTGGGACTCGAACCCTAGCTACCATTCAACAGCAAATTTAACTATACGAGACTGACGTTTTTATCCACCTAAACACTCTGAGGGGCAATTATTATTAGTGAACGCGTGTGTGTGTGTGTGTTTGTAAGATGGCTAGAGAAAAACATTTGAAATGAATTTACAAATATATTAATTAACTTGCTTAATTGGCCGAATAGTCTAAGGCATCACTCTCATCTTAGACTAGACTGCCGATGACAGGGAGATTGGGGTACAAATATCTGTAGGGTGTAACAAGGGTGGTTTTCCCCCTAAGAAATTCCACTCTTCCTCCACGTAATTCTGGTACACTTCCTCTAAATTCAACCTTCCTCATCTCTAACTCATTAGTTTAATTAGTACATATTCATATGACCTGAACATTTATAAATACACGATGCTATAAAAAATAAGAATAAATAAATGTATTTAATTGACTTAATACTCACATTGGTGGGCTTGCCGACTAAAGAGTCAAACTTGCCTGGTCTTTTTTTTCTCAATAACGAGGAGGTTAGGGTTTTAATCCTTCCAAGGAGTACAGAAATGTGGTATTCCTAGATGATTTTCCACTTAGGGCAATGATAATGTATTATTTCTTATAATTTCCATTCTTTTCACCTGAAACCTAAACCTAAATTAAAGAATAAATCAGATGTGAAGTAAGTCGAAGATCAAAAACCCAATTTCTGTGAATATTTTATAGTAAGTTAAAAATTTTGTTGCTGACGCATTTTAATAGAAATATATTTTTGTAATGCAGTCTTAGAAATACAAAAGTGCGGAAGAATTTTTATTGAATTAATTTTAAAAAATCTATTTTTTAGGCAAATATACTGAGGGTGGTTTTTTCATAAGTGTTTTACCAATTTTCTTCTACGAAAATCAGGGTATATTACCTCCCAAATGATCCCTTCATCATCCCTACCAAATAATGGCAATTAAAATATTTGCGTATAAACTGGATAGAAAAATGATATAAATGATAAAACAAATAAAAAGACAAGTTGTCAAGTATCTTCGTGAGTCTAACACTACACTCCAAGATCCTATGTCCTAAATTACTGGCCCCATTCCATGCTCCACGGCAGGAGTTGTATCGTACGGAAAATTGACGGCAATAATACACGCGTGGCACCCAAAAAAAAAATTTTTTTGGCAGAAGTTCAGACTGAAGGTAACGTTGGTTCCCTTGCCAGAGCACCCGGGAGTAACAACACGATGCCTGTTCCTGTCCCCACGTGGACACGAATATACAAACACACGACCGCCGAGTGGGTTCGCTCTCCCACTCGGCTTGCTCCCACTCGTCTCACTCAAGTAAAGCTATGTTTGCATGGCGAGTCAACAATACCTGAATGGTATTCCAACGGAGAAAGATCGCAGGTGAATCCACTGCTCGATAAAGAATCTACCGTCATTTGTGTGCACACTACAATTCAAACGTGAAATTGTCCATTTCATGGATTGCGTGAATTCTGCCCATTCCTTGAACTTGCTTCTTCTCTTGTCCAGTCCAGTGTATGAATTTGGTAGCGCTTGTACTGCCCAGTTTATGGGCTGCCCACTTAATCAATTAGCCTCTTCAATTCATGAATTGGATGATTTTTGTCCAGTCATGAAAGTGACAAGTAAATAAAAGGTTTAGTCCAAAAATGTAATCGTTTTATAATGCAAAGTTAGGTTTAGTTAGGTTGGGTTAGCTTATAATTTTTTTTAGCACCACGTCTTAATAACCATTCAGGTAATACGCTTATGTACTAATCACGCTAAGGGTTTTAGGGATTGGGAAGTTTATATTTAGATGAAGATGAAGTATATCCGCATTTGCGTGGAGGTAAAGTATAAAACAATTTTGGATATACTACCAACTGTACAACCGACCAAGATTAAATCTTGATCTCCCCCTAATCAGCAGTTAAGTCTACTACAAGAGCATCGTCCTAGACAACGTGGCCACAAAGCACATATTTTATAATTCTTAACATATAATTATCCAATAACAAATTTAGTTAAGCTTTTAGTAGATAGAGCGGGGCTTGCGTTCACATATGTGTAATAAATCTATCTATTTATGCTAAAGTAATGTGGCTATTTCGAGTTGGATATATGTCTGCTATTATTGATCTTTAACTTTATGTTATAGTTTTTACACCAGGTTTAACTACCATTCCAAGATATCAGCTTTTATTACGCTGAGAAGAGACTTACCCGCTCGGAAGGGGGGAATCACATAGTCAGAAACACGCTCAGATTGTATTCATACGCCAACCTCGTTTTTACCGGCAACCAATAATTTACAAGCTTGATGTTTAGCCTAAGATCTACCGATGTGATTCAATTATTTGCACAACAGTCTATGTATACATTATGTCATCGCACAAATTCTAAGCTTACTTTGCCCCTTATCATTCGGAAACAAATATTAAATCTTAAGAGTTCGTAACTTTAAGTGAAACAAAGGACCCATCTTACACTGTAGCTGAGTCCTTTATGAACCAAACTAAGGCATTATGGTCCCTTTAGCAGAATTATGGGATATGGTCAGATCTACTTAAGTTTTAAATAATATGCTATGTTTGGTATTGTTTGCTATTTCAAAAATAATAGTATGTATTAGGGATGTATTAAATTCCAATTAATTACTATCTCAGTTGTTAGTGCGTCAACCTCCTGAACTAAGTTTCCGTATTGTTGGTAAAATTGGAGCCAAACTATTTATGAAAGAAAGGCCTGAAAGAAAGGACTGAATGTTGTGTCTGTCCTATAGATAAATTAGTTTGTAAGTAATGTGCTGATTTAATTATTATATTCAGAGAAAGATTATTAAAGCACCAAGACATTATGTATTTAATAATAATATTTAATCTGAATATATTATAGCCTTAACTAATCACCAATACGTAATGGTGGACATGGGGAAAAATAAGTTCGTCTTATTTTGTCAGGTTTTCCAGTGATAGGAAGGTTGGTGGTAGAATCCCAGCGAGTGTATTGAAGTATATTTTCCAAAATTATTTTTAGTCCTCTTCCACACAACTATCCATATTTCCCAAAACTCCACATTCCATTGTCCTTACCCTATTAGTAATACTATTATGATATCTCAGTAAGGTACAGAGCGTGGACAATACAGACTATTCCTATTACTATGTCTCTTGAGTTTAGTATGAAATGATTCGTCGCGTCTTCAATAAAGCAGGTATGAATCACTTTAAACAAGCAGTCCTAAAAACAGTTGCGTGTTTCACGATTACTCAAGAGACAATTTGTCAAACGTTGAATACAAAATAGCACTTCAGATAATCAAATAATAATGTAAGTCGAGTAGAATTGTGATCCAACGCATAATTATGAAAAAGTTGTCACTTTAAATATTATATAAGCTGTGCATAACATAATACTAGCTTTAAAATTATTTTAAGCACCACGTCATACTACCCATTTGGGTTGTAGGAATTTTTACTAAATACTCATGTTATAAAGGTATTAGTAAGGTGGAAATTAAATGAGTTGCACCTGCGTTTGTTTGGAGGAGTGTAAAACCATGTAAGAAATAACACCCTCAGTACACCGAAGGGAGATTCAAACTTAGATAATATTTGTCTACGTCTATAAGTCCTTATAGATTTGAGGCTAGATATGTATTCGTCCACAAATATTTCTATATGTCAGGTTGTATCTCTCTACGTCCATAAATCTTTCCAGATGTGGGTTTGGATCTATCTACATCTATACATCCTTCCAGATATGAGGCTAGATTGTCTAAATCCATAAAATCTTCTTGATGCGAGGTTGGATCTTTCTACGTCCGTGAAGTCCATCTATGTGAGGTTTTGTATACGTAATAAATTTTTTTAGATTTGAGCTTGGATATTTCTACGTCCATAAATAATCCGGGCTGTAATGTTTGATCTCTCTTCATCTATAAATCATTCTAGATGTGAGTTTGGATCTGTCTACATCCATTAATCCTTAGAGATGCAAGGTTGAATCTTTGTACTTCAATTAATCATTATATATTCAAGGCTGGATCTTTCTTCGTCCACAAATCCTTGAAGATACAAGGGTGGATTTTATTCGTCCATAAGTTTATCTGGATGCTAGGTTGGATCCTTCTACTTCCAAAAATCCTTAAAGACTTGAAGATATATCCTTGCACATACTTAAATCCTTCTAGGAGCAAGTTATGTTATAGTTCTTCTCCTTTTCTTCCGATTTTTATTTTACATTTAATGCTTGTTTAACAGCTAAGTCCTATATTTACATTAATTTTGTTATTTTCCCCAGGTTCTACCACCCTTCAATAATTTATTAATAGGCTACATATAGGTAATGCTAATGTAGTATTAGTAAATTATAATATATAATATGCACCTATTTTTGCATTGATGGAGGGAGAAAAATCATATAGAAAAAAAATCATCCATAGTACTTCCAGCCAGGATTCAAACGCTTATTTCCCTAACACCAGACTAAATTAGATTGAAACTTATACCAAATGCCCAACGGCTAGTGTCATATCCTGTTCTGTGCGTCCAGAGTAGACAGTATTCGTCAAAACAGGCAGGAGCCCGACTAATTGGCGCGAAGAGATTGAAGGCAGCAGTTAATGAAGCGTGGTAGCCCGGAATAAAGTTTTATTCACATGTTCGCCAAAAATAGAGAGCAGAATCTGCTTGAGTAGCGTAGCAAATCACACGCTGTACATCAAGCCATAATGCATTGCGAGGCTTAAAACAGCCGAGATTAGCATTATATTTTATAGCGGATTGTCAACTTTTTAGTAGCAGTAAACTTCTTTATATATAGATTATAAACAAAACTATTAATTTTTTTTATATTTAAAATTTTTAAACAAAAGATTAGTTGTAAACTACCCTACAAATATTTGTTATTTGTAAAAACAACTATACATTCTTATTTATTATGAAAACTATTCCCTATGGGTACTCATTTTGAACTTAATGTTAAAGAATAATTTAAAAGATTTCAAATTTTTTATAATTTTTCGTAATTAAGCAACAATTTAGTTAATTTCATTTAGAAAAATAAAGATACCATATTCTTATTATTTAAAACAGTCCTTCAACACAAGTTTTGAACAAAATGGTTACATCTAGTTTCAAAAAATTCAATTTTTACAGAACCAGTTATCATTAAACTACTATGAAATTATTTTATTATAGAAAAACAGGTATCTATCTATAATTATTTATAATGTAAGAAACCTAACTTGTAAAGATTTTGAAACAATCTCAGCGCAATTTTTTTAATATTCAAGTATTTAAAAAAATGGTATGGAACCCCGCATAGAATTTCTCGATCTACTGTTTAAAAATTGCGATATTTACTCATTGCTTGTAATAATGTGAAACTAAATAATATACACTTCAAACCCAGCATAAATTTCACTATATTATGTAAAGCATTTTTTGAGTCCCTGTTTAAAATTTTATATTTTTATTTTTAAAGAATTAATGTCCTCATTTGTAAGTATGGACCAAATAAAATGATTGATACTGGGTACACAGGGTCAACACTTCGTATTAAAATTTCGACTTCCAATCAACATTTTATTAGGTGTTGCACATCTTCAGGTCAGCGCATTGATATTAAATTCCTCATTTATACATTTTGACCAATAAAAAATGTAAATATTGACTATTGAGTCTAAAATGAAGATATATCATTACTGTAAAAACATTTCTCCTTAGAGATTTAAGGTAAAATATTATAAACTTTTTGAAAGACTTATATTTAATGACTCTATGGCATTGGAGAATTATTGCGTTAAAACTTAAGTAGTATATCTTTACAACTAAAGCTCACAAAATTATATTAATAGATTTGCCAACATCTCAGAAACTGTTGGTTTTATAAAAATGTATCTCGTATACAAGTTTTTTATTTTTACTAGTACTACAATTTTGCAATGATAAGTTATTTAGTATCTCAAATAGTTGCGTAAATACGGAAATTTCCACATCTCTAAAGTACCCTAAAAGTTACTTTCATGGGGAAATGAGAATATCCAGCTTATTTATAATCTTAATCAACGCCTATATACGAATTTTAATCAAAATCGTTAGAGCTGGTTTTGAGAATATCGTTCTTTTTGCTCTTTTCGCCCTTTATAAAACTTCTCTTAATTTTAAGTTTTAACAGCCACACAAACAGACAGCATTACAAAGACCATTTTTAAGGTTTCGATGTGTCATGAGACGTCGACATTCATCAACATTTCAGGTTAGATTTTTTTTACGGTTACAATACTTAACCTTTAGTGTTCGAGTAGTTAAAATATATATATATATATTTGCGTATAACTTGAAAGTTATTATTTTATAAAAATATGTTTAGAATAAAATCTGTATTTAAATAGATTTAAATATTTGTAATGATAAGTAATTTCAAATCTCAAATAGTTTCGGAGATATGCTAAAAAATGAGAATTTACGCAACTGACCGGAGCCCTTAAATTCATTTTTCCGAAATATTGAGAGTAGCCATTTGTTTTTAATATTTATAGATTTTTAGAAATGAGATTTAAACAAAATCGTTTGAGCCGATTTTGAGAAAATCAACTTTTTCTCTTTTAGCCCTTCAGTAAACTACCCTTAATCTTAGTGGTGGATATCCAATTCCAAAAACCACTTGGGCAATCCTATGAAAAGCCTAGATACCAAGTTTTAGCCTGATCGGTAAAATAGTTTAGGCTCTAGTCAGAGGTACAGACAAACTGACAGAAATTCAAAACGCTCTATTTCGGATTCAGGGACTCATGAAACGTCAAAATTAATCAAAATCTTGAGTTCGATTTCTTTTACGATCACAATACTTTCTCTACCTATAAGATAGAAAGTAAAAAGCTAGTCCTCAGTAAACTACCCTTAAACAAATTACCTTCTTCTCCCATAAAAAACAAGCAGAATATTTAATTTTCCTTGTCAACAACTCCCCATATATATTCAAGCAAAATTGTTAGAGCGATTTTCCAAATATTTTGAATTTTCTAAAGCCTTTAATCCAGTAAACTACCCTTTCATGAATTTTTACACAAAAATAAAGTACACAGTCTTATTTGGAAGGTTTAACCGCTTCCTAGATATCCATTTTAAGAAATCTTTTTTATCCAATTTAGAGAAATTTGGAGTTAAAAAATATCTCTCAACAGTAAGCTACTTTTAATTTGAAGGCTAGGATAAAAACCAAAAAAAATAATGTTCAGAAGTTTAACACTATGAAGTGTAAATATAAAGTTTGAAAAACTCCATCTAACCGTTTTGGATACTGGTTCAGGAACGGACATGTAGACAGACAGACAGACATGAGGACTGACAGAATTGTAAAATTCACCTTTTTGGGTTCGGGTTATCATAAACCGTAAAGTTTTATCATAATCTCGAGATTGATTTTTTCCACAGTTTCAATACTGTAACGAGATTAGTGTCCAACTGCTGATGGGGCACGCTTGTAATTTGTTTTTGCTTCTCAGTTTTCTCTTTCCATTCTTGTTTAAAGGGTATTAATGAACATGTTTAGAAAAGTCTAGGTTCGATTTCTTTGAATCCAGTAGAATAATCTATAAATTGAGGATTCCAAATTCTTAACTGTGACCCTTGTATGCACACAGTCGATGTTCAGCAAAGGACATCAAAGTCCTAGTGGGGGCTAACCAAGTTAGTGGACTGGTGTGTACAAGATAGTGTTTCCCGGGAGTGGGCAGGCATACCCAGTGAGTGAACCAGCGAGTCTTAGCGTTCGTGTAACGTTGGTCAGCGCAATGTGTCGTGCGCGGGAACCAGCGGTGGTGTGACGTCTTAGTTCCCAACGAGCGTGTCCAGAAGAGGGTCAACGTATCGGGGTGAATTCTTAGTTCTCAACGAGCGTGTCCATCACCAGGTTAACATCTTGGCGTGAGTACAACGTGTCTGGGTGTTCATGTATCTCGGGTTAGCGCGGTATAAGTTGACCAGTGGAGGACCTACGTGAGACGTATACATCGATTGTTCTTCTGAACTGTGTTGATAAATAATATTATAAGTGAGTGATTTAAATGTTTGAAAAGTTAATGAGTTTTATAGTTATTCAACTTGTTTATTTAATTAAATTCCATTTTAACTATGTATATCTTATTAAATAATGTAATGATTTTGTCTAATTGTAGTTTAATCAATGTATGTTGTTTATTTTTTATAATCAAAACTTGCAAATTCCGTGTGACTTTTGATTTTGTTTAGTTTACATCGTGCCCCAATATCCTGAAAGAACGCGCGGTACACATGTTGACGTGTGAATGGTCCGCAACCCTCAAGTCACGCACGCTCACGTTATAATAATTTATCTTGACATAATTAACTAAAAATTACTACAATATTTAATAAAATTTTAATTATTGATTAATATAGCCCTAACAAAATTAAAAACACACGTTAATTTTTTTTATTACGGCGAGGTTTCCTAAACTTTTTTAATTTAGAAAAAAATTGTTTTATCTGAAAGGGTACAAATAATTCCAGAGCAAAAAAACGATTGAATGAAAAAAAATCTAAGATTAGCTCAAACACATTTAATTATTTGTTTAGTCAGTGCGTCTCACTATTTGCTCAGTTTACACGCATACATGATAATTACTCTAGTGGAGCATGGATGAGGAATGAAGAATGTTTTTGGTAATAACTCACATTTGCTTGGAATAACAGTGGGAAGCCATTTATAAATAAAGTAACCCTAGGTATACCGGCCAGGATTTGAACCTTAATTCCTCGTCATCAGCAGACCAGTTTCACACGAGAGTTGAAGCCTTAGCCGGTTTGGTCACTGAAGCAGGTACACACTTAATCAAATGTTACAATATTCAATATACAATATTTTTACTTTAATTCATTGTGGATTTTTAGTAAAATTCACCATATATTTATCACGTTAGGACTAAGATACCCTCAATCTTATCGCGAATCAAGCCAAAAATGGGAAACCTCTTAACTCCTTACTTAGATTTCCCTGATTTAACGGTAACTGGGAGGCTGGGTTCGAGATCCAACAACGCTAGCTGAGTTCCAGAATGGTATCCCATACTCTCTATTCATAAATGCTCATACATTTTATACAAATATACTTCTTCATCCCACTCTCGTCAGTTTAAATAGAAGTATAAACCGACGAGAACACAAAAATATGTACTCGAGTTTGGGCAAAGTCAATCTCTTTGAGGATTCCGACTTTTCCAACTTAAATTGGAGTAGCGATGACGTCCTAACTTTCACTCTGTGTCAGATGATGGCTTCTACAGTATTATCCAAAACTTTGTAGGCCTTCACATCGATTGAAGTGGCTAAGACTCGACGTAACTTTTATTTAGTTTATCCCAAAGAAGTGTTTTCATCAGAAGAATTCCACGCAAATCTTTGTGCGTCCCACGTACACGGTGGGTTCTAATGGGTTTTTAATCAACAACGCGGCCTCTTCAGATTTACTAACTAACATGTTCCTTCTCAAAAGCCCCCTTTCTCCCTTCTCCTCCATTCCCCCCTCACATCACTCGAGCAATAAAATAGCCAAGCCCACATGTATAAATCAAGCTGAAAGGGATAGAACAAAATGGTTCTGGAGGCAAACTAAACAAGCTCCCTGCCCCTCACCTATTCTTTTTATAATGTGTTCTTTGCGTGTAGAAGTTTAGACGCGAGATTTTCAAAACCGTTGTTGCTATTAGTTAGACCGTAAACCACAAACGACTTGAAACGCTAGTAGTTTAGTTTCTGAAACGTGCTTTTACCTTATTTTTTTTTTTTTTCTACCATCCTTCTTGTATGATGGGGGCGGTGAGTAATATTTGTAAATTTAGCAGGAAGGAAATGTATGTTGGTCGTGACGTCAAACTAGATTGTTTCATCAGCAAATCATTGAGTATTACGGCGCTAGAGGTCATGTTAGCTTTTTATTTGACAGAACTAGTTCGCAAATTGAGGATGACTTCGTTTGCCGCTCGGGCGGTAAATTAAATTTGACAGTTGGTATTGGATTGAGTATAAATTGAAAATGTGTATTGAAATATTTCCATGTTTTTTGAGTTTCTACATTTCAAGATTATTATTTATGAAAATATACATTTTTTGTTGTTGATATTGGTAACGTTTGCTGGGACTTTAACGTTTTAGTATGAAGATTCAATTTTCTTCATAACCTTGTACAAAATAATATTTAATTAAAATTTATTATAATTTTAGCCTATATTTTCAACAATTTTCAAATATTATTCATCTGACTTAGTACAATTTAAATTCACTAGGCTATATTAAGCATTTTCAAAGTGCAACTGCTATGTATATTTGAGGACAATCGACACTTTGTCACAGTATATTAATATAATGTTATCAGTTTTAATATTGATTCTTGAACTTTGAAAATTTGAGCATAGAAAGGTGCTAAATGAAGAGGAAAACTCTAAATACAAAATATTTTCATTGATGGATATTTTCTACGATGCAAGTTCCAAATATATTGAAAGCATTAATAAGGGATTTTCATCGATTTTACTTGTAGTTTTTACTTAACAATTTTAAAAGCTATGCTTACTAATTTTATTTATTTTTAACTATGTTATGAAATTGCCAATTAATATTATGATGATTATAGAAATATAAAAAAGAATAACCTAAAAAGACCTCAAACCATTCGTTTTATTTTTTGATTCATATTATTTTTTGGAAGGCAAAAATATATTTTTCTTTGATAATTAATATTCTACCGTCCAAGAGCACATTTGACTGAATATTAATTATTTTCCACCAACAAGATTCTGATGGATGATTGTGTTGTAACAATTACTTTTAACTATTTCTTGTCGGGATTATTATCCTCTTAAAAACATTGGAGACTAGGGGAATTGAGAGAGTTGACTAAAGGCCGAAAATGATTTAAAATGGTTATCAAAGTTCGGTTATTTATACAACACCAATTTCACAATAGGTTTTTTATATGTTGTATATTTAAAATGACGTACAAATTGATTTATAAGGACTGCATTTAAAAGACTGAAAAAAACTCGTAAAAACAAGGGATTTTAAAACTTTCATTGTTTCAAACCTGTACTATCACTATGCATGTGTCTGAATATGTATCATAAATTTGATTAAGTGACGGTGCATATTGAAAGAAAAAATATATATTAAGATATATAAACTTAAATAAGCGTTAAGTCGAGATATTAAAACTTATTTTCAAGCAAGTAAATCACCAGGTAGAAAGCAAAGTTTATACTCGGGTGATATTATATATTGTTTATCTTATAATATTTGTATATCACTATCTGAAACGTCACTCTCGGTGGTCTTGGGGTAAAGTGTGAATCTCAGAACCCGATACTCGTAGGCTCAAACCCAGTGGAGGTTGACGAATTTTTCTTGAGTGATAAATGTCAGAAGCACAACTTCCTTCGAAGGGGAAGTAGAGTGGTTGGTGCCATCTCGATTTTGGAATGTAGAGGAACCCTGGAAGATAGTAAAAATACCTTTCCCGCTAAAAAGATAACACCGTTCACTCTTGCTCATATAAATTCTTGTTCTGATAAAAATCAGACGTGTTAAATACATAAAAAAAGTTTTGAAATATCATCTATGTTGCTTAAAAATCATCCAAGTGTAGCTGTTTTGTATAAATCCGATACAGGACTGGATTATTGATAAATTAAATAGTAAACATGAAAGTAAATTTACGATATTTTTAAATTTACGTTGTATTATTTTAATAGTATAAAATATTCCTAAAGTATCTGGAAAGATACACTGAATATATTTTAAGAACTGTTGGATTAAAATATCTTATGTCATTTATAAGATATGAGAAAAAACTAGCTTTAACATGATCTTGTATTGATTAAGATCTTATTAATAAACCGTATGAAATGCGATACAAATTTATACTAAGATTAAATGTTTTGCGTTTTATTTACACCTTTTCCTTGATTTAAAGTATATACCTTCAATTAGTACAGACACACACCCACCAACACACACACACATTTTTCATTGAAGATTAATTAATACAGTGTCTATATAATCCCTTTTCATGGAGCTCAAATTCTGATTTGCCTGTCATTTATTTAAAAAAATTACTATAAATAAGATAGGAATTTTTTTTATTTATGATAACTGGTATTTTGAACGTATCTGAAATATTAACCGATTGCTCATTTGGTATATTATAATGGTTATAACATGGTCACACATTTTTAACTGGTTCTATTATTTCCTTCCTTGGTTCTCGGTTTCAAACCCTCCCTAAACTACAAACTAATCTAAGGCCATTCATACTCTTTAAAATATAAGAAAATAATATAAATAGCTACTAATAAGTAAATAATTTTTTAAATAAAATATATATATCATTCTTAAACTTTTAAACCAACTTCTTTGAGACCAAAGGCGATTCAAGTTCTTAAGTAAAGTACTGATGGAACTGAAATAGCTGAAACCAAACCAACTATTATATGTGTTTAAAAGTATCTTGATTATCCAATAGATGGTAGCCCTAACTTAATTTGAGTTATAATTGGACTTCCCCCTTTTTACCCTATACCTTTCACTCTCTCTCTCTCTCTCTCTCTTTATATATATATATATATATATATATATATATATATATATATATATATATATATATATCCAGAAGAGTGAAAGTACTACTGTGTATTATATATATATATATATATCCATAGTGAAAGTACAACTGTGTATCGTATATATTTATATCCAGAGTGAAAGTACAAGGTAAAAAGGGGGAAAGTTCAATTTTTATACAAAATGGATTATTAGTTTTTCTTATAGCACCGCGTCTTACTAACCATTCTGGTTATACGATTAAGTACTAATTATGCTAATGTGTTATGGAGCTTGAGAAGATTGAATTTAGAGGAAGTGAACCTACATTTGTGTGGAAGTAGAGTGGAAACCATTTAGGAAAAACCACCCTTAGTTAACCTAGTTATAAAATGTAAAACTGGGAGTCAAAAAGGTTTTCCGTAAGTAAAACGCAATTTATGCTTGTGTCTGCTAGTGTAGGCCTATACTATTTTGTTTCACATATTATATTACAGGTTTTGCGTAAATATCTCCTTTTTTAAACACTAAAGCAAGAAAGTCAGTGCGGAGTTTCGTACCACTTATTTTGCCTGTAGCCTTCATATATAGGCATACATATAATATAAAATAATGCTAGAATGTTAAAATAATATAATAAAGTGTTGTCATGACATTTATTTATCTTAAATCCTTATGCCAAATTTTGAAAAAAAAAAAAACTTTGGCTTTTTCAGATAGAGGAACCGCATTTTTATTTACCTTAGTAAATTCAACCGTTTGATGGTTTCAAAGTAGTGAACATAATTAAGGAACTATAAAGGATGATTCTACGCCTCTGTACAAACTTTAATGGGAGATATGGAACACTAAAACAAACCCTTTTTTATAAAATATATTTTCGTAGACGTCACCCTTAGGTGCTAGAGGGCACCGTTGATACATAAAGGAAAGGTAAATAGTGCTAACAACAATTTTATTCATAGAAGTTTTACAGCAGTGTCATGCCTGTTTACATGAAATGTTCCAGTTTCATACAATTTTGAACCGTGTTTATATTTTTTTAAGAATCTATTTAGTTGATTTATACCAATCTAAAAATTCCATCAATCAAATTACTTTAAAGATAAGCTTTTTATTTAAGTCTAAACTATAATAATTATGAATCAAGGGATGTTCTAATTTCACAGAAATAACCAACTTAGATCATGTATCTCAAATACTTTAGCAATCCGACACCTTAGCTCAGTCAGTAGCTTGTTTGTTTTCTCAGCTAGGGGTCCGGCTTTGATTCTCTGAATGATCGAAAAATGTATCATTGGTGAAATGTGGGTTAACCATTTCTGAGTGCTGAATTAACGACTGGAGGCTATATGTTGTCTGTCTTAGTCTCAATTTATATTATAAGGCATATGAAGGTACGAGAGGCCTAGCCAGATGGCAGTGGAAAATATATGGCTTGAATAAAAAAATGACTCAGTACACAGGCTGGAAACAATAATGATGTAAATTAAATCTCAAATACTCTAGCCGCACCTGTAAAATTTATATTCCTCAATAAGGTATACCATAATATTATATATAGTGTTAACTTAATGTGAATTTTCTAATATTAAAAGGAAAACAAATAAATTTAAACATTAAATAAACGAGTTTTTTTTAACTAAACTTGGTATATTTTGATATTTTATCATTCGGGCTTCATCACTGAATTACAAATAAGACAATAAATAATTTATAATAATGTTAGAATTTATCATATATCTGAAGTTTTTGATTAGCTATGTCTGTAGTGAAAGCAAATGCATATATTTATTTTATATCAGATATTCATTAATTACCTAGGAGCTAAAATTCTTACCATGGGTGTATTGTCTTATATTTTCAGAGGTTCAAGTCAACCACTTAAATAAATCTTTCATCTAATATAACTTAATTTCTTATCATAAATATATGAGTATCATTTCAAGATCCCATTCTTAATGGGGGATGAAAGGGGATGTTAGAGAAATCCAGTTTTCTTGCAGTTTTTTGCCAAAATAAAAAATATCGCTCCAGTACAAACATAGCTTAAGTTTCTTCAGATGATGATATTAACATTTCTTAAATATCTGTCATGAACATAGTGGCATTAGATGAGTTACATTTAAATGAAGATAAAACGCTGTAAGCATATTTCAGGACACATATTCAAAAACTGTTGAGGTCACCATGTGAATAAAATTAAACTCTAAGTTTGTACTGGAGCAAATTTCTATTTATTTTAGCCAAGAAAAGTTTTATCATAAAAACTTGAAAATAATTTGTTTTTCCTCGCATACCCTTCTATTCCACCTTAAGTGCTGTAGCTAGCATTGTGGTTGCAAAACTAAAAGGCAAAATAACAATCTGTGTTCAAAATTTATGCTAACGATAAAATTTCAGAATAAAATACTTATAACGGTTTTAAGCCTTACATTAAACAATATATTTTGGTCATTTCAAGATAAAAGATATATTTTTTTTTATTTAGCACCGCGTCTTACTACCCATTCGGGTTATACGCTTATAAAAGATATAGTCTTCTCATAATGGTAGGGTTATTTTATACAGAAGTAGGCTACATAATTACGTTTGTTAAAATCAAAAGCTATCTTTTATACAAATTGTATAGGCATACTATTTTTAGTTAAAATTAAATATACAGTAAATGTCTCCACTATCGAAAAGAATACAATTCTAATAAAAAAAATGGGAGGATACAAATTATCTAACATAGAATTTGACTCAGAATCATGATGTTTTAAATTAAGATATAAAAACTAGCACTAAAAGAAAATGTTATATAGGCCCTATATTTTAGACACAACTTATCAATATATTTTATAGTTATTGTTATATTCCTAAGGTAATCAATAAAACATATTATATTATGTTAATACCTCTCCTCAATATATATATATTTTTAATATACTCATTTTAAAATTAATTGCTGAAAATATATCCAACCAATGTAATCTTAATTTTTTTAAAACAAAATTCAGGATATTTTACACAAGATCGGTTTAGTTTTTGGACCACACAACATGTTGTGAAATACTTTGGATCGTTTGTTAAATATACTCTTAAAATCATGCAATCAAAATTTTTACCACATGACGTCATTTTATTCTCATACCTCTCTTTCAGGAAGCATAGAAAAAGGCATCAGAAACGTACCAATGAATATGATTAAAAGATAACCCTCACTGCCAGACAAACTAGAATAACTCAGTGACAACGCAATTTAATATAAAATCTAACATTCAGGGTTTTATTCGTGATAAACCTGCTATTTTTAAAGGAAAATATAGTACTCTTATCTAAATAAAGATTTACAATGTATAATGATTGTATAATTTGTCTAGATCAAGAAGTGCTCAATACATCTCCAATATAATTCGGTTCAGCTCATTTTCACTTTTAGTTTGAATATAGTATTAATGTCACAAGGAAAAAAGGGGATTAGAAAACGAATACAAGAAATAACCCAGGTAGCCAGGGCGAGATGGTATGAACATGTAATGAAGATGTTGGTATACATGAGATAGAAAGGGAATTAGGGGTTGGATGGTATGGACTTGTACTAAGGATGTTGGTGTCCTTGAAATAGAAGTGGAAGCAAGGGTTGTGTGGTATGTAAATATAATGAGAATGTTAGCGTATATGAGATGGAAGGGGAATCAAGGGTAAGATGACATGGTCAGTAATAAGGAAAACCAAGGAAGGAATGATGAATGTGAACTATGTCGGAAAAAGACTGCAAGGGAGACTATTATATAGATATGATGCGAAAATCAGATCACGGCTCTATGATTTAGAAGAAAGTGAGAGCAAATAAAGAAGGATAAATTGTTGAAGGAAAAAGGATGTTGGAAGTTTACTTAAACATCCGGTTACAGACTGGACACAGTGGAAGATTATTATTAATAAATTTTATAATATATCCCTGATATAGAAACATATTCAAAACAAACATAATATTATTAAAGTGTACTCCTTCAGTTTAACACTCTAAGACGCTTAATAATTTGCAATACACTCTCAAATTTACGTATGTTTATGCATAAATTAGACGCGATTCACTATGTATGCAAATATATACACTTATAAGGTAGGAAGGAGGAAGCTAGTATCTAAAAGGAATGTACCCTCATTTACTTTAAGGAACTATGAGAGAACAATTTATGATTAAACTACTATAGTTACAACTGGTTGGGAATTGAAATTGACCTTCATTTTACTGGCAAACAAGACCTAACAAAGTTAATGCCTTAGCTTGATTGCCATTCAAAGTCCTTACTAATCCATTGTATTGACAAAATGAAAACGTTTAAATCTTTTAAACAACCCATTTAGTAATTTGGGACCCAGACCCGCTACTAACTCTAATAATAATGTTGCTATTGCGTATTTGTTGTCCTCAATAGTTTAATTATTTGAACAAACTAATTAGATGTTTGCGGGTCTGGAAGTGACAATTTATTCCACTGGACACCATTGGAATATATTGGTGAACTGTGACGTTGGAATGCTTCCAACTAGGTGGATGTAGCTGATTGATTCATTTATGGCTTTTTCTCCTTTATTGAAGCTTCTCTGGGTAGATTGGATTACAATTTAATAACGTGAATAAATTTAATTAAAAACCATAATAGTACCCACCGAAGTAAAGTTTCATCATTATTATATGCGGGCATTAATATGGTGAAGTTGATATATGTAAGCTATTTGGTGTTAATTACTTTGATGCTTATAATCTTTTGTTAAATATGATAAATTAACATAATACTACACACCTCGGTGGTCGCATAGTTCTCACAGTAAAAATAGACTGCCTATGACGTGTAGATTGAAGTTTGAATCTCAGTCAAGTGTTATGAGTGTCGTTTTCCAAAATTTTTTTCCAATCCCCCTTCACGCAGATGCGGGTACACTTCCTACTTCTTATACATATTACCGTCATAATATACAAAACCATTAGATTATTTAGTACACAAGCATATAATCCAAACGGGTAGTAAGACGTAGTGCGAAAATAACAAACATAATATGTTGAAATAAATATGTTCTGAAATAATATTATAACTTTAGAAAAAAAAATAATTTTCCGCAATAATGTTTATAGTTCATCAACATATAAAAAAATTAATATATTTATAGTTTAGCTTAATTTTAACATTTGTAATAATTTTGAAAGTTTTAATAAGTAACGTAATTTGAAACAAATATATCTATTATTATTAGCACTTTGTACTAAACTAAATATATTTGAACTCCCTCTACATTGCTATAATAGCTATTGATAGCCCCGTCAATATGTTTTTGGTTTCAGTGATTGTGATAATATTATTTTTATTAAATGAATTACTCTTAAAATTTGCTTCGATAAAAATTTGATTTCTTGTCTGTTTGTTTTTATATAATAGCCTCTGATTCGAACGAGTAGTTTTACCAAAATTGAACACATGTTTCCAAATTATTAATCTGATGATTCAGTATATTTAATCAACTTTAACCATTTGCCACTATTTGAAAAGGCTACCAACGCTAGTGGCCGAAAGGTCTAAGGTTATCAAGACTATAAAGCCGAATCTTGATACGATCCACGTCACGAGCCTGAACATGGCCTTGAATACGTCCAGTCTAGGAAACCGAACCTCAAGCTGAACTCCGTCGTATTCTCGCAGTGAACCATTGAATGTTGATATTTGACGAAACATAAAATAAAATATAAAGTCTCTGCTCAAAACTTATTTGACGGCGGTTGCAAACCGAATCGTCAACAATGTCAATGAAACTTAGAATATTTGTATATTTCTTATTAAAACCTGGTCAACAGAGTAGCGAGGGGGGCTATATTTTTGCACTTTAAGCCCAATAAGTGACGAACACAGAAATTTTCATTGAGGATGGTGCAAACAATAAGATTGTATGAAGATTTTTTTTTAGAAGGAGTAGAGGGGGTTAGGCGATTATGGGGCACAGCTCCGTAGCCACTGGAGGCGAAGACATATTATGACTGCAAAGCAATTTAAATAATGTAAGTGACCTAATCTTAGATAAAATATATCAAAGCTATTTTTCAGGATTTTTTCCAATTTGCAACTTTTGTGGCACCTTTAACGTTAGTAATAGTAGGCTTACAATAATATTTTCGCCACAAACCAGGGAACTTTTAGGACTTGAGTCAATAGAAAGAACTAGTGGTTGAGGAATCCTATTTGTGTAGGGAAGAAGGAGGTAGTTTGACAAAAAAAAATGTTGACCTCCAATCCAAAGGCTATTTCAAGGATCATTTCCAGGAATATTTTGCAAGAACATGTCTTTTTTAACGCCGCGTCTTGCTACCTGTTAAGGTGATTCACATATGTACTAGCTATGCTAATGAGTCAATAATGGGAAGGTCGAATTTAAAGTAGGTGTAATTAAATATGCGTGGAGAGAGAGTGGAAAAACATTTAGAGAAAATGACCCTTAGTACATCCGACCGTGAACAAATTCCTATCTCCCTGTCATAGGCACTTTTATCTAACACAAGCGTGACGCCTTAGACCATGCAGCCATAGAAACAGGTCAATAAAAATGAATCCACATAGTATATATTTGAGGAATCTTTCCTTAGAAATGTTTTAAGAATGTAGATGATACTAGAAGCTTTCCGGAGCAGTCTTTATCCATATTAAAAAAAAAATAGTTTCCTCTAAAAGTTATATAAGTATTATCCCGCAGAATATTTTTTAAAAAAATTGATTCTCTATAAGATATTTGGAGTCGCCCTTATACTGTAATAATTTTGAAATTAATTTGAGGTAGGTGGTTGGAAGGCGGGTAACTGCCCTATTCGTCCGCTCTATGGTGTGTGCCTGGGCCCAATCAAATTAAATCAATGTTAGAAATAGCTCAGTGACCTACAAGTAAGGTTTTCGTATCGACCACTAATTTTTTTAAATTTAAAGTCGTGAAGCAAACTATTACCACTTTATTCCGCTCGCCTGGTGTAAAATTGAGCTTGACACTATCGTCTAACCCGTATTTTTAATTTCTTGCTATCTTACATGTAGAGAAAGTACTATAATCGTCAAAAAAATCGAGCTCGAGATTTTGATGAATCCCGACGTTTCATGAACCCCCCGAATCCGAAAGTAGTTTTTGAATTTCCATCTGTCTGTCTGTACTTCCAACTAGATCCTAAACTATTTTACCGATCGGGCTAAAACTCTGTTTATCTAGGGTTTTCATAGGTTTGCACCAAGGGGTTTCTGAAATTGGATATCTAACCCTAAAACTAAGGGTAGTGTACTGAAGGACAAAAAGATAAAAAGTAGATTTTCTCAAAATCGGCTCTAACGATTTTGATTAAATCTCCCTTCAAAACTTTATAACTATTCCAAACAAATAGGCTTCACTCAATATTTCGGCAAAATGAATTTAAGGGCTACGGTCTGATGAGTAAATTATAGTTTTTTATCATATCTCCGTAACTCTTTGAGATATGAAATTACCTATCACTACAAATATGTAGATCTATTTATGATACAAATATTTTATTTGAAGCATATTTCTATAAAACCAATAACTTTTAAGTTATACGCAAATATATATCTTAAATTTCGAACACTAAAGGTAAAGTATTGCAACGTAAAATAAATGGTACGGCACACCGCACAGACTTTCTCTCTCTTTCTATAAACTCGTAAGATTTCTGAACGGAATAATGTACATTGTATCATCACCACTCCACATAAGAACACGCATAAAATAATATACAATGATATAGAATCAATGAGAAAAGAGGTGCATCTTTGTCCACCTAAGAACATTTCAAACAGTTTAATGTCTTCCACAAGGGTCAACACTTCGTATTAAAATTTCGATTCTGGTTAAAATTTTAACATTTTAAAAGGTGTTGCAGATCTTCAAGTCATCGCATTGATATTTAATTATTCATTTATACATTTTGACCAATAAAAAATGTAAATATTGACTATTGAGTCTAAAATGGAGATAGATCATTGCTATGCAAATATTTCTCCTAAGAGATTTAAGGAAAAATAACATACTTTTTTTAGATACTTACTTATATTTAATTACTCTATGGCATTGGAGTATTATTGCGTTAAGACTTAAGTAGTATATGTTTACAACTAAAGCTCACAAAATTGTATTAATATATTTGCAAATATCTCAGAAACTGCTGTTTTTATAAAAATATATGTAAAATAAAAGTTTTTTATTTCAAATAGTCCTACAATTTTGCAATGATAAGTTGTTTAGTTTCTCCAATAGTTGTGGAGATACGGAAATTAACGCTTCTGTAATGTACCCTAAAAATCATTTTCATAGGAAAATGAAAATAGCCAGTTTATTTATAATCTTAATCAACGCCTAGATACGAATTTTAATCAAAATCGTTTAAGCAGATTTTGAGAAAACCAAATTTTTCTCTTTTCGTCCTTCAGTAAACTACCCTTAATTTTAAGTTTTTATAGACACACAGATAGACGGCATTGCAAAGACTATTTTTTAGGGTTCGGGGGGTCATGAGACGTCGACATCCATCAACATTTCAGGTTAGTTTTTCTTACGGTCGCAATACTTAAGCTTTAATGCCCAAAAAGTTAAAAATATATATATATTGCGTATATATTGAAAGTTATTGATTTTATAAAAATATGTTTCGAATAAAATATTTGTATTATAAATATATATACATATTTGTAATGCTAAGTAATTTCATATCTCAAATAGTTTCGGAGCTATTATAAAAAATGTTAATTTACGCTTCAGACCGGAGCCCTTAAAACGATTTTGCCGAAATATTGAGAGTAGCCATTTTGTTTGGAATATTTATTTATGTTCATAAATGAAATTTAATCAAAATCGTTAAAGCCGATTTTGAGAAAATCGACTTTTTCTCTTTTTGCCCTTCAGTAAACTACCCTTAATTTTAGGGGTAGATATCCAATTCCAAAAACCCCTTGGGGCAACCCTATGAAAACCCTAGATATCAAGTTTCAGCTCAATCGGTAAAATAGTTTAGGCTCTAGTTGGAGGTACAGACAGACAGACAGACAGACAGACAGACGGAAATTCAAAAACCACTTTTTCGGATTCAGGAAGTCATGAAACGTCAAAATTCATCAAAATCTCGAGTTCGATTTTTTTGACGATCACAATACTTTCTCTACCTGTAAGATAGAGAGAAAGTAAAAATCTAACGTGATATGTTAATGGATGTCGACGTCTCATGACCCCGCAAACCCTAAAAAGTGGTATTTGAAATGCCGTCTGTGTGTCTGTTTGGACTTAAAATTAAGAGTAGTTTAAAAAATGGTTAAAAGAGAAAAAATAAATTTTCTCAAAATAAGCTCTAACGATTTTGATTAAAATTTGGATACAGGCGTTGATTAAGATTATAAATAAACTGGCTATTTTTATTTCCCCATGAAAATGACTTTTAGGGTACTTTACTGAAGCTGAAAATTCCATATCTCCGCAACTATTTGAGGTATTAATAACTTATCATTGAAAAATGAAAGTACTATTAAAAATAAAAAACTTGTAAATGAAATATATTTGTATAAAATGAACAGTTTCTGAGATATTGCCAAATGTATTAATACAATTTTGTGAGCTTTATTTTTAAAGATATACCACTTAAGTTTAAACGCAATAATTCTCCAATGCCATAGAGTAATTAAATATAAGTAAGTCTCTCAAAAAGTTAAAGTTATTTTGCCTTAAACCTCTTAGGAGAAATGTTGTAAAACAATGATAATAATTCTTTAAAAATAAAATTATATAATTTAAAACCTGGACTCAAAAAAGTTTTACAAAAGTATAGTACAATTTGTTCTTGGGTTTGCTACTGTATATTATTTCGTTTCACATATATTACAATTTTTGAGTAAATATCACCATTTTTAAACATTAGATCGAGAAAGTCCGTATGGAGTTCCGTAACATTTATTTTATTTATTGCTTAGTGTAAATTAATAGATTCCACGGCAGCCAATTTTAATTTTTCGCTGTCCATTGCGTGTGCTTAACAACAAAGTAAATAAATTTCTGAATCAAAATATGGCTTGCAAGAAGGTTTGAAGTATTTGTTTCGTTTCAAATTTAATTTAAGTTCTCACCTATAATATTGTTGTGAAAAAATGTTTAACAGTTATTTATAATTTTATTCATATTTTTTGAACAATACTTAGTAATAGTTTTATTAAATTAATTAATTATTAATCTAAGGATAAAATAATTTTAAAAAGTAATTTTAAAGTGGAAATAACTTTTTAGTAATAACGTGGGGCTATTTGGATTAGGGATGGGTTATTAGAATCACACATTTATTTTGATATTTTCCAGTCATTATTGACATTTTAAAATATTTTTATTAAAAATATGTGTATACTACTAGATGCAAACAAATTGTTTGTATGCATTTTCCACATTTCAACTTTCGTTTTTTTTCCAAAATCCCTGAAACAACGATTTGCGTGTTTGACACCAAATCGTGTCTCCTTTTCCAATTAATTGTTTGTCAAGAAAAGTTAATTTACAAAAAACCACATGGTACATTTTCTTCTTCGTCTTCATATTCTTACTTATGACCGACGTCATAGTCTTCATCTGAATGGCTGGGTTTGGCCAATTTAGCTAAAATACGCCTTTAAGGCTTTTTAGGGACTTGGTATTTCAAGGTCCTACCAGTATTAGTACAGGAATGTCCAAACTACAACTTACTAATATACCACATCCAAAGTATTCTAAACGAGACAAAAACACCTTTTCATATAAACTAGATCTATTCATCAAGCTTTGAGTGCCAGTGATAAATAATGTGTGATAGTTAATTTGTTTATTTTGATTTAAAATTAATTAATTTTTTAAAATTTTAAATCCAACAACGGTTATAATTCGATGTCATAAATAAAATATTACTTTACGAAGTGTCATAGAGCAATAAATAATTAATTTTATACTCTAAAAATATATAAAAACGTAAACAAAATAATGATCCAAATAGCCCCTTAAAAAGTTATTCAAATAGCCCCAGAAGCCAACCTATTTTTCAATATAAAATAACTCAATTGTTTCCCAATATAATAGGCTCAAACCTCCTGGTGATGAGCTCATGAGATTTAACTATAGATTAAAAAACTTCAAAATCTACAATAATAAGGACCAATATTTCAATGCTAGGTTAAGTTACTAGTTAACTAAGTTGAGGTTTAATATAACCTAGAGTTAAAATTCAGGGTAACGAAGTTTACTGTTTGAATGGCTTTTTATGTGGAGGTTAGTTGACTTGGAGTTAATTTGTTGAATGCAGAGGTTGTTAGTAAATTTTTACTCAAATGTCACTTGAAAAAAAATATTTTTAGTGGAAATGGGAATATATGAATGCTGAAATGCGTTAATAATCATTATCTAAATTATTTTTAAATACATTTGCGAGTCTTTTAAATGTTTCAGACACATCTTTCTAATATATTATATATTAATATTTTACTAATATTCCCTCCAAAAAAATATTACATTCTTTTTATATCTAGTTAATAGATTTAATTATTTATCCTGCTTAAGAATAAACTAGAGTGTTTAAAAAAGGGGGAGGATGGTGCACAAAACCAATACATATAAGACACTTTTTTATATACAAGTTAGTAAATAAATAATAATTTAACATCATCCTTCTACTCACAAGGCTACGGAGAATCGATTTGAGCTAAAACCAAAATTAATAAAAATATTTGTTATGATAAACAATTAAATCAAAACTTAGCGGGATCCTAATATTTCAAGAAGAACGTGTTAATAATTCTTGAAATATTAGGTATTAACAGTTTGGAATAGTTTATAATAATAAAAAGGATTACTAATTGCATATTAAAATAATTTAATAACCCGGTAACCCAATAACTTAAACCTAGATAGCCTAAATTAAAATTTCGAACATAATTTTAATATTTACGTTTCTTTGTGATTTTGGTGTGTTGATTAAAGTTGTAGATATAAAAAGATCTTCAAATAATTATAATATGAGTGTGGTATCATTGGATTCTCCGTATCCTTGTGAGGCAAATAATTGTATACAATAATTTATTACTTGCTATTTTGTATAGATAAAAGTGTCTTATATATAGATGACTATGCACCAGCAACTTATAGGCTACCACAGCTGTTGTTGAATTTATTTTTTCAATGATTGAGTCGAGGTTTTATGTGAAACTCTTAACTAGCTTAGGCTATGACCTTAGCCTTGGTATTTATGAAGTGTTAGAAAAAGGAATAAAAAATACAAGCAAAATTGGTTTTTCTATTGAATCATTATTTTATTTGTTAGTGTTGATTTGTTTAAGCCATTAGGTCTACTTTTTTTTTTTTAATAAGCACCAGACTTCCATAGCTGGATGTGAAAACTATTTCCTCAATAACTGGGTTCAAATTTCAAGTGAAACTTTAATTACGATACCACAGTATAACTATTTAATACAACTAGGCCTAAACCTTTATGAAAAACATTGACAATTCTCTCGAAAAACTATTACACTACTAAAAAGAGTAAAACAAGTACAGAAAAAAAGGGGAAATATGTTACACTACAAAGCATAGTCTTGAACAATTAGTTGCAAGAAGATCCTAGATAGCCACAAAGGTTTTAGTTTTTAAACACTAGGCTACCACAGCTGTATGTGAATAATTTTTTCTCACCGAATAAGTTCATGTTTCAAGTGAAGCTTTAATAATCATAGGGTAAGAAACTTAATACAAATATGCCTAGGCCTTTATGAAGTGCTTAAAAAATGAATTAAATATGCAAGTAATAGTTGTTTGTCCACAAAACTATGCAATATTTAAATATATAAGGCATTTTAGAGGCCCACTTTTCAATTGATATGTCTGGCTATCAAAATATAGGTTAGGCCTACGTATATTCCTTTGGCCAAACTATTCAATAATCAAAGAATCTTGCATTAATATTTGGTTTAATACTAACGATCACCATAAGTATGTATATTTTTCATCATAAATATCTTAATCGGAATCAAATAGCATCATTAAACTTTATTTTAACTAAATCCAACAAAACACATTGGAATGCTTTAACAGTCAGCTGACAGAGTGGTGGCCATTTTGTTATTTACGGTGATTAACTTGAGGTTTACTCACTAACCTCTACACCTTCTTCGAATTAGTGAAACCTGAAGTTTAAGCTCAGGCTATGTGATAACTTAACATTGAAACAGGTAATAAACATCTTAAGCTGAGGTTATAATTTAACCTCGACAAAACCTGATATTTAAACAGTGGCCCTAACAGGGTAAAACCTTACTACGCAAATACGATTATTTACATTACTAGGAAAAGTATGTCAATCTCGCTTGGATTGATTTTATAAAAACATTTTTTCAGCTATTCAGACGTCTATAAATTATAATTTTTTCATACCAATTTACAGCCAGTAGGTCATTCAATAAATTATAAGAACTAAACACCTACAAATATGTTCAGAATAGCTGCGCAGTATCTCAAATCCTTATTTTGATTCAAATAGCCCCTTTTATACAAATAGGCCCACCATACCATATAAACACTGGAACGTGAGTATGGACTGCTCCATTCTGGTTTAAAATATATGTTACATATTATAGGAGACCAGTGTACTTTAGCACATAGTTCAAATATTCAATGACTAGCTGTTTTAATGAGAGAGAACCCAGCAGTCAATAAAATATAAATATCTTATACAGTAAATGTATTATGTGAATAAATACTAACAACCTAATGCGATGAATCAGTCCATCTACGAAAATATATTCGATAATCTCGATATGGCTCATCCTCCTAGCCAAGAATCTCTGGCTCTAGTGACAGGCTGTCAACGTACTCTATGACATTCAAGTGACAATCTTTCAACGTGCTATGTCACATCCATGGCAGGTGCGGTTGCTATCTTAGAATTGTTTGGGCCAGGCCACGTAATGTGGCTGTTCAAAACATCTACAAGACTTTATATTTTATGGGTGAACTAGCGGACCCGACAGACGTTGTCCTGCCCGAACGTTGGCTTTTCGTTTGAGTGGCATAATTGATTTCGATAATAAAACAAATACTATGTAATCATCACAATTACAAATTCACAATGAACTCCAATTAGTGAGTAACACAAATATTACAAATTCAGTGTTTGTCTTCAGAAGGTTTTAACGGTCAATTATTGATGAACTTATGAGTTCTTAACGGTCAATTATTAATATTATATTCATTATTACAAATATTGGGGGGTTGGGTGGGGGGAGGGGGGGAAATTTTGAGGTTACATGTTCTGATATGCAAAAAATAAAAAAATAAAAAATCCCCCCCAAAAAAATCCCTAAAAAATAAAAAAAATTCCTAGAACCCGATTGCAGCGCCACCTACCGGGTCCAATTGTGAATCTAAACCATCCAAGGACCCACTCAAACACATTCAAAAAAATTCATCAAAATCGGTCCAGCCGTTTAGGAGGAGTTCAGTGACATACACACGTACGGAAGAATTATATATATAAAGATGAGTAGATTAAAATTATTAGAAATCTTTCTGTTGGCTAATAGGCACACAGAAAACATGTATTTGAAATGAATGCATTTGGGATTGATCCGCGTCAAGGGAATACTAATTTCTGACGTTTCAGCTGTAGTTACATCATACATCCCAGAGGATGGTTTTTGTGACAACAGTTTATATGTCGATAATTATTGCTTCGTCACTATTAAAAACCGAAAACCTAGGTTAAGCTTTATACACCGACCGAGAAATCCTTCAAAGCCAACATGTAGACTATATGTCCAGTAATGGAAACAAAAATATAATACTATAAAAAACTATGACATAAACATTAATATGTAATATTTAAATACCACACTGTGTGTAGAGGGTTAGAGAAAGATTACTTCAAATCTTCGGGTCTATAAAAACTGAGATTAACGGTCAAAGGGTTCGTTTTGCTGATCACATGGCACCCTCTATAATCAAATGTTAGTACTATTATCACTAACAATAGCGGCCGCTCGACTGGTATAGCTTGATTGCGGTCTCAAGTCATGGAAGGTTTTTTAATACAAATCTAGGGAACCCTAGCTTTATTTCAAGAAAGATCTAAAGTTGATATATGAATGAATGGTTGAAATGTCCTTTTAGCCATTTGTAGTACAGTAGTGTCATATTCGAAAAAATAGATATTTATGTGAATTTGGTCGTTTAGGAAGTATTGCGAGCACTACTTCTTGCTAAGAATTATACCTACCTATATATTTACACTGAGGTATTAGCGATTAGAAAGGTAGTATTTAGATGAAATGTGCCTTAATTTAAGTGGAGAGAAAGTAGAAATAATTTTGGACAAAATCGCCTCTAGTACACTCAGACGGATTCCCAACCCAGACTTGCTTGTCAAGGGCTACCAAACACAAATAATATCTAACGTACGCTTGGCACCATTTTCTGGATTCAACAGTATCGATTTTGATATTTCACTAAAGTTTCATCCTTAGAGATTCCATTCAATTTAAATGTAAATGCAATAACAATCCGTGTGTGAAACATACTATATGTGACGCAGTGGTTCTGTTGTGTTGGTTCCCTCGTTATTCCCAGGAATGTTGAAGTGTGTGTTTTCTATCCTGACATAACTCATCAATCTCACGGTCCGAACCTTTAGTTCTGGGCCTGTGACTTTGGGTAGCTCCCAATTAGAGGAGTCAGCTAGTTCCTTGCACATCCGTCGCCAACAGACCTTTTACTTGGAATGTCGTAAAAAATATCGGTTTGCTTTAGAGTTTTTTTCTTAGTTGGTTTTTCCGTTTGTTTAACTAGAGAAGCTAAAACTCTTTTTTTTCATTTACGGGAACATCAAAAAAGATATATTGGATCAAGTTTGTTTTATGTTTATTACTTCTATTTTAACACGGATATATTTTTGTAAATATATTTTATGGTTTAATTTTTCTACTATAATTTTTGCTATGCGGTCATAAAAAAATCATCTGCAAATCTTACTTTTACATGTTTTCTTTATTATGTGATTATTAAAGGTGCAAGTACCTGTAGATATAAATCCTTGCCCTTAGAAGAGCGCATATCCAACACTTCTAGGCCACAAAATATGATCATCGAATGACCTAGAATGTTGGTCCAAGGTAAACCTATTTAGGAAGGCTTAGTTTAGTTTCATTTACCTTCATCTTAATCGCAGATCTGATAATTTGAGTATAATAACTTTAAAATTTAGATTATCCAATAATTTCATCATAAAACATAGATTTTCCTATTATAAAGTCCTATCAGTTGTATTCGACTTTATTTTTAGGTAAACCTAATTTCAAAATAAGCCACAATTTAAAGATGGCGAGACAAATGAGCGTCTGCATTGAGTTTTAATTATACAGAATGAAATCTCACTAAACTGGATATATTAAAAATTATAGTTATTAAATACATTTTCTAGGCGATTTTTATAATTTTGTTGATCAATTACTGTTTTCATAGATCTTGTATCCTTGATATATTATCATATCATTATTTATCAAACTAATGATATATTTATATTTAATAATGTGAGCTATATTTTCCTTGCTTTTGTGCTTGATTTAATATTCTACAAATAATTTAACAAAAGTAATAGCTTACACTGGTATTAAATATGGTCTCCTAATACAGCAATAAGAGTAAATAAAAATAATGTTTATTTAATATATATGTGAAATTATTATATTTAAGAAGTGTACCCATAGTTGCGGAAACCAACACGATACCTTAAAAAACTCAACATTTATGTTCTATTATTCATTACAATACAATTTAAAATAATAGAACGCTAGTAGTTGCGAAGACTTCAGGGATTTTGGGACCCGCTTGTACCACTGAATTCAACTTAGACGAACAACTATTTGCTAAAAAATAACAGTTCGTATACATATTAAATAACTACTTAGAATATTTTCATTTTTTTAGTATTAATAATATTTTTTAACCAGATCTATATATCTTTTTATTTTATTTAAATTTGTAAATTTGAATAAAAGTTTAATGATGCGATAATAATGATTGAAATTATGTCTTCTGTCTTTTTATTTCAGTCACTATTTATGGAAGCAGGCAATAAATAAAACGCATCTCACAAATGTTCATCTGACACTATAAGCGACTAATTAAGATAATCATAAATGGTAACAATGTAACAATGTCACTAAAATAAATAATAATTATTCAAGGACATTACTATAACAATGTAAGGAAAGGCATTAGTCTATTTCCTGGGAACTTATGCCTGTAATGATTTTCTGCGTTTGATAGAAGAGATCGAGTTGAATCAAGTGACGCAAGAATTTAAAAAATCAAGATTCTGCAAGGTACACACAAGTTTTATATTAAAGATTTAGCACACGTTATTATCTGATATAATACATAATTAATTTGATAAGTTTTTAGAATGAATAATAATCTTGTATTAGCTCTACTAATCTATTATCTTTATAAAGTTTAAAATTTTACCCTCACAACATTGGTTTTTGATAATCACGTGATGTGTTGAGGGAATAACATTGTTAATATAGTTCTTCTAAGATCTGTCATAAAATGTTGAATTAATTGTGAATTGACTGTAGAGAAAATTAACCAATAAATGCAGGAAAAATGGAGGTAACCGATGCTAAAACACTGAACTATAAATAATTCGCCTTTATATATACTTGTAGTAAATAAATACAGTAAATAAATTATTTAAATATTTTAAGGTAATTTTAGGAATATGGCTCGAGTATGAATATATTAAACTTTAAAAGGTGTCCTGGATAGGGATTATATTACAGAAAACATGTCCCTGCCTTAACTTATCAAATTAAATGTTACCAGCAGATTTTCTGACTATGCCTGTAGGAACACATGGCGAAGCATTCTATAGTTAAAACAAAGGTATATGGGTTTTATCCATGTATATTTATATAATATTAAACCAATATAATGTTTTCTGAAATGTAATGTTTATTATAAAGGGCAAGAAGTGTCCATGTTGGGCATCAAACAAATTGGGGCAATGGCAACACAAGCCTTATCAGGCCCAATTAAAACATATTTTTATCTTCAAAATATGGACAAAAATCTAATGAAAGCTGATATGGACAAACTAAATTCTTATGATCAATATTTTTTAAATGGGGTGGTAAAATTTTTATTAGCTATGTTACCATTAATCTTAGCAATTAAACTAATTAAAACTACAAAATCCCTTCCAAAATATCCCAGGAAAAAAAGAATTCAAAGAAAAATAAATGGTACGGCGCACCGCACAGACTTTCTCTCTCTTTCTATAAACTCGTAAGATTTCTGAACGGAATATTGTACATTGTATCATCACCACTCCACATAAGAACATGCATAAAATAATATACAATGATATAGAATCAATGAGAAAAGAGGCGCATCTTTGTCCACCTAAGAGCATTTCAAACAGTTTAATGTTTTCCACAAGGGTCAACACTTCGTATTAAAATTTCGATTTCTGGTTAAAGTTTTAACATTTTATAGGGTGTTGCTGATCTTCAAGTCATCGCATTGATATATAATTATTCATTTATACATTTTAACCAATAAAAAATGTAAATATTGACTATTGAGTCTAAAATGGAGATAGATCATTGCTATGCAAACATTTCTCCTAAGATCTTTAAGGAAAAATACCATACTTTTTTAGATACTTATATTTAATTACTCTATGGCATTGGAGAATTATTGCGTTAAGACTTAAGTAGTATATGTTTACAAATAAAGCTCACAAAATTGAATTAATATATTTGCAAATATCTCAGAAACTGTTGCTTTTATAAAAATATATGTCAAATAAAAGTTTTTTATTTCTAATAGTCCTACAATTTTGCAATGATAAGTTGTTTAGTTTCTCAAATAGTTGTGGAGATACGGAAATTAAAGCTTCTGTAATCTACCCTAAAAATAATTTTCATAGGAAAATGAAAATAGCAAGTTTATTTATAATCTTAATCAACGCCTAGATACGAATTTTAATCAAAATCGTTTGAGCAGATTTTGAGAAAACCAATTTTTTCTCTTTTCGCCCTTCAGTAAACTACCCTTAATTTTAAGTTTTTATAGACACACAGACAGACGGCATTGCAAAGACTATTTTTTAGGGTTAGGGGGGTCATGAGACGTCGACATCCTTCAACATTTCTGGTTAGTTTTTTTTACGGTCGCAATACTTAAACTTTAATATCAAAAAAGTTAAAAAATTCATATAATTGCGTATAGATTGAAAGTTATTGATTTTATAAAAATATGTTTAGGATAAAATATCTGTATTATAAATATATATACATATTTGTAACACTAAGTAATTTCATATCTCAAATAGTTTCGTAGCTATTATAAAAAGTGTTAATTGACGCATCAGACCGTAGCCCTTAAAGCCATTTTGCCGAAATATTGAGGGTAGCCATTTTGTTTGGAATATTTATTAATGTTTATAAATGAAATTTAATAAAAATCGTATAAGGCGATTTTGAGAAAATCGACTTTTTCTCTTTTTGCCCTTCATCAAACTACCCTTAATTTTAAGTTTTAATAGACACACAGACAGACGGCATTGCAAAGACTAAATTTTATGGTTCAGGGGGTCATGAGACGTCAAAATCCATCAACATTTCAGGTTAATTTTTTTTACGATCGCAATACTTAAGATTTAATGTCCAAAAAGTTAAAAATATATATATAATTGCGTATAGATTGAAAATTATTGATTTTATAAAAATATGTTTCGAATAAAATATTTGTATTATAAATATATATACATATTTGTAATGTTAAGTAATTTCATATCTCAAATAGTTTCGGAGCTATTATAAAATATGTTAATTTACGCATCTGACCGGAACCCTTAAAGCCATATTGCCGAAATATTGAGAGTAGCCATTTTGTTTGGAATACTTATTAATGTTAATAAATGAAATTTAATCAAAATCGTTAGAGCCGATTTTGAGAAAATCGACTTTTTCTCTTTTTTCTCTTCAGTAAACTACCCTTAATTTTAGGGGTAGATATCCAATTCCAAAAATCCCTCAGGGCAACCCTATGAAAACCCTAGATATCAAGTTTCAGCTCAATCGGTAAAATAGTTTAGGCTCTAGTTGGAGGTACAGACAGACAGACAGACAGACAGACGGAAATTCAAAAACCACTTTTTCGGATTCAGGGAGTCATGAAACGTCAAAATTCATCAAAATCTCGAGTTCGATTTTTTTGACGATCACCATTCTTTCTCTACCTGTAAGATAGAGAGAAAGTAAAAATTGTTAAGAATGAGTACCAAAAAATAATACCTAAACAAGAATATTTGTACTGGTGGTTCGAAAAGAATGAAAGAGAGATGAATGATCCCCTGGTAGTTTTTCCGAATTATATGTTAGCACCCCGAAAGCCCATAAATTATAAAAGATACACACTTTATAGAAATTTAAATTTTGAAGAAATTTGTGCGATAGTGAGGCATTCAAAATTATGGTTCAACAACATTTTGGAAAAAGAGGGAGAGGGTGAAATTATAGTTGATCGGGAGAAATGTTTGTATGCCAGATTTGAAAATGATGATACACAGAATGTTGATGATTGTATTTCTAAAGATGAAATTATGGAGTGGTGGATGGACACAAGTTGTGAGGAAGTGGGGCCATATTTTTACTGGTTGGAGGAGAGGCCAGAACCTCCTATACGTCTAAAATTATATATTGGTTTCGTCAGGTGGTTCATTCGTTTCTTAGATTCTTAAATTTTGTAAATAGATAATTTATTTGGCAAAAGATTCAAAATATTTTTTTTTATTTAATGTTTAATTACTAAATTGTATTATTAAGAAAAATTAGTTTATATTTCTTTAACTAAATTTCAAATTAAAACCAGATTTAATATAACCTACTCTATTTATTTTAAATTTTTATTTTCAACTATTCACAATTTTAAAAATATAGTCATAATGATTAATTATGTTGAAATAACTGTCTAGGCTCACTTATGAAAGATTCCTGTGAAGTTATTACACATTTTTAATGCCAAAATTTTGATTTATGAACTCTCTCATTTTACTCTTTAGTAAACTGAATCACTTTGATGATTTGTTAATTCTATTTATGTGCTCATTTGTGATTGTAATTTTTACTTTCTCTCTATCTTACAGGTAGAGAAAGTATGGTGATCGTCAAAAAAATCGAACTCGAGATTTTGATGAATTTTGACGTTTCAAGACTCCCTGAATCCGAAAAAGTTGTTTTTGAATTTCCGTCTGTCTGTCTGTCTGTCTGTCTGTCTGTACCTCCAACTGGAGACTAAACTAAATACCGATTGAGCTGAAAATTGATATCTAGGGTTTTCATAGGGTTGCCCCGAGGGGTTTTTGGAATTGGATATCTACCCCTAAAATTAAGGGTAGTTTACTGAAGGGAAAAAAGAGAAAAAGTCAATTTTCTCAAAATCGGCTCTAACGATTTTGATTAAATTTCAATTATGAACATTAATAAATATTTCAAACAAAATGGCTACTCTCAATATTTCGGCAAAATGGCTTTAAGGGCTCCGGTCTGATGCGTAAATTAACATTTTTTATAATAGCTCCGAAACTATTTGAGATATAAAATTACTTAGCATTACAAATATGTATATATATATTTATAATACAAATATTTTATTCGAAACATATTTTTATAAAATCAATAGTTTTCAATCTATACGCAATTATATATATATTTTTAACTTTTTGGATATTAAAGCTTAAGTATTGCGATCGTAAAAAAACTAACCTGAAATGTTGATGGATGTCAACGTCTCATGACCCCCCGAACCCTAAAAAATAGTCTTTGCAATGCCGTCTGTCTGTGTGTCTATTAAAACTTAAAATTAAGGGTAGTTTACTGAAGGGCAAAAAGAGAAAAAGTCGATTTTCTCAAAATCGGCTCTAACGATTTTGATTAAATTTCATTTATAAACACTAATATATATTCCAAACTAAATGGCTACCCTCAATATTTCGGCAAAATGGCTTTAAGGGCTCCGGTCTGAAGCGTAAATTAACATTTTTTATAATAGCTCCGAAACTATTTGAGATATGAAATTACTTAGCATTACAAATATGTATATATATTTATAATACAAATATTTTATTCGAAACATATTTTTATAAAATCAATAATTTTAAATCTATACGCAATTATATATATATATATATTTTTAACTTTTTGGACATTAAAATTTAAGTATTGCGACCGTAAAAAAAACTAACCGGAAATGTTGTTGGATGTCGTCGTCTCATGACCCCCACAACCCTAAAAAATAGTATTTGCAATGCCAGCTGTCTGTGTATCTATAAAAACTTAAAATTAAGGGTAGTTTACTGAAGTGCGAAAAGAGAAAAAATTGGCTTTCTCAAAATATGCTCAAACGATTTTGATTAAAATTCGTATCTAGTCGTTGATTAAGATTATAAATAAACTGGCTATTTTCATTTTCCTATGAAAATGATTTTTAGGGTACTTTACAGAAGCGTTAGTTCCCGTATCTCCAAAACTATTTGAGAAACTAAACAACTTATCATTGCAAAATTGTAGGACTATTAGAAATAAAAAACTTTTATTTGACATATATTTTTATAAAAGCAACAGTTTCTGAGATATTTGCAAATATATTAATACAATTTTGTGAGCTTTAGTTGTAAAGATATACTACTTAAGTCTTAACGCAATAATTCTCCAATGCCATAGAGTAATTAAATATAAGTAAGTATCCAAAAAAGTATGTTATTTTTCCTTAAAGCTCTTAGGAGAAATGTTTGCATAGCAATGATCTGTCTCCATTTTAGACTCAATAGTCAATATTTACATTTTGTATTGGTCAAAATGTATAAATGAATAATTAAATATCAATGCGATGACTTGAAGATCTGCAACACCTTATAAAATGTTAAAATTTTAACCAGAAATTGAAATTTTAATACGAAGTGTTGACCCTTGTGGAATACATTAAACTGTTTGAAATGCTCTTAGGTGGACAAAGATGCGCCTCTTTTCTCATTGATTCTATATCATTGTATATTATTTTATGCGTGTTCTTATGTGGAGTGGTGATGATACAATGTACATTATTCCGTTCAGAAATCTTAGGAGTTCATAGAAAGAGAGAGAAAGTCTGTGCGGTGTGCCGTACCATTTATTTTAAAAGTTTTATCTCCTTACACATTTGTGATCTTTTCTTCTTTACTAATCTGTGACTATATTAACTTTACCAATTTGTGAAATTATCTTACTATACACAAAGTGATTTTAATAAATATGTAATCGTAATTATTATACTTAATTGTAAACTGAATTTCTTTGTTCATATGTGATTTTATTTACTTTACTTGGATATTTGTGGGCATAATCATTTTACTTGATTGTGAGTTTAATCATTTTATTTATATGAGAGCTTATAAACTTTATTAATTTGAGATTTTTATCGCTAAATCAAATGTGAATTTTTGTAATATATATATATATTTGTGATAGTAAAATATTCAATCTGCAAATAAAAAATGTTGAATTGATTATTTGTAGATAAAGTGTTGATTTTAATTTTAACTTTTAATGAAAATATATTTTTTTTATATAAATGTTATGGGTATTATTTATTATTTCTGGAAAATATGAAATCTATTTCAAAATTGGGAAATGCATATCTCACTTATAAATTTTGATAATATGTTTGATTTACTTTAAATACATATTTTACATATATACATAATATTAGCCCAGGGAAAGTCCGAATATACTTATCGTACATATTTTTCGTGGAGTCTCTTTCCATGTCCCGATGAGTTGAGGTAAAGGGGATGGTGAGTAAGAGAGTGTGGAACCAGTGGAAGATCTTAGGTCTTTCACTCACGTAGGTACTAAACTGTCATTATACTGGTTAGTGATTAAAGTAGCACACTGGTCAGTACAAATACGGCGCTACCCAAAAGTCATGAAATTTCAATCAGTTACGTACTATCTAGTTGCAATCACCTTCTACTTGCCTCTAGAATATTTAATATTTATTAATATAATGCATAATATCTATTTAATTATTATTAATAATAATAGCCTAAGTGCTAAAAATAACTTTGCCCTATAGCTGGGGACTCTTTCTATGTCTTTAGCATAGTAATAGAAATATGTTTTTATAATATAGTATTACAAGCACTGCCTTGATTAGTTAGCTTCCCCTCGCCTTCAGTGTGATAATGTGCACTTACTATTTTGTACCCACGCTTTGAATGAACTATTTTTTTCTTGATTAGACAATAAAACTATAATCTCTTTCTTACCGTTTAATTCAATAATTTAAGGGCCCAGTTACGTTTTGAAAGTAATACAATTGTAAGTCTAACATGAGAAAAAGAGCTTTTTCGAGTTGAAAAAATTGAGGGTTCTTATTTTATCTGTATTTGTTAGTCAGCCATTATTTCATTTGAGTTGGTGGTCAGCTCTTTGCAATTCGTAAGAAATCACTGTGCGAGGTTTCTATAACTCGGGTAGTATATCCGCTGAGTAGCAAAGTAGGCCTACCATATACATATATATATACACACATACATATATACTATTCACGCCGTTTCCTCACAGGGTAGGCAATAACTGTGCAAATAGCTAAAGAAAACAAACTTCTGTAGCTAATCCATTCTCCCTAACACCCTACAAACTTCCTTATCCTTGAATACTCCATTGGCTTCCCCAGCATCCATATACTGAAACATATATGCTATTTTATTCATAAAGCTCTTAATGTTTCTCTTTTTCATACATTCGTCTACAACGTTTAACCACGTCTTACATGGCCTAGCAATTAATTTTTATTCCCACAATCTAGCTTATTGAGTTGTATTCATCACTCGATCTACACTCAGCCTCTCAATATGCCCAAACAAAGCAAGATGCTTATTTCACATAGACATATTAGATTACCTTTCAAACCACAATCATTCAGCACTCATTCATTACTGACTCAGTCTATATGAGTTTTTCAACATACATTTCTTAGATATCTCATTCCAATCACATTTATCTTGATTTTTGTTTTTCCTTACAAACCCACTCTTCACACCCATAAAAAATTGCTAGCATTAGCAGACTTTGGTATACCGCCATCTTGGCCTCTTTCAATACTGATTCATTATTTGCAATAGCCCACATACATCCAACTAATCTTTGAGATGAATTCACTCGTCTATCAATTTCACCATTGTATCCTTATTTTTTTTACAGAAAATTCTTCTCAGGTACACAAAATCATTACTTCTTCTAATTGTTTTTCATTTATACTAAGCTTAAAATCATTTCCTGATCCATCCTTATCAAAAATTATGTGTAGACATTTATGCAAAGTTTTTTCTGCCTGTCACCACATTCAAATGGTTTAATACATCTGCAAGTCACTTTAACCCTCAGCCATTCATACGTCATCATTTGTACATAACAACACTCATATATTCACATTGTCAATTTGTACACCAACCGCGTCCTCACAAGCATTCCCCATACACTTATCTATGAATATTTTAAACAACCCTGGAGACAATAATAAAACCTTGTCTAACACCTGTTCAGTGTTAAACTATTCTCTTAAAGCCCCATTCATTCTAACGCACGCTTTGCTACCATTATACATTACTATGACATAATTTATTAAACATGCTTCCACAAGCAAAGTATAAAATAATATTTCTAATAAAGTAAACAGTGTGAGGAGAATTATTGAGGCAATGTTGGTGGCAATAATAACCCACAAGCTCATTGGTTATAGCTATTAAGTGTAGAATTTTAAGATGAACGTAATATTGCATGGGTACCGTTTGATGAAATACGTAATAAGGGTTATGAACCAAAATGCAACCACAACGCAAAAAACAAACAAAACATATTAGTGCAAACGATGGCAAAACAGTGGCCTTTATAATATTATCCCTGAAGAATGAATAGGCTATAATTATTTTGACCTAGACCAGAACAAGAAAACACTGTGTCAATTCAATACGCATATAATAGTGATCAACTACCGGAGATTCTGATGAAACCACCATTAGCAAAAAGTAAATTCCCCAAAAATGTTGAAAGACAGAACTCAATTTAAATATACGTTGAGTGGTTTGAAAGAAAGTTATTTTGAATATTGAATTAAATGTTTAATTAATTAAGTATGAAGTGAACAGTAGCCCCGTGAGCAGACTGCCATTGAAATATTTAAGTGATGATGCTCAAGCTACTGGTTGATAATTTCGGTTTTACTAACGTCACTTTTGACCCTTATTATAGTAGTTGCACGGAATAAAGGATACTTAAGAGGTATAACCATTTTAAAGTTAAAAATATACATTTTGTATTTAATTTGTGAAGATATTTATTTTAAATTAAAAATATATCAAACGAATACATATTTTAATATCCCAAATATTTGTCACATAGTTACTTGGTTAATTGGTTGGTAGTATTTACTTGATGGTTTCCACTGTTTGAACCAAAGAAGTAATTCACTGAAATTTAACTTAATAATAACCCAATTGTTATCAATGACCTATGGTAGTTATAATACCTTCGTGAAAATTGGTAAAAATATTAATATTTGATTTGATTGAGAATTCTAAACAAGTGTAATATATACATCCAAAAATCATTGAAATCTTAAATATGAAAACTACTAATATTAATATATTATCAAAACGTAATTTAACTAACTACTTTTACAGTGTAAAAGTTATTTGTTCCTTAAGTATAAGGAAGACAATTTGTTACCAAAAGATAAAGTTACAGCAGTTTTATCCACTAAAATATTTTCATCATTATAGAAACATCTCACATCACAAAGCTAAGGATGTTGTACAAATAGATTTTCATTAAAAAATTTACAAACTTCAATTTTTTGCTTCGAATTATTTTTCTAGCTCTCTCAAAAAGATAAAATATTCTGAAACAGTAAACTAAGTTAAAGAAAGTAAAAATTAAACCATATCCTACCTCGGATGTGGAATAATTAAATAATTGGAAACCCAATACTACGATTGAGATGATAAAGGTCTCAAGTTCATAATGAAAGCAAGCTCAATAAATACACCCAATTAATTCTCTTCTGAGAATAAATACTAATCTCACTCTGATAGTTTCACGATGGAAATAATTAAAATTCACACATACACACACACCCCACACACACAGTGTACTTCTTAGGAATGTAGATATAACTCATTTTCTTTAAATTTTTCTCACTATAAAACTTAAAATTATAAATCGATATGATATTTAATAACTAGAATTTTATGAACTGTTGTGTTTGCATCGTTTCTTTCAATAGGTTTTGGACATCCTCATGTAGACAAAAATGGGCTAGGAAGAGGAAGGTAAAATCAATTAGATGTATTGTAATTAATACATTTCCTTATTTTTGTAAGGGTTTGCAAGAAAATTCGTCCAAACCTTTATTTATGAAGAGATAATTTAGATTTTTCTAACATTTTAATCCGTATGTACTGTTCTTTAATAATAATAAATTAATTAAATTTATTTAAAATCATCAAATTTCTAAATTTTAAATATAATATTATATTTTTTAAATTTCTGATTGATTTCAAAACTAATGCTAACTAAATAATTAAAATATATTACAAATACATTTAAACACTATTTTGCTGTACTGCATTTAAATTTATACAAGAAAATAAAGTGTTGACTATTTATGATTATAAATAATAATTACAGGAATTTTTACTAGATATTTTACATTAGATATTTTTTGACCGTTATTATTTACCTTACAGCAAGATTTATATTGTTCACCTCGTGAATAAATATTTAGACCTATAAATAATGAATGCGTTTTTCAAAAAACCTTTTATAATTAATAATTTCATATTTAAAAAATATTATATAAATTTATAAAGTTTATTCTGGCATTTTCAACGGTACTTGGCGGAGCCGATCAGATCAGATCGTGGCACTTTTAGTGATAGTAGACGGAGCCGATAGATCGGCTCCTGTCACTAAAATTGTCAATGATTATTCTCGTGTGGTGAAAATAGAGATAAATGAATAGAATATAAATATTAATAATGTTCATTATTGTTTGCCTATGCAAGAAAATTTTTTATCGTAGAAAGAATAAATAATGGGTTTCTTTACCCAGGGTCTGCGGTCAGTTTATGGGACCTTTGTAATGAATAGTGTACCATTGTCAACTTTAAACATAGATCATCACTAACATTTTACAATACGAAGCTTCATCCAAAACATATTACCTTCCTAAAATATAATGACATTAAAACAAATATATAATTATTTTACGAGTGTTATATAGCTATTCAATAAATACAAACTATTCTACCCCTGATGGAACTCACTAAATTCTATTATATGCTAAAAATTTAGTGAAACTATGTGAATAGAATGCTATACAAATGGTTAAAAGTTGTTTAGAAATCTAATGACCTTTAATTAAATAATATGGCAATTTTAACTCTAGAGTTTATTTACAAGTTTTCAAATGATATAATAATAATGTTTAGGAAATGGCATTTAAATTTGTCGTCAAGGAAATTTTAAAAAATTGTAGCTAGCAAAAATGTATTCTTCTTTCGTAGATGAAAATAGAGTTCATACGTTACAAAATAAAAATGATGTTTATTTTTTCAAGGGTTGCGCGAGTTATTAAATAAAACTGTTTAAAAATGTAAAATATTAAATTATTTATAAATAGTTTTGAAAATAAACAAATTATACTACAGTGTGAAATGTCACAATAACCACATTTGCGTAGAGAAAGAATTAAAAATAATTCATGAAAGTCTTGCTTAGTACACTAAACTGGAACTCAAGACCTGATCTCCAAATTAAAGTTAGTTTAATATATTGCTTTAAATAATATGTATAGATTTCTTATAAATGTGTTTGATTTTTCCGTTACGATGGCAACTATACTTATAGGTTTGATTGATAACTCCTGAGCTACTATGCAGATTTACTTAAACATTTTGTGTGCGTTGAAGAGATACTTCCTTGGACCTACTGTGTGTTTCTGAACTTGTACATATATGTATATCTTTATATATATATATATAATGATAAGTAGTTCGTGAATACGGACAGTACCAGATGGTTAGTGGGTAAAAAAAGTAGAGAACACTCATTGCAAAAAATCATTTCTTCCCAAACAATTTGAGTAAATAGCCATTAAAGTTAGAAAGGGGTGATGTGGCAACGCTGTCCTGAAACTAACATCAAACGTACATGTTAGTTCACAGTAGGTGTTTGAGGGTTAATCTTCGCACGGCTATGCATTGCTCCAAACGGCTATAGATTTTGTGTGCACTTGTCGAAGTATGTTGACGTCAACTGTCCGTAACAACTGCATGGGTTCGTACCATAGTCCTCGGGTGATTGCGGTGGATCATCAGTACCCCTAATTTTGAAACGTGTAAGTAGGGATTCTCTAGCGTATTTCTCTCTTCTCACACACAATCTCGCAAACCCCTAATTTTGAAACTTCTGCGTTACGAAAACTGACGTCACACGATTAACTAACGAGCACCAGCCTCACACTGTGAGAGACAGGCCTTGTCTGATGAGTAGAGCATAAAATAACATAATAGATTCCACCCCCTTTTTCAGTTGCAGCTTTCTCAGAGTGATTTTGTTGAAATACACCAACTATTGTACAAAATAGGTTTACATAAAGAAAATAAATATGATTGCTTTATACACTTTATTCAATCCTTCAATAAAAATATTTGTTTGGGTGAGAATATAGTTATATATATTTTATTGTTTACAAGTTTAATTAACATTCAATTTGGCTGAGTCACTAGAGTCACGTTTCATAATCTAGAATTCGCATGTTCAATTCCTATTATCTCCATTGATTTTTTATTTTATCAGACTCTAAACTTTAATTTTAAATGATTGTATTAGTAAGCATATAATTTGTTTTAAATATTTTTATAGAGGGTATTTGAGCCTACTTAGATTAAATAATGTTCTTTAAAAATAATTTAACAAGGTAGTAAATTAAAAACTATACATTAATTTTGAAATGTTCTATGTAGGTGATTATTTAAAAATTAAATTAATGGGTTTTATGACATAAAAATGTACGCATTTAAAAATAAGCTAAGCAAGCTAATTTTATATTCTCAAAGGGTTGGTAGATTTATGTTTTAAAAATAGTTGCGAGGGTAAAATATATTACTGAATTCTAAATATTGACAAGTGATTTAAATACAGACAAAAAATTAAAATATGACAACAGAGGTGGGATAGAACTCGTGAATATCTGAGTTTCAGACAAGCACGCTAAAAAGTGAGCTAAAGTGTAATTGAGTGCAAGACGGTTTAACTTCTAGTCATGTAACCTGAGAAATTTTTGAGACAACAAGCTTAGATGCATACAACTGGAAGATGCTTACCTTATAAAACGAAACAAATCCTTTTACATGATGCAATCAACACAATAATAGTGTTTACTTTTAGTTACGTTTCTTGTATAGTGGGGTGTTGTGGCATCTTATCGCCTCAATCCTTTGGCACGTCATAGTTTTACAGTGTTGTCGGATTTAAAACTCATTCGCAAGCGAAACAACGCTACACAGACTCGCACGACAGTAAAAACCTTTCAAAATTAGCTCTGTTTTAGTACAGCCTGCAATTTGCGAGATTGTTCGCTATCCCAGTATTTTCGCAAGTTTCAAAATTAAGGGTTTAGGTGTTTACATCAGATCATGGAGATAACCCCAGAAGAAAAAATCGATTAGTTTGAGGTCAAGTGACCTTGGTTCCCATTCGAACCCTCACCCTAAATCCCCCAAGCCACATCCACTGGTGGGGTGGACTACATTAAGTAGTCACCACAATTGTGCCCCATAGTGTGCAAGGGCATTGTCTCATACTGATACCACAATCTCTGTCGCAGCAATGGTACGTCTTCCAGCCGCCCAGATAAAACCGTGTCAACGAACCGATGCTATCCGCGAGAATCCAAACAGTCTAGTATCAAATAGGGGCCCACAATCTCATCCCTAACAATACAGTCCCCTAACATTAACGTCACCCGGGGAAGTGATCCGGGTATAGCCGCGCCGCAGGTCCGGGTCGACTATCATATGTTCCCATGGGACATTGCCATATTTCAGTATTATGCGTGTGTGATATTCATTGCTGCTTACACAATACAGACCTCGCATCTCTGCTGATATCTAATGGCTAGTGACTTTGACATTTCAGGCACAGTGTTGCCACATCTCTCATCTCTAATTTTTCTTTTTAGCACAGCAGCTTATCGCCCATTTGTATTTTACGCTCATGAGCTATTTACGCTAATGGTTTTAGAGATTAGGAAGGTTATATTTAGAGGAAGGTATACGAATTTTCGTGGAAGTAAAGTGCAAAGCCAATCAGGGAAAACCACCCTCAATACACCCGATAAAGATTTGAACCTCAATTTCCCCGTCATCGGGAGTATAGTCTACTTTAAGAGTAGCGCGTTAGATGATGCGTCCACCAAAGCTGGACTCATTTCTATTTTTAATGTATTTTTTTATCAAAAGATATGGGAAGAACAGAGTTTGTACAGAGTTTTCTCCGATTATATTTACCCACCTAATAATGTGGTATTGTCCGTATCCGTGAATTATTAATCATCCTGTACATACGCCGTGATAGTAAATAATACGTTTCACTAATTTAATGATTCTAATATTCGCCTCAGAACTAATTTTTTTATACTCTAACATCCAAAAGAGATACCAGAAATAAGAAACATAAAACCTAGGAAATAAAGACCTATAAAAAATTCAAAAGCATTCTTTTAGTATCAAGCTTCACTACTGAATATAACTTTGTTCTTTCTTTTAAAAAAAGTTTTATTTACCTTGGCTTTCTGCCTTATTTTATTTAAGCCCCACAGAGCATATACTAAGATATTATTTTCCATTCCATTTAAAAATAAAATATGGTTCTCTTTTTATAAAACGTGTAAGTGGTGGTATTGTTGCCAAAACAAGAACGCTAACACATCAGGGCTAGCTTTCAAGATATACTAAAAAAAATTGTTACATCAGTAAGATAAGTCTTGTATAGAAATGTAAACCGTAGAACTTTGACATATTGCATCAATCGCTCGACCACTTGAACTATCCTAGCTATGAGTAGTTAACCTAAAATATTGGTTCATCTATACTCTATAGGCCTATCATCAATTATCTAAATCAAATAAGAATTAAAACATAAATCAATTATAGAACTTCTTTGTAATGTCTAAATTGCAATTTTTTTTTAAAAAGTTTGCTTTTAAAACAAAAATTTGTGATCTTAATATTATCTTCACAATCATATTAAATAGTCAAATTATAGCTTATACTAGTGTTATTGGTTGAAATATTGTTTTACTGACACTATATTCATAAACGGTCAGGTCGGGTTATTGGTTCAATAAAGTTAAAATATGTCTGTCTAATTTAAAATATTTATAGTCTCTAAGTGATCAAAATCTTGAAAATTAACATTTAGTTTATTTATTTAATATTTATTCTAATAATGTTTGAGTTAAAAGTCAATATAACATTAATTAACATATGATAATTACATTAAGCCTAGTAATAATTACATATATTATCTAATTTGCTTTAGTTTAAAAAACAATCCGACAAATTATAGTCTATATTAAAAAAAATAGTTTTCATTCCAAGAACAAAACACCATTAAAATTTAAATCCCCCCCCTTGAGACCAATCTAAAGATGAAATTGTTAAAGCTTTTGATACTAACATGATCAAGCTAATCCGGTGACACTTGAAATAATTGTTCTGGGTTATTAAATCAAACCCCCTTTTTTTCACTGCACTTCTCCCAGAAAGAATATTATGAATATTATGGTATCACGCCTTATACTTTTGACTGCATTGCCATTATTTATCCTCTTGACTAATAAACAAAAAGCTTCTAGAATTTATAGAATATAAATAAGTAAAAATGCAAACAAAATTGTTTAAGAAAACATACGATTATAACTATGTTTCGTAATCGTTAAATATTTATTTCAATGAACAATTTTTTATTAGAGTTAGTTTACCTACTCGGTTATAGACAATTTTGGGCATATATATTTGTTTTATCGATAATTTTAACTATAAACACGACTAGAAATAATGAAAGGTGAATAAACATCTTGTCACACAATCTCTGTTGACACACCATATTTAGTATTAGTTATTTTTACATGTAGCATGTTTCCCTTTTTGTTCGGGATATCGGCATACAGACATGAATGAAAAAAGAAGGGTCAAGGTTTAATTTAGACTAAAAGTACCCTTATATCCTTAGAGATAAATCTATAAAACGTTAACTCACGGTTGGAGTTAAAGCATACACCTTCCCATCGACGAACCAGGCTGGATTAGACAGACTCCATAGTCTGCGTACCCAGCAGTATTTGTGCTTGTGCGTATGCTAGTGATATTGTGCTATTTTCTTAATCATGGCGTCTTACTGCTCCCTACAAGTTACACGCTTGTAATAAATGATCATAATTCTAATGGGGTAGGAATGAATAAGGAAGCATTTTAGAGGTAATCTACTTATTTTTTGGTGTAAAGAGATTGGGAACATTTTATAGAACAATTATCCTCATTAGACACGACTTAATTTCAAACCATAATCTCTCCGTAATCAGCAGGTCAGTCTAACACGAGAGTGATGACTTAAACCATTCGGCCACTGAATTGGGTGATATTGTTGTTAATTAGTTGAACCCGTACGTGTTGGTAGTTCAATTAGAATATTAAATGGGATAGTATTTCTTGTAGAGGCACTTAGATATTACTGCGATATTATTATTATTATAATTAGCACCGCGTCTTACTACCCGTTCGGGTTATACGCACTTACGCTAATGTGCAATGGTAGGATGATTGTGAGATGAAATGGAGGACCTACAGTTTAACGTGGAATTCGAACCACGGTGGAGGCCTGGAATTCCTCACATTCACAAGTTGTGTTTAATACACATCTTGTCAGAGGTGAAGGAAGGGTTTGGCTTTCAGATAAATCTGTGCTGGGACCGAGGATTGAACCCCGGACCCCCAGCACAGAAGTCTGACACCTTACCCCTAGACCACCAGGTCACCTTACTGCGATATTAATATTAACCTTGGAGTGAGAGGTAAGTATGCCACTAAAGGGTTACTCCCTCCCTTCAGTCAGAGATAAGATTATATATGTCTATTATTATTATTATTATGTTATTATTTATTTATAAACCAATTAGAAATTTTATGGTAATACATTTATAGCCGAAGAAAATTAATTTGATGTTTTTAAAAGCAAGGTATCACATTATTATATCAGAGCAGACAAAGTTTATTCAGAATTCAAGTTATAGTTTGGATGATTGTCTGGAATTCTCATTTGTTAGATGTTGTTGATAAGAAGAGAATCTGTAAATTAAATAGAGTGGTTGTGTTTGGACTCAATGATCAGTATTTATTTAAATATATGTATTTTAACTTTGGTGTTAACTGATTGATGAGCATAGTGAGTGTGGAGTTTAAGTGGATGGGCCCATATTTGGGATCAATTATTATGTCATTAAGATTGAGTACGGGACTTGGTAACTTTGTTATATATGCCAAACCAATAGCATTTTACTCCTGAACCTTTTTTATAGAATAAAAGTAATTTGGAGTTGATATTCATGAAAAATAGCCAGATATTACTTAGTTAGTTGCTTGTATATTTCGAGAGCAATTTTCTGTTTTTAAATTATTAGTTCATTACTTTAGCTAGGTGACATTGTCCAGTTTTGAAAAATATTTATTTAAGGTATGAATTAATATATATATATATTTACTGCCATTATTTAATTCAGGCCTACTTATCTAATAATAAAACGAAACGGACTATTTATGGATTATGTTGTGTCAATAGATTTCAATGATATTTTAATATTTTAATCAAATAATATATAGCCAAATTTTAAATACCTTATATAATTCGTTTCAATGGCCTAGCAGAATAAATCTCTTAATTTTTGATGGAATGGTAAGGGTTCACATCCCAAAGAACACTGGAATTGGTTTTACTTACATGATTTCTGCTATAGACTCTCTATCTACGGATTACGCTAATGTGAGTGCATTTCATATAAGCTATCATACTCATTTTTGTCTTGAGTGTAAAAATATTACTTGTGTAAAACATACAAAAAATTTTTTTATTTAAAAACTAAATACAATATTAAATTATTTTAATATTGTATATTTTTTAAAAATTTAATATTGATTTATTCATTTTGAAATTATTGGTTGAGATTAAAAATGTTATGATTAAAAACATTGAATATAGATTGTCAGTCATATAACTACTAGCTTTTACTGTTTAATGAAAACCTTATTTTCTAATTGACATAACACGGGATTAGTTCATTAATATGACTTTACAACCACACACAACCTATAGCAATAAAAAGTTAAATGTTTTTATTCCGCTAAAAAAATTTTATTATTACATTAATTTGACCTGTATATTTAATAACCGAATTTCATGCTGGTGAAGAATCCGTATTGATTATTTGTCGTGAAATATGTTTGGATAGCAAAATAATGTCTACTCTGTTTCCCAAATGTTTATCCCCCTAAGTAATATTTTTAAACATAATAATCCTAAAACACTCTTGCCAGAGTTTTAAAATGCACCATTACGATTGAAATGTGAAACACGCGTTTTGAAGAGAATATAGAGCTTAGTTAAAATAAAATAAAAAACACTTTAAAAAATAAACCACGTAGAGAACATCACACACTTTTAAAATAGAAATGTTTTAAAAAGCACAAAACTTTTAAGTGAAACAAATGTTTCACATTAATACAATCGAATAGAGCAGAAACGGAACTAGAGTTTTTATAAATGTAATGGCCATTGAAATGAGTGATATCTGGCTTACAATTCGTTTACATTAATTGCCAACAGCTAAGTATCCCATGAAATCGTAGCCTCTACTGAGGAGATTTGGCCAGGACCCAGAGGACAAGGTTTGGACAGGACAGTCCGGTGCAGATATAATTGGAACATGCCCACCTGTCAAATCCCAGGAGATATTCCAACGACGTCAACTTGAGAGTCACCTACCCAGATAATTGAGACAAAAAAAGTTTTTAGAGATGTAAATAGCCCTTTGATACTTTTTTTTAGCACCGCGTTATACTACCAGTTCGTATTATTCACCTATATACTAATTAAACTAATTATTTAGGTATTAGTAAGATCAAATTTAAGGGAAGTTTAACTGCATTTGCTTGGAGAGGAGTGAAAAAACATTCAGGAAATACCACCCTCAATACACCTGACCGGGATTGAACTCTGATATTATTATTATTATTAGCACCGCGTCTTACTACCCGCTCGGGTTTACGCACTTACGCTAATGTGTAATGGTAGGGTGATAATGAGATGAAATGGAGGACCTACAGTTTAACGTGGAATCCGAACCACGGTGGAGGCCTGGCATTCCTCACATTCACAAGTCGTGATTAATACACATCTTGTCAGAGGTGAAGGAAGGGTTTGGCAATCAGATAAATCTGTGCCAGGACCGAGGATTGAACCCCGGACCCCCAGCACAGAAGTCTGACACCTTACCCCTAGATCGCCAGGTCACCCTGACTCTGATCTTCCCATCTTCCGTAGTCTAGACCATTGCGAGAGTAGCGCCGTAGACCATGTGGCCAAGAAACACTTAGTCATAATACCCGTTAGGGGTGTAGGCGTGCGAATACGTACTAATTACACTAATGTGTTAAGGTTGATGAAGTTTGAATAATACAAAATGTGTCCACATTTGCCTTAAGGGAGGGTGGAAAACCGTTTAAGAAGAAACCCTCAGTTAACCCTAATGTGAGTATATCCCCTAGCTCCCTATCATTGACAGTCCAGTATAATCTTATAGTGACGATATAGATTATTCGGCCACAGAAACGGGTATTTCAATTTTAAATGTTTCATATGGGCATTGCCTCGTCTTATCTTAGATTTAAGTAACAGGGAGCTCATTGTTCTAAACAAACCGGATTGTATCGCTGTATTTTTAATAAAATGGTTTCATGTACGCAAAAGCAGACAAATTTCCTCTAAATTCTACCATAATAGTTCTTATTCTATCTGTGTGAACATAGATAGTCTAGACGGATAGTTAAACTATGTGAAAATATTTTGCATCAAATAATTTTTCACTAAAATATTTTATTAGTGATGTTAAAATGTGTATTTATATCAAGCACATTTTACCTTGCGTTAACATAAATACACGTTTTATAAACTAACTTAGTTTAAAACATAAGCCGCACCCAGTTCATCAGATGTAAATTCATTATTTTTTAATTAAAAATCTCAATCTAACCTGCGATAGGTTTATCAACCAGGCCGGGACTCAATTCCGTGAACCTTAACTAAAACATTATTATATTTATGACATTATTTTCAATAACTATGTGCAATCAAAGAGGATGTGTCATTATAATGCTTTGTACCTTAACGCGATATAAAGTGTTTTTTTTTATTTTAAGTTTCCATATCACATATGTAATCTCATTCTTACTATATGTTTATATATATATTATATTATTATGTGATTAAAATTACAAGAATATTTATAGCACCTTTTTAAGACTGGTGATGATTAATTTGTTTTACTTTTTCCAGGAAGTTTTAGTAACCTTAGGGAATATACTCCTTTTATTTCCGATAATTTGGTAGAGATAAATAAAGTTTCATTTTATAATAAATATACCCACATTTGAGTGTGGTGAGAGAGCGAAACCAGTAAAAAAAACCATTCTCGGAAAACTTGGGAAGGGTTGGAACCTCAACCTCCTTGCTATTCTAAAACCAGGCTAGAAGAGTTTGACATTTATTCGGCATGCTCACCGATGTGAGATTGGTGATATTTAGTTGTTTAATAGCCACTATGAGTTAAATTCCAAACAATGACAGTTTGAAACATCAACATGATTAGTAATATCTAAATTAAAATCCATAACACGTTTGTCCGTGTTTTCTTTCAGAGGCTCTTTTCTTACTTCCCAGTGAACTAAAAGGTACAAATTCTTCTTGGAGTTTCCTGGGAATTCGATAGTGACGAGAAAAATCCTAAACCTGAAAATTTAAAAAGGGGGCTAAATCTGTGGCCCCAAAATGTCCCATTGCCCTCCTAATGGACAAAAAAAAGATCGAGTTGGTTCATTCACACTGAAATCTGATATTCAGGGATTCCAAACACTGTTAAATTCTACTTTTTTTTTTTCAAATTAGAGTCAGTTGACCATAGATCATTAGCTTAATGTTATCAAAAATCTCAATGATTATTATTTCCGGTTTAATTTTCAAGAGATTTTATAAGTGGGTGTTTTAAAGGGTGGTAAACAAAATTTTGTAACTGCAATGTAGATGTAATTGTAACATAAAGGTAAGTTGAAAGGAATGAAAATCAAAAAATGAGGTTCTGAAAAATGGTTGAAAAGTGTGTGTCTCAAAACTGCTAAATTGAAAGAAACAACGAGTTTCTATATAGTAGGCAATCTCAATTTTGTAGAGGTAGACTAAAAAACGTAAAAATAAAGAACCAAGTAATGATTTATCTTAAAGGGGAACCATAGCACTGATATTAGTGAGTTAAATATTCAAGGACAAGGTATCGCCTACACAGGAGTGACATAATAATGAGAATAATCTACTTCTTGTGGCATAGCTTGGTGAACCATGATGATCTTTGGGAAACCATGATGCTAGTTTATTCCGTATATCTTTATATTAGTCTATTATTTCCTTTAATTATTTAATAGTCATTTTAAATTAACAATAAGGCTATTCTATTATCTCAAATGCGCACAAGCTCCTTGGAGAAGAGAGGCTTAAATACCAGTTAGTCTATAAGCTTAAAAAAAAAAAGACGGTATTTATTTCAGAACCCGCACTGTTGGCCATCATGAATTTGTGTCTAATTTGAGTTGCTGGTGTCAGAGTTTGAGTTTAATCTCAGTTAGGTGAGTTGATAGAGATCTGTTTCTAAATAGTTTCCTATTCTTACTTTAGCAAATACGACTACATTTCTTCGAAATATCACCTTCATAATCCATTATCTATTAACTTGAATATACAGATGTCCCCAAATGATTAGTAAAACTCTGAAGATGATATATATATTTAAATATTCCAAAAATAAAAATAGATATCCTTTCTGTATGTCACATGGTGAAATGTGTCACACTAGTCTGATGCTAGAATTAATTTCCGATAATGTGTGTATCGGGGTTTGGATCACAAATGTGTGTATCAATAGTAGATTTCCTTAAATGGTTTCCACGCAAATATAGGCACATTTCTTCTAAAACTCTTCCTTATTCATCTCTCTCCCACTATCGTAATTTTTATACGCGTATTACCTGAACGGCTACTTAAACACACTGTAAACAATAATTTTAGTTTAATTAAATTAAATTTGTCTGTGAGAGGTTGCACTAACTTTATCAAAGAACAGCAATTCATGATGAAACAGCTACTCATCTTGAAGCTGTGTAGGAATTCATCACGAGGACGAAATCCATCCACGTAAAGAACGAACGACTTTCTGTTTGTCGAGCAAATTCTTAGCTCTATCTATAGAGAAGAGAATTATTTCCAAGAAGGACGTTTCCGATGTTATTTCAGTACAAATATCCCCGCGGTCTTAGAGCCAAGGAGGCTGATTAACAGGCCCGGGTTTTTAATAAATATATTTTTTAAATACATTAAAATGTAAACAAAAACTCGTAATGAATGCACACGACTAAATCAAACACGTACTTCACAGATGGTAACTAATATATACATTAAATATATAGGCGTTTACCTGAACTATTGTATTCTGATAAATATAATAATGATTTACAAATATACGCTTAAGAACTAATAACTACCCCCTCCCAACGCAGCTCTCAAGTTTAGTTACATTATCACCAGTAATGTGTGTTTTACAATCATACAGGTAAGATGGTACAGTCTTCATTACCTGTCTACATTCACTTCTCGTTACCACAAATAGCCTATGTAGTGAAAAAAGTTATAATGGATTATATTTGCATTGATAAAATACCGATAGTATTTTAAACATCTTTATTCAATACTAGCTTTTGCCCGCGGCTTCGCTCGCGTTAATGTATATTTTATCAATAAATTCAGGTTATCAATTGACACAGGGAATATGACAATAAAAACGATGAACATATTGAGGTTGTTAGTCATAGAGGTAGAGAAAAAGAGAAAAAAACAAACTACACAATATAAATCAGGATTAAGTGTAGGAGTAGAAAAGAATTAGTGGAGTGTGTGTTAGTAGAGTCATAGGTTATGCCTTGCCACAAATTGGAAGATCCTACCCCATCTTAAAATTTACTTACAGTTAATTAAAATCACTTATTTACTCTGCTTGTTCTTGACCGTTGCAATCATGGGAAGAGAATAGATCATTATTTTAGGACGCTCCTATATACTATGTATGTCCTTCCATTTGGCACAAATACATACAAATTCTGGGCATTGGACAAACGCAAACAGGCTATATATAGCTGGCCATGGGAAAAACATGGCATTTCCAAATGCGCCCCTGCTACCTGCAATGTTTGCCCTTGCGCTTTGTTAATAGTAATATCAAAACTAAGTTTGATTGGAAACCGGAGTCTTTTGAATTGAAATGGTAGGTCAGTGAGGATTATTGGGATTCGAGGTATGATTACACTTTTTCCTTTTCCCACACCTGTTAAAATGGTAGCACAGATTATATTTTGCCCTAATTGTGTAATTGAAGCCTCGTCCCATTACATAAACGGAATGCATCTAAATTTCGCATAAGCATAACTGGTACACCTAATTTCAATTGTAGTTTATGCAAGGGTACACCCGATAGCTCAAGAGAATTTAAAAACTCAGTGGGATATGAAGTACTCTGTTCTGTGTCCATGATTGTATCTATTGACAAATACTCCTTTATTTCTCCCTGCACCTCTTTCAAAATGTCAGTGTTGATTTTGTTAACGATTTCATATTTTGTGCAAGAATTGCTCTTGCACACAACCAATGATCACAATTTAAATTTAGTTGTAAGTCTGGATAAACTTTAGCAATGAGCTCCACATCATTTTCCACCAAATTACAGGATTCCCCTGTAAGTAAAATACAGCCTTCAGCATCCGTGTCCAAACGTCCATCGCCAATTTTCAATAGTGTCTCTGCGTAATGTCCTGAATCTACGTCATTATAAAGGTGGACTCTATATTATTTTTCACTTTAGCCCACAATCTTGATGACTTGAGACAGGCTTTGATTTCATCTGCATCTGTGCCCCTCTGGATTACTGGTAGAGTTTGTCCAGAAGTCACTAGCCAGTAAAACTACCATTCCTCCTTTCTCGCAAGTCCTGAAGATTTTGGTTTAACGCCTCTATAGCTTTTTTGTAGGACATCGTACTTTCGTCCCACACTAAAAGTTTACATTGTCGTAGCATCATACCTCGAGAGCTATTTTTTCTGAAATGAATAATACCAAACTTCTTACTACAATTTTGTCATTTACCATAACGGGGTGCACAGACAGAGCTTAATTAGCTGAATATAATCATTTTTAATCATTTTAAGATAGATGTGCCTAAAATAACTCGGGAACAGATTTTTATTCGGGATATCAGATTTTCTTCTGGGATACCGCAAGTCCCATTTTCTGTACTCCAGGCTACATGTTGCAATTAATTTATTCATATCAGTAGGCCAAGTTGTTAAGCAGGATGACTGTCTAACAGTTATTTTTTTCTATCCGTCAGGAACGGTACTTTTTTTTCTGGATGAATGGTACCCTATGTCCTTTTCTGTACCCATGACAACGTGTATGCGAGATTTCATGATGATCGGTCGAGTAGTTTAGGCGTGAAAGCGTAACAAACAATAACAAACAATAAAACAAACAAACTCACATTCACCTTTTTTCTAGATGAACGGTACACTATATCCTTTTCTGTACCCATGACAACGTGTATGCGAAATTTCATGATGATCGGTCGAGTAGTTTAGGCGTGAAAGCGTAACAAACAATAACAAACAATAAAACAAACAAACTCACAGTCGCATTTTTCTGGATGAAAGGTACCCTATGTCCTTTTCTGTACCCATGACAACGTGTATGTGAAATTTCATGATGATCGGTCGAGTAGTTTAGGCGTGAAAGCGTAACAAACAATAACAAACAAACTCACATTCACATTTTTTCTGGATGAAAGGTACCCTATATCCTTTTCTCTACCCATGACAACGTGTATGCGAAATTTCATGATGATCGATCGAGTAGCTTAGGCGTGAAAGCGTAACAAACAATCAAACAAACTCACATTCGCATTTATAATATTTAGGAAGGAAGGATAAAAGCTAAAAATTTACTCAAAAATAACACACACAAAAACTCTAAAATGATGCAAATCAATAAATATTACCTAAAAATACAAAATAGTATCCATACAAAACATTTCCACAACCAATATTTCATAAATATAATCTATTTGCATATTGTGATGTGATTTAAAAATAAAATGCTGACATGTCAGCATAATCCGGGCCTTTCTGATTAATAATTACTATTTTAAGGGAGAGGAGTTTGGAGGATCTGTTTGTATATAGACAAATACGTTTTAATTTTCCTAGAAAGATCCTTTATCTGACATTAAGAAAAGTTACTATTATTATTAGCATCGTTCGGGTTATACACACTTACGCTAATGTGTGATTGTGATTGTGATTGTGAGATGAAATGGAAGACCTACAGCTTAACGTGGGATCCGAACCATGGTGGAGGCCTGGCACTCCACACATTCACAAGTTGTGATTAATACAAGTCTTGTCAGAGGTGAAGGAAAGATTTGGCAATCAGATCATTTCCGTGCAGGGACCGAGGATTGAACCCCGGAGCCAGAAAAGTTACTAAAAGTTCCATCTGTTCATACGTCGAGTCTTCTACTCTGTATATGTTATTTTGATAGGCTATGTATAAAACCAGTATCTATAAATAATTATAATAAATCAATAATAAGTTATCAATTTTGGCTGCAATAAAATATTTATTATTTAAATTTTCTAAAAAAACATTTCTAGGAAAATTTGACTGCAGCTGAACTACGTTACAGTAATTCCGTAGTGGTAGGCACTTTAACTAGATATAAGGCTCATCTGGTGTGGTCATTTAGTGACAGGTCAAGGCTCGAATCCAGGTTCGGTTTACAGTAGTTTGTTTATCTAGGGTATTTTCTACTCTACCTCTACGTAAAGTCATATGGATTTATTATACTTTTCTGTCTTAATCCATAAACTCTTGATGTAGTTTATTGCAGATGATCAATACTGGTATTAAAATGTGCTGCTAAAGCAAAAGTAAACAAAATTAACATAATTTTGATAATCTGCTGAATATTATACATTTAAATTAATTTAACTATAGAACATTTTATTTATTCTATTCATTTAAAGTGTTTAACAACCACTTTTGGAACTGACTGATTAAATCAACACATGAGAATTTCTCTTAGCGAGAGCGAAAGGGCCTGCATATTTTGCAGGGAAAGGTATATTCATATAACTTTCAAGGTTCCTATACATACCTCAATCGACATGGGACCAACGGCCTTGCTTACCCTCCTAAGGAAGTTGTGCTACGGATTGTTATCTATCAAGAAAAATCCGTCAGCCCCAGCTGGGCTTGAACGTCGGGTAATGAGGCAAGCATTTTACCCCAAGACCATTGAGTTTGACAAATCTAGAATAAATGCAACAACAGTAATGGAATTTTTTAAATTACAACATATTAGGAGGATATCATCTAACTTGGGTATAGTTTTAAGCCATAAAATACTTGTCCAAGATGCTGAACTCATCCCAAGAAACCATTTTAAGTGGCTGTGTTTTAGGATAACTAGATCTAACCGCCGCGCCGCAATGATGGTACACCTGTTAAAGCCGTCAGTCTTACAATAAATAGGATTTTCATCGATTAGTGTATTGAGTTTAGAATAACGTTCGAATACACCGAATGGGTAGTTAATAAAACATTATTTTTCATTTAGGATCTGCTTTTTCTTCTTTAAGCTAGCCTGGGTGCAACTTATATTAATAAGTCATTCCGAAGGTTAATTCTTTAATAACCTTGCTGATACAAGTGATAGTAAAAATGAATTAAAGACCTGAGTTAAAGTGTTCATCTGTGTAGCTCCCTACAAAAAACATCGATCTTGAAAATAACTATCCTTAATTATAATATAGACTTATAAGTAGATTTTATAACTAAATGTTACATGTATTCAATTACCAAATATGAAAATTAAATTAAAAGTTTGATTTTAGTTTGTGTCGGAAAGATGATACAAACAAGCATAAATAGCAAAATAAGTTTATCTTGATTTATATGGCGTATGCCATAACCAAGATTCTTTGAAAGCGTTTAACTAATTCAGAAGTTATAGCTTCAAATATTAAGTAGGCGCTACATTAATATAAAATATATATTCACTAATATTTTACTTTGAAATGATAACAATACCAAAATATGAATTATAATTTGCACTGGAATAAAGTAGTTGGAGATTTATTTTCTTATCTAAAGAAATTATACAAATAAGATATAAATTTAGTTACTACAATAAAAGAAGAACTACACGAACTATTAAACAAATTGGTTATTTCGAGAATATAATATTCCCTCTGTAATATTTGTCTTATTTAAGTAATTATATGTCAGAGATTTGTACAAATTCACACTCCTGGAGTAGTAATGAGAAAGTTAAAATATAAATGAAATTAACTGGTTTATATGGATAAAAATAGTGAGATATTTATGTAAATTTACTTTAGAGGACCTTCCCAGATTATAACCCTGGCATCCATGTTTCCCGCAAAACAAACAAGATTAGAGATACATTATAATACGTGATGAGCCTATTGGGTCAAAATACAAAATAAGCGTCTATATATAGCGCTTTTCCGAGTATATTATATATGACAAATGGTCCCTGATAGTATATTTTTTATAATTAGAATTTTATCATGTCTTATTACTGGTTTGACCTATTTGCATTGTACACCTTGTATCTACATTAAAACACACTAAAGGGCTAGGCATTAATAGAATTGAATTTATTGGAAATGTATCCGCATTTTCATGGAGGTAGATAACAAAATTTATAGAAAAAATCCCTACATCAGAACGCTAATCTTCCATTAATTAGGCTTTCTTGATTATAATAATAATAATAATACGCTACTGAGGTAGAAATGAGGAAGGTTGAAATTGGAAGGAAATGTAGATGTTCAATTGATTGAAACGAGTAAGTGGAAAAACATTTGAGGAAGTAAAGCTTAGTGATCCAGCTGGGATTATAACCTCAGCCTACCAGATACATTAAGAATGACATAAGTCCACGTACACACCGCTCGCAACTATTTATTATGGTTCTGGGAAATATTTTATTGGTCTGTTTCTTGATACAGGAATTTCATATCATAACACTTAAACAATTTACCAATTAATTTAATTTGGAACAAATACACAATACTAATTACTCAAAACCAGAATTTATAATTATACTGTCTCAACGATGTAGCATATCCTCATAAGCTAAAAGCTTTAAATCGCTATTCCAATTTAGTATAAAACATGTTAATCTACCTTAAAAATATATGTCAATTATAATTAATACTAATTAGTATAGTTAGTACCAATTTACAAGACTTGCTCTAGTAATGATTCCACATTTCTTTCAAATCATAGTTTGATGGAAAGAAAATTATCAGTGGAGCTTAGTTTAGTATATACAAATTAAATTTCTATAGTTAGCTGCTAATACCAATTTCGGTGGTCGTATGGTCTAAGGTGTTACTCTAGAAATAGATTAGACTGCTGATGACAGGAAGATTGAGGTTCGAATTCCAGTCTGGTGAACTGAGAGTGGTATTTCCTAGAGTGTTTTACACTCTGCCTACACGAAAATATGGGTACATTTCCTCTAAATTCAAAATTCTTCATTCCTAAAACTTTAGCGTAATCATTAAATATACGTATGCTCCGAACAGGTAGTATGACGTGGTGACAAATAAAAAGCTACTGATTCGAGTTATCAGCGTAGGTACCATTATTAAAAACTATCTCTTGGTAGGTTCCATCTTCATTTGAGCTAAGCCTCTTTTGTTTTTCTATGTGTATCGACCCACGTGGATCGGTTTTAAGGCCGGTAACTCCTCACTTCCGAGTTTTGAAGAATCGGCTCTCAAAGTTGATGGATAGCGTGTAGAACCTTCTAACATACAAGATTGGCCAAGGTTTCAAACGCTTCACAGACTTTACATAGAAAGAGAAGCAAAGCATTTTATTACTAAACTTTTCTGTGTACTTCAAATAGAAGTCTAGAGTTCAGAAATTGGTATGCCCTAAGATGGTTCAAGTTGAAATCTGCTAGAGCTATCCGGTATGTATGGTTTGCGAAACTAGTTACGGTATCTTGCGAAAGGCTACGTTTAAAAGGGCCAGTACTAGCTTAAAGGCTAACCTTTAAATTTTATATTATAAATATACATAGATAATAGATCGTAAACTCATACATACATACATACATACATACATACATACATACATACATACAATCATACATACATAATCACGCCGTTTCCTTACGGGATAGGCAAAAATCTGTGCATACAGCTCAAAAAACAACTCCGTTCTTAATATATACTCACTAACTTTCTCCACTCTTCTCTAGCCTTGCATACTCCCTTCGCTTCAACAACATCCATACATTGAGTCATTTATACTATTTTATTCTTAAAAAATTTAGTGTTCTTCTTCACACATTCATCTATAACATTTAGCCACGTATTACATGATCTACCACTTTCTTTAGTTCCGTCCTCTCTATATTCATATATTTTCTTCATATCTTAATCCAAACTCATCCTATCAACAAGCTCAAATCAACCTAAGATGATTCTTTCAATTTTAACTCTTAGATTTCCATTCAATCCTCACTCCTTCAGCACCCATTCATTACTGACTCTGTCCATACGAGTTTTTCCACATACATTTCTTAACTATCTCACTCAATAGCATTCACCTTGCTCTTTGGTTTGTCCTGACAAACCCAAGCTTGCCATCCATAAAACAATGTTGGATTCAATACACTTTTGTATACTACCATTATTGCTTCTTTCAATACTACTTCATTCTTTGAAATATAGTCCACATACATCCAACTTCTTCTCAAGATGCATTCACCCGTCTTTCAATGTCACCATCTATCCTTCAATTTTTCTTATAAAACTTTATGCCAAAATTCTCAAAATTCTCTAACAGAGCTCTATTTATACTAATCTGGAAATTATTTTCTGATACGTCCTTATCAAAAATTATCAATCCATTCAAGAGATTTAATAAATTCTTCAAGTCACTTTCATTCTCAGCCATTAATACGGCATCATCTATATATAGCATAGCTCTCATTTCATATTGTTCATACGTTCACCATTCACGTTCTCTCAAACATCCCTCACACACTTATCGTTGAACAGACCATATAGACATAAAACAACCTTGTCTAACACTCTGTCCAATGTTAAACCATTCTTTCAAAGCTTCATCCACCGCAACACACCTTTGACCTCCATCAGACACAGCCAAAATTGCATTTACTAACCATACAACCACACCATACTCTCTCAGAACATTTAATAACATACTCTCACTCACACGTTCATACGATTTCTCCAGATCAACAAATGCACAATACAATTTATTCCCTACTCCCCTACATTTCCCAATCACTTGTTGCAATGCAAATATCTAGTTCATCCAACATTTATCTGGCATTAAAACACATTGAACACCCCGTATCTTGTTCGAGGTTCTTTCATGCAGCCTCTCAATCAAGACTCTCCTAAAAACTTTAACTGGAATAATCTAATTGCCCTATAATTCTTAAATTCACTTTTAATGCCTTTGAGTGTTTACAAAGAAACAATGACAACATTTTTCCAGTCATCAGGAACATCCGAAACCACAGCACACATATTGAACAACTCACACAATCTGGCAAGTTGTACCATGGCCCCACACATAAGCACTTCACTTGTGATCCTATCTACGCACGCAGATTTTCCATTATTTAACACTTTCATATATTTTAAATCACATCAGACTTGTACATTCTTTCAACATCATAATATTTTCTTTGTTTTCTGTTATTTTCAATACGTTTTCACCATACAATTGCTCAAATTACTCCCTCAATTGCTATCTTATATTGTTCTCATCCTAGATAATCTCACCACGTTCATTAAAAATTCCATAGGGATTCCCTTGCACTCCTTGTTTCGTTCTCTTTACCTACTTCCAGAATATATTATTTCCTTCAAAATCATTCTGCATTCTTCCTCATTTTTAATATCATTGGCTCTCTATTCTCCTTTACTACTTTCTTTGCATTCATCTTCTTCTCTTTGTATACGTACTACAACCTCTTATACTGTTTAACTCTTCAAATGAATCATTCGTTTGTATTCTTCTTCCTTTCTCTTACAGATTTTTTCACCTGTTCACTCCACAATTAATCTCTTTTTAAGATTTCCTCAATTGATGGGCCATTTAGTTTAACCTCAGCTACTCATCATAGCTTTGGTGTTCCAAGGATAGTAATATACAGTTTTATTTTAATAATTATTTTATAGTAGACCAGGTTACATAACTTGATCATACCCAAACCCATGAGGTTATTCACTACGTCCGGTAAGGATGATTTAACGATCGGTGTTAGTACATTTAGACACTGTACCTTAGTAAACCCGTTGCTTAATCTTACCATTAGCACGCTTACACTATTTCTATAAACCAGTATCCCTGCTATAGAGACTGTTTGTCAACCAGTTTAACACGAGTTCAACCGTTGATCAGTCTTACCCTGAGTGAGCTTGTAATGTTCTATAAACCAGTATCCCTGCTATAGAGACTGCCTTGTCAACCAGTTTAACACGAGTTCAACCGTTGATCAGTCTTACCCTGAATGAGCTTGTACTGTTCTATAAACTAGTATCCCTGCTATAGAGACTGCCTTGTCAGCCAGTTCAACACGAGTTTAACCGTTGATCAGTCTTACCCTGAGTGAGCTTGTACTGTTCTATAAACCAGTATCCCTGCTATAGAAACTGCCTTGTCAGCCAGTTGCCCGTGTCACTACCATTAGGAGATAAGTCTGTGCACCAACACACCCGTTGTCCAAATAAAGCTTGTTCAGTTAATATAATTAATTGAAACATTATGATTAGCTATCCAGCATATTTACGTTATTGTTTGTAATTTATTAATTGTATTTCTCTTTAGCATTGTTTCACAAAATACGATCGCCGATATTGATATTTCTTTAAGCATACGAGGTAGAGTAAAATTAACTTTATTAATTAGCAAATTTTTAGAATTTATAAGGTAAAATTTGGAAATTGTAAAGGCATTAAATAGGCTGAGCAAAGTGTTATTAATTATAAGAAAATAGATTTATTTTTAATTTCCATTTTGTTATCTAGGCGTTCGGGTTATACGGTTATGTTGCGCTAATGATTTCAGGGATAGGGAAGGTTACTTTTAGAGGAAGTGTACCTGAGTTTGCGTAGAGGGAGAGTAAAATACCACTTTGAGAATTCATGATTAAAAACTCGTTCGGGTGTAGTGAAGATGATTTTATTAAATGGTTAATCATTCTCTTCCTATGATAATGTGGGTACAATTCCTCTTAATACAATCTTACTCTTCCTTAACACAAAAGCGTAATTTATAAATATGAGTACAGGCCCAATAAGTAGCTAGACGTGACTAATGGGAAAATTAGACTTACAGGACTTACGTTTTCAAATTTATTACAGCTTTGGTACACCTTTGAATCATGAAATATTTATAGGGAAGCACTTTTGATTATCTTCACAAATATATTCAACTATCATAAGAATTTATTTATGTAGTTTTAAAGTTTTTTATTGTATACACACGCACACCTATCAGCTTGCTAGGTATAATATAGCATTTAAACAAATTAAAATAGCTTCCCCAATGAGTTTGACTGAATATACATCTGTAAAGTGGTCAAACTTAGTAAAACTAATGGATACCATGGATGTACGAATAGAGTAATGAGAAAAATACATCCAAACCTGCATGATAAGTAATATATCTGCTCGTAGTCAATGATGTAAATTAAATGGATACAATACTGCGTCCAAGAGCGTTTTACCCATTTGGATTGGTTGTAGCACTATAATAGCATTTTAGGTTTTGATAAACCAGCTTTTAATTTTCCGGTCTATTCCACAAAGCTTGTGTCTAGTCTTGATAAGCTCTGCTTTACAATATACTAGAATAACTATCATCGTATTTAATAATTTCTAAAATGTGGGTTTATACATGAACTGCTGTAATTTCTAGTAAAATGATTTTACAAATACGATTACGCATGTTCACTTTACATAACCACCATGTCTTTTTTTAAAACAATTATATTAAAATTAAATAGGTTTTATACAATGTGTGTGATAAATGTTGGCTATTGATTAAGCTATGAAAACATTTTATTTCTGATGTCAAAAATGCATGATATTTTTTATTTTAACACTATTTTAGTTAATTTATCAAATGTAAAAAAAACTACGTTAATATTCTCAACAGTTCCAATTGAATCTTTAATTTAGAGTAAGTTTTATACCCCAGAAACATTTCTACTCTCTAAACAAATGCCATTTGATAAAATTCATCTTGTTACAAATATGTATAACAAAATACACTAAGTTCTATGATTTATAAGGTTGCTAAATTTAGAAACAAATTGACAAAGGTCCATTTTGATCTAAAATTAGGTTCAATTCTAACATATATTGAAAGGATAGCCACTCTAAAAGTATATTACTGATAGGTTTATATTAAAAGGAGTTAAATTTTTAACCTGATGGGATTGGCTTTAAGGAAGAATATTAGAAAAGTTAAAATAATTAACCTGCGGGGGTAGTATTAAAACTTTTAAATGTATAAATCATATTTATTAATAATAGTACTTAATATAAAGTCTTAATAGAATTCACCCGGGTATATAACATTTCTGTTTATCCTATTTATAAAAGTTAAAGAAAAGGAATTAGACAATTAATATTGGAATCCACTTGTAGGCACAAAACAAATCAATCAGGAAACTATGATAAAAAAAAAGTATTTCTCTAATGCCATTCTGGTGGTGTGTGGGGTTTTCTATCTCATTAATTATGACTTTTGCCAAACCATACGTAAATCATTACTATTTATTTATTTATAACCAAAACACTATACGTTTAATCATAACTAGTTTATAAGACTGATAGTAGCTTATATTGATCTCAGATATGCTCTGGTCTGACCTACTTTCTCCCACCTTGAGTAATAATAAACTTGGGCTCCAACGGGATAAGACTCCACGAAGTCTGTCAGAAGTGGTCGAGCTACTCTAGAAGGTATTACGTGTTAGAGTTTCCACCAACACCCGGAGACCTGGTAGAACTAATCTGCTCTCACCACATCACTGAGAATAGAGCCTACACTGAAGACTTAGTGCATAGCAAATGCTTTTAACCCCACACTTCCAGAAATAGTTCTTCATTTACATTGACTCATAAACATACACTACACTACAGGGTGCCCAATTTGCACATTGCGCACCTGGTGGAGTATTATGTGTGAACCCGTGCAAGTATTTACTGTTAAATTATTGATTTCAGTTCCAACCACTATGGCACTATGGGATATGCTCCAACTGCCCAGTTTTCATTCGAGGGGTCCTTAATAAAATACAGAAATTAAAAAAATTAAAAGTGGTTAGCAATGATAAAATGTAGCTTTACAATTAGGGCTCGCTTTGCTCGTTGGGGGCTCCACCCCCAAACCACCGTTGAGTTTTCTTTGCAAGTGGATGTAAACTACAGTAGCCCCATGGCTTCTTTGGTGCTGACTGACAGTTCACAGCTGACTTCTGACAGTCAACATTTAGGTATATACCTAAATTTTGACTGTCAGAAGTGACAGCTGCTAAACACATGTTTTTTGCAGATCATATGATTCGGCGTAGGGATACATAATTTGGTTTGGTAGCTTTTAAAAGCCGTCAGCTGTCAGTCAGCACCAAAGAAGCCATGGGGCTACTGTAATGTAATTCCAGCTTGGTTTTGAACGATCCAAACTTAAAAATACCGGTATTGTAATGTATTTTTCACACATTATTTTAGTTTCTCCATGCTTTAAGTACATAGTAAGGGTCTATTCTAATCCCTTAAACTATTAATTTTCTATATGAGAAAGTGCGAAAGTGCGCATGCCATATGAAGCACTAATTCTTAAATTAACCTCAAGTGTAATCGTTAGAAGCAAAGTTATTGGATAGATATGCTGTTAATGATATGAGATATACGCAGATGACGCGTTACACCCAATATAAATCGCTGAGGGAACTCCAGGTCTTAAGGATAAAAATATTTATCTTAACTCTGTTACAAAATCTCCTCGCACACAGTTATGTCGGAAGGTGATGTTCTGGGGCAAGAAGGAGCTAATGATAACCTCGACTAACCAGCGTTGCCAAACTTGTCATACTTGAGGTGATATGAACACACGGAAACGATCGTATGACCAGGCTGTTTCCCTATAGTAGCATGCATCCCTCAGAGTATATCCAGTGTATGTATCGCCTCTCTAATATTAACGCTATTTGCTGCTTTTTACAGGATATTAAAACTTAAAATATTAACCAGTAAACAGATTTAAGATGCGTTCACATAGTATAATCTGTTCCCCTTGTGTAAACACCCCCTTAATTCAACGATGAATTAAGGCTGGTGCGCAACAACAACAACAAAAAAATTTTTTTTTTAAATTCAAAAGATAAAAATAAGACAATAATTGCAGAGGATCCGATAGGACTAACACAAAACAAATGGACAGTACACAGGTCCATTTGAGTTCTGCCTCCACGAACCCGCTCTACAAATATTTCATACACTAATTATTAGAAAAATTTCCCATCAATAGGTAAAAAAGGCTAAGTATGTAACATAAAAAAGGTAAACAGTACTAGGCATTTTATTCATATAAATTTCAGGTATTTTAAATATGGCACAAAAAAGGTATATATATATATATATATATATATATATAAACATTAGTATAAACTAACAATAATTTAAATTTTAAATAATCATCTCAAAAAAATCAATTGGTCAAGTCATATAACGACAAAAGTAAAACTTTAAAAGTATTAATACCTTTACCAAAAAAAATACTAACTCTAACAGCGGACTGAAGGTGCTAAGCCAATAAAAGCCAAATGGGCGATTTTACAACGCTAGCTTTAATATAGCCGCCATTTTAACTTTTTCTTATCCATCAAATTATAGAAGCAATTACGTAATGAAATGGACCAAAAAAATATTTACAAGTTCAAATTATAGTTTCCTATCCGGACAGACTATAAGTTTAAATTTCCAATACAAAGTTGGCTTTTCCATAATATGTACAAATATTTACCAAAACCCAGAAGGGGAGCTTGTCTACATTATTAAAAAAAAAAAATTATAACAAAAACATTCCAAGCCGAACAGGCTATAAATTTAACCATTAAGAAGATGACTTTTCCATTATATTACAAAATATTACTAGACAAAACCCAGAAGGGGCCTTCGTGTCTACAAAACAATAACAACGGTTCTATGTTACATTTTAAATGATTGTACTCGTTCATTAAATCTTTAAAAATTAAAAATTAGCCAAAAAAGAATTTTGGGATACATTTGCCGAAAGGGAATTTTATACCTTTTTTGTTCATCATGAACACCAATATGTGTTTCTGGAGGAAGTCCAGACAAGAGTGTGAAGCTCCATGTATCCTACATCAATATATATGCTAATATTCTAGCTCAGAGAGGGTGAAGAGGGGTACGCCAGAACAAAGGAGAATCACAACACATGACAAAGAGGGATGAAAGAGATAGAAGGTTGAAAAACAGTTGAGAAGAGTAGAGAAAGATCCAGACCAAAAGTTTCTATAGCACACTGACGTCTCGGGCACCATACGTCACACCATTTTCCCGTCATGCCTTGCGACGACTCACACTACGAACTTCATTCAGTTAGTCTAAGCACAAAGTTTATAGTGGAACGTAGTGAGGGAGGCCGGCTCGGGAGGCGCAATAACACAATACAACATAATGGGGCAAATGGTGAGTCCACTCTTGTTTATTTCACCAGTGTCTAGTCGTTGATTTAATTACTTCTTGGAGCGGTTATACCAATAAACGCTACACTTGAAAGTTAACTGTCTCACCTTGACCGATTACACTATTGCTTAATGTGTAGGCCTACATTATTGATAATAGCTTAAGCTATGTCAGAAAAAAAATCTGAGAACAGATTTAAACTTAGCATAAATTTTCCATTTGGAGGGACTGTAAAACACCTACCATTTGGCAAGTATAGGTTTGGTGCTTGCTTTTGTAAATTGTAAAACGTTAACCCTTATTATTTAAAAACACAACTTTTTAAACTTTCGTTTTCAAATGACAATAATTTTGAAATTATTGGAGTATTTTAACATTTTTTGTACTAGTTTATTCAAAAATTTTTGAAGTTTCCTAGGATAACAATAACTCAATATTGACCTTAGTGAAGATAAGGTCCTTTTTCTTGTGAGCAGTCACATATTATGTACGTGCCAGAAAACCTTATAAATTTTCCTACCTTGCAGTTTTTGTTTAGTGACTTTAAAAATATTACAAGGACCTTGACTTCAGAATAAAGAACGAATCTCATTTATAGATGTAGGTTATACAAAACGTACATGTATAGCGAAATAAATAGGCATAACTTGCTTAATTTTTGGCAATAAGAACTAAAAATTTCATCGCCACATGTGTATATAAATATTCAACCTATTCCTCTCTTGAGCTAGTTTGATCTAGTATACAAATAGATATACTTTTTAATTTAGGTATTTGAAAATGAATTTGATTCTTACGTTCTTTGGTGGAAAATGATGTTTCTCTTTTCAAAATTTTCTTATATCAGTGTTCCTAGTTCTTAATACCATAGAGTAAGTAACAGTGTATATTATTTTATTTATGATATTTGGTGTAATGCTTTATACAACAATGTATATACCTATTATTTCGTTTCACAAATCTAATGAGTTTTTAGTAAATGTCTATTTTAAGATAAAGGTGAGATAAAGTCTGTGTGGTGCACCGTACCATTTATTTCACAAAGTCTAGTTTCATGGCGCTGCAAATATGCTTAAAAGTCATTTAAACGTAGCTTATGTCACATTTTCACAATATTTTTTTATTAATCAAACTAAAACTATGGTATTGGGCTGCTAAAAAAATAGAAATTTTGGAATATTTTGACTTAATTTTGACGTGAACGATATTTTGAAATAATGTTTCGTAGAATTAAATATTGCGTTAGAACTGAACGTCTGCGCGGTATTTTATCGCTTACCTAGGCGGCCCCCTTAAGAAACATTAGCTCTACTCATAGTTATGAAATATGTTTAGTGTTTGACGCATAAAAAACAAATGATATGTGAAGCCATGTCCTGGGAATATTAAATCATCTTTATTCCCTCTTTTCATGCACGGGTGGTAAAGTGGAAAAATATGTCGGTCTCCTCTTTCTGGTATATTACTAATTGTGAGGTTGGCATTCTAGTCCCAGCTGTGTGCAATGTGGTGATTTTTCTACATGGTTTCCCATCTTCCCTTGTATCAAATATGGGTACATTGCTTTCAAGTTCTATTACCTTCATCCCTACACTATTGGTATAATTATCCTGATATCCCGGAATGGTAGTAAGGTGTAGCTTACTGGGAGAATACACATTCATATTAAATTTAATGAAAAGAGATCTGCTCAAGTGGCCACATGGACTAAGGTGTCACTCTCGTTTGGACTAGAATTGCGACGACAAGGATATTAGGGTTAAAATCCTGGTCTGGTGTACTCAGTGGTTTTCCATAATAGTTTTCCACATTCCCTCCGTGCATATGCGGGTACACTTTATCTAAGTTCAACCTTATTCACCCCTATAACATTAGCGTAATTAGTACATAGTACATTAGTATAAGAGAAGGGTGAAAGTCAAGATGCCCTAACTAGCATGAAAAGAAGATATTTTAAGATTATATAGAATTTTTAGTTGGCCTAAGCTAAGCTAATAACCTATATATTTAATTCCTGACTCTTTATAATATGATTGCTAGTGATATTTAAAATATTTACTTTAAAATATCTTAGTGAAATTAACATAAATATTAATTTTAGAAGTCATCTATACTTTTTTTTTATACTATTGCATATGTATTTTGATGTGGTTTAAATTAAAAATTTGATATTAAAGTAAATATATCTAAATAATTATTGCACTCGGCTTCTCATCTGTTCTTTCAAACGTTGAATACTTTTTTATGTTATTTTTTTAATACTTTGCAAAAAAGAAATATCACATATCGATAGGCTTGCCAGATTTCTGAAATGTTCAACCGGGACACCGGAATGCCGAAATTTAAACATTTTATTTCTTACATGTTAATATTTATATATAAGTTACTTAAGTAAGAAGAAACACTTTGATTGAAGAATAAAAATTTGAACTATATTTACATGTACTTTTTATTGGCTAGGACCTCTTTTAGAAAGTCTTTTTTGGTTTTAATCTTGTTGTAAAAATCTTCACAAGCTAATCCGATATTAATTTTACATGTCATCAAGCCTTGAACCGTAGATTCCTTCATTAAACCCCTATCATCAGTCCATGCGTTGTTCATCAACGAAAATACTCTCTCAACTGTTGCAGATGTCCCAGGTAAGCAGAAGGCATACTCAACAATCTTGATCAGATTGGGGGCTTCTATGTGATTCTCCTTGAAGTGACCAAACAGCCTTAGCCATTTTTCTTCACTTGAAATAATCACATCTCTAGTAGTCTCTTCTTGCCTCCATTGCTCCCAATTTGACTGCAAATATTCCTTAGAAAGCACAAGTTCGTCAAACAGCTGATCATTGTTTATTTTCATATCGGGTACATCAAGACTGCTATTAATAATTTCAGCAGAAGTTTCGGCGTCTTCCCAATCAACAGCATTGGTTTTGGTCAGATTGACCCATGACAACTGTTTAACGTTTCCAAAACTATTCTCCCAGAGGTCCAAGTATGCAATGCATCTTTCATAAATGCCATCATATTCTTCTTTCACTCTGTTACGGACTTGCTCATATAGATTCCTGTAGATGTTCTTTGCGCCCATAGAGATAAAGTTTGAAGCCTTTCTTTCTGTCGGGTTTCTTTTGAGATCTTTATGAGCTTCAGCAACCTCAAAAGCTGTAGTGTTATCTTTTTTCCATTCCCAGGATGGCCTTGTTAAACAGTGCAAGCTGTCCGTGAACAAACAACAAGTAGAGCTCGCCCGTTGAATCAGTAAATAACTTTTTTTATTGTTGATGAGCACATTTCTTGGTCTAAAAAAAACGCTTTCAGACCTTCAAAAATCTGTAAAATTCTTTCCAGAGCGGGCATCATTGATAGAAACCGGGTGTTCCCGTGTTGAATGAGTTTACGGTACTGTATCTCGGCATATTCACAAAATTCTTTTAGTTTAGTTACACAGACTGTGTATATGTGGAAGTATTTATAAATCTTCACCAGTAAGGCCTCAATATCGATTGGGAGACTGTCTACTGCAGTTTGCACACAGTTGTGCACAATGTGTGATCCACATCCGATTCCATTGATTTCCCGTCCTAGGTTAGTCTTGAGTCGATGGAAAACATTGTTTTTCCCTGCTCTTTTCACACCACCAAAGTTATTGTTGCAGTTATCTCCCCAAAAGCCAACTACTTTGTTGTTCAAATCGTTTTGCAACAGGACAGAGCATAAGTGATTTGTAAGAATTTCAGATGTTTCATTCGCCACAGATTTGAAATCTAACAACTTTACTTGCACACCAGAATTAGGATTAAAGTAGCGCACAACAATTGGCACAAGTTTTATATCCTTTCTATTTGATGAATCCATATTTACAGATACGTAGTTTGACTTGGTCAAGTCTTCGTTAAGCTCTTCTTGAGCTAAAGAGCTATGACATTTAAAACTATTGCCTCACACTTAGTTTTTCCGAGTGGGAATTTAAGTTCAAAAAACTTAGAAATTAGTTTTGATGAACAAGAAGTCGAATTGAAACTTAGGCTATGGTTTTCTGTGTGGTAAGCAAATGTCGCCTCTTTCGCTGCTAAGTCTAAGTTATTGTCATTAGAACTCGCAGTCTTAAAAAAACTTGTCAGTTTTGATGAGCTAGCAGCACATGCTAAACTCTTTTTGTGTTTACTCGACTGCAAATGATCTTTTATATCGGATCGATCACCGTGAGCAACCGAAAACTCAGAATTACAATGTGAACATTTAACTCTATCGTCTTGATGTTGATTACCAGTACCAGTACATACCTTCTTCAAAAAAGGGAATTCATTCTGTAAATCCTCGGTGAATTTACACGACCGTTTTGGCATTTTAACAGAGAACGCATAAACTTTCACTTAAAACATAAATAAAACAGCGCTAGCTCACTAACACAACAGGCACCGCCGACGGGGACTGACAACTGACTGACTTATCTCAATCGCAAGCGGCTAGCGCCGAGGTGGGCGAGTCCAACGTTATTGCACACGAGGGGGTGTAGTGTGTAGCGAAATTTCTTCTGGCGCTAAAGTTACACCCCTTGGTGCCCAATATTGGACTCGCCCGGAAAGCGGGACGGCGAGACAAGACGATACGATGACAATATTATTAGCAGACCATCACTCTTCCATAGTTTTCACTTTTCATACAGTACAGTGAAATAAATGACAAAATATTTATCCTAAATAATCCTTCACAATTAATTATTTTTTGACTTTTTGCTCATCTATTATAAGAACTATAATCAAATTTAATTTTTACCGGGACGTGAAGTAAACCGGCCGGGACACCGGGACTTTGTCTGAAAACCGGGACTGTCCCGGTCAAACCGGGACGTCTGGCAAGCCTACATATCGATCCACTCTTATTTATTTTTTTATATTGCATACCAAAGTGCACGCGTCTAAAAGGAACAATTACGTTTATATATTTTACTTCTACTGGTTTTCTCCTCGTAGAGATTTCGAGAATAAAGGCCATCCCGATGTTATTTTGTTTTCATTGTGTTTTGTAGCGCATGCGCTGACACATAATATGTTCTGTGCACAGCTGTGGGGCAATCCCTCAGCAGTCACAGACTTCAGACGGCGGTTGATGTCACAGGCCAGGCGTACCGTGTAAATTTAAAAGCTGAGGGTGGCAGGCAAATTAATTATCTAGGTTAAGAACCGTATAACTCACTCGTCCTCAGACTAAACAGTCTCGAATTGTAGGAACGTAAGGATACATACCTAGGCCACTAAAATATTTCAGATCAGTTCATCACTTCTTACTCCCTCCCCCTTACCTACGTCTTTCCTGTAAAAAAATCGGACAAAATATGCATTAACAGCTTATGTTACAAGGAAAAAATAATATATTATGGTTGGTAGTTACCTATTTGTTGCCCTGAAAGCCTGTTCTGTTCTGACTACTTGGGCCGCACAAGCTAGAACCAGGTCGGTGTCGTATAAATAGCGAGACGAGTGAGAGAAGAGCTCTTCTTTTACTTTGTGCTTCTTATGAGCCGTCGTCACGACAGGGGTTGGTGCAGTTTGGGGGGGAAGAGATAATTATTGAGGCGTTCCTCAGATACTAGAAGATGTGTCTGGTTCTTTTTCTACTCCATCCTCCTCTAAACATAGCTGTTTTGTCTGCTGCTCATACTATCTCATATTCTAGCTATCTATATTACCAGCTATCTCTGTTGCTTTTACTATCTCATACTATAGCCATATATATTATCAGTTATCTCTGTTGCTCCTCTTATCGTATTATTTCTCTCATAAGATAGCGCTCGCTATCTATTATCTTCCTCTTCCGTCATATCTTCTCACACAAGCTCCTTCCAATGAGTCTCTTATCTCATCCTCTTGATCCTAATGTGATTTTGGTTGGATTTTTACCAGTCATGTCACACCTTTTATGCCTGATGTTCTCCTTTTACTCTATCTTCTAGATCATCTGGATCTGCTATGGGTATTATTTTAATAATTTGTCTTCCCTTAATTTCTGTCACATAATTTAGTAGTACATTAAAAAAATTTCTTATTTTTCCTAGACCCATAGAAATTATGAAAAATATGCAAACTAATTATATACTGAATCTTATATTAGCTATTTATAATAAAGGAACTGAGCCTTTGCCTCCTAGATTCGCATTATTCTTTATATTCATAAATGTTACCACTTTTCACAGACTTGTTTTGTCGGTTTATATTATTATATCATCTTTCTCTTCATACTCAAGCTTTATCTATTTAGCTTCCTAATCCTTATTTCATATCCCACATCAGTTCAATAGGTTTATCTTCGTATCTTACGCCCATACTCACACCTTTCTTCTATCTTAGATCTTCCTAGGCTATCCCCTTCCTTTCTCATCCCATTCCTCTCTTGTTTGATAGGGTTGTCTGTATTCCTATTTCATTCCCTTTCATCATATCTTCTTTATCATATATGTTATTTATATATTTCTTTTTAGCTAATCATAATCATTGCTCACTTGTTATTCCTGTTTTATTTCAAATTGATTCCCTCACTTATATATTTAGTTCTTGGTTTATCTTACTAAATATTTCATATATCACACATTGACTTTTTATGTTCCTAGCCCACTTTCTTCATCCATCCCTATATTATGTTTTTTAAAATTATAATCCTATTCCCTTACTCCCCCAATTCCTCAGTTTACTTGCTTTCATATATAATCTCCTTCCTCATGTACTAGCATTGTTTGTTTGCCTTTCTAGCTAGATTTGTTCATCCCACACAATTTATATTGGTTTATCTATCTATCTTGTGGTAAAAAATAATCTAAATAAATAATTTTTAATTTTTTTAGATGTGAATAAATAAATTATATATATATATATATATTGTTGGACGCCAAACACCAACACATTTTATTTTCTTAGATATGTAGTTTTTTTAAGTAAACTTATCTCCAGAAACTACTCAGCGGTAAGACGAAAACCCTTTCTCTCAAGACCCCTGGACTTCACCTAAAGTTTTAACTTAAGTTGGACACTTACGATAATAGACTGCATATTTTCCTGGAGCAGAAAATTGTTCTTGACACGAACATTCAAACTACTGAAACTATCTATAAATGGAACGCAACGTTCAAAATACAATGAACATTGATATTATAAATAAATAAAAAATTACTCAATGAAATTAATAGTTTGTTTGTAATTATCATTGAAGAGAAAAATAATATTATAATATTTAGCACCGCGTCTTACTACCCGTTCGGGTTATACGCTAAGTACTAATTACGCTAATGGATTAGGAATGGGTAAGGTTGAATTTAAAGGAAGTGAACCCGCATTTGCGTGGAGGGAGAGTGGAAAACCATTTAGGAAAAACCACCCCCAGTTCACCCGACCGAGATTCGAACTCGATCTCCCGTCCTCAGCGGTAGAGCTCAACACGATTGGCGCGTTAGCCAACTACGCCACCGAGGCGGGTTGAAGAGAAAAAACTTTTAAATTAACCCTACCTAGTAAGGCATGCCTCCTATGTTATAAAATTAATAAAAGTATTGTTAATCATTACTTAAAAATTTTAAGATTCTCACTTGAATTGTGATGACAAAATAATAGCTATTAATTATGAGTCATAAATATTCTTTTGGATGAAATAAGAGCAGGTTTGGAATATTTGTATAGCATGTTAAAATAATGAGTTCTTCAAAAATATAATTTCAACTCCTAGCAACAAGATGATGATAGATAATGAATTTGGTCTCGCCCAATAATGTAGACTGATGATCTCTGGTAGAAAGTCTATTTTCTTTCTTTTTAGTGACTTATATTTTATAATATCTTCATGAAAACTCACGTTTATCCTTCCTTGAAGGTCAGTCCTTACTTTTGACGCAGATTTTATTGCCGAAAGTGAAAATTAACCACATAAATTTCAATATTAAAGGACGGCCCGAATTGGGTATTTCCTTATCTTTTTTACTCTTTTTTTGTGAGTCAACAAAACAAAAACCATTAGGAATCCACAAACTTTTTTCATAATTTCCGGCCTAGGAGAAAATTATTTGCCGATATTTAGAACAAAAAATAGCTTAACTCTTTAGACAGTGAAAATAGCTTAATATTATAATTTGACAAATAAACATAAATCATCTTTAAAATTAATTTAAATTTTGCACCAAAAATCCAAAAGAGAATAATAATCTATTCCGATATGGATAATTAGTTCTTCAAATGACAGCCAGATGTTATAAGCGTCCAAGAACATAAAGTAAATTAAGATCATAAAAGTTCCGAAATAAACCACTCTCTAAAGCAGATAGCGTTAAAATCAGTTAAAAAAAAAGCATTGTGGGTTGGCAGTTTATGAATCAAAATAAAGAAAGAAAACTTAGTATAGTGAAATAAAGGTAAGTATACATACAGATATAATATATTTATATTTTAATTGTAGATGAATATTTAATATTAGAAACTTTAGGAGTTGTGATTGAAATTTTAAAAAATCCAGTAAAGTTGTTTAGGTGTTTACGTATTTGAGGGACTGAATCAACCGACTATTAAATATATAGTATAAGTAATTCTTTTATTAAAAATAACATCACAAGCTTAACCGATTCTTCACACACTACTTATGTTTATATTCATATATCTTCTTTAATTCACACAAGCTCTATCCATTGATCCTCTCATCTTATTTACTTATTCACATTCTAGCTATCACTCTGTTTGTGATACAATCTTATTCTCCTACACACATCAAAGCTATATCTACTTGACTTCTTCTTATCTCAAAAAATAAAACTAACTTTCCTTGTTTCTGCTTATGTTTTGTTATCTCTTTTACACTTGTGTTTGTTTGTATTCCAACCAAACCTGACCAACTATCTTTCAATTTTTTTTAAAATTTTTCTTACATTTGTTTTGTATGTTTATCTTCTTATCTCAACTTCACAAAACCACCCATTTGTTTTTCTTTCTATATATATTGTAAGCATATAACCGATAATGTATTAGGACGTGGTGCTTATATATATATTATCTTGTAATCGTTATCAAACTCATGTTCCCACTTAAACCTCTCTTAATCCTTAATATTGGTTTGATATATCTTCCCTAGTATCAAAGACAAATGCACAACTATTAGTGACCAAAATAACTACGTCACTTTGTATTAAAACTTTCAAATAATTAATATTTGAGCAAATGAGACATTAATTTTACTTCAAAATCTAAAAGGGTTTTACTAACCTCTAGTGGTATCTACTTTGTCCATGACAATGTCATGGAAATGGTGAGAAGCTAGTTTGGATGAAGTTTGTTATATCCCGAGTAGTTTTTAGAATAATTTGGTATTCATGAATAAATGCATTGTATATAATACTTATTTATTTTTACGATCAATGGCAGTTTCATAGTTTTATTGTTTCATTTACTCTCTCATCAAATAATTTAAATGGAAATTGAAAGTAGTACTTCACCCATCATCATAATAATCCACGCTTATTTTTAAATCATCTTAGGCATCTCACGTTATTACTTGTATATACTTAAAATATTAGCATTACATAGGGAAACTCAATTAAATCTGCGTATGCTTGCTCCTGCATGAATCTAAAGAGACGATAAAATATTTCAATTTAAATTTAGTGAATTGTGTATTCATTTGTGAACTGACCGTCCCTCTAATTATGGATCCTTATACTATGTAAAAGTGACTCAATTTTTATCTTGGACGCAGACTCTTTCGTTTTGTTACTAAATTATTACAAATTATGATATCTTGTATTTAAAAAATATTTGCATGGCATTGAAACACCTTAAATCTTCGACATTACCAAACCAATCTTTGTATAAATTAATCTTTAGTTAAATAAATTAAACCATCAGATATAAATACATACAATATGTATGTCTGGGCTACATCACTCGTCACTCAGTTTGTGGAAAGATTCTCTATCAGTACTCAGGTACCGTACCGTATTGTTTTGAAATATTATTATTGAAACGGTTGGTTAAAGAATAGAAGCATGTTGATTAAGTTATACTTTTTATACACACACCTCTTCTTTAATTTTAACAATGATCAAATATCGATAGAATTGACATTTTTCAATAGAAAATTGCCGGCTTCATAGCAAAAAATAAGAAAACGTAACAATTAATAAACATCTATACATTATTTTAGAAGAGGTGTTGAAAATATTATATAAAAATTTCACTAGTTCTTGAGAAAACTAATATTTCAAACGTTTGATTTTTCCGCAAGACTTGTTCGGTAGCTAGCACAATCTACATTTTTCGTGATCCATCTGTTTTTGTTGGCGCTGGAAGAATAATTTGGTCGGTTGTGAAGCCACGCCACGCCTTTCACCCTTCACACCCACCATCCCACAAAATAGGTTTTAGACTTGCACTCGACAGGGCCAAGGGCCTTAATAACTCTAAACAAATTCCCAATTGAATAAAATGACTAACTTATCTATAACATGTGACATAAAGTGAGCACACAACACTCGTCTAATACTGACGTGGCGTGTGTCCAATTTCATATTGTTGTGCCAGTTCAATGGATTCTGACTCGTATGTTTACAGTGTTATAACCCAAGATAAACGACCCATGGTGTAATAGTCTGTGCACCTGACTACGAGCCTACGGGTCCCGGGTTGGATTCCTGTTTGTTACCTTGGGCAATTTTTCCTTAAGGCAAATGATCCCACGTTCAAAAGTGTTTGGTTGGTTAGGCTTACGTTAGGTTTAAGACTCACACCGGATACACAACCTCATATTATCACATTCACACCACATCCAAGTACCCGTTAAGGCTATATGCATGTTTTAACTACGCTAATAGAATAGTTAAAGGGTGGTAGAATTTAAAAGGAAATGTACCCGAATTTTGTATGCATGGAGATTAAAAAATCGATTAAAAAATTATAAGTACTTTGACCAGGATTAGAACACTCAATTTAAAGTCAATGGACACGTATTTGCGTGGAGGGAGAGTGAAAAACAATTTAGTAAAAAACCCTCAGTGCACCTCAGTGCACCTTCAGGATCAAACCTCAATCTCCCCAGGTTCGGCAGTCTGATATTATTTAAGAACGTAGTTTACCAGTTTCACGTAAACCTTGAAACTGATATGATAAATAAATTTAAAAGCTATTATTTAGTGGATCTTTTTAGATTGATATATTTAAAATTATTTGTCTTCAGAGAAAAAAATCAAGGTTCCACAAGTATAAATGGCTTCGTCTGAAGACATATCTATGTCTCCCATCGAGTTGGATTTATTATTGCTACGAAAACAATCTCATCCTTCTATACTTAAATTTAAGCTGTCTCTATAAAAACCAGCTAATTTATTCCTTAAAAATATGAAACGAAAAATTTCATTAAAAAAACTGTTTCAACCATGATATTTATCGCTGCTCTATTGCGTACTTATTTATTTTATTGGTGACGTCAGTCATGTGACTGTCATAACAATCGCAACCCTAACTAGCCTGTTGTAAATTAATTTCAAAGCAGGTTTGTACTCGAACTGTAAACAATTCGAGGGATATCGTTTGATGTTTTGGCGCTTCCAGTGATAATTGTGTCGCATACAAATGTGTGGTTTCATTGCAACTGGTTCCAAGTACGCCGTGAGGTAATCTTATTGTTTTATTGCTCCGTGGTTACCGTACCCTCTTTAGTAGACTAGGTGTACACTTTGATGTGTGCCTGCTTCTAGTAATTGGTGTGCCTTAACAGGGTAATATACCAAATATGAGATCTACTAAGAAGATTATTTTCCTTTACCATAAATAAAAAAAAATTTAAATCGTGAAAATTGTCATTTTGAGATAAATGAAGAATTTGGACGTTTAATGTTCTCCCGAAACAACAAACCAGTTTAATACAATTTTGTTTATTTACATTTTTATATTTGTCCTTGGGGCTACAGCCATCAAGGTTTAATACAATCAACTCAATAATGGTTTTTGTATTTTATATGCTGATATCCAGGTGGCCCACGGAAAATAACCCGCCTCCTATATCCAGCAGGCGCCTCACTCTGAATTGGAGAGTTCAATCCTCCACTCTGAACGTGGATAAGTATAAGCCTTAGACAGCATTCACTGGCTCATTCTTCATGTCACAATATGGGTGGAAGGTGAGTGACCTCCTCCAATTCATAGTGAGGTGCCTGCTGGATATAGGAGGCGGGCTACTTTTCCAGGGCCACCCTGTATTATATATAGGAATGCTATTTACGTTGATTCTTACCCTCAAATTGGGTGTAGTTTACTAATGACTATTTATAAAATCTCTAATTACTTTTAATTGGCTATAGTGATTTGATTCCAAACTTGTATCTATGAAAGTTTAGAATAAAATGTAAATAAGGTAACTTTCTTAAAAACCTATCAATTGGAAGAGTACCGATAGCTGATTTAAATTATCTTGTTACACTTTAAATATACTCAGAGAGCATCCCCGTCGATTATGACAGACCATTTATCGGCTGTAGGGTTGATATTATTACTAATTACTGGTCAGTTCCAAAATCCCACTGTGTTCAGGGCAGTTTCAGCTATTTCAATTATCATTAATGTAGATTCAAATAGAGTAAAAAGTTATTTATCATGAACTTCTCTCGAGGGGTTGAACTATTGTAAAGCTGAGTAGCGGTGTATCCATCTTGAAATCTCTCGTTATTTGAGATGTGGTTTTCTTTCCCAAATATGGTTTATTTTGAAAGTATAGAGTTGTGCCTATATGATAAACAATTCATTACTTTAAAGGTTTTATAATTTTAAAATTCCTTTTTAAATGTTTAACTATAATAAATAGTAAATATTTATAAGCATGGTGAACATTGTTTTAGCGATTTAGGAGCTAAGAAACTGCTTTTACCTCATATTAATTACCGCTATACAGGTTTAAAGTAGATGGAGGCCTTGATAAAACCAACTAATCTAAAGTATTTGGATCTTCCTCAATGCATGTTGTTATGATACTTTTTCAGAACTCCCTTTCTGGCCGCTAAATTAGTGAAGGTATAGACTAGGTATTCTCATTCACGTAGAATTACTCTCTGAAAGGTTTTTCCTACAATACCTATATATAATAGCTTTCTGGTAGGAAAAGGCCTTTAGAAGTCATTCCTACGTGAACAGACTTTACTAAATGATTACACTTTGATGTCGTTGAGTTCATAGATATCAATCTATCGCAGATTATGCCTACACCGTTGATATCCTGAATTAATAATGTTAATTTTAACATAATACACTTTATTAGGTAACTTATAGGTTGAGTATATCTTGAATACTTAGCAACACAGTATTGGCACTATATTATGCTTGAAATCCTCCCACAATTGTTGCACCCGGGCGTCCCACGGTTCGCCCGAGTACCCCCGATTCGCTAACACGAGTGCCCGTTTTTCTCGGTCCCACCTATTTAAAACCTCGGTTGGACCGCTAAAAACTGGTCATTACCTTCCCACCCTTCCTCAACTTGTTTGAATTTTCACCAATGGGAAACTTAGCAAATTCAAACTGCGAAGAAAGTACTCGAAGATACATTTGTTTCCCCTTCCTGACGGTTAGGCCACGACTCAGGTTCATCATCTGGTTGACCCCCTCTCCTTTCACCCAGGAAGAGGAGATAAATCAACGGTCGTTCTCTCCACAATTCAAATATTACCGACAAAAATGTCCTTCTCAATGTAAGTATGGCATAACCAAGTTTAATCTCTAAGTCATCCCATTTTAAAATTAATAATATATTTACTAATCATATATATTTAAAGAGTATTGTTTATTATTATTATTAGTTACATATGTGTTTGTGTATGTATAAATATATTTAGTAGTATACTGTATATAATTAAGAACTTTGTAATCGAGCACTTTCTTTGTAGAAACATGAAATTGTTCTAACTCAAGTCCATGTGTACACAGTCGACAAATTGTTTAGTTAATTTCTCGTCGTTACCATTATGATTTGCAAGTGCACAGCAACAGATTAAAGACAAAACCATCGAGTCGTTTATGCATGTGTTCCCAAGGCACAGATTTGTTGCTATGAAAATAAAAAAAAACTCCATAAGCTTCTACTACGTCCAATATTATCATGGAGGTAGTAGAAGTAGGTGCTATATTTTCTCTTGTAGTCTGGAATTAAAAAAAAAACAATTTTGGCTTCATCCCATTTACAGTGAAAGACTTCACTTGTAAAGTTTTATTTAAAAAGTTTTAACGCTATAGGAAATATCACAATATTTTTCCCACTATAGAATGCGTGTTTCCATTTTGGACGAAATTTTGTCTCTAGTTGGACCGTCTTATGTTCGGAACTGATATATCAAGGGACCTAGTTGTTAAAATTAAACTTATTTTTAAATAAGAAACTTAGATTTGTAATAGATTTACTCTTAAACTATAGAGATAATGAAATAATATACTTTTTTGGACATTTGACTATTATTTTACAGATTTTGTACAGGTATTTTTTTTTTTTTTAGATTTGTTTGAATACATTTGACACTATCATGGTTATACTTCCCATTTTAAACTTAATTTGAAAAAGTTTAATATTCAATCAAAAATATCTTAGTAATTTATAGCAAAGAAAATATTCTTTGTTAATATTCATAAATGTTGTTATCCATCGATAACGTGTCGGCCATTTATTGTGATGGATTAATGGTTGACAATGATACCACGAGCAAGAGACATGGACTCTTCTAGCGGTGAAGTTATCATTGTGTAAAAATGATGATTATATCAGTGATGAGTTGGGCATTCCGCAAGTTTGAAAAATAACTACGATCAGTTCCACAAAGTTTTCCCTCATATAGTGTTCTGTTTGATAGATTGAATGAAGTTGCATAGCTTTATTTACTGAGGTTGTTTAGCAACTCGTTAAACTCAACTTAAAGACGTCCTTTTAAGAATGAACCACTAGCTACAGAGCCTTAATATAAAAAAATTGTTAAGACTACATTTTTCTCTAACTAAGATCTATTGTTTCAGGAACGCTAGAAATATAAAATTTAAAAATAAATAAATGAACAGCTTTAGTTGAATAATTAAAATAACACTCATTGATAAGGATTTTAACACTATCAATATCTTTGTGAGAATATTATTAGAAAAAATGTTTTGTCAGTTTCCGCTACTCTTTAAATTAGGGTAGAAAATATACAATTAAAATAAACGGAGGAAATAGTGAACAAACCTTCTCATATCTGTATGTAGCCTACAATCTATAGCTCCTTCATTGATTAGAATTTTAAAAGTTAAATCTAAACAGTCTGAGTTTCCTAGGAATCCCATTAACTTAATTGAAAACTGTAAACACATGTAGCCACTGTAGTTATAAAAAATATTACATGTGTGTTAACATTATTAGCTCGTTCAGTAAATAGCTAAATGTAATATCAAATATTAATCCATAATTAATATTGGAAGCATTTGATAACATTTTAGATGGACTATATAATTAATTCAAAAAATACATCTCTAGAATGCCAAATCTTAGTGGCTTTCATTTAACGTTGGGGGTCCAAAGTGGGCTTTCTATAAAAACCAGAATCCTCTAATTTTTCTAAAGATTATTTAAAGTGTGGTTAAGAGCGCGTCTATAACACGGATATGACCCTAACATAAGTAATAATAATCTCGAACAAAGCGTTTCATCGTGGTACAATTTTTGATTATACTTTAAGAAGATAGTTGAATTGATGCTAGAGAAATAAGTTTTTCCATAGTTTAAAAACACAACTAAATTGAAAGTTAAAAAGCTAATTTCGTTTTAAAATGATTAATACCCAATTTAACTTTATTAAAAGGAACAATTCAGATACTAGCAGTTTGCTAGGTTTTTGGTTTGAACGAAGATTTGTTCTTACTATTACGATTAATTGACCGTGATATGCCCTCTTAATTAGAGTACACCCCATTTGTATGTTTTTATAAATGCCAGAATGGATGTGATTGCCTATATCAATAAATTTTAATATATGATGTCATGCAATTAATTGTAAAGACATTTTGCTAGTGCCACTTCATTTCATTTTGACATAAGCTTGTAAACATGATACAGCTTTCGTTCACCGGTTCAATACGTACTGTTTACCCTAGTACCCCCTCCATTCCCCTCTTTATTGAAAGAGAAGGACTGATGTTAACAAAGGGTGTTTATTCATGATATTGAATACTTTAAAAAATAAAGAGCATTCTTTCAAACCTTTACTTTCAAGACTTATTTTAGTGAAAATTATTTCCAAAGTTACTATTAAACATTGAATTATGATGAATCATTATTTCCAAGGTTACTATTCAATTTATTTTAATATGAATTCTTTTCTTAGTTACTATTCAAGCACTAATGATTAGTAGAGGTACTATTCAAGCACTAATGATTATCAGAGGTACTATTCAAGCACTAATGATTAGCAGAGGTACTATTCAAGCACTAATGATTAGCAGATGTACTATTCAATAATAATTATTATTTTATCTCCTAATTGGGTATACATATTGAAGTTAGAATTTAGTTATATGTGTCCTCATATGTATGTAGGAAGAGTGAAAAAAGTTACTGGGATTCGGTCTCCAGTCCATGGTAGCTGGAATCCAGACAATACCAGACTAACGTATTTATTCATTGACCAGCAATGTGGGTCTTTTCAATATGTTTGTAATACTTAAAACCTCTTGACATAACATATTCAGTAACAGTAATCTTATTTCAATAGAAAAATATTTAAATATACCTCATACAAGTAACACAGATACACTCAACTTTATTTGCTTGATATATATTTTATTTTGTCCTTACAAGCGTTCTTAAATAAGGCTGGATATAGAAAAATTAAGTAAAAAAAAATTAAAAAAGAAAAGGAGCTATCCCAATTCTTATATTTTATCATAACTTATTTGCATGAATAAAAACTTTAAAACATATTTCCAGATAAAAAAACAATCAAAAGATTATAGTTTTCCAAAATACACATACACAATGTATATATATATATATAATCACTACACACAAACCAAATAGATACTTAATTTCACTTTGACTATGTATGTTTATTCTTTATTAAATTTATACTATACTTTATTTTGTAATAAAATAACAATTCAAGAATGGTTTTCTGTAATGCTTTTAAATACTTAAGTAACATTTTATTATTCTATTTTCTTTGATAAAAATATATGTTTTAACAATTTTTCCTTTGGCACAGGGCACTGGTTTATATATCTTTTGTGCGAGCGTTAGTATACAGTGGTTGGCAGTCTTTATAATATCGCAATCATTACTAACGCTAAAAGATAAATTCCCTCTTGATCATGATGTATAAGCTCAAACCAAATGGGGCACTGTTAACAAAACATCTAGCAACACGAAGCACCACGTAAACATAATCCATTGATGGGCTAATCGATTAACTCAATTTGAATGGTATGTTACACCCTCTCTCCAACCTTTCCTTACGACCACAGATAACTTAAGGGAAGGGGAGGGTAGCAATCTACATACATACAAAAAGGGAAATTAAATGCAGATTAAATAACATTACTATAAACGGCTTATTCAAAGCAAAAACAAAGCAGAATTCTTTACATGGTCTCAATGATCGTACTGAGTTCTGTGGAAAATCAAAATAGAAATAAACAGTCATTTCGCGCAGTTAACTAGAGAGAAACTTTCCTCATACTTGACATATCTTACAATCAGATGGGCTAGTCTTGAAGAGACAAACAACCCATAGTGATGATAAGAGTACATTAATAAAACTTGTAAAGTTTATATAAGGGCCTTATGGGCATTATTACATTGTTCCAAAGGCCTCTGATTTATTACAACCAATGCAGACTTTAACAAATTTAATAATAAATATAAAGTATATTTATTAGACATTTTAAAATACGCGAGAGTTTGGCTAACAGACTTTAGTCAAACTCCCGCGGGACTATCTGACCTATACTTTAAGTTTTGAAACTTTCATTTACTTGTGAGCTCAAAGTAAATAAACTACTATAAACAAAGCCTAGTGAAAACATTTGAACAATGTCTTATTATAAAATTAATCACTAATTTAATTTTATCTGTAAAATATTTACGTTACAAAGTTAAAATTAATATATATTCATCACAACAAAAGAAATCAAAACAATAATTAGCAACACTATTTCAAAATGAAATATTTATAAACGTGTTCAACACACATTTATCTAATAGTTGTGGTTATCTAAAAGATCAAGAAAAACAGTTGACTCTAGCGCCCAAGTGGCGACAGACACAAAAATAGAGTCTCATATTAAAGTTTAAAGTTCTGGTAAAAAAAATAACTGTGCAAAAAAATCACAACGCCCAAACATGGCTTACACATAAAGTTAAAGATTAATTTTAGAGTTCAATATATACGTTGCCATAGTTTACGTCCGTAATTTATCAAGGTTTATCCTGACATAGTCCTGGTCTGAAGACTATGTTCCTCCGTCTAGTCTCGTTTGAATAGTCATCTTTACAATACGTTTTCATCACTTTAAATAGGGTTTTTCATTGCTGGGATTCAAGGTGAGGGGAAAGAACAATTTTGTCGTTGGCGTTGTTCTAGAAGCAATGGAACGTCACGTAGCTTTGTTGTTGTTGTTGCCCCATCCTTCTTCTAGAGCAGTTGTTCTGCCATCGGATGTTGTTTCCGTAGTATATGATTCTCCCATCAGAGGGCAGGTGGGTAGTATTCCATTGGTTGAGGTTAGTTCGGCATGGTCTTCTTCAGTGTTGATATCGACAACGACTGTAGGGATCTCGTGGCTCACGTGGTCAAATCCCCGTTCTCGGCTTCTACCCGGTGTTGCTCGTCTAGGTGGTTGCTCTAACCACAAGATAGATTGGGTAAGTACATGAACAGTGTATTCTACTATTCTATTGAATTGACATTGAATATTGATTAGAATTATCTATTACATTGTATCAAATTACGAGAACTACAATAGAGAAATGTACTATTGTAGGGATTAGATTATTTTTGAATATTATTTGGAGCGGGTAGTATGAAATTAAAGGCTAGTTATATGTGAAGGGTTGGAATGGGGGTGAGTTCTATTGTAACACAATGTTACAGGTAAAAGTAGACCAAAAATTTTATAAATTTGTTTGAAATCTGCGAAGTATTAATTATTTTACTGTCTAATAACAAGCGAGATTTTAGTTTTATCTGATATTCATTAATAAAAGTTAAAAATATATAATTACATAAATAATATGTATGTACGTATGAGTGGGTGAGTGTGTGTGTGGTGGTGTGTGTGTGTTTGTGTAGATAAAATCAATGTACCCATCTTAAAATATTTAGAAACCAAAAGATTATCATAATTTTTGACCTCAAATGAGACAAAATGTTAAATCTTAGAAAAATTAGTTATAACAATTGTATATGGAAAGGGATGAATGAATTATAGAATTATATAAAATAAAACTTTGTCAAATAGAAATAAAAACCATTAGCTTTAATTTGTACTTGCGTTGGTTGGAATCACGTAACAAAGTGATTGTTGACAACAAATTAATGAAAATTTGAAGAATGCATGTTGTCTACATTAAAAACAAGTGATCTATTTTAATGAAGGCGTCGGCATGGTGCTTAATTTTCATACTAAATTCATTATTTTTTAATGTATGAATTCAAAGTGATTAACTAGTTATCATATTCTGAAAATTGAAAAATGACACCTGGACACGGGAATCTAACCAGGGATCTTTGGCTTAGTACGCCAATGCTCGAGTTAGTTAACTTGAAACAGCACAACATATCAAATGCCGATAAAATACAAATTTTCAAATCCAAACCTTCATACTAGGTTATAGGTACTTACGCATTAATAACGAGACACAAACTTCTTAAAGAATCGCTAATAATCACTAAGTATTTACTAGCTCGTATTTAAGGAGCAACGGTAGCAATAATAAATATAACATACTTAAGATGATAAACTCAATTAGAAAATGATCAGGTACAAACTATTTTCTCCACAAGGTAGTAGTAGTTTTAGAATATATTCCTTGACAAGGATGAGTAGGATTCCAGGATATCTAGGAAATAAACATCTGAAGAATTCCTAACTAGGACTTCCTGGTTACATAGCCGCATTTACAAATGGCTCAAGCTATCTAACAATAGACTAAATAAACGAGACTAAAGTACAAAAAGTTTCAAAGTTTAAAAGAGCCTTAAGTGCACTGAACACACATGTCAACAATATAACGCAAGCACCCTCTGATTTCTCGTTGATTCCTCCAGAGTTGCGCACCTCGCACGGTAGACAACCTATAGTAAACAAAGCTTGAATGAAGTTTATGACCCAATTAGGTCGCGCAATTATGCCGAGAATTCCCTACCATCCCATCAACCATCAACAGTACACAGTCTGTTACATAATAAAACCATTTGTATGGAGCACCTGACAGCTCCTAATAAGAGTCAGAATGACATATTAGGCCCAACTGACGTGACAGTCAATACGGACTAGATAATTCTAAGCAATTAACATTACTGGTAACAATCTCTGGCAAGATAGGCTAAAAAAAAGGTTATTTAAGTAAACATTATAAAACTCTAAGTGTACCAAACAAAATAGGCCTTTGTAGTAAGTGCACAACTAACATTTATTGCTCAGTGAGTTGATATTACATTTTGCTGGTCCTGTCTGCGGGCTACTGGAGTGACGAACGGGTCCACCATCTTGTTCCTGTAGTAGGTTGGTCGAGCAGTTGAAGAGCTTCCACTTAGCTCCTAGAGCGTATGATAGAAAAATACAACGTATTTCTTGAGGACGCCAGCAGATATATTTGATTATGATCCGGTATCAGAGGGATGATGATAAGGAGACAAGGGGGGGGATACCTGGCTACCAGAAGACAATTCCAGAACCATGCTTCATAGGTTGACCGGCAACCGCGCCAGTGGTCGAGAACCCAGTCAGGTGATGGTTGTTTGAAGTCGAGCCAGTCAAATAGACTAGTATGTGACGGGCGCGTTTAATCTTCAGTCAACAGTCAACATCCACGCTTGTGCTAATGAGTGAAAACGACAAATCATAAGGTGATTGTGCAATTTTACGAGAGTTTATCTGATTAAAGCCTATTTATTTGTGTGGGATAAAGCGATTAGCCCATCATAACAACATAACAGATGCTATCCTGAAAGAACTGAGAAAAGATTATGTATATGAGACAAAGCCACAGGATAATGCAGTGATAACTTGATAGTTTTGTGAACCAAAGTAATACAAAGTACCTATATACTTACATTCGTAGAACTATACTAATACTTTTTAATTGTGTTAAAAGTTTTAACGTATAGCGCCTGGAGAACCAAGCTGTGCAAGCATGCATGTACAGCAAGTTGCATAGGAGCTAGGCACGCGACACTGCACATGTAATAATGGCAAGCACTTTCTGTGATGTAGGATCGTTAATAATGACCCTTAGAACATATTCGCATTTCTAGATGGACTGGTGTGTTGTTTCCTATTAAATGTGGGATTTTCTTTTGCCATGCTCCAAGATGTCAAGGTGTGTAGTACTGCGCGCCTAACTCCTATGTAGCCTGTTGTACACGCAAGCTTGAGCAGCTCTGCTCTCCCGGAACCGTATGCCGAAACTTTGTACACAATTTAATGGTATTAGCATAGTTTTGCGGATATAAGTGTATATAGATTTTGTATTATTTTTGGTTCAAACAAACTATATGTGCAGATTGGATTTGAGTTTCTGTACACACTGTATAATAATACCAAGAATTTGGTAATGGTGAGGGATGAGCAAGGGGAACATTCTCATCCAGACAGATCTACGTTCTAAGAGCGTAGCAATGTCATTGGGTTACCTCAATCACGTGGGACTACTTTATTTATTATTTATTTGAGATATTTAACATGAAATCTCTGAACTGACTAGTTATATCAGCACACGAGAATTTCTATGAGTGAGAGCGAAAGACCTACCATTTTTACATACCTTCCAGGATTATTGTACATACCACAATTGACATGGGACCGAAGGCTTTACTTCCCCTTCAAAAGAAGTTATGCTGAGCCTTTTTATCGCTCAAGAAAAATACATTGACCCTGGCTGGGTTTGAACCCATGAAAATGGGGCCCTAAGGCGAGCTCGTTGCCCTAAGATCACCAAGGCCAACAGGGGAGACAACTTTGTCTTTCTTAAAAGGGAATGCAAAATGGACTATGAAAAATAAATACCCACGGTGATCATTTATAAGCACATATAATGTATATTATATAACCTTGTTTAATAATATAAATGGATACAGTTGATGCATTTTATCATGAAAAATGTTAATAGTAAGGATTCCATATTATATGTCTGGTACTAAAAATTAACAATCAAATTTAAAAATGAGTATATATGTTTATATAGACTGCCCTGACATAGAGAAATTAATACAATTTTTGGAATTAGCACATAAATTCCCTTTAGAACTAGTCACTTTTGTCCCGGAGGTATGATTTTTTTAGTGATATTTGAATGATTTAATTCATGGCTATAATATCAATTTAATTTATTTTTATTTGATTGGACCTATATTTAAAATAGTTTATTACATTTTAATTGACTAAAAATAGTCTAGTTCTAAGGAAATAAAATAAGAAATGGACACACATTTTATACAAGTTTTATAAAATTATAGAATTTTTTTGGTGGTAGTTATGTGCTTTAAAACTATTCCGGAGGGGAAGGAAACAACTTTGCATGTGTGGTTAGCGTAGAAGGAAGGCGTGGGAATCACTTTAGGCGCTGAACGGTTGTAGTAACTTTTCCCCGTGGTGCGTCCGCCGGCAAAGGTAGATTACATATTCATCACAGGATCGACTGCCCTTGCACGCGAGAGGATCGATAACTCGTTACTTAGAGAGATACCTCGACTGTGATTGTGTGGATTCCATCGTCGATCCAATATTAAGGAGGACTGGAAGAAATAATACAGGATGATCCAAAAGTCACGCAACCCTGTTTTTCCAAGGGTATTTCTCGCAGAAGAACATGGAAAATGAACGTGTTATTTATATGTATGGCAACATTTTAATGTTGGCCGGGTGTTGTGCAGGCCGTATGACCTTGAGACATACACTAGGTCTAGCCAGTTGAGCTACAGCATTCGAAAGTGTAAGATGAGTTCTACACGAGCAGAATGAGTATTAATTTTTTATTTTTTTATTTAGCACCGCGTCTTACTACCCGTTCGGGTTATAGGCTTAAGTACTAATTACGCTAATGGATTAGGAATTGGAGGGTTGAATTTAGAGGAAGTGAACCCGCATTTGCGTGGAGGGAGAGTGGAAAACCATTTAGGAAAAACCACCCCCAGTTCACCCGACCGAGATTCGAACCTCGATCTCCCCGTCCTCAGCGGTCGAGCTCAACACGACTAGCGCGTTAGCCAACTACGCCACCGAGGCGGTGAGTATTAATTTTGGGACATTATTTTAATGTCAATTGGTACATGGAATGCCAACAACGGTTTGTGCGTAGATTTTCAGAAACACGCGTGCCAAATAAATCAACAATATGCCGAATTGATGGTGCAAAATATAAGTTTTTTTCTTTGGGTTACGTGACTTTTGGATCATCCTGTATAAGAATCTATTTTTCAGTCACGTCTCAATGTGTACCACACAAGTCACAATGTGTTGGACAATATAGCTTTCATTCTTAACTCATATATATTTGGAAGTCGTTTAGAAAAGCTAGATGGGACTTGTATATGTATAACTATTCTCTAAGTAATCATATGCCACAACGTAGATACTAATAACCTAGGGTGCTCACTAAATGCTAGTTGTAACTTTGAATTATGTTAGAAAGTATAATAATATAGGTGTTCATAATGTGTTAGTCTCGAAGAAAAATGACAACTTTAATTTTTAGCATGTTTTCAACTCTATTCGGCTACCTAAATGTATTTACTCTGGTAAGGTAGAAGTTAGCTAGCTTTAATTTATAGTAAATGTGTTCGCATCTACTTAGAGAGCTTGAATTCAATTAGGAAATACCACCTTTGTACATCCTAGGATAAAAGGAGGAAGGTCAAACCCCATCCACCCCGTCACCGAAATATCAAACCTTATTAAAAGAATCAAATAGCTTAAGCTATTATTTATACTTTTAGTGAGGATTACTCTATCTAGATATATTCTGAAAATTGAGAAATGACACCTGTACACGGGAAATGAACCCGGGACGTTTGTCTTAGTACGTCAATGCTCTACCCACTGAGCTATCCAGGATTCGTCCCGTGCCAAGGGTCATTCTTCATTCATATTTTAAGGCAGAGCTTATGATGGACGTGCGGAAATCGTCGGCTACAAGTGTTTGATTATATTAATATCACGAGCTATCAGATAACGCATCCATCTTCGACTCAGTAGCTGGCTTTTTGCTGCCATTTGTACATTTATTATAATTGTACGGGACTGCATATTAAGAATCAAATAGCCAAAACTATTATTTATGCTTTTAGTGAGGATTACTCCATCTAGATATCATATTCTGAAAATTGAAAAATGACACCTGGACACGGGAATCGAACCCGGGACGTTTGGCTCAGGACGTCAATACTCTTCCCACTGAACTATCCAGGATTCGTCCCGTACTCAGGGTCATTCTTCACTCATTCGTCCATTATAGGCTCTGCCTTAAAATATGAGTGAAGAATGACCCTCGGCACGGGACGAATCCTGGATAGCTCAGTGGTTAGACAATTGACGTACTAAGCCAAACGTCCCGGGTTCGATTTCCCTGTTCAGGTGTCATTTTTCAATTTTCAGACTAATTAAAGGAGCTGGATGTTTGATCCCCGGACCTACCTGTGCAGGTCATTATAATAATGAAACTATGATACGAGATCGTGGCTTAGAACATAGCCACAACAATTAACATTTTGTTGTCAACACAGCTCAGAGGATCAACATTATTAATATAATTTATATTTATTTCATGTTTATCATATTGGATATTATTCTTTTAAATTTCTTGATTTGATTAAATAAGGCACCTTCTTATTTCTCTAAAAGTTGACTGTCTTTTAGTCTGTACTTTACTTTTGTCAAATGCAAAATCAAATTTGTTGTGTGGCTTAAAGTTCCATCACCTTTAACGTTTTACAATCTGAGAGAGTCATTGAAAGGAAATTTATCACTGCCTGCTATAATTAATTATGTTAAACCTTTTTTTATAAGAATAGAGATAGATATAATTTGAAAACTTTTAGGGCTTCCAACTCTCTTCTTGTGAAAACTCCTATAACGATGCTTTTTTTGTTTTTTAAATTTTAATAACGCAATTTCATATCAATCTGCTCTTGAACATGTGAAAATTTTGAATCCTATCATGCCTCTCTTCATCCTAAAATATGTTTCACAATTAGCTCTCGTAAACAGCTCATCCTTCATAGCCTTTTATAAGCAGTACTAACTATAGATTATCATAATTTGATTCTTAGTTTAAAAGGAAAACAAGTCTTGGAGAGTTATTTAAAGAACAACTTTAACACTAAGTAATCTAAGTTGTTGTTTTTTGCTGTAGACTATTTCATAAATTACTATGACTGTAGAGTAAATTTATATTCTTGTTTTACCCTCTTTATTGTAATCACTTGGTTATTCAGATAATATATTTCTTATTTTTTAAGCCATGTCTATTGTATTCTAATATTGCTGGACTGTTAGAGTTCTTGACGGTTGGATGGAATATTAATAACGAGAAATTAAATTATAATGGATGTTTTATTAGCACTAAAAACTCCTGCCATATAAGTTTACATACCAATATTTTAGTAAAATTTGAAACCAACCTTGTTATATTTTTTATATTCTAAAATATAGCTATCAAAATGTAAGTAGCCTATATAGTGTGTGTGAGTTTCAAATTAACTTTGTGGGCACCGCTCCTAAGCGTTCTACTTGAAGAGATATAAATATATTACTTTTTCTCCTCTAGCTCTAACTGTGGTACGATGACTCTTAAAACTCTAGAAAGCTAATTGTGCTTGGTAACACTGCCTGGACCATTATTCTTATTTAAATTCTATCTAATGATACTTTATAAATGGCACTATCAAAATACATACAAATAATAGAGAGAATACAAATTATACTACAATGAATTATCTACATAAAAAAACAACCATTAAAATAATGAGCTATGACAGGGTAAACTGAAATAAAGTTCTATATGTTTTTTGGTTTCCATGCACCAAGCAGGGAATTCATTTCATAAATATAAATCTTTACTTAAAATAAAATAAAACTCTTAATATTATGTTTCTTTAGTGGGAAAAATATTTAATAAAACAAGCTAGATTGCTTGTTTAAAGAACGTAGAAACATAGTTAAAAAAAATAAATAGCCTACATTATTTAAGTTTGGAATCAATTAGCAACAAACATTTGGGTATTGTTGATTTTTTTTTTTTACAATAGGCGTATCAATATTTGTGAAGTAAAATAAGAATTAATGTTTTTTAAGAGACAATATTTGATGTTGTTAGGGCGATGTATTTTCCTTAAAGGTTTAAATTGGTTACTGGATTGATGTGATGTTTAGAATAAAAAAATTCGTTAAAGCATTGGTTGGATCTAACCCAGAAGAAGAAAGTGTCCAAGTTGAAAGCAAAAAAATTGTAACACTTTGTTTCCTCTTATAGCTTTAAAATACTCTACAAATTGATGGAATAATTATTTATTACTTTATAAATACAGTTCTACTTTAAGAATAATTTTATTGAGGAGCAATACAGATTTTATTCTATAGTTTAGTGACTTCAAAGGAAGACGTCCCAAAACTCTTTTAAAAAATGTTTTCCAATATCTTCTTCTAAAACAAATAAAAAAACACTTTATTTTAAGTAAGTCCCAGGAAAACACACAGGTAACATTACAACGTTAAGAAAGATTACCCATGAAATAAGGATAAATATCAGTTAAATTAAATTTATTATTAAAATTGAAAAGATTGAAATGTTAATATGAAAAAGTTATGGAAATTTTAGATCTTCTAATTTCTTCCATTTCTCAAAAATAAAAACTCGCGCTCGTGCAAAAGTAATTAAATATATTTCCCATTATACTCAACATTCCTTCATTCCTTTATACATCCTTTCAAATTTTGCTTGTCTATTGTCACCAGCTAGAAATGTTTTCCATAGATGAACTTTCTTGTCAAAAAGGCAAATACAATTGTTGTTTGAAATGATAAAAAAATTGCTCAAGTGAAGCTAGTTGTAAGACAATGTTTATTAAGACGTTTATAATAATCATAATCAAGTAGTGATAGATATTTAATCAGCCTCATCGTTGATGAAAGTAAAATAATAATACCTCACCAGTGGAAGTTTGACTTAATACAGCTACTGATAAGTAAATAATATTTATTCAAACAAAAATTATATATATATATATATATATATGTTTCTAATTATGTCAATTAACAAGGACATGGCAAATAACATAGGGTAATATATTAAAGTAGTAGGGTCTTAATAGGTTTTGTAGCTAATAGATGGATAAAAATAATTATCCACATCGTAATATAAAAACTGTATTTAAACATTAAAATCCCGTTTGTTAGTAAAATATAAATCTAACATTTAGGAGGTAGTTAATTTTTTATATTAAATTGTGGTCTTTTTTAAAAAATAACCATAGAAATGCAAAAACATAACAAAATAAAACATTTAATAAGTTTTAATTTCTTTATAATAAAATAAATATCTATTGAGTTCTTAATTTTGTTTAAACAAACATGGCAAGAAATTCTCATAAGCTTTCTCCAGACCAAATTTTTCGTATTTATTATTCATATGAGAACTAAAAAAAGTGTTAAAAATTATTCATAACAATAAATCATAGTATAAAGTATTATGTAATGAAATACTCCATGAAAAATAGGTCTACCCTAGTTTGTTGATCCTTTAATTCCCCAAAACAGTTTAAATGTATGGCATTGTTTTCAATAAAATGTACGTACACACAAAGAATGGAGTGGACCATTAAACTAAATCCTTTCTCCATTCTTAAAAAGAGGTTATTGACCCAAATAAATAGATGACTATGTACAGATTTCAGTTTGATAAATCTTGCAGTTTTTTGTGCCACCAAGTCCCTCGAAGGCTATATGGGTTGACCTGTGCCCGGTGAGTATGAAACATGGTGGGAAGGCTCAGCGAGTCACATAAATACCGTTCTATGGAGTCAGTGTCCCCTCTGGCCATACATCAACCCTCGCTCAATCTCCCTCCCCTAAAGCTGTCACCCCCTTGAAATATTCAGCCAGCTATGGAAGGACTAACGTTCTATCCAAATCTACGACATTGTTTTATAATAATTTATCGATTAACAAATACAGATCATCACTTTATTGTTCATATTATATCGGGTTCGATTTTAGATTTTTTTACTATTTTTGGGCACAGTATTTGAAAGCCACAGTTTAATGTATTTCAAATTAATGCGTGTTTAATGAGCACGTGTTATATCCTCATAGTTCATAGCTCATAGTAGTTCAGCTGGAATACAACATGAAGTTTTGCTCCTACATATGTTAGCTGTCGATTTTTCTATCATTTACCAAAGACTTCACCTTAAAATCGGGAGTGCTCTATAAACTTGGGCACAGCAATAACAGAATTAATTCATTGCTCAACGGTAGAGCTTTGATACGCTAAGCTAAAGGTATCGCGTGCGAATATAGTGTCTAGGTGTATTTATTAAATATAAATGATTTAGGTTTAGATCAAATATAACTATGAGCTAACTAGACTAGCGGTACTAATAACATTAGACTAGAGCTCAAATTTCTTCTGAATTTTCTTCTTAAAGTTTTTTTTTCCTTAACAGAGCCCTATAATAAGAAGGATTATACCAGGAAAAATTACCTTTTAATTTGTGATATGTTAAATATGAAGTACTAAGTGATACAAGAGTAAATAGAAGGATGTTGGTGCGTAGCTTACAGTTAGGTGAAATCATATTTTAGAGTTGAAATATCTTCATTTTATAGTGGGTGAGTTTACTAGAAGAAAAAATATCATTTTAAATAGTATGGTTCATTACCTATTGTAAACTATAGTGGTTTACCAATTTGAGATAGGCTTTAAACGTGCGTTATTGGTAAAATAAAATCATATTTAAAAACTAATAATCCCACCAAGCTTGATTGAAAATTACGCTACAGTTTAGATTTGTTTTATAATCCCAACTTTCTTTTAATTTTAAAATATTTTTAGTGCATACATATGTAATAAAGTATTATATTTACTCAAAATTTTTCTGAAGTAGTTTAAAATTAGTTAACTATATTAAATACCAGTATTAAACACTTGCTCTAGTCTAAAAACCAAAATAAATATAAGATGTATTTTTAAATTAGTAAATAAAGCGGAAAACTATTTTTTAAACTCAAAAGAATATAAAAAAATGTTAAAAACCTTAAACACCCTTAAATTCAAAGAAATGAGCATGGTAAAGATTATAAACTGTATCTGACACATTTTATTATATAGATATTAATGTAAATTGAATTATATTTTTAGTTGGGTTTGTTTGGATGTACCAATGATTATTAACTTATATATTATGTAAATTTGGTATTTGCATTTAAAAATAGTCCACATCAAATATAATTCAACGAACAGATTAAACTTAGAATGAATGAATTTGTTTTACTTCTGTTTATAATTTCAAGTGGAGGATATTTTAATTAAATATCATCCGCAGTCACAACAAACTGAATGTTTATAAATTTTTTATACTAATAGACTCTAGTGTCACTTCAAAACAACCACACATGTTTGGAAATACAGATGTTCAGACTTTCACTTCCAAACGGTACATCATGAAACTGATTTTATACACAAATCTTATATAAAATGAGATTTATTCTCTTGTTAAATATACTTTGGAATGTTAACTATACATACAAGGAATATAACACTAAAAATAAAATATTTTAATCAAACATGCCGGTGCCTTAATGTCTAAATTTTAAGCCAATTTTGTTTAATTTTCTAGCTATAATTAGGTTGGAGCTCAAATCTATGAGGCATTTATTATTTATCCAAACAACATGCTTTCACCTGCCCTTTTAAACAGCATACATATCCATGTGGTGCTTAGAAATAATATTTTGATATAAAAGGAAAGTGGGCCAAGAATATTAATTTTTAGGTTGTCCTAAATACAGTTGTATTCAGAGAATAAAGAACTTATTTTTTACAGATATAGAAGTTATTGAAATAAATGTTATAAGATTAAACCTACTATAAAATGAGCTTTATGGCTAGCAGGTTATCTATCGCGTGGAGAAAATGGATTAAGAATGAAATCATCCTGGAAAGAGTAAGAGTCCAGGGATATTATGAGATAGTAAGTAAGCAAGCAGAGCTGAGATGTTATGTGCATGTAATGAGGACAAAAAAGGAGAGCATAAGCAAGCGAATGATGGATATGAAGTATGTGAGGAAAGTACCACAAGGGAGACCAATAAAGAGATGTGAGGAGCCAGATCTGCCCATGGCAGACTTAGAGGCCTGGGAAAACCTTGTTTGTGGGGCCCCCAGCTATATGCCTTCCCACCTCCAAATAATAATGACTATAAACTTAATTTTTGATTAGTGTTAGTACAATATTTTGCACCTATATACGAATAATTTTCAGCCGTATAAGGTAACAAAGAAATTTCTGAAAAGGTAAATGCATATCATAATAACGCTAAAAGCAGTGATTGTATATATTATATATATTTATTTATATAAGGGTTGATTCCTCTCCAACTCTTCTTTCAATTATCTTTCCCAATGAACTTGATCTGTATAAAGATACAAAGAACAGTTGCAAAAATTTTGAATTAAATCAATGATTGCGTTAAAAAGCTATCGTGGGACATATCCATCACAGACAGACAGAGAGACAGACATAAAAAGGCAAATTAAATTAAAATGTATAATTCGGTTCAATCATTCAATAAATCAAATCACAAGATTATGTTTTCACTTATTTATATATTTTGACAAAATTTTCTAGTTTGCCTATTGAGGTAGCCTCTAGAAGCGCGCAATAAAACATTTCCCACCACAATATTTCTTTTTCCTCTGTCACCTAAGCAAGTGTGGGGCCTCCCCAAATCACAGGGTCCTGGAGGAGCAGATAACAGAGCATGTGTAAATGAGAGGAGAAGTATGGAAGAAATTAAAGGGGGAAGAATAGTGGAAGGATGGAAGAGGATGCAGGCATTTTAATAAACTGAGCCGGCCACAAGCTGAAAATAGATATTGATGATGCTGATGATGACATGTTTATGTGATTTGTAGCTTTAAAATTTTATGAACATTATCAAGACCTCTATAGTAATACTAATAATAAAGTAGAATTCTCTCAACGTTTACTGCTAAAATTAATATTTATATTTATTTCCAACAATATGTATAGTCAAGGGTTGGGCAAAAGTCTGAGTATGATATAAATTAGGTAGCATGAAGTGTGTAACGGAAGAATATATTTCAAAATAGCAACATTATAATATAGTCAATGATATGCCATATTATTTGACATGTATGCGCATAGACAATGAACGTTTGACATTGTGGTGTGGCGTTGCATTGTTTTTCATAATCGGCCCATATTTCTTCGAGGACGCTTGGAGTCGTGCTGTTATCTTTAACAACGATCGATACGTCCAGCTTTTAAACTAGTTCTTACTTCTGGGCTGGCCACCCAAAACCCACCACAGCTATGGTTTCAACAAGATGGGGTGACAGCCCATAATGCCTGGTAGTCCAGGACTCTCTTGCGAGGTGCGTTTCCCGGTCGACTGATTTCCCGATTTGGGGGCATTCACTGGTCAGCGCGGTCTCCAGATTCGACCAGCCCGAACTTCTTCTTGTCGGGGTACCTCAAGAGTCAGGTGTTTGCCGCAAGCCCTCAATCGCTGGCTGAGCTGTAGAATCGCATCTGAAACGCAGTCCGCAATATTCCCTTAGAAATGTTGAATCATGTGATGCAAAGTTTCATCCGAAGCTTGCAGAAGTGTGTTGTGTGAAGGTGAGCAACTACTTGGCATAATATTCAAGAAATGAGATCTGATGTTCATTAAATTAAAATGGCATATCTTTGACTATATAGTGTTGCTATTTTGAAATATATTCTTCCGTTATTCACTTCATGCTACCTCGTTTATAACCTACTATGACTTTTTCCCAAACCTGTTTAACCCTACAATGGTAAGGTGAATATTTTGGCCCTAAATGTTAAGGTGGTGTATGCCATACCCCAGTTAGAAAAACGTCATTAAAATAATACAAACGATTTTTTTAAATATTTTTCGTTTAATATGCATCATGTAGGCCTTTTATAGCCAAATATACTAAATACAAAGTTTCCCTAGAGTTTTTTTTACATAGAATAGATCACTCAGTACAATCCTGGCACAACATTGCCCGATGTTCCAAACACATGGGCTTCCTGCAATATTTACAGGTAAGTTTTGTTTTTCTGTCTTTTCCTCGTGGACAAATATGACACCTTTTCATTGTCATTGGTTGTTCATGATCCACTTGTGGTCTGATTCCAGCCTTTGGTAGTTTTAGTATATCCCTGATGTGGATCTTGATGGCTCTAGGAATGTTTCCAGATTGACTCCTCATTACTAGATGATCTCTTGTCAGGCTTGCACTTAGCTCTTTCAAAAAGTGACGTCGGTTATGTTTTGGATTACCTTTCCAGTCTGGATTAGCCAGTACAAACAATATATAGCAATTTACGCCACAATGATCAAGCATGGCAAATAACATCTGCATAGGCCATCTCTTATTTTTTCTGGATGTCGTAAATGTAGCACATAGTTTGTCAAAACAGTCAGCGTACAACAAAAATAAAGGAGGAACTATCACTATATCTGGCTTTCCTGTTTCATTATCAATTCCGTCATCGTGGTGCATGGATGATACTAATACGACATTCTTTTTCTTTTTGGGTGAGTATGAAATAAGAGTTTTGGTCTTGTCAAACCCAAAAACAGAAGCATTGATGGCCCTCTCTTGAAAAAACATAGGAGGAATTTCTGGCTTATTTTTGTTTAGTGTGCCCACCATTGTAATCTTATGGTCTTGCAGCATGCGGCCAACAAGTGGAATAGTGGTAAACCAGTTATCACAAGTTATATTTCGTTTGGAGCCTGATATGGTTTCACTTAGCTTACGCACGTAATACTCTGGTACCAGCTCGTTACGTGGGCGATCATTGATTTGTCCTGTGTAAGGTAATGCATCACACATATAGTAAGTTTTAGCATCATTCATCATGATTACCTTGATACCGTATTTGCCCGGTTTATTGGGCATATACATGAGAAAAGGGCAATGGACTTTGGTTGAAACCAATTGCTCGTCTATCGTTACGTGTGCACTAGGTGAATAATACTTTCTACAATTGGTAATGAAAATATCCCAAATATCCCTAATATGGGTAAATTTATCAACTACTACCCTTCTTGGTCTAGTTGTCTTATCATCAAATCGTAAGCAATCTGTCAAAAAGAGAAAACGTTTCATTGACATGGTCGCCCTGAATAAACCATTACCATAAATGTGTGACCATAACTCTTCTACATTTAGACTGCCACCTCGTAAAAGGCCAGCCAAATAAAACAAACCAAACAAAGCTTTGATTTCTACAACATTAGTTGGTCTAACAGTATAGTTGTCATAAGAATACCTTGCAGAGTTCCTTTCAATTTCTTCATTTATATGAGTAGATATTTTATTCAAAATATTTCCACTGAACAAGATACTCCATGCTTCTATCGGTTCCTTAACATTTTCTGCCCCTTGTTTGGGTCCCGGCCTAATTATTAATAAATTTTGTGCAAGAGGCCTACCTCGTCTGCTTGGACGTGTACAGCTCCAACGGAACCCATTCCGTCCATAGACAAAAGGTCCCAGTTGAACGTCTTCTGAATTCCTTGGTGCTAGCTCTGCTACTTGTTCTTCCACAAGACCGGCTTCCACATCTTCTTCTGGATCTGCAGGCTGTTCATCATCTTCATCGATTTGTTGCTCCATAACAGTTTCTGGTTCTTCATCAGCGAGCTGATGTCTTGGAAAAAATCATCTTCTTCATTTCTTTCTAACAACTCTCGGATTTCATCGACATTCAGTCCAAGCGCCATGTCTTCTGAAAGTATATTAACTAGCTAGAGTATAATATATATATATATATATATATATATATTTATATATATGGATAAATGAAGAAACCCTAATTAGTGTTTTTATATCACATATAGTAAGTAAAAGAAAAATAAATACGAGTAAAAATGTGTTTCTAAAATGGTAAGGTGGGGTACAATACACCCCATGGTGGTAGTTTGTTTATAAAAATAGTTCCACCTACCTTATAACAAGAAGTCAGGGCCCAGCACGTCATCCACTGTGAAGGTCAAACTCCAGACTGAATTTACATGGGTCGGACACAAAAGATACCCCCACAACTCAAGCCTGGCAACAAAAAGAATATAAGCTGGGGTGTGCAGTACCCCACCTTACCATTCTAGGGTTAATACCTAAGACTTTTTCCCCCCTCATTTTATCTCCTTCAAAACTTCTAGAAATTGCAGCTGGTACTATTGCTCCACGATTTAAATAAGCCTACTTCTAACCATCGCTACAATTAACTTATGCACACACTAAATCTTGGTGCCAGGAAAAAGAGTCTAAGTCTATAGGTAACTCGACTCATACTAAATGTACAACTGAAGAAAACAAATGTAAGTCTATTTATACTATAATAGATCAAATTATAACTTTTCCAACAATAAGTTGAGTTTGACTTATACTACGTTTTACCAAATGGTAGTTCAGACAAAGGAGAATGTAAATTATTGACATTTATCTCATTTTGACCATTTTTTGACCTACACTCTTTTTCCCTGGCACCAAATATATATTGTACGTACTGTACCTGTTGGCAAGTATGCGTAACACTTTCCTAGGCCTCGTCTATTGTCATGAGTGCTTAGGCGTTGAATATTGTTTGCTTACTAATTTCCTTTTGTAATTATATATTTAAAATCTCGTTTGGTGACGTTGTGCCAAAACAGTTTATTTATGAGTAATTTGGAGATTTGTTTCAAGGGAGCTCCAAGGTGCTGACATCTCATCTAGCGTTAACACCAATAAAAAATATAATAAAATTAATCAAAATGTATACTCAAGAAAATTTATTTCTACTGTGCATGTGAAGTTTCAAGATTGACGTATATAATTTGTGTTCTTCACCACGAAACTATAGTTGGCCCACTATTTTCCCGAAAAACAGTTTTAAAAATAACAACATTGATTTTAATGATCCAAGCTCAAGAATGGTTCTTTCGTGTCTGTCATATTTGATATCTCATGTCAATTTTTACAACTGTAAGAGAAGTGTAGTGATATTTTGTTTAAATTCAGCGTTCTTCTTCTTACTATTGTGTTTAAGAGTGGCAATATACTACTATACTTGATATATTAATTAATCATTCTGTCGTTGTGTAATGTGATACAAATATACTTTACCCTTTCTTTCAAAAACTACTTGACCGATTGAGCTGAAATTTTGCATGTGCATATCTCAGACGTTTGATTAATATATAAGCTAATTACAATTATTAATACAGCTTAACCTAAGATAACACCCACACATTTTGTCCACAGATGTATCTCCTTAATCATTGTAGAACTAGATAGTCACGCTTTGAGTGGAGGATACCCATGGGCGCTAGACCTCGAGCTAACTCTACCCCCAACCTCCAACCACCCATGGACAAATCTTTGAAACTGGAAAACCACTACACTGATTGAGCTGAAATTTCATACGGACATTACTTAACATTTCTGTTAACATCTATTTAAAATTTCTTATACCACCTAACCTAGAACACCTACCCCACGCACCCCAACCCCTAAATTCCAATACGTATTTCTGAAACCGCTGGGGATAGGGGTGCCCAGGGCACTAGACGTCTAACATATCTACCTCCACCAAAACTCAACGCCCCCAGACGTATCTCTGGAACCAATGAGGAGAGGGGGTTGCCTAAATTTAACGATATATTTTCAATATCTAGCTAACCATAGTAATTTGTATCCATTTCTATATCAAGAAATTGATACAAACTAATTACTGACATAAATACATCAACCCACTTTAGTGGCCTGATGACCTTATTATTATCTAATTATGGGAATGGAAAAGCATTAAAAATCAAACACGATGAGAAGTAATACTAAAACTGAGATAAATCTAATATTAAAACACACAGATCTTAATATATACCATGATATTATTTAAAAAGTTTTAATTAATGCACAGGTTTTTTAAATTACAAACACAATATGATATAATATATCAGAATGGAATACTGTTAACGAGAGTAAAGTAGAGTGAGCCCTATACCAGCAATCCTTCCTTTCCCGTTTTAAAACAACACAAGAGGTAGTAAAAAATGGACATGTAACCAATGGTATATTATCAAATATAGATTTAATCCGAATTGGTAGAAAGATGCGGTGCTAAAAATATACATACAGTACTAACATACTGTCTAAATTTTTGTAGGTATTATTATGTTATCAGGGGTTCCAGTTGTAAAATGTTATAAGACGTCTTCCTAATAGTGTATTGGACTGTTAAAGACGTGGAGAATTAGTTTTGGATCCCGGTCCAGTGCAGTAAGTTTTTTTCCTAAATTGTTTTTCCACCTTACCTTCACCTCACCTTAAATTCAATATTCCTCAACTCTAACAAATTAAAGTAATTATAAGGTTAAATGTTAGAGCTATTCATACAATTTGTGAAACGTGGTGACAGTATAAATGTATAATGTTATTTTAACAAAGTTTCTTAAATATTGCTTTAAGAAGCCAGAGTTTAAAAAGTTCAGTGAACACAGGTATGAAAATATTTATAGATTTCAGTAATTTCAATGTTGAAGCCTTTAACCACCTTGCTCTAACACTCCTGAACTTGAAGGGTGTAAAATAACTACATAGGGGCGTTTCGTAAGAAGTTCTCGGGGGCACCGGCCTTTCTACAAAATAAAGCAAAAGAAGAAACAAAACATATTTTAAAATTAATATCAATTTTCTCATATTCTATAGCATAATGAAAATTAAAATATATCATAAAAAAGCGTTAATTATTTTCCCCTTCTATTGATGGAATTAATAAAACCATAATCGCATAAACACGTAACAAAGAGCGCACATATGTTAACATGTGCCCTGTGTTCTTACCCCAAGCTCTGCATGCCTCACAGGGTGGCTGCCATGACAACTTGACCTCAATGTCCTTATCTCAGCGCTTGCCTAGCACGTTATTTGGGCTATGTTGAAGTGAGACCCTGTTATACACACTGCATCAGTCGTTCATTTGTATAGTAGAAAATATGATGCTACCGGTTTTCGCTCAGTTTCGATTACTTGTTTGAAAATGAAAGTTTACGATGGTAAAAACTTAATTTGGGCTCTTTATGATTAGAATACAAATTTTAAATAAAATACATTGCAAGGCCTGTTCTCAAATTTGAGCTTAGGTACAAAAAAAAGTGCAACGAAAGAGGTTAACTTACGGGCCATTTTGATAAGAAACTATTTGATAGAAATCCGAGGATATGTGAGTGTGAGGAAAGTACTATTTTGTTTTGTGATTTGTTATTTTGTTAATAAATACCGTGAGTGAATACAGATTAAATCTTCGGCTATGTTGTCTATAGAACGGTAAATTAATCGCAAGATACCAGACTTTTACAAACTATTAAAGAAAAATTCATTTTGGACAAACAGAAAATTAGATTTTCTTTCAAACAATAAAATACTGATACACTAATTCTTAAATTATAATGTGTTTATAATGTTCAAAATAATGTTAAGAACCTATGTATATATTTTTTGTTAATGTGTGTGTTTGTGTGTGTTGTGTGTGTGTGTGTGTGTGTGTGTTATTTCACGATGGACAGTCTTCTTTTCAAACCAGGTGAGTATACTTTTATAACTTTATAGATTTTATTTATTTTATTAACTTTATTCTTATCATATTTTTTATGTAGTTTTTTAGGTTAAATAAAGGTTGGTGTAAGGTTTGGTATAAGAGTAAGCAGTTTGACTATCTAATTAAACATAATTTAGGAGAGCCCGTCCTTAGGATACTTCACGATCCGCCAATGACTACTATATATCATACACATTGTTTATAAATTAGGTGTTATTTACCTCTAATCAAAACAATCCATCATGGATAGGACATAGATGATTGAGGTAACTTGTACTTCATCAGTGAGAACGTTGGCCAAATTCACCTAGTTACACTCATCATTACAGGTTTAAAAATGACAAGGAGATCACAGTTTGAATGGCAATACGTGATTGTAGGGATTATTTTCCAATATTATATCTCACCCATCTTTCACACATATGTTGATCCTCCTCCTTTAGATAATTTGATTTATTCATCCCTTCCCCATCAGTGGATATCCTCAACTGACTAGAAGTAAGTTTTGGCGACCAGATAAAAAACAAAAAGTCGAGGAAAATTCAATATAATCATTTACAAAATATTTGTAAATAAGGTGAGAGCTTATGTACAAAATAAATTACTTAAATAATGGTATGACACAATTGCACACACTTTCTAATATTGTGTGTTATACTTAGGTGAGAATTAAAAAAAGTTATCAGTGAACAAAGTTAACAAAGCTTTCCACATAAAACAAACAGTCATTTTATAGAGATGTGCTATTCAAAAATATTAATTTTAAACTCAATCTTCAAAGTTAATTTCAAAAATTTTTAAAATTGTCTACATTTTTTATGAGTAATCACCCTTTGACTTAATTTATTTTCTAAAAATAACATACATTTATTAATAATGTAAAATTAACCCTCGATATCAAATTAAAAACACGTTAAATCCAATTTTGAAAATTTAGGCATTAAAAAAATCACTCAGCTTTAAACTACCCTTGATTTGAGGGTTAATATCAAAATTAGGAGAAAAAAACCATCTTGAGGTTTTGCCCTATAGCATCAAGATATAAGTTGGAAGAAATTCATCCATCGTTTCATATCTGTGTACAGGGACAAAATACAGACATACAGAGACAGACGACTGTCATGAGGAAAGACAATTGTAGGATACAGTTATTTGGGTTCGAACATAGATAAAATGTAAATATCCTCATTATCAGGAGATGGAAAATTTTCACAATTACAATCGATTGATAGAATATTTTGAGACAGTAAAAACCACAAATTTATAAACACGTCCAAATTTGTTAATTTCCTTTAGTGACTATATAATATTGTCTTACATTACTAACAGCTATTGAGTAATGCCACATTGGTTAAACATATTGAATTTGCAGACACACTCTTTATATGGAGCAGATATAATTTTACTTATTATTTGCTACAAAGCACTAGGAAGTTTGAATTTACCTACTACACCTAATATAATTAACAATGACGTCTCCAACTTACTCGCATCGGTGGATATGCAAACTAAGTGTAAATCTCATCGTCTGGTTTCCTTTTGGGGGCTCGAATCTTGACCCTGTGTACCAGGAGTGGTGCTTCCTAATCCTATACCACTTTAGCTTCACCAAATTTGGGTACATTTCTTCAACCTATTAGCGAAATTAAAACTAGTAAAGCCTGGAATGGTATTAGGATTTGGTGGAAAAACAAAAGATTCTCAAAATTTTTGTTTTACACAATCTCTCTCACTATTTTATAAGGTCAATTCTATGTTGAGAAAATGTGTATTAGGTGTTAGTTATGTTCGTAAATCGCTTCTCTCCTACTTGGTAGTAGACGCAATCTTTTTACTTTATATATATTATTTGTAGTTTATTAATTTGTACGGAGAACTTAGATACTTAAAGTGAACAACAGAATCCAGAATGTTTACACTTTCATCTTTGCCAACATTGTGGACCGAAACACATAAAAAGCTTGCTCTCTACATCCCCGGCAAGAGAAAAGGTGGAGAAGAATCACCATCAATGTTGAATGAAGGATTGCGGTTCCCCAAACAATGTAGTCCTATCGTAATGGGGCTATTTCCTGCCCCCTCTTCCTACCCCCTCCCCTTCATAATGCCTTGATGACATCTGGTTTATATCAACAAACACCCTTTCACCCTCCAGCTACAGATCGTGTAACAATCCATCGCTTTATTCAGCATTTCCACCGGATTGTTGCCTGCGCATGAATCACTTTGTCCTGTCTCTTCCTAGAGTCCATTAACATTTAGTTGGGAATATCTACTGTACGGCAAATCACCTGAGAGCTAAAAGGAAACAAGAATCAACCTGGGTGAGGTCGGATACCTCAAAATACTCATAAGTACAAACCGATCAAATTCGTATCCTAATTACATACAGACCCACGTTGTTGGTCACACTTCCTAAGGCATATCCATTGTTGGGAAGGTACGATACAAATCTCAGTAGGGTGATGAATTAACCCTTATTTGTTTCTCATCCCATATCTAATCCAAATCAGCTGTTTTCATACAAATTACCACCCTAATTCCTATCTCTTAAGTTAAGCCAATACACTAGATAATGTGAAGACTTTCTTTCAGTGGTTTATATTATATTAAACCAAATTCCTGAACATTTAAAGTTTAAAATTAAATAAAATATTGTGCATGTCTAAGTTTTTACTAAAAATAAAACCATTGTTATTGTGAATTAAATCACGCTTATATTATCATCAGTTGTATTGGAGGTTTGGACCATTTATTATTGCCTCAAATTGAATTCAAGAATAAAAACGAGTATTCTGCTGTTTCACTTTGAAGTTCAATGATTTCCACAAGTGTATATTTAATAAAATGTACTAAAATATAATATCCCAATCCAGTTAGATCTATCCCTTAGCAAGTGTGGTTCTCTTAGTATAACTAAGCACCATTGCTTAAAAATATAATATTCAGGTTTCTTAAGCTGATAAATAAATTTAAGAAAAAGTACTGCTAAATTCAATAATAATAAAAAAATTATATATATCAACTGTATTATGACTTTAAAAATATTCAGCAAAACAAGCGTTCTAAATACTGGCTCGGGAGGCTAGAGATCTAATCAGGCCAGGTATTATAGAAATTAATTTTTTCAATACCAACTGTCTCATCCTTTCTAAGGATGAACTCAAGCCATCTCCTTTTGCACCCATATGCGCTGAATTGTTAATTCGTGCTCTACATCTTATCCAGACTTTCCAAGTATTTACACTAGTGGGTATGTTTAAGGAAGACGTAATTTCAAATAAAGCCTACCACATTTAATTGGAGGAAGATTGAGAAGACATTTTGGAAAGACACATCAATAAACTCAGATCAAATATTTTAACACATCTCTTTGTCACTATCAACCCAAACACGACGAGACTTTCACCCACCGGTGCGAGTAAACGTAACATAAATAAACTGAAACATCTACTTATGATTTGTTATCTAAATATAGGTACTCGCTAAACTCATGCAAGTTCATCAATCGCCAATTTTGGTGAATTTTTGAAGTTACGATTTTTCCAACTGCTCATTCCGATTAAAAATTATTAGTATCTTCATGAAAAAAAGATTGTTTCTAAAAGGTTTCCTAATTTAGGCTATTTTCGATTCTGAACTAAAAGGGATCACGGTTTAAAATATTTTAAAACCTTTTATATATATTTTATCTTATTGTTCTTTTGTCAAAAGTCCATCATTCGTTGATGTTTTGTAAGGATCAATTAAATCCATAGTTTAATGTCTCTCAATAATTATTCTAAACACTTTTTTTTAGAGAGAACAAACATCTCCTTTGCAAACTATATCTGACATTCATTTATGATATACCCAATTTTTCTTCAAACTTTTTCTAGATACAGGATTAATTAACTTCAACCATTTGCTTGATACAGAATTAATTTAAAAAAAAAACCATAACAAATCAAGAAAACGTCTCTAGCTTGATTGCCTGAGTTGATGGCAGTTAGCTTCAGAAAATAATCACCAGACATATATTATCACACTATTAATGACAACCCATGGTTGACTTTGTTTGCCACAATACAATTCTAAAATATTTGATTTCGAAATTGTTATATAATATTGCTTTAAGTTATATTATTTCAATGCAAAACATCTAAACTATTTGCCAATAGAGCTGTTTTCCCAACTTTTCCCCAAATAAAAAATGTAATTATGTTCCTATTTCAATGTTTTTCTTGTCACTGTATATCACCATTGGTTAGAGCTTAAGAAACACATTCCTTATTAAGATCACGTCTCATCACACCATTATTAAAGTCAATTCTTAGATATATTCGTTTATTCGAAGATAAGAGATATAAATCATAAAAAACACGGAAAGTAGGCCTCTACATAACATTTAAAAAAATGACTTGCTAGTCTGACAACATCCAGATATATTTTACTCTGGGTCTGAATTCGCTAAAGGGAATTAATATATTCTTGCACAAACGATATGATACTATACTTACTTAATAAGTAGCAATATGGCGTAGATATAATAGGTAAAGTCATCAAAAAGGCCACTGTTTTAATTTCCTTCCATCCATGGTAAAAGTTTACTCATTATTTATATCTTGACTGAAGCTAGCAATTAAGTTAAATAATTCAAGTAACAACATTACTTGCTATGAAGTATGTATCTACATCTTTAATACATAGCTTTCACTACTCTTTTAAAACTTATATAGGGATATTTTAATTATTTTATGTATTATATACAAACCTTCTTTGATAACAAATTTCCTACGAATATTTGTGGATTTTTCAAAGTTTCATCCCTTGGTGAATACATCTTCTGTATATTAAAACGCATAAATAATGACCGTGACCCATCTAGAGGACATAAGTTAAACTTATCGAGATATGTGAGATTTTAACAAATATTTAGTAAGCCAAAATTTCCCTCGGGTTAAGATAAGGGAACCAATGTTACACGTTTAAAAAGGGAAGTAAAAGAAGTATCCATTCTGTAAACAATTTGGTTAATATAAGTAAGATTGAATTAGTTCTTGGTCCTATATTGGAAGTATTATTATTTTACATTGATCCTAATTAAACTTTAATAAGCTCCAGAAAATTTCTTCTAATCGATGTAATGTATACTTAATACTACTCATATTACTAATATTATATTTTTTTAGATAGATTTCTAAGATAGGGAAAATAATATACAAATTGCATACACGAATATTGCTCGCTCTGCGCCATATCAAATGTGCAATATTTAGAGTTAGTTATACTAATAAGATTTATATGATCTGATTTAGGAGATGATCTTAACCTGAAAGCTCCCTTCAAGAAGATCTTGATTCCAAAACATCGTCTCCAATCCATAATGAAGAAGCAAATTTGATAACATAGTTTTTGTTAGTACCACGTCTTACTACCCCTATGGTGATACGCCTGTGTACTAGTTTCGCTTATGATTTTAGGAATGAGGAAGGCTATATTTAGACGAAATATACCCATATTTCTGTGGAATAAACCACCCTCAATACACACAACCGAGATTCAAACCTTGATTTTCCCGTCAAAGGTAGTCTAGTCTACTACGAGAGTGACGCCTTAGACCATACAGCCAATTAAGCGGGTGTCAAAATAGTTCACGGTTTTTTAAAATCCCACAGTATATTTACATTAAAGTTACCTTATTTTAATGGGTTTTGTTTCTTAAACTTTTGATAGCTATATATGATACAGTGAAATCTCATTTGGTGGACACCTATGAACGGTGTATTCCTCTCTGTAGCAGAAAGTTAAATTTTCCGGGCAAAATAACATTGGCTTTTATGGTACAACGACTTCCCAATAACGGACTTTCCCAATAACGAACTTTCTCAATAACGGAAGCGGACAGTGCTCGAGTCACATATCTATGCATACAAATCTCTAAACAGCGGGGGAAAAAAAATTGAAAGTACCAGTCTATATGCACTATTTTTTCGTAGGGTTGTCAGGAATGCTATTGTCTCACCCTAAGTTAGAGCAGTACGGCCTAGTCCTTTGAGAAAGTTTCTGAAAAAGCTTACGTAATAATGACTATTGCACTTCAAGGTAATACCTTCCTTCTCTTCTAAGCCTTCAGTGGAAGTTGTTCTATCAGTTTAGTCTGTGCTCGTGAACATATATAAACTTTAAGTACAGAGGACCACTGTTCCAATTTATTTTTATTCACGTATTGTTCTGAGTATGATGCAATCTTTGCAAAGCTGCTAAGCTACGTATATTATTTATTCAATTTTCATAACCATCCTGCATAAATTAACAGCACAATACATTAATTATATTGTTGTGTTAATATACAAAGTTCAAATTATATTCAAAAAATATTATTTCAAAATATACTATTTCCAAATAACGAACACTTCTTAATAACTTACATCTTTTTGATCCCGAAAGTTGTCCGTTACAATTATTTAATAATTTAATTCTGTTAATTTATAAAATTAACATTATTGTTATAAACCAAAGTAATCCTTATTTAGATTATATTTGTCCTATACTTCATTTTGATGTGTTTTTTAAGAACTGTCTACCCTTTTTAAATTAGTGAATTTTTTTTAATGTTTAAATTCAACGTTACATATTTTCAAATAATGTTTTATCTAATTTATATATCAGTACATTCATATGTAATGGGTTACGTCCAACTATTAGGCTAAACATTTTCCATTCTCTCTAAATTTATAAATACAAAAATACAAGATAACTTCAACAACAATTTCTGAAAAAAAAAAGAATAAAGAAGTATAGTTAAGAGTAGAATGATTAACTCATCTAATTTTATAATCTCAAAACAATATTTGTGGGTTTACATATGTCCAATCTCTAGCATCGAACAAAATAAAATGGAATAATTCTACATTTATAACATTTTAGCACAATGGTCGCCTTTTCTCCTTTATTTCCCGGACTGACGTAGCTTCCCCCCTATCCCATTCTTAAACCAACTCTGACATTTACAACACATCTTAAATGAAAACCTTTGACCTAATTGACCTTAGTGGGGTTGTGCTTACATTTGGTTGTTTCAGACCACATAACATTTGACTTTTGTAACGAAGCTTTCAGAGAGAATTAATAATACAATAGCAAACCCTTGTACCTCTTAAGGTCATTTGACAATAATAATTACTAAGATTATTTGACTCTATAAAATATTGGATGGAAATTTATCATAGGTTTGGTGAGGGGGGTATCAAGTAGCAATTTATCAGCCCATTCCAGCAACACCGACTAGATAAGAAAGCTGAAGTTCGCTTTACCTGGGTGTCATTAGTTGGGATTATCTGACCCCCTGGCAATATTTCTGCTAGTTGGTGTTGTATCTAAAATTAATAGACATTTCAAATCTATATCTTGCAAAGATCATTTTAGACACATTAATAAACTAATCGAGTAGGTTAGGCCAAATAAAATTAATTAATTCTAAATAACGGTATAGTGTACTACACAATTATATTAAATCTGATTTTCGGTTTAAAAAGAGAACCGTATTCATATTTAATCCAAACAGATGTCATTTTACCACTTTTAAACTGCTTGCACATCTTAAAAAATAATTTTAATATAGAAAAATATAATTGTGTACACCTAATATGCATATTAGTTGTACTAAGTTCCATCCAGATTATTTTAATATAGCAATTTCACAAAAAGCATAAAATAGCAATTTGACCCCTTATAACTCGTGAATCGTAATGATTTGAAATCTCTGAATCATATTTAATACCTATTAATAACTATACACTTGTTAAAAATTGTGCAATATAATGACCTTAATCTCAAAATTATATGAAAATAAATATGTATTTTATTATTAAAATGTAAAACTCAAAAAGTCCTTTAAACTTTTATCTTTCTTTTTTCTAGCTAACTTTTAGTTTAAAGGAATAGCCAAAAAAATAATTTATTAAATGTACTGGCAATGGCAATTCATACTTGTTTTGTATACTCATGACTTATATGTTGGAAATATTTTGTTAAGTCTTTATATATTAGTTAAACATTTACATATATCAGATATATATTTACCAATAGGTTCAATTATTTGAGCTAAATTGGGATCCACACAGTAATCTATTACAGACAAATTATTTATATATACTTAGCACTACGTCTTACTACCCATTCAGGTTATACGCTAAGTACTAATTACACTAGTGGGTTAGGAATTGGGAAGGTTGATTATAGAGGAAGTAAAGCTGCATATGCATGGAGGAAGAGTGTAAAGCCATTTAGGTAAAACAAGCTTCAATACACCCGATCAGAATTCTAGTCCCTATACCTGGCATCGGTAGTCCAGCTGTCATATAGTGGCGCCTTAAACAATGTAGTCACCGAAGTGTGTATCATCTTAGTAATTTCTCGCCACAATCACATAACGCCAACAAAGTGGATATCGCATCTTAATAATTTCTGACTACAATCACATACCGACAACAAAGTGGGTATCATATAAATAATTTCCGGCCACAATCACATGCCGACAACGAGTTGATATCATTTTAATAATTAAAATCTGGAATCATCAAACATTACCGACAACGAAGTGAGTTTCATCTTAGTAAATTTAGGCCCAAATCACATACCGACAACGAAGTGAGTATCATCTTAGTAATCTCAGGCCCAAATTACATACCGACAACGAAGTTGATGTAATTTTAATAATTTTTGGCCACAATCACATACCGACAACAAAGTGAGAATCATATTAGTAATATCAGGCCCAAATCACATACCGAAAACGAAGTTGATATCATTTTAATAATTTCTGAGCACAATCACATACCGATAACGAATAAGCTCTAAGTTAAAGGACCACCTGCCACTAAATCCTGATCCGCTTTGAACTAAAATGATATAAGAATCCTTAAAGTCTTGATATATTGATGTGTAATATAAATAATATTTCTTCTGAAAAGTGCTCCAATAGTAGTCACTACCCTCATATAAACCATAGAAGGCATATACAATTATATAATGAATAAATTAATTAATTATGTAGAAAACATAATACGTTTGCACAATTGATTTATTATATTTATTACGTTTTAACTAATAGGTGTATTTAATAATTCTAACGTCATTATGAAAAAGTATTATCTTCGTGACACAAAATAGTCTGGTCCCCACGTCATATAGGGTGTCTTATGCAGTATATCCTTGTCAATATGTATTTAAAAAACAGCTAGCAAAGCAGTCTACAAATGTTATGTTTTAATCTATGTTTCCCTAATTTAATATTATATCTTAACGACACTTAATGACGGATAGAACTCCAAGTAGTCAACGGTATAAGTACTTCCAGATGTAATAATATAAAAATATATATATATATAATAATATATTATATATATTTATACACATACACACGTATCCGCTTATTCTTAAACACGTTTTACAAGAACTTTCTGATACTGTTGTTGTAGGGGAGAGGTGATCAATAATGTGTTTACAATCAAGTCAATGAAAAAATTACGATTTTGGATAGCTGTTACCTGCCAATCCTTCAGAAAGGCTAGGAAGGCCTATGATGTTTGATTAACAGGAACATCAAATAACCAAACTAATGGGACTTTCATCTCATCTAGTCTATTTTTCCTAGCTCAGGGCATGAATCTCAGAAAAATTAACGAGGTTATTATTCCCCAATTGCTTTCTTTTAATAATTAAGTGATACTTTAACATCCAAGCTCTACCTTCATCATTCCTGCTCTCTTAGTGTAAATGTGTAGACAGCCTGAATGTGTAAGAAGGTGAAGCTGGAAAAAAGAGTTTCAAATTATATACAGTTACCAAAGGGTTTTAGGAACGACATTAAACTAGGTGGAGCTTTATATAGATTTATTAGATTTATTTCTGTGAATAATAAGAGGCAGTCTCGTTATATATCCCATGATGGCTGGTTGTCAAGAAAACACTGCAACACACATAAGTTGAACACTTTTATAACTAAGTAACAAATAAAACACTTGGGTCACGCTGAAAAGTATTTGTTACAAATTAGGTCAAATTGTGATTTGATAAAATATCTTCAGTTTTTTTTGTCCCAATGATTTGTTGGTGTGTGAGATACTGAAGCCGAAAACTTTCTTAGCCTGTGTAAATAAGTGTACATAATGTTCATAATAATAAATATTAACTGAACTTTACGGATTTCCTTTGATGTTCCAATGTGTCTGGAGATGAAACTGTAAACGAAATCATTCCTGGGAAAATCTAATCAAATGTATGTGTATGTTAGTCGAGATTCCCTCGAGCTAGCAATGAATGACGGTTGCTTCCAACCGCACCACGTAAGCATTCCTGGATCTTGTGTTTCATGGGGACACCAAACAAAAAGGGTGAAATGTATCTAGTTGGCAGTGACTGCTAGTCTTACTCTCTTTCTCTTACTTGCAGAGACTGATTCAACACTGTCCGCCTCTGAGCCAATTTGCTTTCAGATCTTCATTTCCTTTGTCCCTCTTTTTTCTCACTCTTTCTTTTGGTCACCCCATCTCTTTTAGTTCCTCTTTTATGTAGATTACGGCTCTCAACGGTTTCATCAACCCACATGCCCCTTCTCTCAGAGTAGCTCAAATAGATTTACAGTCAAATAATTGTCGCCCACTTGCGTCTCTCTCGCAATTAATTCTGTTTTATGTATGTCTGGGATGTGTTGTAATTCTGCAGCGTTTCAGAAACTGGATACTATTTCCTAATTCTATTTGTAAAATAACAAAAGGTGTGTTTATTCTCTTCGTCCACAGTAAGTAGTTCAAAACGGAATTGATGATTTGTTTTGATTTTAAGATAATAAATATTTATCTATAGGACTTCAATAGAACCCATTATATTAGTGAATTATATGCTAATTTGGAAAGTTAAGGATATCATAACACCCCTTCAATTAATTTATTAACATAGATCTTAAAGCCACGTCCACACGTTCTGCCGTTGGCAAGGCCAACTCGGCATTGCTGTTGGAAAATTCGCTGAAAGTTCTCTTCGTCCAGATAAGGTTTGGCATCCAGCCTGCACCAGTCTTCAAGTTGGTCTATTTCTGTTTTTAATTCACGTAAATAATGGCTAGTCACAATTTTCAATTTTTCTGGTAATCTCTTCCTTTTCAACCCCCAAACTTACTGCAATTTCAATTAGCGCTCCGTGTTTCTTATCACGGTCTTTATATCCCTTCAACTTACAATCCCACAAAAACAGGGCGGATTTGAGTAAGCGGTTGCCTTTTGCTCGTGCTATTATTCTTTATTAAAGCAGGTGTTGAGTGCAGTTTAATACCCCAAACACACGTAAAGTAGAATATAATTTGTTCTAAATTGGATTTATTTTCAGTTTGTGAATGCGTCTTTGTTTACTCTTGAATAACTAATCGAATTAATTTTGCTTTGTTCGCCGATACAACATGGCCAAGAAAACAAGCTTCGATAGCATAGAGCTTTCTAGCTTAGTGCAAGAGCGGGTCAAGTAAGCGCTACAATCGAAGGATATATTAAATACTCTCGTGGCTACGATCACTGAATTAGTGACCCGCGTAGTAGTGAAAGAACTAAAGGATCTACTTGATTTTAACATGGATGAAATCAAGAAGCTGAGAGAAGACACTAAGAAACAAGATGCTGATCATAATCAGCTAAAGCGTGAACTTATCCTTTAGAAAGACGAATTGGAACAATACCAAAGATGATCCAACTTAAAAAATTTTGGTATTGCTGAAAACATCTCAAAGAACACGGACTCCTTGGTGCTGGATGTGATTAAGAATAAGCTCAAAGTACCGCATGTGACTGTTGATGACATCGACCGTAGTCACTGATTAGGCAAAATTTCACGAAGCAAACCCAGGCCTATCATTATGAAGTTTGTTTCATACAGGAAACGAAGTGAGGTCTTCCGTGTTAAACGACAGGTTGACATGTCAGGAATAACTGTAGGGGAAGACATAACTGCTGAGCATATGATCTTACTACAAGCAGCTATACAGAAATTGGTTTGAAAAACGTATGGACTTTAGATGGACGCATTGTTGTTAAGACTGAAACACGCAAGTTGCACATAAACTGCATTGAAGATATACTCATGGCACAGTGAATCAACTGGAAGTAAAACTTATTACTTCTTTTTTTTAATTAATCGTTTTTAATTTCGTAGCCTTCTTCGTAATTTTATTTGTTTTTAGTGTGGTATTTGATTCATTTTTCTGAGCTTTAATCATTAGTATTAATTTACTAGGTCCTAAAATAAATTTCATAATTTTTTCATGGATTTATTTGTTTTCAGTGTTGTGTTTGATATATTATTCTGTTTGTTAATTATTTTTATTAATTTACTAAGTTCTAAAATGCGTGTATGTGTTCTAACAAGCTCAACTCAAGTCTCATTATCTCGGGTAATTGTAAGTTTAATTATTTTAATTTTGTGTGTGTGGATAATATTTTACAAGGGCGAGATAGCCCAACTTCAATATGTTTTAGTGAGCTATGTTCCATGTCTGTTGGTGACCTTGACCAATCGCTCCCTTCCCTCCCTTCTTCTACAACTCCATCAACAGTTGTGATGCTTCACAATGTACTTGAAAGCCAGCCGCTATCGCTGCGGTCCACTTAAATGCACAGTCTTTACTAAACCATTTTCCACGAATTCGACAGCTTATTTTATTCTCTGTCATTTCATGCTATTTTTGTTTTGGAATCCTGGTTAAAACCATACCTTCCTTCTAGCTTAGTACACCTGAGTGGTTATCACTCTTTAGAAATGACAGAACCATGAAGGGAGGTGGAGGTGTGTGTATGTACATAAGAGATGATATTAAATATAAAGTATTATCTGAATCACTGAGTCCGTATTCAGCGCAACCTGAATATATTATTGTTGAAGTAAACAATTCACAACAAAGGCTTATGTTATCTGTAGTGTACTGGCCAACTCAAGTTTGTTCAATTTACTGCCTTTGAGACTGCCTGACCGAGCACATGCACAAATATAGACATATAATTGTAATTGGTGATTTTAACGTGGACTTACTTAGTAGCAACAATGAAACCTCGCAATTACTGACTTTATTTTCTTCATACAATATGACGCCATGTCACTTGGACGCAACATATAATACCGCAACCTCGCATACGTGGATTGATTATTCATATATATTTATGTATATACACTTCAAACTCTAATAAAGTGATCCCTTCTGGACAAGTCACGGTCCCCGGAATCTTGCATCATGATCTTGTTTACCTATCCTACTCAATGCTGACGATCAATCCATGCCCTGGTACCTGGTAAAACACTAAATTAAGCATTGATGACAGGTTACATCTTTTTAACAATATGATCCTTGACTTGTATGATAAACATGCACCAGTAAAAACTCGACGTGTTAGTAGACCACCTTGTCTGTGTAGTGACTAAAGACATTAAGTTATTGATGAGGACGTGACCAAGCATATGGGAAATTTGAACGAGAATAGAAAATCAAGCCACTCACAGACAACATAAATTTTGAGGAGTATAAGCGTCTGCGTAATAAATGTACCAAGGCCATTAGGAAAGCTTAAATGGACTTTCCCCTTTCGCTCTAAAATACTAGCCTAGCACCTAAAAACAATGGAGGGAGCTGCGGAGGATGGCAGTGGTACATTCACTACCTAAAGGCAATCATATGCACATTAGTCTCAATAGACTCAATGAAGAGTTTCTTCGTATTCCTAATTTAATTAACAATATAGCTAGAATGCAGACTGTAAAGAATATTTATTACTCCAATGCAAATAATTATAATAGTGACTATAATGATGACAGTACTTTTTACTTTGCAAATTTGACTCATCATGTGAGGTATATAAATCAATAATGAGAATAATTTAGAAAGTGCGTGGTATAGACAAAATATCAATATTGTTAAAACAAACAAACTTAAGAAAAGTTATATCAACAATAACTGAGTTATTCAACTTTTCACTTATGACCGGACAGTATCCCTCACTGTGGAAACTTGCACTTATTACGCCAGTACCTAAAAAAGGACTAGCAAAAGATTTACATGACTTTAGACCTATAAGTATACTTCCATCCCTTTTGAGGCACTAGAATTCCTAGTGCATCAACAAATCTACCAACATATTAACAAACAAAATTTGTTAACTGCATATCAATCAGGATTTAGATCACATCATAGTACATGTACCGCATTGATAAATGTCACAGACGATATAAGACTAGCCAGGGATAATCGCGAGCTAACACTTCTCATATTATTAGATTTTTCAAAAGCATTTAATACTGTTTATTTTAATATTCTATTAACAAAATTACATCTATTATTCTGCATCTATTATTTGGCAATGAATCTCTGGAATTTAGAGTTCAATAAAATTGTATATCTTAGGATCGTTCAATATCGAGAAAAAGATAGGAATATTACATTCATTCAACAATCAACATTTTACCGAACCAATTTAACAATTGTGTAATAATTATTTATAGATGATGGGCTGATTCATTGATTTCAATTCTATACAGTTCTCTAGGGATAAGGGTCCAACTTCGTATTTTATACTCTTGGCATACCATTGCTAAGGTAAATAGGGCTAATATATAGGGCTGAAATTTAATATAATTAGACCCGCTTCGGTTGCCACGTGGTCTAAAGTGCTACTCTTTCAGTAGGTTATATTGCCGATTGCAGGGAGATCGAAGTTCAAATCTCGGTTGGGTGAACTGAGGGTGGTTTCTCCAAAATTGTTTTCAACTTTATCTCCACGCAAGTGCAAGAAGTGCAAGTACATTTCCTATTAATAAACCATCTTAATTCCTAATACCAATAGCGTATTTACTATATAAGCGTATAGTCCGGATGGTAGTAAAACGCGGTGCTAAATATATACATAAATAAACATATATATATATGAGGTGTACACGATAAAATATTAATATTATTAATATTTTTTATATTTATAATATTAAATTAAATATTAATATAAATATCATTATATAATAGGTAAATAAATAAACCATTGAAATAGTTATAATTCAAATGTTTTATTTTTAATAATAATATAATATACTAAAAATATCAATTTTTCAATGAAATCTTTACAATATTAATTTTATCATTATTCTTATAATTACACATATCTTACTGTGTACACCTTCTATGAATATATAATTACGCTAATTGTCAGTCCCATACATTACTTTACCTTAACAATGGTAGGATAAAGCATAAAATATACCTTGTAACCTGTAAACTGTACGGATTTGAGCACATTGATCACTAAATTTTTAGCTCATTATTAAACACTTTTTAAAATTGTGCTATAAAATGTTGATGATTGATTGAATTAAAGTGACCTGGATGTTGCTCAAAGAATCTGCACTTACAACAAAGCCAAGATTAATTCTTACCTATTTATTAAAGCGAGGTTCTCTGAAATTATTTTAAAATGTAGTTTACAAATAACTCAAGCCTCCAAGGAAGGGCCTAAGATATGATCATGGGTTAAGAGGTTATTCGTCCCTCTAACAGGGCTTAGCGATACTTTTGACTTGAGTCCAAAATACTGTCTCGTCTGGAAATCAACTTTCTTGTTTTCCTTATTGAGTGTCAGTCATGTGCTAGATATAGCCTTAGCGTTTAAACACTTTCTTTAATTGGAAGCGATGATGGATTACTATAAACCTGGCTCAGATTGACAATCTTACATTGTTATGATTGGGATTTTTCATTGATGAACTACTAGTCTGGCGGGAGTGGAGTGGGCTGCTGTGTCTATTTAATAGTTGCATTGAACTTTGGATCGTGTGAGGGCTCAGAAAGTTGATGTTGACAATAATTAATTTTTGGAGGTGATGACATTCATATATCTCTGCTAAAAAAACTTATCTGTAGCTAAAGATATATGTTATTAAGGTTATTGCATTTAAAAAAACACTAATTTGACTAGCATTTTTTAAAATAAATGGTACGGCACACCGCACAGACTTTCTCTCTCTTTCTATAAACTCCTAAGATTTCTGAACGGAATAATGTACATTGTATCATCACCACTCCACATAAGAACACGCATAAAATAATAAACAATGATATAGAATCAATGAGAAAAGAGGCGCATCTTTGTACACCTAAGAGCATTTCAAACAGTTTAATGTCTTCCACAAGGGTCAACACTTCGTATTAAAATTTCGATTTCTGGTTAAAATTTTAACATTTTATAAGGTGTTGCAGATCTTCAAGTCATCGCATTGATATTTAATTATTCATTTATACATTTTGACCAATAAAAAATTTAAATATTGACTATTGAGTCTAAAATGGAGATAGATCATTGCTATGCAAACATTTCTCCAAAGAGATTTAAGGAAAAATAACATACTTTTTTAGATACTTATATTTAATTACTCTATGGCATTGGAGAATTATTGCGTTAAGACTTAAGTAGTTTATGTTTACAACTAAAGCTCACAAAATTGTATTAATATATTTGCAAATATCTCAGAAATTGCTGCTTTTTTAAAAATATATGTCAAATAAAAGTTTTTTATTTCTGATAGTCCTACAATTTTGCAATGATAAGTTGTTTAGTTTATCCAATAGTTGTGGAGATACGGAAATTAACGCTTCTGTAAAGTACCCTAAAAATCATTTTCATAGGAAAATGAAAATAGCCAGTTTATTTATAATCTTAATCAACGCCTAGATACGAATTTTAATCAAAATCGTTTGAGTAGATTTTGAGAAAACCAAATTTTTCTCTTTTCACCCTTCAGTAAACTACCCTTAATTTTAAGTTTTAATAGACACACAGACAGACGGCATTGCAAAGACTATTTTTTAGGGTTCGGGGGGTCATGAGACGTCGAAATCCATCAACATTTCATGTTAGTTTTTTTTACGATCGCAATACTTAAGCTTTAATGTCCAAAAAGCTAAAAATATATATATATAATTGCGTATAGATTAAAAATTATTGATTTTATAAAAATATATTTCGAATAAAATATTTGTATTATAAATATATATACATATTTGTAATGCTAAGTAATTTCATATCTCAAATAGTTTCGGAGCTATTATAAAAAATGTTAATTTACGCATCAGACCGGAGCCCTTAAAGCGATTTTGCCGAAATATTGAGAGTAGCCATTTTGTTTGTAATATTTATTAATGTTCATAAATGAAATTTAATCAAAATCGTTGGAGCCGATTTTGAGAAAATCGACTTTTTCTGTTTTTTCCCTTCAGTAAACTACCCTTAATTTTAGGGGTAGATGTCCAATTCCAAAAACCCCTCGGGGCAACCCTATGAAAACACAAGATATAAAGTTTCAGCTCAATCGGTAAAATAGTTTATGCTCTAGTTGGAGGTACAGACAGACAGACAAACAGACAGACAGACAGACAGACAGACAGACAGACGGAAATTCAAAAACCACTTTTTCGGATTCAGGAAGTCATGAAACGTCAAAATTCATCAAAATCTTGACTTCGATTTTTTTGACGATCACCATACTTTCTCTACCTGTAAGATAGAGAGAAAGTAAAAATGGTTACCTCCAGTGTTTATTAAAGTGATAAAATAAACTTTTAGCACAATGCTATAAAATTTTGTCTCTAAATAAAGAGAGATATAAAAATTTAACTTACTCTTTAGCTATTTTCAATGGTTTTGTTTATGTGTACGAAAAAATGGTGGCGTCTAAAAAGAGTTACTTCTCGACTTAACTTTAGTGTGTCTAATGGCAAAATAATCAAATGGACCTATAAAAAGTTCAATTTTTTTATTAATAATTAAGCTAAAGTGTCATGTACCGACTACTAAAGACTTTTTTTTAAATCTGTGCTAGAGAGAAACACAAACGGTAACTCTCGGAATGGCAGGGATGTGTAAACCCAAGTTCGTCCATATTTCTTGCATAGCCAATAAGTCACATTTATTGCAATTACATTTTGTTTTTGACTTGATAGAAATTCCTTCCGGCTATCATAAAAATGGTAATAGCTATTCTAATAAAGAATATTTATACATACACTATTATAGTTGCACTGTTGATTCTCACAAACAGATCAACGAAGTAAAAATCTGAATTTTCTATTCGCAAAGAACAGAAACTGAAAATCGGTCTGATATTTGGAGATTGGCTTTAAACTCTGGGGGTTACTAAACTTTTTCTCATGCTATTTTGTTGTAATAAACTACTAAACAACACAATTTAATCTATTTTACCTAACTATACACGAAAAGGATTTTTTTTAGCAGAACTCAGAATTAAAGGACAAGGTGCTTCAAAATATGGTGAAATAAGATCTCACTATCACAGCATATATTTCCTTTACTAGTAGTTACATACTTCATCCAGATCGTGTCAGGATATTTTCTTGTCGTTTGATTTTTTACAATTTTGTTAACTTTTCCAAGTGTGCATATAGAGGATATATTAAAGTGATACTTTAGACCAGTCTTTTTTTATTAAGGATATGATGTTTATGTTATTATATCATTTTGAATGTCATACGACCATCAAAATTATATTGCACAAATATAACAAGTTTAAAACTATATGCTATAAATATAGATTCAATGGTTTCAAATCATTACATTACAATTCACAAGTTTTAAGGAGTCGAACTTTTTATTTTATGCTTTTTTGTTTTATCACTGTTAAGATAAATTATAACTAGACATTCATATGAGTTATACACAATAAAATATTATTATTTATGATATGTGTGTATTACAAAAATTAATTTGTAACTTATTATTTCATTGAAATATTTATTATATTAATATAATCATTTATAAAAGTAGTGTATATTATAAAAATTAATATGTATTAATTATATTACTATTGCATTGAAATATTTATATTATTATTATTACTATAAATATTATAAGTATTTTACTGTGAACACCTCATATGAATGTCTCTACTAAATTTCAGCTTCATACATTAAATATTTTACCTTGACAATGGTCCGGGAAAAGCACAAAATTACATAACTGACCCTCTTCAACTCGTCTATTGCAATTATTTGAAATCAATGAATGAATACTTATAGCAAACAGATTTACACTTGTTAAAAATGTGCAAAAAGTGTTATGGTTGAATGACCTTAGATAATGTTTTACATATTTATACAAGTAATATAGTTTTTTTTAATATATCAAGCCATTTCCATGAAATTAAATAGTGTTCATATGTATCATACTGAATCAACACAAACTTGATTGATATGTCAGTTACAATGTATTCTTTATTACTTACACTATAGATTTCTGATATAGATGAATCTAAATTTGTTTTCTCTAAACCCAAAAATTGACCGGCTTACAGTAAGATTTATAATCATTAAGGAGTATAACCCAAAGGGTTAGTAAGACTTCTTGCAAAAAAAAAGTAATATATTAAGTGCACTCAATTTTTATACTTTTACTGAATACCCTACTGTTCAATTTTATAAGATATAAGAAACTATTTTAAAGTGGTTTTCCACTCTAGCTTCACACAAATGCTAGTACACTTCTTCTAAATTTAATCTTCCCTATCCCTAACACTTTAGCTTAAATTTGCATAACCAAAACGTGTAGTATAATGTAAAGTTAAGAATTAAAAAAATATTTTTTTATCAACGAGTCTTACCTGTTCATGTTACACGCATATATGATAATTATTTTAAAGTGATAGGAATGGGGAGTGAAATCTTTCAGGATTAATCTCCCCTCTTTTGCGTGAGAGGAGAATGGGAGACCATTTAGGAAAAGCTACCCTGAACATAACCGACCAGGATTCAAAGCCCGATCTCCCTGTATTCAGCCAGTCAGTCCAACACAACAGTGATGCCTCAAATCATTCAGCCACTGAAGCAGGTTATAGCAGACTACCAATCAAAGTAGATCTACCTATTAGCTAATATCGGGATGGATATACATATATTAATTTGTAGGTGTTTTCAATAAAAACCGTACAAGAAAACGGTAAGCTGTATATAGATTGTTTATTTTTACATTATATAATTATATAATTTTGGCATATGCACCGCACCAGATTAACTAACATAAAACAAAGGTTGATATAAATAAGTATTAAATAATTGTACCAATTCCTCACATGGATTATGAATCATAAGCCCTTCTATTTCGGTCGATTCAACTAATTTAACAACTTTGATAACCACATTGTTAGGGACGGGGGCTAATCATTAATCTTGTTTGGTTTCACGATGAGTTGTTTGGAGCTGGAATCTCTGTAACCCGTGCTCAGATAGGATTTTAACTCCACGCAATGGCGGGTATATTTTTTCTAAGACTTGTGGATGAAAAAAACCAACTTGGATGCTTGCATCACACTATATTTTATTTATTTATTTATTTATTTATTTATCATTTAGCACCGCGTCTTACTACCCGTTCAGGTTATACGCTTAAATACTAACTACGCTAATGGATTAGGAATTGGGAGGGTTGAATTTAGAGGAAGTGAACCCGAATTTGCGCGGAGGGAGAGTGGAAAACCATTTAGGAAAAACCACCCCCAGTTCACCCGATCGAGATTCGAACCTCAATCTCCCCGTACTTGGCAGTCGAGCTAAACACGACTAGCGCGTTAGTCAACTACGCCACCGAGGCGGGTCATCATATTGTGTAGCGGTTGCACGTTTATAGTTCAATTTTAATAGAAGCGGCCTAATATGACAGCTAGAAAAGTCATTAGTTCTGTTTTCAAGTTTTTTACACGTCAAGTCATGTGATATTGATCTGTCATTTTTAGTATATACTATCAATACCTATAAATAAAACTTAAATAATATATTTTATTTTATTTATTTGGTATATTTAACGTGCACTCTCTGAACTGACTAATTATATCAGCACACGAGAATTTATATGAGCTAGAGCGAAAGCGCCAACATTTTTTTCCAGAAAAAGTTATTTTCACACACCTTCCAGGGTTCCTTTACGTGCCACAATCGACATGGGACCGACGTTTTTACTTCCCCTCCAAAAGAAGTTGCGCTACGGACTTTTATCACTCATAGAATGTGAGGAAACCAGCTGGGTTTGAGCCCACGAGCAACGAGTCATGAAGTGAGCACGTTACATCAAGACCACCAAGGTTGCTCAAAGTACTTGAAATATAATTACATAAATAATGATTAGGGTATATACTTCTTATAACCTGAAAGATCTTACCTTGATGGATTAAACTATGACTATATTATAAGAAATACTATAGTGGAATAGGGAAAGGTAAACTTTCTATATTTTTACAGGGTAAACTAATGATACCTCTTTAACAAAAACACAAACGGGAGCTGACCTATTACTTTTATTTACATTACTTCAAAGGTATAAAACCAATTGTGAGCTATACAGTAAACTTTTGGGGTACCAGTGAATGGGGTGTATTTTAGTGTTGCCAGGGCTAGAGGAGCATTTTAAAACTTGAAGTGTTATATGGTCTCGATCACTCTCTCCCCATTTGATCTATCATATCTAGGCTCTTCTCTACGTTATTAACATGATCATGTATTCTCGTTGGTACCTGACCGGAATAAGATAACCATCTACAGGTACAATAATTATTTAAATAGGTTTTCTCTAACCTAACAAAAAAAATTAACGTTATGGTGAAATTCATGGGCGTGACATTTACTTAATCGATCTCATAAAATCCAAAACATTTCAATAGGGTTTATATTTGTTATGGTTAAGGAGTGTTGATTATGGTTGAGGAGTGGGTTGCTAAAGGTTTGAAAAAGGGGAGGGAAGGATGAGGGTAGGGATATTGTTAGAGGTGGTGGCTAGGTTTACTGGGTGCGTTGGAGTTTATGAGGTGGGGTCTCCTCGTCGGACGAGTCTTGTCTAAGGATGTCTGCTAAAACCCAGTTCAATTGATCCGAGGGGGAAAAGCTAAAAAAAGCGTTATGAGGTCTAGGGGTTGGCTGGAAGGAGGAGATGAGAATCGGGTGTATTAGGGGCGTGTACAAAAGGGGTGATTGGTGGAAGGAGGGAGTGATAATTCTGGGTGGATGAGTAACGGGAGTTCTGAAGGCTTCTCCGTCCTCTTTCTTCCTCCTCTTCCTCTTCCTTTGGAATGTCTAATTAGCTTTTGTCGGAGGTACAAGAATATAGAAAGGAAGTAAAGGCAAACAGCCAAGAACGCTACCTTTATGGGAAGGATTACAGGAAGCTGGCCAAGGGCGCTAACTTTATGGGAGGAACAAAGGCAGCAAGCCCAGGGCACTATCTTTATGGAAGGATTGCAGGCAGCTGGCCTAGGGCGCTACCTTAATTAAAGGATCAAAGGCAACTGGCCCAGGGCTCTACCTTCATGCAAGGATCAAAGGAGACCGGCCAAGGGCACTGCCTTTGAATGTATGAATTAATAAAAGTATGAATGAAAATCTGACATAGGCAAGATAGCCTTAATATTTTTATTTCTTTTAACAATTAATTTATTACTGAAAAGACAAATACATCGACATCAATAAAATACTGTAAACATAAAGACAAATAAGACACACACCAACCCTTTGGGGTTCTCTAATGTACAAAATGTGAGTAGATAAATAAAAATGTCCATAGTCTATCCCAAATTAGGGCCAGATTTTAATCAAGGGGGGGTCATTAAGTTCCTCCCACACAACTTATGCTAATAATTTAGTTTCTTCCTTGATGGGTGCCCTCACCCCACTGACCCCGGCTTCTAACAGCCAGGGACTATGGCCAGGCACCCACCCACTAACTCAAATCATGGCCTCTGGACCAGCATCACCCACTATATGGCTGCTTCCCCCCGGACTCACACGGCTAGAGGGGGCGGTCACACATCCCCTAATCTAGCTCCCGGGTCATCTTCCTAGGTTCACAAAGGGGTTCACCACGCCAGTATACGACGGTGGGGATGGACAGGAGCTTCGTAATTGCCGATGCCCCAGACAATCTGGCCAGAGCTGGCTGACGCCCGAGTAATAAATCTCTCCGCCAGGCCATGGATATTGCTCTCCAGGGATGGGAGGTCTGACATGTTAAGGAGAGCGTTGTTTGAGATACAGGTCAGAGCTCCAAGGATCGGGCGAAGGAATCGGTGGTAAATAGCATGTAAATGATTGTATATGGACATCACACAGAGCAGAAAATGTCTGGTCTTGTGGCCGTATGCCAACGGACTGATCAGGCGCAGTAGTGGGGCCAGCTCCACCATGATGCCCATAGCTCTACCCACAGCCACACGCAAGTGCGAGTCTGATCTGCATATCACGTCCATGTCAACCCCCAGCCTCCAAACTGTCTGTGACCACTGAACTGTGACACTCTCCACTCGAAGTGGCTTTATGGAGACCGTTCCCCGACGTGTGAACAGAAGAGCCTACGTATTTTGGGTCCGGATAGCTAGGGACCGTGATTGAAGGTAGACCCACAGTCCCCGCAAAGCAAAGTAAGCTTGGCCCAAGCCACTCTGGCGTCCGGGGACTGTGCCAGGATGGCAGTGTGGTCCATAAACTGAAAAAGTTACGTACCATGTGGGATGGGATGTCATGTACGAACAACGAATATAGGATGGGGGAAAGACAGGAGCCCTGGAGATCCCCTGCCCAAATAATTTGGAGGGACGAAAGGGTGTTATCGACTCCCACTCTGAATGAACGGTCGCTGAGGAACGAGTGGAAGGGGTGGACGAAGAGCGGTGGGAAATCTGCCATGACAAGAGTGGTGAGAAGCCCACGGTGGCTTACATTATCGAAGGCTCCTTTGACGTCCAACACCACTAACGCCGTCTGGGCCCTGGCATCGACTATGCTGGTCACCAGGTCAAATACCTAGGTGACCGCATGGGTCATCGACAAGCCCTTCATAAAGCCAAATTGGTGATCCAGCAGAAGGGGCTTTACCTTCGGCCAGACCTCAAAATCTAGCCAGGATCATTTTCTCCACCACCTTTACAAAACAGAAAAGAAGGGAAATAAGTCTGTAGGATGTCGGTTAGGCGGGGGCTTTCCCGGCTTATGGATGGGGACCAAATACGGCACCTTCCAATGGTCTGGGAAGTAGAGAAGAGTCCGGACGGCGTTAATGATCTGCAGGAGGAGGCCAGAGGATTGGGATAGGTGAGTGATCAGAGGGGAGAGAAATGGCTTTCTCGTAGTGAAGATAAGGTAAAGGAAGCTTGGATGGTAACGAGGGTGTTCAGGGAGATAGGAAGGCAGGTGAGGGTGGTGGATGAAGAGACTGTACCCATTGGCGAAATGGCGGAGGACGGTGCCTATAGGGCTAGTAGCAGCACAGTCCCAAGGGGTGTGTCTGGTAATGTAGTCGCCCACCAGCACAGCACTGGCGTCGAGACCCCGAAGGACTGCCATGTCAGCCGCCGACATGGTGACCTTGGGAAAGCCGTAGACACTGTCGATCGTGATCGAATACTTGGTACCTAGCAGCCTCACCGCCAAGACCTCAAGGGATGTGATTCCTAGGACAGCCGTCCAATGGTTCTGCAGAGTTGTCCAAACTAACAGAGCCACAACCACCCTACGGTGATCACCACGGTCCGCCCAGTGGCAGAGGAGCCCGAGAACTTGGAAATTTGAAGTCTCCATGCATCACGTTTTGAAAAGGAACATGACGTCAATGGCATTGTAAGACATTAATTTTGGAAGTTCAGAAAATTAGTGACTGAGTGATCTGCAGTTTCAGAGAAGAAGGAGGATAGAGGCGGGCAGAATAAATTGTACAGAGCCTTGAAAAGAATCTCGAAACGCTTCAACTAATCGGAAGTGGCGACAAACACTGTAGGGCGTTCCTTCAAGTAAGAAATGCGGGCGCAGTTGTTGAGGTACCACAGAGGTTCTAGATCTCAGACAGCACTTTAAAAAACGAGCAAAAGTCTGAGGTCTAGTTGATGGGGGAGGAAAGGCACGTGGACCCAGCATGGGCAAGTGTAGGGAGCTGGGCTAAGGTTGGAGGGGCGGGAGGCACCCGAGCGCTTCTATTCAACTCTGGGAACGTCAAAGTGTTGGTGAGAGGAGGAGTGGGAGGTTGTCTGGGATGACTGGGGGTTCACTGTGATGAACAAGCTTGTATGGTCACCACCGAGTGCTGGCGTGACTCGACAAACCTACGCATATCTGCAGAGATGCCAGCGTTGTTGGGGTGGGCTTCCCCACGGATGGAACAATGCTTTGGTCAGTGTGGGGATGCTTGTATACTTGTGATCTTTGCCACGCTTGAAACACCGCTCCTAACGGAAACACCAAATATATGGGTGACCAAAACCCTGTGAGATTTGACACTGCTGGGCCACATTCATACGCTTGAATGACTCCAGGGTGGCCTCCATGTGCAAGAGAATAGTCTACTCTGCCAATGGCTGAAGCTCTTGGTGCCCTACCAACGCCAGCAGGAAGAGCATGAAAGGCCTTTCCATCTGATCCATCCCAGCGGGCTTCGCATACAGGCTTGTCATCCTCCTTACCTTATTTTCCTTGACTATCAGGGGAGCCTGGATGGATTCACATGGTGAACTAATGGGGAGCCCTTGGATAACGAGACGTCCTTCACGTTCGCCGTCAGTTGGCAGAGTATAAGACTGATGATACCCTGCAGTACCAGCGTTTTCAGGCACGCGGTGTGGTCAGCCAACGTTTCGATATAAAACTTGATACAATTTGTCGATCACTTTAGGTGGAGGTCCCCAGCTAGTTTCCAACTCAGTCTGTTGGTGGCCGCAAATGGATTCCCCTTGAAACTCTGGTTTGCAGACGATTACCGGGACTCGCTTAGTCCTGGTACCAGAAGGCGTGGTCTGGGAAGCGCTTGGTTGATCAGAGGCTTTCGGGATGGCCCTTGATCCAGACGACGCATCCGAGATCCGAGGTGGACCAGCCTCAGCCACGGCAGAACTTGCCTTAGCTCTGGGCCCCAACCCCGACACGGCCCCTGGAGGGTCCACCCATCCCCAGCAACCACTGCCATAACACCAGACCACAAGAATAAAGAGTAGTGAGATGCGAAAACCTGCCCAAATAAATAGGAGGAAGAAATTCACCCGAGTCATCCATCGGAAGGTCTTTCAGGATTGCAAACTGGTTTGGAGGTGAACTGTCCTCAACCGCCATCTTATTCTGGGCTCCCTGATGAGATGTATGCATGCTCCTTCCTCTTTCTTTGGGGGACATTGTCATCCACTAAGTCAACGAGGAGGCCCCTCGAGAGCTTTCCAGCTACACCACCTGCAGGCTCTGTGGCCTTTCACAGTTCAACCACTGACCCATCGGGACCAGACCTTTTCACCGGACATGGACAGAGGTCCATGAGTGCCATTCCAGGTTCTCGGGCACCCGAAAAATCCTGTACCAGCTCTCCCATGCCAGTCCTCTTTGGGTACTTGAGAATGACCCCCCTCCACTTGGACCGGATGGAGGGAGGAGTTGGCTCCTCCTAGTGACTCTGGAGGACAGGCTGAGTGGTCCACGCAGTCTCTGTGGCTGGTGAAGGTTCACCATCCTGACATTCATCCTTGGTACCTCTAGGTTGGGAGCCAGGCCAACCAGGGGAATAGTCTCCAGTCCCCTTGGTTGGCGTCCATTGACCTAGGGTCACTGACCACTGGAGACGTAGTGGCTATCTCTCCACTAGTAGGTGACGCAGGCCCAGCCAGACTCTTGGAAGATGTGAGACTGGAGATCATGGGGTCAACCGGCAGCATGTCTGTGGTCGCAACCCCACCAATAGTTGAACCCAGATCCCCATCTGTTGGTTTCGGCCTTTGTAGATCGATTGAAGACATCCGCCTCCTCATCTCAAGAAGTTGTTCCATTCCTGCGCCATAGAGTGTGGATTGGTAGGTTATAACCTCAATCTCGACTCATCATCTCCGGTTGGGGCAGCGTAGTGCCCCACCGTGGCTGTGGTGGAAGCAGTGATTCTGCATACCACGGTGGTCATCGTTTATCGTTAGAGGCACCTGTCCCTGCTTGTTGCTAGGAGGTGGAGCAACCAGCACCCGGTGCATAGCCCCTGGACTCCTGGCGGCCCAACTCCTGTTATGGGGCACCACAGTGTCTAAACGGTGCCCCCGAGACCAATCGACAACCTGACAACCCAAACACACCTCGTGTTAGTCCTAACCCTCGATAAGGCCAAACTCAATGCTAATCCTGGGCAGAAAATTAAAATTTTATTTTGGACTTTCTGGGCAGTAAGGTCCTCGTAAAACTTCTCTAGGCGTAATAAAGGGTACCAAACGATGATTCGTGATTGCACCGTACCCCTCCAGCCCTCCAATGGGGCAGGAGACATGTTAGTCTGGCCCTTCCCAGCAAACACTTGAAAAAGAAACATGATTTTATACATGGCACGTAATAAACACAGAGGAGTAAACTAACACAGTACGCCACAGCACCCTCAACGGCTTGCCAGCGAACTAGCCGCTAGTTGCGTTACGAATACAGTCTAAGTCAGACGCGTTTTGGCTCAAGCTCTCGTAGATACGTTAATGAATACGATCAACTGCACCTCACGCTAAATTCACACTTTAATATGTTTGTTTGTTTGTCAGGTATTTTACTAAATAAATCAACAATATATTGATACACATAGCCAGAAACACAAAGCACAAAGATACGTTAAAAGCTAACACCAGACCCGAAGGTCTTCCGAAAATTAGCCTTATACTGGTAAATAAATAAAAACAACATGAATGCATTTGGCGCCCTAGAGGATTGATAATTAGCTTTCTCTCAGGAGGAGGGCGGAAAAATAATTTTAAGAAAACCCACCCTATCACCCATAAATGGTCGGAATTATATATACAGTTCTAAATTATAAGTGATATAATTAAATTAGTATTTACACAATCACCGCACAGATGTATAAATCTGACCCAACCACACTATAGGCCTTATCTGTAATTTTAGGTTTAATCTAGGTCTCCTGTGTGACAAACAGTCTACATTTACCCTAATGGTTTACATAATATCCATCTCATGATAGGGCTACACTGTAATCAGTCAAAGTATGACGCTACCTTTCACCGTAAATGGAGTGTACTTTAACACTGATATGAAAACAAAATGCTCCACCAAAATAGTATGGATAGCTCAAACATTTCGTTTATTAAAATATTTGGAAACATTAACATTTTTATAAGGGGATTGTAACTAGGTGTTAAATTAGAGAGTTTATATGATTTACTATAGCTAATAGTTATCAAATAATCTAGCTTGTTCCTCTAGAAATTGATTCACATCAAGCAATTTATTACCTATGATTTACATTAGAAGTATCTAAGAAAAATAAATACATGTAATGCAAATGGTTTCGAACTACATTTAACAGGTTAACATTTATACTCGTTCTAAAATGAATAGCTTTAGAACATGTTTAAATTATCTTATATTGTTTGTAACTGTTACAATAAAACGTGAGTATTTATATTTTATAAAATGTGTATTTTCTGGATTTTAAATTGGTAAGGTTAAGCTGTAATAAATATTATATATATTGAAAATAAATTTGTAAGAAAATTATATAATTCTTAATCATGATTAGTTTTTTCCACAGCTTTATTTTAGTGTGAGTGACTTGTTGTTGAAGTGAAGGGAGTATACAAAGAAGATTAGGGATGTGTAGAGAAAGTCAGTGAGGATGAATTAAGTTGAGATAAATGCAGAGTATTTTTCCTACCCTATTAGGGAACTCCATGATAAGATATGTATGATTCCCTCTTGGTATTGGTGGTTGGTTTCTCTGCTAATAAACTTTGACTAGATTAGGTCAATTTTAAACCACTCTTTACTTAAGTTATTGATGAAGGTGTAAAATATACACTCTATAAATGGTTTATAGATATAGTCTACATAATTTTGAGGTACAATAGATATATAAATTTCCGTAAAAAAAATATACAGTACCTTCTTTGAAGAAATATTTCATCACAGATCATGAGTGTGTAAAATACATTTTCCTAGGAATAAAAAGATGGCCTGTACGTCTGACGTGGGGTTTGTGAAGTCTGCAGAACACGCAATCTCGCCTGACCAGGACAAGTGCGTCATTTGGGGTCGGGGATTTGAGAGAAAGGCAGCGGATTATTAACTGCGTACAGCAACAAACACTTGTCAAAAACAAACCTCACACACGTCAACCCCACGAGTCAGAGCGCCAGCTCCTTTTTTGAAGCGAAGTGAATGGATATTCAGCAAATGTTTGGTGGCATTGAGATATGTACATAAATAATCCTTAAAAATGGTCAGTTGCCCAACTTAAATTTCTATGGTCTCAAAAAGTTCACTATACAATGGGTATAACGTAACATATATATCATTACGCACTCGTACGCACTTTCACAAATTAGAGTTCAAAATCTTATTTTCAAACTATGTTTCACTAAATTCATTAGTAACTATTTTTATGAAAGCAATCCGTTCCTATGGAAAAATCTATTTAGCACAGAAAAAACCTCCATATACTCATTTTTATCATAAATGTTAAAACAATTTACGATAAATTTAAATTTTAATTAATTAATTTTTCCCTGAAAAAAGTATCAAAAATTCTAATAAGTTATTCAAAAATGGGTCAGCACTTAAGGAATTAAAATCATGGTTTTTCTTTGTGTTATGCGATAGAACATCAAAATATCAAGTTCATGCAAAATGAATGACAATATTCTTAAATTTAGCCCCACTTACTGATATACAAAAGGACAAACATACTTATAAAACCTATTTTCTCAAGTGAAGGGATTCATATTGCGTCAAGATGCATTATTAAATCAAATTTAAATAAAATCTGTGGGTATAAATAAACATGTAAAATAATGCAAGATGCCTCTTGGAATGATGGAATAATGATAATGAAGAAAATATAATCCACTAACTAATCGCCAGGAAAGATAATGTAATACTACGTTGTGGATAATCCACTTTATAACAGTTAATATTCAAAAAACATTCATCTGATGTGAGTTCACCTTTTTGTTTGTTTGTGTATTATTAAATATATATGGATAGTTAGTCTAGGTCTATTTTTATATGTATCCCTAGATATAAAAATTTACGTGTTAAGTAAGTGATCTTGCAAAAATGGTTTTTGATAAAGATGAAAATCTATCACTAGTAATAAATTTCGTTTGAAAACAAATTGCTACTATATTTAACACTACTGATAGTGGAAAATATTGTATATATTTTTAGTAATGGAAGACGGTATATTCACGATTTAAATTTTCAGGAGCTTGATATTTTTCTTCGTTTTAGAGATACCCATGACAGTGATAGCGCAATCTATGATGTAGGGCTTGCAATATCTAAAAGTATAAACAAACTATCCTAATGAACGTACTCAAGTTTATCCACGCACTTACCAAATTTTTACTTGAAATAGGTTTTTTGGATCTATTCACACCATTGGGCACATGGTTTAGGACGCCAACTTCTTACTATATGTAAAAGTAGGATGCACACCCTGAGGTGTCCGTGAGTACATAAGTATATACAAAATTTTAGCTACATTTCTATTTGGCTTGGTTGTTTGCTCCCTGTACTGAAGGCTAAGTGGTATAAGCCACCAGATTATATATATAAATAGAGGTAGAACATAATACGTTTGAGGAACATACCTTCATATTAAATTAAATATGTATTTAAAGTTTCGTTTCTCCAGTTATTTTGAGTTGAAAAACACCTGCAAGAGCTATTAAAACTGTCTGATGTATTAAATTAATTATATACAAAAATTTATGAAAAAATACTCCTAAAGTTCAAAGCCCTTAGTTCCCATAAGGACGTAAACCTAATCCAGGTTTCCTTTTTCATATAGCTTGGCGCTGAGGTTTCTCATGGCTTAAGGCGCAAGATTCGCAATAGATGCAAAATTAAATAAATGGTATGGAGCTCCTCCGCACAGACTTTCTCAATCCATTGTTTAAAAATCAAGATATTTACGCGTAACTCGTAATCTATGTGAAACGAAATAATATTCACTGGTAAACTCGAGAAAAAATTGCGTTATACTTATGTTAAACATTTTTTTAATCCAGGATTTAAATATACGATTTTTTTTAAGGACTTAAGTACTCACTAATATATTCGGACAAAATAGAGAAGATAGCTATTGGGTCCACCAGGGTCAATACTACGTATTAATATTTCGACTTCCGGTTAAAATTCTCGACATTTTATAAGGGGTTTCACATCTTATGGGTATCGCATTTTTTTAAATTCCTCATTTATAAATTTAGACCAATAAAAAAGGTAAATATTGACTATTGAGTCTAAAATGATAGAGGGAGATCATTGCTGTACAAACATTTCCCCGAAGAGGTTAAAGAAAAAGAACATAAACTTTATGAGAGATCTACTAATTTTTAATTATTCTATAGAATTAGAGAAATATTGCGTTAAATTTAAGTAGTATCTCTTTACAAATAAAGCTCACAAAATTGTATTAAAATATTTGCCAATATCTCAGAAATTATTGTTTTTTAAGAATATATTTCAAATAAAAGCTTTTTTATTTTAATAATAACAAAATTTTACCATCATAAGGTATTTAGTATTTCAAATAGTTGCGGAGATATAGACATTTTTGCTTCCGTTAAGTACCTTAAAAGTCATTTTCATGTGAAAATGAGGAAAGCCATTTAGTTCATAATATTAATCAACGCCTAGATACGAATTTTAATCAAAATCATTATAGCTGATTTTGAGAAAATAGAATTTTTCTCTTTACAGCCATTAGTAAACGGCTCTTAGTTTTAGTGTTAAACAGACACACAGACAGATGGCGTTGCAAAAAACACATTTTAGGGTTTAGCGGGTCATGAAATGTCAACATTTATCAACATCTTGGGTTAGAATTTTTTGATGGATGTAATACTTTACTTTCTAAGTGTTGTAGAAGTTAAGAAATACTTATATTTGCGTATAGCTTGAAAACTATTCGTTGTGTGAAAATATATTTCAAGTAAAATATGTTTATTATAAATTGATCTACATGTATGCAATAATAAGCTATTTCATATCTCAAAGACTTGCGATGATAAAATTAAAAATTATAATTTATGCATCATAACAGAACCCTTAAAGTCATTTTGACGAAAAATTAAGAGTAGGCATTTGTTTTGTAATATTGATCAAAGCTTAGAAATGAAATTTAATCAAAACCATTAAAGATGATTTTGATAAAATTAAATTTTTTTCTTTCCGCCATTAAGGAAACTACCCTTAATTATAGGGTTGGATATCCAATTACAAAAATTACTTGTGTTAACCCTATGAAAAATCTATATACGAAGTTTTATTATAATCAGTAAAATAGTTTAGGCTCTAACCTTAGGTACAGACTGACAGACAGATGGACATACCAGTAATCAAAATCTCGAGTTCGATTTTTTTGACGATCACAATACTTGCTCTACCTTACAGGTAGCGAGAAAGTAAACATATTGATATTGGGTCACCAAGTGTAATCAATTAGCCTACTAATAAAATGTAATTTTCCAATTTAAAATTTTCGACATTTTATTAGGGGTTGCACATCTTATAGTAATTTCATTGCTATTTAATTCTTCATTTATAAATTTTGACCAATAAAATAGACATAGATCATTGTTGTACAAACACATCTCCCAAGAGGTTGAAAGAAACATTCACTTTTTGAGAAACTTACTTATACCTTACTCTATGGCATTAAATAATTATTGCATTGAAATTAAATAGTATCTCTTTACGACTAAAGCTCACAAAATTGAATCAATACATTTCCCTATATCTCAGAAACTATTGGTTTTATAAAAATATATTTCATATTAAGTTTTTTATTTTTAATAGTACCACAATTTTGTAACAAAAAGTTATTTATATCTCATATATTTGTGGAGATACGGAAATTTAAGCTTCTATAAAGTACCCTTAAAGTATTTTTCATGGGAAAACTAAGATAATCAGTTTAGTTGTATTTTTAATCTATACCTAGATATAAATTTTAAAATTTTAAGAACTGATTTTGAGAAAATGGTTTATTACTCTTTTCGCTTTTTACCAAACTACTTTTAATTTTAGGGTTAAACAGACACATAGACATACGGCACTGCAAAAACCACTTTTTAGGTTTCGAGGGGTCATGAGACGTCGACATACATCAACATTTCGGACTAAATTTTTTTTATATTCGCAATACTTCGAAAAGTTAAAATATATGTTTATTTGCTTATAGCTTGAGAGTTATTAGTTTTATAAACATATGCTTCAAATAAAAGATTTATATTATAAATAGATATACATACATGCAATGATAAGTAGTCTCATATCTCAAATAGTTTCGTAGATATGATAAAATTGAGAATCTACGTATCAGACCGGAACCCTTAAAGTCATTTTTGCCGAAATATTTAAAGTAGCTATTTTGTGTGGAATATTTGTAAATGTTTTGAAATGAAATTTAATCAAACTCGTTAGAGCCGATTTTGAGAAAATCGAGTTTATTCTCTTTTTGCACTTTTGTAAACCACCCTTAATTTTAGTGTTGGATGTCAAATTCCCAAAATTCTTTAGGGCAACCCTATGAAAACCCTTGATACCAAGTCTTACCCCAATCGGTTAAATAGCTTAGGCTCTAGTCTAAGGTACAGATAGACGGACAGAAATTCAAATACCACTTTTTTTTTTAATTCGGAGGGTCACGAAACCTCTACATTCATCAAAATCTCAAGTTCAATTTTTTTGACGATCACAATACTCTCCCTACCTCCCTACCTCCCTACCTCTAAGATAGAACGAAATTAAAAGCCCGAATTGCATGTAATCAGGTAAAGTTAAATATGTCTAGGTCTCTGTTTCCAAGTTATCTACATCTGTGATCACGTGATATAAGGCAATAAAACATCTAAAATTTAAAAAAAATACGCTTATGGTTTTAACCCTAAGTAAGTTTATGTCAAATCTCGGCTGTCTAGGTTTCTTGTTTTATGAGCTACCTGAATCAGTGGACAAGTGGTCTAGGATGTTAGGCTCTTAAAGTTAAAAAAAAGTTCTAGGTCCACAATTTCACGATTACTAAAATATTTTTAAATATCGAATACATTGAAAGACATCTGGAGACGGGAATTAAACAAGGAGCTTCCGGTTTTGAGTGACAATTTTCTACCACTAAAATATCTAAATATTGACCTGTGTCTAGGATCTTTATTCACTCATATTTTAAGGCAAAGTCTGTAATGGACGTGTGGATATTATCGTCTAAATTTATGTCACAGCCACTGTAAGCTCGGTTGTTGCTTTATGTTGCCATTAGTATAAATATATTCCAAGCGACCCAAGATAGAACAGTCCGGGGGATGAATGATTATTTATTCAATCCCTAAGCTTCGCCTTTCATATATACTCTACTTAATATTATAACGTTGGTTTCATCCATCTATTTTATATAGTTTAATCCTTTTAAACTTCTTGGTTTTGGAGTTACCCACAATGGTGGTCAGGTGGTCTTAGAAAACTCATCCGAATATACTCAGTTGTTATACGGTTATGAGTAAGAAAACACTCACAGGTACAGAAACTCTTTTACATTTATATATATATATATATATATATATATATATATATATATATATATAATATATGTGTGTGTTAAAACTTATCAATTGCATTAGTTTTAACGTCATTGGTCAGCCTTCTGAAGACAAAGCTCACTGTGCAATAGCTTAAAATTTTTACAGAAATATGATATATTTTGAAAAATAAATCCTTATCCATATCGAAGCATAAGTTCTCCAGTTATAACTTCGCATACTTTGGTTCAAAAACTCTTCTTTATATTCGTATATGAAAATCCATCAGTTATCGCACTGCCTTTAGCGTCACTGCTCAGCTCCTTATATATATATATATATATATACACACACACACACACACACACACACACACACACACACACAAATTTGTTAAATAGCGTATAGCCTTTCTTGAGAAATTGAACTTGAAATCTTATATATAAAAATGGATGGCTAAATGTGTTGCTAACCGCAAAACTCGAGAACGGCTGGACCAATACGGCTAATTTTTTCCCCTAATATTCGTTGAAGTCCGAGGAAGGTTCTTATGAAGAGAAAAATTGGAAAAATTGCACTGAAAAACGTAAAAACCACATTTTTCTTTTTCCCATTCAAACTGTTTCTAGCTGTCAGTTCTAGGGATTGCGAACTGAGATATATTAATCGAAGAATCGATTTTTTTGGGTCATGAAGATCGATTTGAGCAATGAATCGATTAAATGAATCGATTTCAGACACCCTAAAATTGACTTTCAATTCATTTACTTACTGTTTCGTTTTATTTAAATAAAACAAGAGTACCAAACATAATATAAAGAAGAAACATTTGAAATTTAATTAGTAACTTTAAATGCATCCGTAGATTTGACACTTTCTCTTTCTACGTTATACAGTTTGACTTTGACAGTTTTTCAGTAGATTCTCAATTAGTGCATGTTATTTTCTTGGTTGTCTTCGCTTCTCAATTTACAAACAAGTTCCTCGATTTATCTTTGGTTGATTGGTTTATTTTGTCTTTGTGTTTCCATTTATACTCAGTTCAAGACTCATGCCGCCTATAAGACGCGGAAGAGTTGAAACGAGAAAAACTGTACGTTCTCGAAGCTTTAAGAGAATCAGTTCGAATAAATCTTCCGCTGTTGAACCAACAACAAAAGTATGTATTTGATACTCTTATGGAAGTTGTACATGATGGAACTGGAGGGATTTACTTCTTAGACGCTCCCGGTGGTACAGGAAAAACTTTTTGATTTATTTGATTTTAGCAACAATTCGCTCACACAATTAAATTGCACTCGCACTTGCTTCATCAGGCATTGCAGCTACATTGTTGGAAGGCGGTCGAACAGCCCATTCAGCGCTAAAATTGCCGTTGAATATGCAAAGCAACGAAACTCCGATCTGCAACATTTCGAAGAACTCTGCAATGGCAAAGGTTTTGCAGCAATGTAAATTGATAGTGTGGGATGAATGCACGATGGCACATAAAAAGTCTTTGGAGGCATTAGACCGAACCATGCAAGATCTGCGGAACAATCAAAACTGATTTGGTGGTGCGATGATTTTGTTAGCAGGAGATTTTCGTCAAACATTGCCAGTGATTCCACGGTCAACGCCAGCTGATGAACTTAATGCATGTTTAAAGTCCTCCGTTTTGTGGAAACATGTAAAAAAACTAAATTTAAGCAAGAATATGTGTGTCAAGTTGCAAAATCATCGATCTAGAGAAATATTTTCTAAACAACTCATTGACATAGGTAATGGCAACTTCGCTTTAGACTTTTTCACTGGCTGCGTTACCTTTCCTGACAATTTTTGTCAGTTTACTGATTCAAAAACAGAACTCATTCAAAAGGTGTTCCCAAACGTTGCTAAAATTTACAGAGATCATATTTGGTTGAGCGAACGAGCTATATTGGCTCCCAAAAACATGGATGTAAATGAATTAAATTCAAAAAATTCAAAATGAAATTGCCGGTGAATTGAGGACATACAAATCAGTTGATTCCTATACTAACCAAGATGATGTCGTCAACTATCCACCCGAATTTTTGAACTCGCTGGATTTGCCAGGATTGCCGCCTCACAATCTTCAATTAAAGGTCGGATCGGTGATCATAATGTTACGAAATATCAACCAACCGCGTCTTTGTAAAGGCACACGGCTAGCGGTGAAAAAATTACTAAACAACGTGATCGAAGCAACCATTCTAAAGGGAAAGTATAAAGGAGAAGACGTTTTGATACCACGCATCCCAATGATTCCGACTGACATACCATTTGAATTTAAACGACTGCAGTTTCCAGTGCGGCTTGCTTTCGCTATGACCATAAATAAATCCCAGGGGCAGTCATTAAGTGTTTGCGGCATTAATCTTGAAAACCCATGTTTCTCGCATGGCCAATTGTATGTTGCCTGTTCCCGTGTTGGAAAACCATCAGCTTTGTTGTTTACGTGCCAGGTAATCAAACAAAAAATATCGTGTACCATAAAGCATTACAATGAAAATATCATTTAACACAATATTACTAAAGTATTGCAGTGTACGAAATAGAAAACTGAATTTTGTAAGTAGTTGTTGTTTATGATTATGACATTAAAAGTACATAGAAAAGTATATTAACATTATGCAAATTTATTGTTTATTCCACGGTAATTATTTGATAGTAAATAAATAAAGTGATCACTCTGAAATACGTTTATATTCAATTTTTTGTTTAAATTACACATTTGTGACTGTATAGTATCACAAACTTATCTGTCCTGGTGACCATTACTGAAAACTAAAGATGTCATCACGACATGTGCACTTTATAAACGACGCCATCACCAGAACTTGACCAGAAAAGATAAGTTTGTGAGACTGCCACAGTCCAATAGCGTTTGACAGAACGACGTCTGTCGGGTTAGCTAGTAAAGAATATATTTAAAAAATTTCGATAGTTCTCTCGTTATAAGTGAACATATAGGTATATACAATATCCTTTATCAAGATACGTAAGAAATAATAAAAACATACAAATAGGATTTCTCTTAAGATTTATTATTGAAAAGTTATAAAGAAAAATAATTAATTCTACATTCAATAGGAAAATACACTATTCATCAGGCGTTTTAAGACAAAATCTTAGAGAAAAAAAATCTTTATTTTATTATACTTAATTCCTCTGTTCAATTTTTTTTTAAACTCCTCGGCAAAAATTTACATAATATAAGAAATACCGCATCCAAATCTATTGAGTGGCCAGAACACGATTTATAATCTAGCTTTACTATAGAACAGACAAAACATTCAGTCTCCCTTCAAATTTCCCAAATGAATTATTTCCATGCTATTGCAAGAATATAATGTAGGACCATTATTTAATTTTACAGGCGCGTTACTGATTGAGAAAAGGTGGTAGGCACCATTTTTTACTAAAACTATGAAATTTCTGAAAATATTGTACTATATTTTGAACTGTCAGTATATTGCTGTCCTAATTCTCAGTCCTAAACAAAGACCTTAAGAAATTATAGCTCTAGGCCACATCAGATCTCTACGTCAACTATACATTGCTCACTTTTTAATTTAATCCTCCCTTCTCCCTCAAACTCCATATAACGCTTATCATTAGCCCTCCATTATACATTTCCTAGTTCGCCTCTCATAGAGAGCTTGTAAAATGCTAGGTAAACATAGCATATTAAATAAAATAATTTGTTGGTCACAAGAAATAGTCAAATATATACATACATTATTGTAAATATTGTAGTAATGTCCTGTAATTTCCTCTTTTATTGTACACAAAAAGAAATCATGATGGAGCCCTAATAGCATGTCCATACTAAATTCTTCTGTTTGAATATAGCTACCTCATTCACGAAAATGCTAGGCATTGTGGTTTGGAGAAATTTAATTTTGTTAATGCCAGGCTAATCAATAAAGAAAGAAAGAAAATGAAAATAAATACAAAAGGCTATAAATAAAATTTTGTTTAATATCACTATGTTCGTTTTTATATCATATTTAAACAAAGAAAACTAGTTTAGCCTTACCTATTAGACATTTTTTCTACCATAGTACTACTGCTTTTATGATGACAGGGAGGTTGGAGTTTGTATCCCATTCGAGCGTACTTTAGGTATTTATTTTATCAATGAATTCATAGCCTCCCTCAACGCAAATTTGAGTGTCTTTTCTCCAAAATTCTACCTTCCTTTCCCATTAATACAGACATGTGCATATCTCGGACGATTGGTAAGCACGCATAGCAATTAAAAAATAACTAGATGTAGACGTCTCAAAACCTATGGTGGTAGACTCGCGTTGAACAAGGTTGCCTTTGATAAGAAAATCGGGGTTCAAATCCTGGAAAAATATACTGAGTGATACTTTTTATATTGGAAGAGATCAGGTGTAAACTATTATATTTAACCTTTTATCCTTTCATTTTGTATAGACCTTTAGAAAAATACATAAACATAATTCTTATTTATCATTTTAGGAGTTAACGTATCAACAAAGTTATATCATACTCATTAAATTAAAAAATGACACCTGTGCACGAGAATCGAACTCGAGAACTTTGGATCGGTACGCCAATATTATTACACCTGAGCTATCCAGGAATCCTCAGTAGTCATTCTTCACTAATAATTTAAGGTAGAGTTTGTGATGGACGTGTGAAAATGATCGTCTACATAATGTGTGATCATTAAGAATCATGAGTTATCAGATGACGCAGTCTGAATAGCATCAGTATGGCTTTATGGTGTCAATAGTACAATTATAAATTTACGAATGCACGTATCATGATGGATTAAATAACGAAACTATTATTTTTAATAACTACGGTTATAGCCGAAAATATGTCATATTCCTTAAATTGAAAGATGACATCTGGATTTCCACGCGTCCAACACAGACTCAGCCTTAAAATATAGTCCCTAAGTAAAGAAAGACCCTGGGTATGGAACGATTCCTCAAGAGATCGGTGGTTAAAGCATTGGAGTACGACACTGTGATGTTATTTTTGGTTAAAAGAGTTACTTATAATAGAAATCTAATAATTTTACTGTTTATTTGTTTTAAATTTTATTCAAAACTTCTAAAGTTTTGAATATTCATTATTTATTCATGTACAATTAAAATATATGTTATACATATAATCTACTTACCTTTATTTCACTATATTAAATCATCTTTCTTTATTTTGATTCATAAACTTCCAACCCGCCATGTTTATTAATTTTGTTGGTAGGTGATTTTAACGCTATCTGCTCCAGAGAGTGGTTTATTTCGGAATTATTCGATTCGTTTATTTTTATGTTCTTGGACACTTATAGCATCTGGCTGTCTCTTGAAACAATAATTGCCCCTAGAGGAATATATTATTATTATTGTATGGTTTTTTGTTTGGTGCCAAGTTTAAATTAATTTTAAAGATGAATTATGTTCATATGTAAAAATTATAATCATCTTAATAGTAATACCCCCAATATTTAAATAGTTGAGACTGTTTGTTTTATTCTTGCTTATAAATCCCGGTGAATGTTTTCTCCTAGGCCAGTGATTGTTTATTTTAAAACAAAAAGAACGTGTTTGTGTTTTGTCTTACTTTTTATTGTGACTCTGAAATTGACTTTGAAAGTGGAAGGAAGGATCCGATCTGGGGATCCTTCAATTATATTTTTGAAAGGTTCATGGTAGTTATAATCGTCTAAAACTTCTAAAAGAGGTATAAACTTGTGAAGAAGGTTGAGTGGAAACACTCAAGGAAGATTTTTGTGGACATTTAAGGCTGGAGAGTTAAATATTGACGGAGCTTTGATTCAACATTTTTACCAGAGCAAGGACATTTTCGGGTGAGATCAAATCCATCTGTAAACATCCTGTTATGGATGTAAATAATTAAGTATAATCCTTAAAATTACTAAAGGACAAATAATTTCAGTTTCCAAACTAGAATTAATACCTTTTGTCCACCTCAGAACAATATTTTATTTTGTTTATTATTTGCTACATGTTATAAAGAATACATTTTGTTGTTGTTAAAATCCTGTTATTTGCTTAAAGAAATATGTATATTCAATTATACTCACAATTCAAGTGAGAGTTTAACAATTTCAAGTATTGCCTAACAATACTTATATTAATTTTTATAACTTAAGAGGCATGCCTTAATAGGTAGGGTTTATTTAAGGATATCATTCACTACAATAATTAAAATCACTCTTTAAATTTAATTGTTTTATTATTATTTACATCAATGTACCTTGTATTTTCTTTTGAACTTGCATCCCATGTATAGCGATGCTCATTAGATTGGATTGGTCAGAGCAAGAATAATAACCTGCATCAGGAAGTCTTCGGTTGTAAGTGTCCAACTTAAGTCCAAACTTTAGGTAAAGTCCAGGGGTCTTGAGAGAAAGGATTTTCGTATTACCGCTGAGCAGTTTATGGGGATAAATTTATTCAATAATTAAAAATCTACCTATCTCACAAAATAAAAGTGGTTGGTAGTTGGCGCCCAATAAAATATAATTATAGATTATATAAAAATTAAACTAATTCCTAAATTCATAAAAATATAATTAATTAAATTCATAAATAAAATAAATTCCAAAAATAAATACAAATCTAAATATATAATTTTTTTTTTCATTACAACACCAAATGTCCCGTGTTAGATTCCCGTGTCCAGGTGTTATTTTTAAATTTAAAGAATATTATCTCTAGATTCGGCTATTGCTGTAATTAACTAAAATAATATTTTTGCTATTAAATCCATCATGCAAAATAATATATTAGAATAGTTTTAAATTTAAAAGTGGTCAGAAGTTGATTTATAATATCCTAAACAATATTTTGTTGTATTTTGTGTACAGTTAAAACAACATGAATGGGCAAAATGCTCGATTCATATCTCTTACCCGAGACATTCATTTTGTCCTCACAAATTCCCATCTTCTTTTCATGCTAGTGTGGTTGCATTTTCACGTAAGCTACCACTTTATTTTCACTTATAAGATTTCTTTATTACTACAATTGGGCTGAAATAACTCGTTCTCCAACAAAGACTCGTACTCGGACCCACCCCCTCTGTATGACGTCAATGTTAATGCCGACGCTAGGTAGTTTCTGGCCGTGGTTAACGATCCTCTCGAGAGTTCGAATTGTCGACCTGGACGTAGAGATGTTGATGGCCCTGCTTCGTCATCCATAATCTCCGTGTTCCTCCTTGGCAGACATGTCCCCTCTCAGGAGCGTCGCACGTGACGCGTGTTGTCAAGTGGCTGGAGGGAGGTCACATGTTTTAGGGTCGACAAGGGACGTCGAACCAACTGTTACACACGGACATCCGCCATTAGAGTCCTTATTGGGGCGAAATGTTTTGCGAGCTCGTCTAACTGATCAGAGGTAAAAAAAAAAATTTACCTTGGTTTGTGACTTTTGGTTTTCATCGAATGGTAGAATTTCTCTGAAACTCTAAACATAGTGTGTTTTTTAAACGGATCCGTTTGTAAAAAAGATCGAATTTAACAAATTGGCTTTTCTACTATATTGAATTACTGCCATAGATTTAAGATGATGAAGGATACAGGGAAAATGGGGTAAGTCACATTACACATATATTCCAGCACAACTTTTTTTATATCTCATAGGTACCCCATAAGGACCCGAGAAAATATTGTTCTTAATTAATTTAAAAATGACACAGACCCCCTTAACCTCAATTAATAGTACATTAGAACGGTATCATGATTGCGTAACAGATGGAAGCACTCAATTTTAATTAAAATTAGACTTACCTCACTTCACCCATTATAACTTTTAGAGGGTAATTAAGTTATAAAGAATTAGGTAAATATTATACGTTACACGTAATGTTCGAGATCTTGATAATTTTTAGATTATCCAGGAGATGTTAACAATCAACATTATCCAAGTGCAGGAGATATAGTCAGAAATTGAATGTAGTTATGTCCTTTTCCACCCTATCCGGATATAATCGACATCAAGCAGCAAGACTTGGTTAACTTTGAATAAATTTTAAAGCTAAGCACGTTTCAATACGGATTATATTTTAGCAGGTTATTAAATTCTGTGAACTGAAATTGGATTTAATATTTGAACCAATATTTGGAATGACCCATTTTGATGCTTTATTTACCACTAGCCAAACCTAACCTGGCCAAGCCTAGCCTGAGCTCATCCGACTAACCTTACCACAACCCTAGAATCAAGATTATCCAAATTTGGGTGGATAATGCCATAATTATCTGGATTAGACTCTTAAAATATTGTTAAATCAAATCTCACTTAACATTATCCACGTATCTTAGATAATGTAAACAAAATCTGAATAGTGTTGTCTTTATCCAAATTTGGACTTTACTCGTAGCATATACTTATCAAGTTTCTTGTTTGTATCGTATGTCAGGTTGAAGTACTAAAATTAGATTATGCACATTACGGTTATTATCTTTCTGCAAACTGTACTAGATAATATCCCTGCTTGAAGATTAAATACACATTTTTATCAAACTAATAAGCTTTAGAGGATATGGCACATATGTGATATATAGCACACTTCATTGTTTGATGCAAGTACGTGGAGGATAAAATGTACGAGGATTATAGGCTAATCTGTACAATCACAATCAATAAAGTATTTCATCCCCTTTATTATTGACCATCCGGTTAAATGTTTATTATTTTCCTATATCCACGCCATTGCTGTGTGATGAATTATGCAAAATCCTACTATAAATGCCACAGGATATTGGTAGGAAGGAATACTTTTCAGATATCAACTCCTACAAAAATCATTGTAAATACACGTTCCAACACCAGAACAGAAAGCTGTTCTCCTGGGAATGTTCACTTGAATGAGACATAAACTAGCTGAACCCTAACAAAAGTAAGTTGAGCAATGCATTATTTCTCACTTTGTACTAATTTATAGTAGACTTCTTATAAATATATCACTTTAATTTTTTTACTATCACGCTTGTTATTATTTACTAAAAATTTGCTTTTTTCACCCTAAATATGTATATATTACGTATCGTATTCAAAATAGGTATATTTTCATTTTCTGAAAAAATTTATTTTTTTCCTTAAAATATTTTTAACTATTATTTTCTATGAATGTGCATTTTTTGTTTACTCAAAATAAGTTTATTTTTATCTGCTTCAAATATAATTCACAATATGTATATTTTTATTTTTTTCAAATGTGTATTTTTTATTTATTTTTTACTCCATATATGAACAATGGTATTTAGCCCGGTATTGGTCCACTTGTCTCCTATCACGTTAAACACATGCGCGAAATGGTGTTTGGGCGTTATGTGTTTGGAATCTTTATCTATTTTTCGCTTGACCTCATCCGTGGCAATCCCCCCATTCCAATTACACTTGTTCCCGTCATCTATCAGAATCACTGACCCAAGTGACATTGATGGATAGTTTAGGCGAGCTCCTGAAATATTACAATCCCCTTTAACAATCAAATATATTTATAAAAAAAAAGAGGTTAATTCCAAACATACAGTAGTACTAAATTTTTCAAGGTGAAAAACCTAATTTTTGTTCACTCATTTTCCCTTTTGAATAATTTAGTTCGTTTGAATAACAAATCACTTGACGTCATTATGTATTGATTTTATTATTGTTCATGGTGAAACGTGGACTGCCCATTTCAATCTCGGTCATCTGTTTTGGCAGTTTGGGAGGGCCTTTATGGGGTAATGATGATTGTCAGCCCTCCATTAGACGAGCTAGAAAAATCTTATCAGGCTCGTAGTATCAACTCCTACTAAAAGTAAAGTATAGGATACATCAATACCTAAATTATTGTACTATGGTCTTTATACATTACATAAAATAGAATGTTACGATCATGTGAAATAAAAGTAGTTTATAAATGTAGGTCAAATTCTCAAACGTTGGAAATGTTTGTTAAAGTTATTTATAAAATAAACTGGAGTTGCATGATTATTCGTAATTGAAAGTTCACAGCTAAGTAAAATATTTTTAAAAGAATTTACCTGCCAAACCGGTATCCACACTACGAAGCTTAGACTAGATTAATGGTGACTAGGATATCTGGGTTTAAATCCTGGTCAAGTGTATTGAGGGTTATTTCCCTAAAATATTCTCTGGCTCCCCTGCACACAAATTCAGCTAATTTTTTTTAATCTAAAATCCACCTTCCTTTTCTATAACCCATTAGTTTAAATATGTGAATATCCCGGACGGATAGTAACATTCGGTGTAAGATAGTAATAAATCAATTATCCACTTTGGTGAACGCATAGTATAAGGTGCTACACTCACAGTATACTAGACTGTTGATGATGGGGGATTGAGGTTTGAATCTCGGTCGAGTGTACTGAGAGTGGTTTTTCCAAAATGGTTTTACACTCTCCCTCCACTCATATTTGGGTGTACATCTTCTAAATAAAAGTTTCCTAATCCCTAAAACCATTAGCTTGAAAAAGTTCACAAGCCTATAACCCGAATAGGTAGTAGGAAGTGGTACTAAAATAATACAACTTTATGAATCTTTAATAGCTTATTGTAACCCGGTAATAAAGGCAACTGATTTGAATATAAATAGTACACTACTGTTTGATGAAGCAACTATAGTAGAAACATAAATCTTCAAATTGTGAGTCCATATTTCATCAATGGGAAACAATAACGTTTGTGATATTCGTCCAGATCTCGTATCAACCTGGACTTTGTCTGAATACATGACTCAGTCTATACTGTGAAATTATCGGCAGCCCTTGGCACTCTGCATTCTGAATAATTGTTTGGAAAAATTGAAATTTAGAGTAAGAGACTACTCTTATAATTAGTTTCCACATATCTCAACAATTCTGTAGTTGATATCTCATATGATTTAAAGTACAACGGATAAATTTATCATCAGTGCTATGCTTTAATATACGTTCTAAAATAATACAAAGCTGCCACTCAACTTGAAAACAGCTGGAGTCGGTAGATCACAGTACATATCTTTTGTTTGAATAAAACAAGGATACCCAGAGAATTTGTCAATAAAATAAAATAATGGAATATTTATAAGCTAGGTGGATTTAATCTCAAGCTCCAATATGTGTTTATTAGAAAACTTGACACACCAATTAAAAACACATGTCTTACCAACACCCCCGCCCCCCTTTCCCTTCTCACACCATCACACACTACCCAAATCTTGCGTCCAGCCCGGACGGGTTGTAAGACGTGGTGATAAAAAATAAATCCTTTTTACCGCAACTTTTTGTGAATAAGAATTGAATATAAATTATCATCCTACACATACTAGCCCCATGGTGTAGTGGTCAATACACCTGACTACGAGCCTATGGTCACGAGTTCAATTCCCGGCTGGAACCCTGTGTATTTTAAGTAAGGTTCTATTTTTCCACTGGTTCCACTTCCTCATACTCACTATCATCCTTCCCTCATCACATCGGGACATGGAACGATCCTCCACGGAAAGGATGTACGATTAGTACACTCGAACGTCCCCTGGGCAATGGTATATTAGTATTAGCTAATATTTAAACAAAACAGAATTAAGACTGATGCAGCCCAGATGCACTGTATACAATGAATGATATCATTAAATATTCACGTGCTAGTAATTCATAAATTTGATCATTCAAATCCCAAAGGTTACGAGACAACTATAAATTAATAATACATACATCCTTTAAAATTATAGTTGACTCGTAAGATTTTGGATTTGAATGATTAAATTTATGAATCACTAGCACATGAATATGTAATTATATTATTTTGTTTACTTAATATAATACATTTGAAAACATTGTTAGGTAGGCCTATTATCCAAAATTATATACATTCTTTTGCTCAGAAAACATTTTTTAGATAAAAGTTTTTTCTGTAATATATGGCCTTTAGTCGATAACATTTCTCTTTCCGCCCCAAGCACAAAGAAATGCTGGATCGAAGCCAATAACATAAGGTCACTTAGAATGTTTTTATTATTTTATTTCGGAGCTATTTGCCTCTGGAAAGCAACAAAACACTATAGTTTGTGGTCGTTTCGTTGCGGTACTTTTGGAAACACAGACATTTTATTATTAGAATGTTCCTGTGTGAAGATGCCAATCCTCGAATAGTTTAATAGAAGGTTTATTTGAATTTATAAACAGTCACACAATGTCTACCTCTGTCTATCATGCGACTTTTCCAAACAGTTTATAAACATACGGTGGTTGACAATTTAAATTTCATATCAGTTTTAAAGCGTAAGCAAACAATTTAACTTTTTTAAACTGACTTTCCTAAAGTACTAAGCGATTAAAATAAATTAGATACTTTTATTAGAGCATTTGAAATTTAATAAATACACTGTTTTAATTATCACCCTTCCCCCACACCACACCATCTTACTACTCAAATACTCCAATGCTATATTGGGATATTAAGAAGGAAGAAGGTAAAACTTAGAATAAATGTACTCGCGTTAGCATTAATGTAGAGGAATAAACCATTTAATAATATCCATTCTCAATAAGCTGGTCCGGGATATAGTTCCAAACCTCACCATCACTAGAAAACTAGATCTCTTGAGCCTAACAATAGTTCACATGCACACCTATTTTAGTAAAAACTACTCTTAAACTTATAAGAGACGCATTATTGGCGTATTTAAATATGTGTGTGTGGGTTTTGCGGTAGCTGAACGCCTTTAATACAATTTATTTTGAATAATTTGTATCTTTAATTTAATACTATCTGTAATTCTGTCTTAGATTCGGTCTAGAGAGAATGTATTGTGAAAATTAAATATATTTTTCTTGACTTTTGAGTGAGAGTGTTATTTTTTTATAACCAGGATTATTAAAAGTTTTGGTTTTTTGAAATAGTGTATTTCTGTAGAGCATAGGAAACTAGGCCGTTTTTGTTAACATTTCGGTTCCAAAAGATTTTAAATTCTCTCTCATTGCCTTATGAATATGATTATACAATGAAGAATATTAAGAAAAAGAAATAACGAATATTGGTTTGAAAAGGACTATAGCTGTAAGAATAAAGTTTTACTCAATAAAATACAGTTAGATAGTTCTATAAATTATGATAGTCCAAAGATTTCCCAAAATTAACATGATGTGGTCCATACTATATCATATTTCTCAAAGTGCTTCCTCCTCATACACTTTCACTATTAACACTTTTCTTTAAATTTAGTTTTTAAAACTATTTTTAGAGTATCGGTTTTAATTTTTTTATTATTATTTAACACAACGTATTACTAACCGTTCGGGTTATACGCTTAAGTACTAAATACGCTAATGGGCTAGGAGTGGGGAAGGTTGAATTTGTAGCACGTGAACCCGCATTTGCGTGGAGGGAGATTGTAAAACCATTTAGGAAACACCATTCCCAATTCACTCAACAGAGATTCGAAGCTCGATCTTCCCGTCCTCGGCAGTTTGGCTCCACACGAATCTAGAACGTTAGCCAACTACGCTATCGAGGCGGGTCTCAGTTTTAGTTAATTTTATATCTGTACATAATTACACAGGAAGGGCAGGCCTGCGTAGCAAAAATACCAATTTTTTTTTTCAGAAGGTATTTGTGACATCTTAGAATTAAATTTAACTCTTTTATAGGTATCATGATACAACCTCATAGGTGAATATACTTATATTGAACTTAATTAAAAAAAATTATTTACACACAATCCTCTTATTCAAAAATTGTCGAGTAAATCCCCCTATTTGATTCTTAAAGATATATTTATTGTAAAAACATTCCCTTTTAATTTGAACTGATAAACTTAGATACTAAGAGTGAGGAAACTTTCGATAAAGAAACAATTAATACAAAAATTATATAAGTGAATAAATAAATTTAAGTAATTTATCTTAAAACTTTTTTTTTTTTTTTTTTTTTTGCCTGCAGCAGTATTCCTTAATATCCACGTTTATTCCCCTCTAAGATTCCAATTTATAGAACTTAATTTAAACTAAATTTGGAAAAGTTAGCAATGTCAACGAATGGGTTAAGTTGTGCTTTTAACAATAGACTGGACTATTGATAAGGGTAAGACTGGGTTTTCATTTTCATTTTCATCTGGGTGTACTAAGGGGATCATTTCCTATTACTTTTCCACGCTAATTAGAGTGCATTTTCTCTAGGTACCATCTTACTTATCCCTACTCCACTAGCGTAATTCTTAAGTATACGTTTAACACAAACGGTAGTGAAACTAGGTGAAAAAACTATACAAAAGTCATGATCGTTACAAATACATACACAAACTTGGTTTCCCTACTATAATAAAATACATATTAAAACTAGAAAAGATCTAAAATAATTTCAACTTTATGTTCCATTATTGTTATTGTTATTGCGTATTTTGTTATATTTGTTTTTTTCTATTAATAATAATATTATTATGTAATTTTATTGATTTTAATATAATTATAAATATAGTATCATTTTTACTGTATAATATTATTATTATATAATATTACTAGTATGTAACAGTAAAAATTAATCTACAAATACATTAACGTAAAACCATATTAATAATATGATTTATAATAAAATATAATATTTTAGTGAGTACGTTTAATAGAAGAGTTGTTAATTGTTTGAACCCAAAGGTATTCAGGGTTGAAGAGAATTGTTTAAATGAACTGTGGTCGTACTAACAAAGAAGAAGAGTGTATAAAAAAGATGAGATTGAAAACCACCCTTCTATCTTGCTCTCTCTTGCTCCTTACTGGAAATCACAAATAACTATTTTAGAGTCATCTGCAATCAAGCTAAATTATAGTACATTGCCTTTGACTATGTGCCCACCGGTGTGGGTAAAGCTCACTAGATTTAAATATATTCAATCATCCAAACAATATATAAATAAACCTGCTTAATATCTCTCTGCATAGCCTAAGGTGTCACTCTATCAATAGACTAGACTCCCGATGACAGGACGATCGGAGTTAAAATCCAGGTTGCATAGTTTTTATTAAAAGGCTATACACTTTCCATAAATGCAATTGGGAGTACATTTCCACTAAACTTAAGCCTTCCTAATACTTGAATCATCATCGTAATTATTAAATAAATTGCGTATATCCTAAATATTCCAGTAACATGTACAGTCAGTGCGACTTTTGTAATGAAAGCAAGCAACCTACAGACTTATTATCCCAATACCTTAAATAATAAGGTAAGCCACGTTGACGTTCTGATAATCTGCTCAGATTGGTGTAATCATGTGTCAATGTTCATTAAAAAGTCAATAAAATACAATTCTGCATGAAGTGTCACAACTTTCACCTTCTAAAAACATGCTTTTAAATTAATGTTTTCAAAATAATCGCAGTTATTTTAAATTATCAATGTAAATACATAGATAAGAATAAAATGCATAGTAAGCTATAATGGACGTGCGTTTTTGTCGGTGTTTAAAAAGTCATATTAACGCTATAGCTTAGTGTATAGATTAAACTGGTTTTGCAGATGTAAAATGTATGTCTGCAAATATAATACATGAACTATTCAAACATTTGAAAACATGACAGGAAACACAATTTAAGTAATTTAAGAAGCAGTTAATATTTTTGCGAGTACTTTATGTATATTCAAATAACCAAGGATACTTAGTATCAAATCAAGATGAGTTTAAATAATACTCATCGATTAATTTCTAATTACTAATTTATTTACATTACTTAAAGTTAAAAGAAATTATAGCACCAAATTTATAAGCTCGTAAATAAATTATACTCTAAGTTTAAAGAAAATATCGATTCAAATTTATTAGCCCTTACATTAAATGTATTAACATGGATATATATTTTATTTTATTTAAATATAATTATAAAGCCATTATGTATCTATATTTTTCGCATCACTTAGTTATTCATAGGTAGTAGCTCATTTTTATCAATATTTCTTAACAGTTTCAAATTTATGGCATCAAAATAGTGTAGAATTTGGTCAATTTTGTATTTGCAATAAGAGTATTTTAAAATTAAATAATTTTTGTGTGTGTGATTAAAATCTTTTTAGTTTATGTAGCTTGTAATAAAACGATGTGCTTTACATATATTAGACTGATAGCTAATTACTATTTTGGTGAAAATAATATACTCTTAGAATAAATTGTATTCTCCTCTTAAATTCAAGTTTTAATGTTTCTGCACCACGTCTTACTAGCCATCTGGATTATACGCTTGGAATAAACTCAGAATTTATATTTAATTAATGTTAACTAATTTTTCTTTACGACTGTGGATAAAGCTCTGAATATCAGCACTTAGTAATCTAGAACATATCTGAAAATACATACCAGAAAATGTTAATACATTAGAGAGTAAGTGAGAAAATGTGTTTGCGAGACTAATTAAATAAGCGTAAACCATAATTAAGCTATAAATATTAACTCTAACTGTAATGTCCCAGCTTCTCTTTTTATCGTGACACTAAACTATTTTCAAAATGTGTTTTGTTAGTTGTGTTCTCTCTTTACAAGAAACAACTGTCCCTTGTGAATCGCGTGTGGGACAAAATGGCGTGGTTATTTCCATCCGTACAATACAGTTTTTTAATTCTTTTTTTACTATTTTTTTAATCAAACGCATAGCAAGACGTCAGTAAGTAAATTGTGTTTCGATGCTAATTTCATATTAGTCTACTTTATCGTGTAGAGGAAGTTTCTAGAAAGTTTGCATTAATTAAGAATGTAACTTACTTTAAATGGTAAGGATAAACATACAGGTGGCTAAGAAACTTATTTAACGACATAAAGTTATATTAATGGTAATCTTCGTTTTATTATAGTATATCTTGGCTATAAAACTCTTAATTATAAGATCACTTTAAAATTTTCTTACTATGTTAAAGTTCTGGACTTTATTGTAAAGGCTTGGGTTCGATTTTTATTAGATTTTATGATTGTTGGTGTGGCTTAAAAATAGCTTCCTCTTGATTTTTCACATGTGAGTATATGCATGTTCCCTAAAACTTAACCCTCTTAATCTCCAATTACTTTTAGATTATATAGCTTTTTAAATGAATAAATTTGATTTGATTAAATTAATATTTGAGCATTTATGTGCTAATAACTTAAACAAAAAGAAATATAAAATACCTATAATCTTTTATACGGCAAACTATGCTAATAACATTAAATTCTGTTCAAAGTCTCGGCATACAGCTTCGGGAGAGTAAAGCTGTTCAAGCATGTGTGTACAACAAGTTGCATAGGAGTTAAGGTACGCGGCACTGCACATGTAATAATGGCAAACACTTTATGTGATGTAGGACCGTTTATGATGAACCTCAGAATGTTTTTTCATTTCTAGATGCATTGATGCGCTGTTTACTATTATTTACTGTGGTATATTCTACTGCTGAAATCCAAGATGTCTAGGTGTGTAGTGCGACGTGCCTAGCTTCTATGCAACCTGTTTTACACACATGCTTGAAATGATTTGCACTCCTGGTGCTGTACACCAAACCAAAACTTTAAACACAGTGTATTGTTATTAGCATAGTTTTCCGGATGTAAGTGTATAGGGATTTTGTATTATTTTTGGTTCACACAAATTTTATATGCAGTTTGGGTCATGAGTTTCCAAATACCTTGTATATATATCTATATATAATGTTTATATATATTTATAATATATGTTTATATATATTTATAATATATGTTTATATATAATGTTTATATATATTTATAATATATATTTATATATAATGTTTATATATATTTATAATATATATTTATATATAATGTTTATATATATTTATAATATATATTTATATATAATGTTTATATATATTTATAATATATATTTATATATTAATATTTATATATATTTATAATATATATTTATATATAATGTTATATATATATATTTATAATATATATTATAAATATATATAATATATTATAAATATATATATATATATATTATAATTATTATATATATATATTATAAATATATATAATATATTATAAATATATATAATATATTATAAATATATATAATATATTATAATATATTATATATAGTATATTATAAATATATTTAATATATTTATGTATTATATAAAAACTGCCTCCATTATTAATCGAGTGTTTGATAATGCAACAGCCCTTCTTCTTAAACACTGCTGACTCTAAAAGGATAGACATAAGCACATAGGCTTACGATAGTAAACTCTTAGAGAAAGCTGTTATAGACTGACAAAGTTTTTTTTAACACCCTGTCTTAGTAACCGTTTTTGTTAGATGCCTATTTACTAATTGCTATAATTTATTAGAGATGACGAATGTTGAATTTTAGAGTAAGTGCATTCGCATTCAAATGGAGTGGGAATAGAAAAACATTTAGGGTAAAGCACCCTCAGTGCACCAAACTGGGATTGAACCATCCCATTATCGGCATTCTGGTATTTTGTGAGAGTAGCGCCTAAGATCTCATGGCCACCAAAAAGAGTCTTACACAAGTCAACTTCAAAACCAATTCTTTTTTAATACATCTCGCTACTCAATCGGGCAATACAAATTCCTTAATTATGCTAATGGAATGGATATGAGAAAAAGGTAGGATTTAAGAGTAAATTAACCCACATTTTTGTGGAAGGAGAATGGGGAACGATTTAGTTAAAATAAATCCTACTGCGAATAGAACCCAAACCCCTTTATCACCGACCATTTAGACTAACACGTGAGGGACGCTTCAGACCACGTGAAAGCCGATGTGGGTTCCAAAAATTTGATTTCATTGAAATAGTTCGGAAATTTCCATACTTGAACTGCTCAAACAATTATTTGTATTGTCTTTTTTGCGTTTCAGCTCACTTGAAAATTTGAAAGTCCCAAATAATCTGTGATTTAAACTTTTAGATAATATTTACTTGCTAAGTTATTAGAGTTTGAAGCTAATATTCCATTCTTTATTGACAGAATAGTATATTTGGAAAGTGCCCATTAAACACAAAAGTAGTCTTTTGAACTCAAGTTACGAAGGCTAAAGCTTTAAAACTTGTACTTTTATTATCTACTAGCATTTCACCACGGCTTCGATCGAAATAAATTGTACATAAACACACTATACAACTTCAAACTAGATAAGAATGAAACGGAGTCGAGATCACTGCGTTATACAAAAATTCATGAAAACCACGATTTCGCCCCTTCACCCTATAGCTCCAGCTCATATCATGTGCTTCCTTATACACCCGCAAAAACAGCCACGATGTAGGTTAACTGCTTACACTTGGGTTTTTCGACACTTCTTCGCTTGCTGATGATATAGCATAGTGGTATATTGATTACCATGTTCCTTGACAAATATGGAGTACAAAATATGAAGTCCCGTCTTGATACGATTAATACTTTTTGAGTTTAATGGCAACAAACAAATAGATAGACCAACATTATAAAAACGGTTTATTTGATGTTCATATAACTTAAATTACCCATAAAAAAAGTAAAGCTTTACAAAAAATGCAAATGCACAAACGTACCTTAAAGTTTTATTCTAATATATAGATTAACTATCAAAGAAACAAAAATAAAGTAATTTAAAAGAAACATTCTATATGATAGTAAAAGCCTTATAACAACAAATAAAATGGTATTGTAGATTTTAGTACTAAACTACAAAACTAAATAAACCTGATTCACAAGCAACAGGATGAAATAATATCCAGGCATACCCAAATGTAAGACACAAATGCTAGATTTCTAAAAGGGGCTTTCCTAAGGAATGGCATTGTAACAATGATCAAAATATATGGTTTAGATATATTATTAAAGAAACAAAACTAATAAACAAAAATTCACATAAGTTTGATACCACCTACTTAGCTTCTCCCTCAACACATTACCTCCTCCTTCTCAGGTCTTCAATACACCAAATCCTCATCCCCCCTCTCCAGCCACCCTTCGGACCACCAGACACTCTTCTCCACCTTGATTCCCTGAGACCATCTGACTTGGATCTTGAAGACAGGCTCAGACAAGACTCCTTGTCCTCGTACAATGACAGAAATACTCCACACATTCACCCTATCACCCAGTAAACCTCATCTCACCCCCTCCATCATTCCGCCCATCCCATAATCAGACATGCAAGAACGTCACGACATAACAAGTGGGTAGAGAACCAAGACAAAGATAACCAAGAAAAAATCAAACACACACTCAACCACAAGAGAGCTCAACCCTTAACAATATTTTATTAGTTATATATTGAATTATATTATAAATGTAGTCTATAAGATAATTTGTTAGTTATTTATGTTTTACACAGGTCTAATAGCGTTAGGGTTAGTTATTTGTGTTGTTAAAGGTCTCTACTCATATAACAATTGAATTCATTGTGGCCGGCTTTTTCTCTGAGAATGGAGGAATGAGGATGCCAAACATATAAATCATTCTAGCGGGAAAATTTGAAATACTATTTAATACTACCAAGTACAAGAGTTAGTCAAAAGTCAGGCTTAATGTATATATTCTCGTAATCAATGCTCAAATTTACCAAAGTAGGCTCTTAGATTATTAAAGATATGACCAAATTAATATTAATTATTAATAAGATTTTTAGTTTCCACACAAACTAACACGTGCAGTTTTTATTAAATTACTATGGTATAAAATTGAATTATTTGACAAAATTATTGTATTTATATTTATCTAGGTGCAGTTATTATATAATTTTTAATTGCTATGAATGTTAATTAATTTTATTATTAATAGTTATTAGTTATTAATACAACACTGTTTTGGTAAATATAAATAAATTACTTGTTGATATCATTTTATCATTTATTATTAAATATTGCGACTACTAGTTTTTTTAATATTTAATCACACTATTTTTAAAATACTATGCTTATAATTTTCATTTGTGATATTTTGTAGGATAGGGTTAATAAACTCTTCAATTGCCCAGAAATGTAGCAAACCAACCTTGCATTACTCAACTATGACACAGCTAATAAGGTAGAATGTAAATAGTGCAATACGTCATATTTTAAGCTTGAACGGAGTGTACCCAATACATTTTAAATTCAAAACTTTTTTAGTTATAGTACTAATACAACTAGTTATCTTCCTTCTTCTAAATATCAAGATGGTAAGATATTTTAAACTAGCTCTTAATTTTCTTTATAAATTTTCGGATGATCTCATCTAAAATATATTGATTGATTTTACTAAATTTCCCCAATCTTAGAGACCAGGAGTGACTCGTGATTTGTTGCTGAGGACAGTTCTCCTTGACGGTACTGCTATAAAAAAATATTTAGATCCCATTACTAATCATTTTATTAACCGCAAACACAATAAGGTTGTGAAATAATAGTCTATTATAGGTTTTAAAGCTAAACTTTGATACTAAATAGAAGGTAGCAATTTATATAGTACTGTTTCTTCAAGTGAATTTGGCCTAAGGTTCCACACCTTATATCCGATAGTGGTTCATATGTGTACTGAAATAATTGCCCTGGGTTCAATTCCCGGCATGGTGGAAATATATCTAATCGGTAAAATTGAGGCTTCTTCTTTAATAGAAATGAATGAATGATTTGTAGCCTGGGTGTTAATCTGTAATATGCTTGATGATATAATCAAATGATTCATAAAGTACAATTAAAAACCCACAAATTAAATAAAAAATAAATAAATTCATAAAAAAAATTGTTCCTAGAAAAAGCTAACCGGTCATCATTGAGTAAGAGTGAATTTATTTGATCTCTTAAATATGTTTACAATTTTATATATGACCAAAACTAGAGAAAGTGAAGACCCTTTTTTTTTAAGTATGTCCATCCCCTTCACCTTTATCGTAAACGGCGACCTGTTAGCTAGAAATTCGACCCCGAGCCTGTGCACAGGAGGCCAGGTTAATTTTGGGACGGTGATCCTCATTAAGCTCTGTGACGTGTGTTGGGTGGTGAAGTAGACTAATTAATATCTACTCGTTATCCAGCTTCCCTGCTCTGATTGGTCGGGTTGGGGCCTCAATCTACTTCCAGCTACTAACCTCGGGACGAGCACTATCGTATCATCATTAAACATGACCCACACCAGTGATTTCATCGACCTCATAATACATTCTAAACACGTTAAGAGAAAGGCAATTTGGCCAACGCGTTTTTATTTGAACTTAGTGTTACTAAACTTGATTGACAAACTAGTAAACAACATTATATATAAATAGTTCATAAGCAGGGCTATAATAACATAATTTATTTAAATTCTGCTTCAATGGTTGAATGTTGTAAGGCGTCAAACTTGTAATAAACTGCACTGCCGATGATGGAGGATTTTTGTTCGAACGCCATTTGGATGTACTTAGTTGTTGTTTTTTCAAAATGTATTCTCATCTTTCCTCTTCTGTCTCACGACAAATTGATTCCTTTGGTCAGGGAAATTAGACGTCAGATCCGCCCTGTCCTCTGCCTCCTTCAGCTCCCAGAATTTTCTTATTTCCTTCAAGTCATACGATATTTGAATCCTCCTTCTTCCTAAGCTTATCTTTACTTCAACCTTTACTTCCATGACATCTGCAAAAGACAGTTACTATCTAGTACTGGTACACTTCTACTAAATTCAACCTTCCACATCACTAAAAATATAAACCTATATAGTGCATTTGGGTAGCAAGACGTGCTGCTTAAAAATACCAAAAATGCTTTTAAAATCAAAATTTTCTAGTACAACACATCTTAAAATCAGTTTGGGTTATCCAAGTATTTAATTACAATTGCTTAAGTAAAGAGTAAGGTTTATTTTATAGGTAATGTACTTGATTTTATGTTGACGTAGGGTGAAAAACATTTAAGAAATTCTTAAATTCTTATAAAAAATACCCCCATTTCACTAGACCATAGTTCTAACCCCAATCTCCCAGCATCGACAATCGCGATCTATTAAATTGTGAGATTGATGCCTCAAACAATGAGACCACCAAAACGAGTTGAAAACAAAATTAAGAACTAGAGCAAGGTTCAGAATAATACCTGTGTTTGAATACTAGTCATTTCTGACTGTTTTATTTAATGACTAACTATACTAAAATATCTAATGTCTTAGATATGCAAAATATTCAAATTTTGTGCGTCGAGACATTACAATCTTTTAAAAAACAAAATAATAAATTGTCATAATTTAAATTTTATTCAAACTTGAGGCACACATTTAATTTTTTTTTATATGCAATGCAAATAAATTAGTTTATTTAAAACATAGGAAGAAAATAGGTTTTTCTCAAAATACCACATTTTTAAGATATTAAAAAAAACTTTATATGAATTCATTTGGAAACGAATGCAATAAGTATTTGAGATCTTTTAAAAAATGGTCCATTTTCCATTGAATTAAATAAATCTTTTGGTTATTTTAGTACACAATAAATTTATTATATTCATATCGCAGTATTAAAATGATCTATTACTAAAAAACATTTTAAGTTTCTGAAACATTAATTTACACACCATTTAATATTCATGATTTAATTTTGTAAAGTTTTGTAATGTTTTTACTTTCAATATTTTTTTATTTTACTTTAAATTGTTTAATCATCTTTCATAATTATCACCTTAAATTAATACATCAAATCAGTATGTGATATATTTAATAAAAAAATTACACCACGTTTTACTACTTGTCCGCGTTTTACGTATATTTACTAAGTACACTATTGTGATGTAGATTAGGAAGGTTAAAAGTGAGGATGTGCGCTTGAATTTGCGTGGAGGGCGAGTAAAAATTTAGGAAAAATCACTTTGGGCGCATCTGACTAGGATCGAACCCCACTCTCCCCATCCTCAGCAGTCTATTCTATTGAGAGAGACGTGCTTTAAACCATTCATTGCAACATACTTTAAAATAGGGGTGTAGGATTTTCACTTTTTCAATTCGAAGTGAGCTCGAATCAAATATATGAAATATTCTCGAAGTTGAATCAAATTGGGATTTTTTTTCTTGTACATGAAAAAATACAGAGTGATAATATATATATATATGTATATATATAAATTTATGCACTAAAATTAGTAGTCAAATGTTTTATTTCACTATTGTTGGTTATATATTGTTTTATTCTGATATATCAAGCAAGGATCACAACTTACAAATCAATTATTTATGATTTGTTCCAGATAAATATTGATTTGTAATATAGTCAACAGCTCAAGAATGGCAATATTTTACAATAAATTGATTATTAATTTAAGTGTCAATATTTCTATTGGTAAAGCTTCGTAATTGTCGTGGCCGGAATTATTTTTGATGTGAAGTTGAAACTAATATTAGTTTTGAAGCCAAATAAAAGTTCAGAAGCTTCGTACACCCCTATTTTACAATTATAACCAAATATTAGAGGCTGGTTTGTTTCCATGTTGTAAAATTATATTCAAATTTTAAATAATTATTCATTCATTTCAAACGATTTTTCTTATTGATATATTACATACATAATCTACATTATTTACTCTCATTTTTCATTGCATTTCTTTTTTCCGATATTTTATTATGTTTTCATAGTTTGTGTTTCTTTCGCTTTACTCTTTACATTCGATAAAATCGTAATTACTTGTCTATAATATATGATCTTTAAATTAAATATTGTTTGTTAGTATTATACATTTTCTTGGCTACAAAAATTCTATAAATGTTGTGTTGAAAAATCGAGTTTTATTAAGAATTATATACTACTTAATCTACTAAACTTTACAAACAATCATAAATAGAAATATATATTTATTTTAGTGTAGTATATAATTATTATAATAAAGTATAGATTATACTTTTTGATTACTTCTTGAAAATTACTATTTTTATTTTAATAAGGCTGCAAGATTAATTTTTATTAATTTCAAATTGCTGTCAAACATTTTCACAAATCAAAATTATTCTTAATAAATGTTATTTACAAGTATACGGCTTTTATAAAAGTTTAATGTTAGCTTATATGAATTCTATTTAACAATGCATGTAAAAAAGGTTGAGAAGTTTATAAACTTCAACTCTTACTCTCTACAAAAACCAACACATCTAAAAAATCATCAACTAAAGAATACTGATTAATTTAAATGTAGCTATTCTTATATAACACAGTAACACAGTAAAACTCAGATTTTAATTTCATTTGTACATACAAACGTCGTTCTAACATACGTATTTAAATAATAAAAGTAAAAATCTGCTGTCATTTGTTTGTGTATTCCTTCTTTCTCTTTTCTTTTGCATGCAACACATACCACTACTAAAATATAGATGTGCTCTTAATCTTATGGAAGGTAGCCGTACTGACATTTAAATGCAGTAATTCTCAAAATAAATCACACTGTGAATAACCATCCAAGTATAAACGAAGCAATAAAACTCATTTTTTAAAACCCCGTGACTTGATCGGTTCTTTTCTTGCAATCTTCGTGTTTGAACAGGGTGTTAAAAACTAGTTGTGAAATGAGCCTCAAAGGTTATCCCTTTGCTCTTGAAGTCTTAATAAACAGTTAATGCCCTACTTCATTTAAAATACTGTGAATAAATTGTCGTCACGAGTGGTTTGTTATGGCACTGTATATCTCGGATGTGACAGCTAAAGTGATTTCACATCCCTCAGGCTGAAAATCAAGCTTCTTGATGGACTGTGTGGTACTTTAAATGTCAGGTCGTCTATAAAATAACAAAAAAGGCCTTACCCTTGGCTGAGTCTGTTGAGACGTTGAGTTCTAGGCATTTACAACTATTAAAATAATCTGAATTGAATCACGATCGATATGAATACCTGAAATCTAGATTGATTTTCTTAACCTCTTGAATAAGGGCTAAAAATGAAATTATTAATATTTTGTAGAAAAAATATTATTTATTGTCTATCACTTTATTCGTTATATAATACTGTTTTATATGACACTATTTATAACAGGTTACTATCCATACCAGGGACAAATGATCTGAGGCATTGGACTCACATAGCACTTACTCTAATTATTAATCATATCAGTGTTTGATTTCTGACGGAGTGCAATAGAAGGGTTTTACCCTTATTATTATCACATTTTTAGATGTAACATTAAAGTGTATTCGTCTGAAATGAAGATCACACAGTTTTAATACAAAATCTTCCTTTTTAAATTTAAAGAAAAATTATTTATTGTATAATAATAGTCAGTGAAGACATAATTGAATTGTAATATGGGATAAAACTAAATGTTTGTGATGTTTTATTATTGTGTTATATCATCATCATCATAATCATCATCATCATCATCATCAACAACAACTGTTTTCAACCTGTGGCCGGTTAAGTTCAGTGAAATGCCTTCATCTTCCTCTATTTTTCCACAATTCTTACTCCTTCAATTCCTCCCATTCTTCTACTCTCACTGTTACACTTTATGTTATCTGCTCCTCCCATCTCTTTCTTGGCTTCCGTTGTGGTCTTTTCTCTACACATTTTATTTCTATAATATTCTTTGGCATCCTCTTACTCTACAACCACATTACATGCCCATATCATCTCACTTTTTCTTATTCTACTATCTCATTTACTCCTTTTAACCCAATTCTTTCCCAGATAACTTCATTCCTAATCCTGTTTCTCCTCATGACAACTAACATGCTCCTCACAAACTTCATTCCCATGGCCTCCACTTTTCTAGCCTCGCCTACATTCACTGTCCATGTTTCCGATGAAAATTATGTGACAATGGGTACAAAGTACGCCCTGTACTATAATTCCTTAAACCTCATGGCCATTTCTCTTCTCCACAGCAGGTCTCTTACACACCTAACGAATAACTAACCCTGCTGTCCTATTTTCGTTAGATCATCTCTACTTCCTTATTTCGCCTCAATCACGCTTCCAAAATATTCTTTGCTCTTTTCTTTTTTCAGCTCTACTCCATCCAACTTTATAGTTTTACTGGCATTATCCTCTTCCTTTTCACAACCATCACTTCACACTTTGCCATGCTAGATTTCACTCCACACTATTTCACTTCCTCATTTCATTCCTGTACCCCATACCACCAAGTCTTCAGCAAACACCACGGCTTTCATTATTTCCTTCCCGAGTTTTCCTGTAATTTTTTCTTTACCATTTCTATTATAACTACAAATAGTAATGATGAAAAGGCACTCACATACTTGATCTTTTTTAACAACTCTATCCTACCATTCTCCATATTAGCACAGCTCATGTTATCCTTATACATGATATTAACTCACATTACAACTCCTATTTCTATTTCACTCTTCATCATCGCTTTCCAAACTTTATTTCTATCCACGCTATCAGATTACATCCTTCCATCTATACATATCATTACCAAGTTTGTCTCAAATTCATACCTTATTTAAATCAGTTATCGTTTCGCAAGGATTGTGCTGTTCCTCTCTCCACCTTTTTTCATTTTATTTCTTATTCTATTTTACAATGTACAATGGCACATCAGCGTTATTCCCCTATAATATATACACCTTTCATGTTTTCTTTCTTGAAAATAGACTATTATCTAATTATCTTAATTAACTTATATTTATTAATGATTCGCTTTATTTCAGCCTTCTCAGGACAGTGTTTTGGGGAAGCGAATGTCTTAAACAAAAATATCTACAAAATCCTAAGCTATTAAAATACTTAGACAGGAATAAAATTAATTTAAAATAAATATTCACGTACAGTATTAATAATTTATTGTTGATAAAAGATTTTTCAATAAATCCATTTTCAATAACAATTTTTGTTCTACCTTGAGTTTTACTAGCAATCCAAGATTTACATTTCTAGTTAGGCTTGCTACCTGTTTTATAAATAGGTTTTGTAAACTCAACTAAATATTATGAGATTCTGGAGCCAATTATTTAAAAAAGGAGATATTTATGTTATTTAATTTGATCTAATTACTTACAATAATTAAATTATCCTATGGATTTTTCAAAAATATGATTTATATAATAAAATATATATTTACTGACATTATAGAAATGTGATGATTCTCATTTAAAATAAATTTGATCTAAATATCCTGGACTAAATTTGACTTATAAACAAAATATATTTTCTTTTCTTTAATCAGTAGAAATATATTTTTCAATATTAGAAACTTTATTAAATAGCTAATTTGTATAATTTTTTATGAAGAATTAGTGAGTTGCTTAGTGAGGGGTGCTCAAATTGTATATTAATTCTATTTATTTATTATCCCAATTTTGCATAAATTTCAAAATCCATAGGCCTACTAGCTCTTGATTGCTAGACGAATATGAAGAGATTGTTGGTTGGTTTGATTTGGCAAACGCAAAGAAAAGTTATGAAATTCTGGAACAAACTATTCAAAAGCCAGTAACTTTTTATCTTATTTGAAAGTAAAATTGACTAGATAAAAATATAGAGCAGCTGTCAATTCCCACTAACCCGTCTTGCTTTGAACATTTCCAAACAGAAGAGTGTGACTTGACTTCTAACAAATGTATGGTCTGAATAGAAGTTTTCTTCTTGATGTCACAAGTTTTGACCTGGAACACTGACGAGAAAGTTTCACTCCGGATTGGACAGGCACGACAGTGAATGTATCATTTCCAGGTAGAGCATCCACATGGCTGAGAGGTTTGGGGGGCAAATTGTAAATAGTGGGGACATTTATATAATACGTCAAAAATAATAAAGCTTTCATATTTATATTTATTAAAATAATTATTTATAGATTTTGGTGTTTTAATAGCGGTTTCACTGGTCTAAATTTAGATGTTTTTAAATTAGACACAGGAAACCTCATCAAGATGCGACATCTGGTTCAAGCTATATTCTATACCAAAAATAGTTACTACCCATACGAGGAGATAGGCTCTTACTAGCTATTCATAAATTCATTTTTATTACTTGAATCATCTTGAGAAGGTGTAAACAATAGTTATGATCTCTTCCCCTAATGATTCTTGAATTTCACTACTAGTGATTTGAAAATATGAGTGATTTGAAAATGATTATTAAGACTAAAAATTTTTCAACTGACCAATGACAGATAGTTTCTTAATTTGGTTAAAACATGGCAAATCTGCTAGATTCAGACATTGAAGACTTCCGAAGATTGTAAACTCGGGCACTTAGGTAATTAGACACATAATGATCGAGTGGACTATATTATTATTATTATTATTATTATTATTATTAGCACCGCGTCTTACTACCCGTTCTGGTTATACGCATTTACGCTAATGTACAATGGTAGGGTGATTGTGAGATGAAATGGAGGACCTACAGTTTAACGTGGAATCCAAACCACGGTAGAGGCCTGGCATTCCTCACGTTCACAAGTTGTGATTAATACACATCTCGTCAGAGGTGAAGGAAGGGTTTGGCAATCAGATAAATCTGTGCCGGGACCAAGGATTGAACCCCGGACCCTCAGCACAGAAGTCTGACACCTTACCCCTAGACCACCAGGTCACCGAGTGGACTATAGTTCGGTCACCTAGTGTGTCTGTGAAGTACCTATATAAAATATCTAACTCTGGTAAATCAACCAAAAATAACCCTTGAAAGGCTCTACGACTGTTGAGGATATATAATAATAATAATAATAATGATAATGATAATGATAATGATAATAATAATAATAATATTTAGCACCGCGTCTTACTACCCGTTCGGGTTATACGCTTAATTACTAATTACACTAATGGATTAGGAATTGGGAAGGTTGAATTTAGAGGAAGTGAACCCGCATTTGCGTGGGGGGAGAGTGGAAAACCATTTAGGAAAAACCACCCCCAGTTCACCCGACCGAGATTCGAACCTCGATCTCCCCGTCCTCGGCGGCCGAGCTCAACACGACGAGCGCGTCAGCCAACTACGCCACCGAGGCGGGTTTTGAGGATATATAACATTTATCAAATCAATTTCACACTTTTCTTATTTTCCATGCATTATTATTTGAGATGAATAACTACACAATGGTAAACTTCATGTTATTATTATGAGCAAATGTGGTTCAAGATATTTTTCTTGAGAAAAAACCTTTATTAGTGTGATTAATTTAAGGCTCTGTGTAACATCTCTAGGCCATACACTTATGAAAAACTTTTTAATAACAATAGGAGGGAAACTTTCTTTAGCAATTACACTAATGATCGTAACTCAAGATACCACACATATTATAAAATTAAAATGTTAAGAAAACCAAAAATAGTTTTTGACAAACATCCATGCTACATTTAAGATTTCTCTAGAAAGTGATCTATGATAATTATATAAATTTACATAAACAATTCAATTATTTGGGTGATAGAGGCCAGTAACAGTCCATTCCTTAGCACTTGTGTTGATTATACTGGCTAGGAGAATGTGATTACATTTAAATCATAAAAATGAATCTATCAAGCTGAGAGCTTTTTACTACTATTAAATACTACTACTACTACTACTACTACTACTACTACTACTACTACTACTACTACTACTACTACCACTACTACTACTACCACTACTACTACCACCACTACTACTACCACCACTACTACTACCACTACTACTGCTACCACTACTACTACTACCTCTACTACTACTAATACTACTACTACTACTACTACTACTACTACTGCTACTACCACCACTACTACTACTACTACTGCTACTACTACTACTACTAACATTACTGCTACCAGTTACTTAAAATCGCAATGATTAGACCATTTTATTAAAAAAATGAAGCACTTATACCATGGAAATTACAGATCTAAAGCAATTCTACCAGTTAATGACAAAATAATGGAAAGATACATTGCTAACTATTTGATAAATTATTTAGATAAATATAAAATAATTGACCAAAGACAATATGGATTCCAAAATAAATAAAGGTACAGAAATATATTTACACACTTCTACTAATCAAATTCTAGGGAAATTAAATAAAAGTAAACAAATAACTATAGAATTTATTGACATGTCGAAAACGTTTGATACGTTAGATAAAGATATTTTACTAGAATCCCTTTATAAAATTGGCATAATAGGTAATATTTATGAATGGTTTAGAGATTACTTAACAAATAGAAAAATAATAGTTAAAATAAATAATATAGAAAGTGAAGAATTGGGTATAAATATTGTAGTACCACAAGGCTCTATTCTTGGGCCAATGCTATACTTAATCTATACAAGTACAATGTCAAACTGTATACAGAACTGTTGTATATTTATGTATGCTGACGATACAATGCTGTATGCGGTGCACCAAAATGTAGATAGAGCTAAACTAATAATGCAGCAAGACTTTAATAGGATACAAAACTGGACTAACGATAATAAATTAATAATCAACATTAAAAAAACCCGCAAACAATTCATATCAGACTACCGCATGTTATAAAGTATAAATTAGATATAAAAGGTAATTGCTTAGATTGTTTACATAATATAAAACCGTGTAATTGTTTAATATTTACGCAATTTGAGACATATAACTATCTTGGGCTAACGATTGATTCTCATATGAAATGGAATACTCACATAGACATAATGAGTAGCAAGCTAAGAGCGGGAATGGTTAATATATGTATACTAAAACAATATTTTACATTTGATATTTTAAAAATAGTATATCATGCGCTAATGGAATAACATCTAGGCTATGGTATTACTTCCTGGGGATAGACAAGTGATCTATATTTAAATCAATCAAGAAATATTCAAACTAAGGTTCTTAAAATATTGAGTGAAAACAACAATAGTACCAAAAATATGAATAAGGATTGGAAACCAATGACAGTAAAAAGCATGTAAAACTATAAAATAATAGTTCAGTATTACTATTCAGTAACATATAAAGTAAGACAGGCTCATTGTCACAACACCAGGAAATGACAGTATAAAATACCTTTATATATAAATAAATACGGAAAACAACAAATGAAAATAATAATACCAACACTTTTTTAACATGATACTGGATACTATTTTTGGAATAGATAAAATTTCGAACGTTAAAAGAAATTAAAAAATGGCTAGTTGGCTCACAGACTTAATAAAATAATAATACTGGTGTGAATAATATTACAAATAAGATATGAAATCTACTCGAGACTGGTTTTTGAATATTAAATAAAATATAAAATATAATGGATTTAAGGAATTAAATTAAGTATTAGAATTATGTTAGTTGTAAGAATAGACTTAAAGGAATGAAATGTATTTTTTATATATGTATGGCATTTATTGTGAGGTACCAGCTGACAAGCACATAGTGCTTAGCTGGACCATGTTCAATGATTAAAAATATGTACTCCTGATACAATAAAAAAACTACTGCTACTACCATTATTACTACCACCACGACCACCACGACCACCACTACCACCACTACTACTACAAATAATAATAATAATAAACTTATTTACACTACATGCAACTTTAACTGTGTTTATATATATATTTTTAACTAGATACGATTTTTTTGTTTTATTCAGCACTTATTTGTATGCATCCCAAAATAGCCTACCATTTTCTTTATTTAAGCTTAATAGTCTTTAAATATTTTTAAACGTTATTAAAATAAATTCTCCTATAAATGATCTAATACTAAAAAATACACTTGGCATAAAAATGAAATCAATTCGTTTTTTAAAATTTCAGTCAATGTTCAACTCAGATTATCTTTTCATATTAACACAAATGACGCTCGGTAAATTTTCATGTATTCTCGGCATGTGAGGCCAGAGCTAAATGGAGAACTGACATTATTTATTTATAATTACATTTGGCAAAATGTCTGGAACATGTAGATGAAGTCCAGGTGAGCTGTGTAGGTGGTTACGAGAAATATCCTGATAAATAATTTACAGTTCATGCTTAAATATAGACTACAGTGCCACGGAGATGACATACATTATGCGAAATTTAAACTCCCACTCCTCAATAAAAAGATCATGCCTATTTTAAAAATTAGTTTGATAGAAAGCATACATTTGAATACAAACATTTAAATTCAATTACACACTCTCCCCTAAAATTTGAATTAGAAATCGCACACTTTCAATTATGTAGAGAATTATAATTGTATTAGCATTAGCCACTGTTCAAATGGAAAATGTAATCATATAATGTAAAAATACTTATTGGAATCACCATAAATTAAAATTGAAAACGTGGGATTATAAAGGATTGTAGCAGATTTAGAACATCGAGACTCAAATTTAATGAAGAACTTCTCATTTAGCTAGTGAAGTAATTTATTTTATAATTTTTAATTCTTGCCGTGTAATGTATTATTGTAATGTTTTTTCTTTAATATAATACAATATATCAGTATTAATATTTAAATTAATGGAAAATTTCAAATCTAATTGTCATGAGTTCCACTTTCAGCCAAGCAAACATATTTATAGTTAGTGAGATACAGGCATTCTCCTTCACCATGATGAATAATTACTTATGGTGAAGTTAGGGTTTGACTTAGATCTTTGCTTATTTTTAGGTAGTGAGCTTGTATGATAGTTTGGATTAGAATGGAAATATTATATACCCATTATAAAAATATGTTTAACTATTATAGATTATTAAATACATTTATTAACTCATGTCAAATAATACAAATGTATATAATTTTTATTAGATAATATAAAACTCAAATTATCGAATATTCTAAACTATTTATTCATAGATTTAATTCATAATGGTCAAACGCGCATCAAAAAAAAATTCTTATCTATAATACATTATTACTTGGTTATTTAGAACCAACTTAACTAAGTTGTACAATCACACAAATAGTGATTCGTATTAACACTTTCATAGTTCTACACTTTTATATACATTCATATTTCTCTAAGGTGGTTCTCTTAACTGAGCTAAATTGATAGTCCATATGTCTGCTTATCAAAGGCCCCAGATATAAGTTTACTAAAAGTACAAATAATATTCAAAGATTAAAAATTGTATTCGTTTACTTTCATCGAATAAAAGCTGTGGGTTTGGGCTCTAGTTTAATGGGCTTTTGTTTCTCTAAAGAATAAGTGGTTATTTCTAAAAATTTATTATTCTTAAAATTATACGCTGCTAAGAAAAGAGTTAATTTAATGTTTTTAAATAGTACTTAATCATACAAAGTTAATGGGTCTAATCTGTAGGATTCCATCATGTTGACAAATCTTATTAACGTTTTAATGTTTTATCACCGTGTTTTATAACCTTTTTATTCTAAACGTTTGTATGATTGTTATTCTAAAAGGGTATAGTTGGGGAAAGAAGCTTTATAAAGGTAATATACCCGCCATGGGCGTCCGCAGGGAGGGGTAAGAGTGGGCGCTTGACCCCCCTGGATTATGCACGTTTTCATTCATTACAGATTAATTATTTCTGTATATGATACCTATGTGCAGTACAACAGTATACATTGCGCAAAGTAGCGTCATCGAAGCTTCAAATTGTTTCTTCTTTCTTGTCACAGTAGTACATTTGGATCTGTCAAAACGTTCGGTATATTCTAGATCATTATATTGGTTGTGACATTTTCTTAATCAATTCGTAGCAATGGAGCTTTTCGTCATGCCTGGTTATTTCAGCACAAACCTTAGTTAGCACACTCAGCATTTTTAAAAGGTGCTTTATGTACCTAAACTTTGCGTTTTATTCCCACAACAAGTTAAAATAGAATATCAAGGGACATTTATTACTACGACATTTGGAAAATATAAAGAATTTCACGAGGTCACACGAGCTCGTATAAATTCTCACTGGCATAAATTTTGCAATATTGAAGCCAGCAACGTTGTGTCAATAGCAGAAGGAAAACAGCTGCTGGTAAATTTACAGATAAATGATGATGCTCATACTACCATGGAATAAATATATTTATGCAAACAAATATATATATATATATATTCAATCGTGTTTACAATAGATTTTTGTGGAACAAATGACATTCCTCTTCGAGACAAATTAAATACAACAGGAAGTTCTATAAATGTATTACATTTTAGAGTTGAAGCAGGCGATAATGTTTTAAAAACCCACTTCAAACAAACAGAAACAATGTAATTATTATTGATATTTTCGGAATTACGAGACGACATAGTAGCCGCTAATAATACTGCTATTGGATCCTCCATTTTGGCTCATGAGACGACCAATATTACAGGGATAGAACAAGGATCTCTTGGAGTTAGATTTTCAGAGTATATTAATGGAAAACTAGAATCCGTAAATCATTTTTGGAATTTGTGCCTGCCTAAGATAGTATTGCAGAAGGTAGATTCATGGAAATCATTAACGTATGCTCGAATTTTAAACCGAATATCGAAAGTTATTTGGCCAAGGGCATGATGGTTCTCTGCCATGGTAGGAAAGGAAGGAGGCGTGCAAACAAAAATTAGAAATGTGCATCAAAAATAAGAAATGTGTCTTAAAAAACAATTTTCGTAAAATTTTTTTCCTATCGCCTCAATTTAGTGGTGCATGATTTAAATAATTTATGCGATATCCGAAATGTAGTTGGTAAAATAAAAGTGATTATTAATTGTTTCTGATAAAGTTTCATGCGAAGAGCTACTATACCAAAATTTTCTATACTGTGCGAAACTAGATGGACGCAAAAACAAAAATATTGGAATATTCGCAGATTTTATAAAACATGTAAGAAAGCTTCAGATTTTCTCCCAGAATGGCAATGTCAAATAAAAGGAGACAACATATCAGCTGTATAACGCTTGCACTAACTCCAGGGCTACTACAATTAATAAATCAATTTTTATAGGCTATTGGGTTAGATTTATTAAAGGTTATTATTCAATGTGTAAATTATTTAATTTCCTCATTGCAATACTAATTTTTACATGAACATAAAGACAAATTTAATTAATATATGTTACATCTCCAACAAATGAAAAATATCGACCAAAAACATAAGTTTTTTGACAAATTATCAATAGGCCTAAATAATAAAAAAATACATATATTTTTACATCCATTACTGTTGCCAGCTTATGGCCTGGCTCAGTTTTTTTTATTTAAGCCATATATTTTTCCACTACTGGCTGGCTGGGCCTGTCGTAGCTTTATAAGCCTATGCCTTATAATATAACCTAAGATTAGGACAGGCACAACATACAGTCCCCGGCCGTCAATTTGTCATCGTGAAAGTGTAAACCAATATTTTCATCAATAATAAATTTTCATCCATTCCGGAAATTGAACTCAGGAGGCTTAGCTCAGTAGGCAGACACACCGCCGACTGACGTAAGGTGTCGGACACTAACAAAAAAATTAGGATATTTATAAATTCTTATCTGAATCAACATTATGGTATGATTTTTTGTTAATGAAAACTCATATACCAATAAATCTGTCAATTACTTAAATTATTGATCAATACATGTAGTGTTTTCCTGCCATAAACGGCTATATTAATTGCGCTTGCTTTTCTTGCAAATATATGCGTAGTTAAACGATCATTCAATACTATTTGGAAAGTGAAAACATGGCTTCGTTCTACAATGAGCTAAAATAGTTTATGTGGGTTGAGCATGCTAAGCGTTCACAGAATAAAAGTTAATGTAAAACAAGATCTTGTTACTCTAGTTATTACTAGATTTTGGGAATAGCCTACACGATTATTATTCACCTTCAAAAATGATCAATCAGGATATAAAATTTCGTGTAATTTCATGAGTTGCATGTAATTCGCCTATCTTAATTATCTTCTTGCTATCTTTCAGGTAAAAATAGTATTGGGATCGTCAAATAAATCGAACTCGAGTTTTTGATGAATCTTGACGTTTCATGACCCGCATAATCTGAAAAAGTGTTTTTTGCATTTCTGTCTTTTTGTCGAATGTATGGATGTCATTCTGATTGTTCATATGTCTGTTTTTCTCTACCTCTGACTAAAAACTAAATTATTTTATCGATTGGGCTGAAACTTGGTATACAGGGTTTTAATAGGGTTTCCCCGAGGGCTTTTCGAAATTGGATATATAACCCTAAAATTAAGGGCAATTTACTGAAGGGCAAAAAGATAATTAATTAAATTTCTCAAAATCGGCTTGAACGATTTAGATTAAATTTCATTTCTAATCATTGATAAATGCTCTAAATAAAATGGATACCCTTATTTTATTTTAAAAATGACTTTTATGTTAGGTCTGATGTGCAAACTATTTTTTATTTTATTATGTCTCTGAAACTATTTAAGATATGAAATTACTTATCATTGCTAATATGTAGGTTTATTTATATATAATACATATATATTTTTATTTGAAATATATATATTTTTTTAAATTAATAATTTTAAAATTTTAAAGCTAAGCGAAAATATATATAAATATATATTTATTTATCTTTTCGAACACTCAAGGTAAAGTATTGCTACCATAGAAATAAATGGTACGGCGCACCGCACAGACTTTCTCTCTCTTTCTATTAACTCGTAAGATTTATGAACGGAATAATGTACATTGTATCATCACCACTCCACATAAGAACACGCATAAAATAATATACAATGATATATAATCAATGTGAAAAGAGGCGCATCTTTGTCCACTTAAGAACATTTCAAACAGTTTAATGTCTTCCACAAGGGTCAACACTTCGTATTGAAATTTCGATTTCTGGTTAAAATTTTAACATTTTAAAAGATGTTGCAGATCTTCAAGTCATCGCATTGATATTTAATTATTCATTTATACATTTTGACCAATAAAAAATGTAAATATTGACTATTGAGTCTAAAATGGAGATAGATCATTGCTATGCAAATATTTCTCCTAAGAGCTTTAAGGAAAAATAACATACTTTATTTAGATACTTATATTTAATTACTCTATGACATTGAAGAATTATTGCGTTAGGACTTAAGTAGTATATGTTTACAACTAAAGCTCACAAAATTGTATTGATATAATTGCAAATATCTCAGAAACTGTTGCTTTTATAAAAATACTAGCTTTTGCCCACGGCTTCGCTCACGTTAATGTAGATTTTATCAATAAATTCTGGTTGTAGATTGACACAGGAAGTATGACAATAAAAACGATGAACATATTGAGGTTGTTAGTCAATAGAGGTAGAGATAAAGAAAAAACAAACTACACAATATAAATCAGGATTAAGTGTAGGAGTAGAAAAGAAGTAGCGGAGTGTGTGTCAGTAGAGTCATAGGTTATGCCTTGCCACGAATTGGAAGATCCTACTCCATCTTAAATTTTACTTACAGTTAAACAACATCCCTTATTTACTCCGCTTGTTCTTGACCGTTGCAATCATGGACACAGAATAGATCATTATTTTAGGACGCTCCTATATACTATGTTGTTTGTCCTTCCATTTGGCGCAAATACATACAAATTCTGGGCATTGGACACACGCGAACAGGCAACATATAGCTGGCCATGGGAAAAACATGGCATTTCCAAATGCACCCCTGCTACCTGCAATGTTTGCCCTTGCGCTTTGTTAATAGTAATAGCAAAACTAAGTTTGATTGGAAACTGGAGTCTTTTGAATTGAAATGGTAGGTCAGTGGGGATTATTGGGATTCGAGGTATGATTACACTTTCCCCTTTTCCCACACCTGTTAAAATGGTGGCACAGATTATATTTTGCCCTAATTGTGTAATTCGAAGCCTCGTCCCATTACATAAACGGGGTGCATCTAAATTTCGCATAAGCATAACTGGTACACCTAATTTCAATTGTAGTTTATGCGAGGGTACACCCGATAGCTCCAGAGAATTTAAAAACTCAGCGGGATATGAAGTGCTCTGTTCTGTGTCCATGATTGTATCTATTGACAAATACTCCTTTATTTCTCCCTGCACCTCTTTCAAAATGTCAGTGTTGATTTTGTTAACGATTTCATTTTTTGGTCCAAGAATTGCTCTTGAACACAACCAATGATCACAATTTAAATTTAGTTGTAAGTCTGGGTAAGCTTTAGCAATGAGCTCCACATCATTTTCCACCAAATTACAGAATTCCCCTGTAAGTAAAATACAACCTTCAGCATCCGTGTCCAAACGTCCATCGCCAATTTTCAATAGTGTATCTGCGTAATGTCCTGAATCTACGTCATTATAAAGGTAGACTCTCATATTCGTTGTTAGGCTGAATTTTTTCACTTTTTCCCACAATCTTGATGTCTTGAGACAGGCTTTGATTTCATCTGCATGTGTGCCCTCTGGATCACCGGTAGAGTTTGTCGGAAGTCACCAGCCAGTAAAACTATCATTCCTCCCATAATATCTGTACTGTCTCGCAAGTCCTGAAGAGTTTGGTTTAACGCCTCTATAGCTTTTTTGTGGGACATCGTACTTTCGTCCCACACTAAAAGTTTACATTGTCGTAGCATCATACCTCGAGAGCTATTTTTGCTGAAAATGCAGATGGGTGACTCTTCCTGTGCAAGTGCAAGATTTAGTGGCAATTTTAGAACGGAATGTGCAGTACGGCCACCGTTCAGTAGTGTAGCTGCTATACCGGAGGAAGCGACGGCAAGAGCAATTTTCTGGTCTTTCCTTATGAACGCCAATAATAAGTTCAGCAAAAACGTTTTCCCGGTTCCTCCAGGGGCGTCGAGAAAGAGGAGTGCACCATTCCCTGACTCTACTTGACGTAACACTTGTTGAAAGACGTGACTTTGTTCTGGAAGCAACCGAGGAACTAATTCGGTTACTTTCTGTTGCAATACTGTGAAATCATAGTTTAATTCCCGAGTAATTTCATCGTTTAAGTCATTTTCGTCTGATCGTTGAGGGCTTACCATTCCGAAATCTTGAAGCTTCTTTCCCGCCATTGTCATAACCTTGTTTTCAATTTTTGTCAGCGCTTCGTAGTAGATGTGCTCATTAAAAGTCATATCTGCATGTACTTGCTGTAGCCGCCGCAAAATATCTTCCGCCATGTACTCTTTGTACTTATCCCACAGCGTTTGAGGATTGGAAAGACCGCAAGATGATATGAGGGTTGCGAAAAGTTCCCTGATTTTGTCTGGTGATCTGCACTGCACGGCTTCCTCCATAGTTTCGTCCCAGTGGTTATCATTCTCTAACAAATATAGAGCTTCACATGCTTCTCTATATGTTCCGCATTCCTGACCGTTGACAATTTTAAGGTCTTTATAGCTAGTTGGACCTCGAACATGATGCAATAACATGCGCAGACAAAAGCATTCAAAGTTCGTTACATGGACGGTGTAGACACGACCAAGAGCGTCTGATGATTTAACCCCTAGGAAATCTTCAACAGGCGTACCTTGAACGCGGCGTTTCCACTCCTTTTTTGAGGTGTTCCATGTATAATAACGGGGAACTTGGGAATACAATAATGTTTTAGCGAAAGTATCTGTCTGACAAAGCTGGAAAAAGGCAGTTAATGTGGTTTTAGGAGGTGATGAAATCCTTTCCTGGAAATTACTCTCATTAAAAAAACACGCTGTCCATTTTCTAAGTGTATGGCAAGATGTGTAACAGTCGGATGTCTTTCGTGTAAGGGTAAACCAAGGAGCCGCCACGCCGCCTCATTACTACTGACATATCGCCCGGCTTGATAGGTTTGTACTTCATTAATAGTTTCCGCTACACCTTCGTTACGCAGATTGAAGATCGCCTGATCACTCCCTTTATTAATGTATTTGCAAATATATTTAATAGCACGAACAGAGTTGCAGGCTTCTACATTAATGTGGGCATTAAATATTTTACATAAAATGGGTGAATATGGTACAACCCAGCTATTATCAAAAGTTTGGACCACCCTAATGCGATTCTGAATTGTTACACTTTTACCACCATCTTCGGGTGCTCTTCGTCTGTACAAAGGGTAACCCTTATTATTGTGCACTGTTTCCTTTAGCAGCTTTCGGGGAAATTTTTTTGTACATTTTCCATTTTTCATGCAAGGTGATGCTGGATTGCGTGCTCCACAGGGACCATGAACCATGTTTCTGACTACGGTATCGTGCAAATCCTTATCTTGTTCTGGATCCGGAATCTCGGCGCTTATTATGTTATCTATTTGATTGGGACGCAGCTTTTCTTGCAACCAAATAAGAAAATGCACATGTGGCAGTCCTCGTTTCTGCCATTCAATGGAATACATGTGGCACTGGACGTTTCCAAATACTTTTCCCTTTGTAATAACATTCATTAGTTTTTGAACCTTTAAACGAAACACACGGGCAACTAAGTCATGTCGGTCAGTAGCTCTTTGCCCGAGAATTAGCTCTTCTGTTATTTCCTTCCATGAGGGATTGCAGGTGAAAGTTACGAATAGGTCAGGCCTGCCGTAAGTGCGCACATAGGCGAAAGCGTCTTGTGTGTATTCATGCAGATAGCGGGGGCTGTTCACAAAAGTAGAGGGAAGAATAACCATTCTGCCTAAATCGTTGGGGCTTATATTACCATCCGTGCTAATCGCATCTTGCAGGTGAATGTAATTTTCAGCTCGCAGTTTTTTCTGGTTTAAAGAAATGTAACGAAGACGTTCACTCTCTACTTTGAAGTACATATCTACTAAAAATTGGTGAAAGAGCTGTCTTGACCGTGGAAGGAGGTTAAAGTCATTTTCTCGAAGCATCATGTGATAGGCGTAAAAATCCATGCATGAAACTTTTTTATTGGGAACTGGCTGTTTTGTAGTGGGATTAATGAGTGGAATATTAAAATGGTATCCCGACTCTCCCTTGCTAAAAATTAATGGGTACTGCAAAGCATCATAAAACTTATGAGTATCGGCTACACGTATAAGTGTATTATCGTGTACTCGTAACACTATGTCTCGTGAAGAGAACTGGTCGCCACTCACCACGACAGCAACTTCATTAATTGTCGGTGCATTATAGCGCCTCTCATGTTCGCCACGTGGAGTTCGCTCAGCATGGATGACAACCTTATAATCTTCTTGAGGCCAGTTCTCTATTGCGGTTTGAAAGGTATTTATCAAAATGTTGTGTTTATGTAACATTCTTTGAATTTTTAATACCGTATCCCTTTCAACTCCTTGAATGTATAAGCAACGACGGTTTACTTCATTTTCTTCATCACCCATGAAATAAACTTGCAAGAATTTATGGTGTTCGTTCTCTGTTGGAAAAAGTGAACCAATTTGATGATATATCTGACCTTGTACGGTAAAGGTTGGCGAAAACCCGGGCATTCTTATCTCCTTATCTACTCCAAAAGATGTCATTTGAAAGCATGAGTTATACTTTCTAATTCTATTTAAAAAGTGCCGTGATTCATTTGCATCATATAAATATAGAGTTTTCAGAGGCTGTTCTGGTTCACCAAGTAAAGGAAGGGAAACTTTGCCATTAGAACAACAAATCCTTGCGGTCTCATCTTTCCATTTTAAAGCATCACAAAACTGGCATTTTTTATTCATCAAACCAACAACAATTAAAGTATAATTTTTGTAATCAATTAAAGGATCGTATTCAAATCCTGAATTATTAAATAAGGACCAACTGTTACGCATAAAAGTTCGTCGGCGTTCGGTTTGCATTTCTGCATGAACGATTCTTCTCGCCTGCGACTCTTGTGTAGTTTCTGTGACTCTAATGGCTGCCTGCCACTGGGCTTGTTCGTCTAAACGGAGCTGAGTTTGAAGGGGCGTCTCAGTAGCTCTCAAAGCTCTCTGGCGTTCATCTTGCTCATCTAGACGGAGCTGCGTTTGATGAGGCGTCTCAGTTGCTCTCAAAGCAGCTTGGCGTTCAGCTTGTACATCTAAACGGATCTGCGTTTGAAGGAGCGTTTCAGTAGCTCTCAGAGCTCTCTGGCGTTCGGCTTGTTCCTCTAAACGCAATTGTGTTTGAAGGGGCGTCTCAGCTGCTCTCATAGAAGCCTGGCGGGTGGCTTGGTCCTCCAGTCATTCCTTTCTTTGATAACGTGTCTCATCAGCTCTCAAATCAGATTGTCGCTCCATTTGTTCTTGCCTCCTTAATTCGGCATGAACGGAGGGTTCTTGGGATCGAGCAATTTTAGCTGCCCGGGCTCGCAATGAGCTCCTAGATAGGTTAGAATTACGTTTGCGAGGCATTTCAAAAAAGAAAAAAGAAAAAACTCTTTTTTTAAGAAAAAAATTATTTCTAACCTAAAAATTAAAACAGACACACTATTACCTTAAGGTAAAAAAGTAGAACCAGAATTAAAATAACTAACCTAATAATAATAAATGATAAACTATCGCTCAAAGAGAAAAAAAAAAGGAAAAATAAAAACTGAAAACGTAAAACAATTACTATATTATTAAAATAGGATTAAACACAGATAAATAAACGGTAACAAATCAATGTTTGTAAACAAATGAATCGCAAACATGTATTGATATTTCCCAACTCCCTTTCTTCTATTTCTCTAAGCTTCATAGCCATAGATAAACAAAACGATACCGCGTTAGTTAGTACATTCTATAACACAAATCGATACCGCATTTTAAAGTAAAAATAATGTTTTTATTTGATATACCAATACCAATAATACCAAACTTCTTACGACAACCATAACGGGGTGAACAGACAGAGCTTAATTAGCTGAATATAATCATTTTTTAACATTTTAAGATAGATGTGCCTAAAATAACTCGGGAACAGATTTTTATTCGGGATATCAGATTTTCTTCTGGGATACCGCAGGTCCCTTTTTCTGTACTCCAGGCATCATGTTGCAATTAATTTATGCATATCAGTAGGCCGAGTTGTTAAGCCAGACGACCGTCTAACAGTTATTTTTTTTCTATCCGTCAGGAACAGTACTTTTTTTCTGGATGAAAGGTACCCTATGTCCTTTTCTGTACCCATGATAACGTGTATACGAAATTTCATGATGGTCGGTCGAGTAGTTTAGGCGTGAAAGCGTAACAAACAATAACAAACAAACAAACAAACAAAACTCACATTCGCATTTTTTCTGGATGAAAGGTACCCTATATCCTTTTCTGTACCTATGACAACGTGTATGCGAAATTTCATGATGATCGGTCGAGTAGTTTAGGCGTGAAAGCGTAGCAAATAATAACAAACAAACAAACAAACTCACATTTGCATTTTTTCTGGATGAAAGGTACACCATGTCTTTTTCTGTACCCATGACAACGTGTATGCGAAATTTCATGATGATCGGTCGAGTAGTTTAGGCGTGAAAGCGTAACAAACAATAACAAACAAACAAACAAACAAACAAACAAACTCACATTCACATTCACATTTTTTCTGGATGAAAGGTACCCTATATCTTTTTCTGTGCCTATGACAACGTGTATGCGAAATTTCATGATGATCGGTCGAGTAGCTTAGGCGTGAAAGCGTAGCAAACAATAACAAACAAACAAACAAACAAACTCACATTTGCATTTTTTTCTAAATGAAAGGTACCCTATGTCCTTTCTGTACCCATGAAAACGTGTATGCGAAATTTCATGATGATCGGTCGAGTAGTTTAGGCGTGAAAGCGTAACAAACAATAACAAACAAACAAACAAACAAACTCACATTTGCATTTTTTTCTGGATGAAAGGTACCCTATGTCTTTTTCTGTACCCATGACAACGTGTATGCGAAATTTCATGATGATTGGTCTAGTAGCTTAGTCGTGAAAGCGTAACAAACAAACAAACAAACAAACAAACTCACATTCGCATTTATAATAGTTAGGATATGTCAAATAAAAGTTTTTTATTTCTAATAGTCCTACAATTTTGCAATGATAAGTTGTTTAGTTTCTCAAATAGTTGTGGAGATACGGAAATTAACGCTTCTGTAAAGTACCCTAAAAATCATTTTCATAGGAAAATGAAGATAGCCAGTTTATTTATAATCTTAATCAACGCCTAGATACGAATTTTAATCAAAATCTTTTGAGCAGATTTTGAGAAAACCAAATTTTTCTCTTTTCGCCCTTCAGTAAACTACCCTTAATTTTAAGTTTTTATAGACACACAGACAGACGGCATTGCAAAGACTATTTTTTAGGGTTGGGGGTGGGGGGGTCATGAGACGTCGACATCCATCAACATTTCAGGTTAGTTTTTTTTTACGGTCGCAATACTTAAACTTTAATGTCCAAAAAGTTAAAAAATTTATATAATTGGGTATAGATTGAAAGTTATTGATTTTATAAAAATATGTTTCGGATAAAATATTTATATTATTAATATATATACATATTTGTAATGCTAAGTAATTTCATATCTCAAATAGTTTCGGAGCTATTATAAAAAATGTTAATTTACGCATCAGACCGGAGCCCTTAAAGCCATTTTGCCGAAATATTGAGAGTAGCCATTTTGTTTGGAATATTAATTTATGTTAAGAAATGAAATTTAATCAAAATCGTTTGAGCCAATTTTGAGAAAATCGACTTTTTCTCTTTTTTCCCTTCAGTAAACTACCCTTAATTTTAGGGGTAGATATCCAATTCCAAAAACCCCGCGGGGCAACCCTATGAAAACCTTAGATATCAAGTTTCAGCTTAATCGGTAAAATAGTTTAGGCTCTAGTTGGTTGTACAGACAGACAGACAAACGGAAATCCAAAAACCACTTTTTCGGATTCAGGGAGTCATGAAACGTCAAGATTCATCAAAATCTCGAGTTTGATTTTTTTGACGATCACCATACTTTCTCTACCTGTAAGATAGAGAGAAAGTAAAAATCTAACCCGAGATGTTCATGGATGTCGACGTTTCATGACCCTCCGAATCCTAAACGGTGTGTTTTGCAATGCCGTCTAACGGCTCTAACGATTTTGATTAAAATTCATATCTAGATTAAGATTATAAACCCACTGGCTATTTTCATTTTCCTATTAAAATAAATTTGAGGGTACTTTACAGAAGCGGAAATTTCCTAGTCTTCGCAACTATTTGAGATACTAAATAACTTATCATTGAAAAATTGTAATACTATTAAAAATAAAAAAAAACTTTTATTATAAATATATATTTATAAAACCAATCGTTTCGGATATATTGGCAAATAAATTAAGAACCAATTCAGTGCGCTTTAGTTGTACAGAGATACTACTTGAGTTTTAACGCAAAAATTATCTAATTCCATATATTAATTAGAGAAGTAAGTCTCTCAAAATTTATGTTATTTTCCTTTAACCTCTAGGGGAAATGTTTGTACAGAAATGATCTCTCTCTATCATTTTAGACTCAATAACCAATATTAACCTTTTTATGGGTTTAAATTTATAAATGAGAAATTTAATAAAATTGCGATAGCCACAAGATGTGCAACCTCTATTAAAATGTCGAAAATTTTAAGCGGAAATAGATATTTTAAAACGATGTATTGACCCTTGTGGACCCAATATTGATCTCTTTTTATTTTGGTCCAAATATACTAGTAAGGACTTTAATTCCTTAGAAAGTTAATCATAAAATTTAAAATTGGGATTAAAAAAATATTTAACGTAAGTACAACACAATTTTGTCTCGGTTTTTCTAGTGTATAATATTGCGTATCACATATATTACGAGTTTTGAACAAATATCTCTATTTTTAAAGAATGGAATTAGAAAGTCCGTGTGGAGATCCTTCCGTATCATATATGTTATTGTGTGACACAAGAAATGTTTGTGAAGGTTTCTTTCCTAAATAGCTTTTATTAAAAAATATATATTTATTTGGTTATTGTAAATTCAAAGTTAGTAAGATTTTGTTTGATAAATTATACTTTGTTTGCATACCATTTTGTTCATTTCAGTTTTACTCAAAAAACGTTCTGTATCTGAAACTACTTTGTTTCGTCTTTGATAGATTATGGTTTTTATTAAATATGTAATTGAAAATCGTCCCTTTTTGCAATGAAGCAATTTCAATATTTTTTTGTAATTTATATAAAGTTTATTACTACAATATGTGTTTTTGTGAATATCTACCCTTGGTTAGATACCAATACAGTGAAAAACCAAACAATGTGTCCTTACAGTTTTATCAACAACTATAATTTATAAAGTCTTGCTCCCTTTGAATAAATTTTTGTAGACGCCCATGATATCATCATTGAAATATTAATGAGAAACCATTTAGGTAAGACCACTCGTAGTAAAACCGACTGAGTTTCGAATCCCAATCTCCCCGTATTCAGCATGCCCCTCTAAAATGAGTGACCCTTTAGGGTAGACGATTCGGCCTCTAAAGCGGGTGTTTACTTGTTGAAGTGGTATTCATAATTAGGTGTTGGGTTATATTTTAAATATCTTAAATTTTTTAACGCATGGCACCATGATTTATCGCCTAGACCCATCTGGTCTTCTACTGGCAGGGGTGGCTATTTAACAGACTTCACAGGTTGGGACACTATATAGGGGCGGTTATCAAGCTAACCGAGATTATGGTGATGGTTATGATAATTGTGTGGTGACAGAAGAAGGTGTCTTAAATGTAAATTAGGCACAATTAACCAGACCATTGTGATTAAAGGAACAATTCTCCTTCAAGAAAAATGGCTACCTATGGTACTAATTGGAATCAAACCCGAGATATGTATAAAAGAAACCAAGAATGCTGACTACTAGAATAATATGCTAGCACTTATTTTTAATAAGAGTAATGTGGATATTGTTTTTGTGGTTTTTGGTTCAACATATTCATACTAATGACCAATAGGACGATAATGAATACTATCAAGTTTAGAGAAAGTTTACCTCCAATTGCGTGTAAGAAGGGTAGGCTTCCAATTTATAAAGAAAAACACCTCTTGATACCTGGCTATGATTATTGCTCCATTTTTCTAATACTGTTAAACCACAAAGTACAAGATGCCTCTGTCCACTAATGTGAACGATAGTTTTTAATGATATAACGGCTACATAATTTAAATTGAATATTATAAACTGGCGTTTATTATACCAAATAGAACACCTACTATAATTCTATTTTAAATGATTAGACCTTTTTTTCCCAAACATTTTAGAATCACGACCAAACTTATTGAACAAAATTTCATGACACATCCAATTTTAAGGGAGGAAGGGGGTATTTTTAGAATTAGCTATTTATTTTATTTACTATTGAAAATAATGTTATAATAAACTTATACGTGAACAAAGTGTGTGCTTGTTACTGGTTTCTGTAGGTTGCGTTACTAACGTATCCGTCACAGGCAATAAAATTAATCCCAACTCCCTTATCATAAGACTATTAGTCTTATTTTTTTCCCCCTTTTAAATATTTTTTTTTTCGCTTTCTAATACTGTATGATCGTGATTTCCAATTTTTTCTAAATATATTGATATTTCAAAAAATCTTATTTTGAATCATCATAAATCTGTTTTTTACCCATCATTGGGTTGCGACCAACAGATTGGAGACCATTGGGCTATAGAGCAGGATGAACCTACTTCAAATTATTCTCATACTAAAATTCCCCTCTCTCCACCTAATATATAGTTAGGTAGGTATAGTAATACTGGTAATAAATTGTATGTTTTTAATTAAAATTTGATTAAATTACTGTACCATTGAACAGACTAGTTATAAACACTTTGCAATCTTGTGTAAAATAATTCCTAAACTAAGGATATCTAAGCATCTATAATTTGTAGCTCTAGCTCTCCAGTCTAACCTAATGTCACTTAGCTCTAGCACTCCAGTCTAACCTAATGTCACTTAGCTCAAGCCCTCCAGTCTAACCTAATGTCCCTTAGCCTTAGCCCTCCAGTCTAACCTAATGTCACTTAACTCAAGCCCTCCAGTCCAACCTAATGTCACTTAGCCTTAGCCCTCCAGTCTAACGTAATGTCCCTTAGCCTTAGCCCTCCAGTCTAACGTAATGTCACTTAGCTCTAGCCCTTCAGTCTAACCTAATTTCCCTTAGCTCTAGCCTTCCACTCTAACCTAATGTCACGTAGCTAAAGCCCTCCAGTCTATCCTAATGTTTCTTAGCTGTAGCTCTCCAGTCTAACCTAATGTCACTTAGCTCTAGCGCTCCAGTCTAACCTAATGTCACTTAGCTCTAGCGCTCCAGTCTAACCTAATGTCACTTAGCTCTAGCCCTCCAGTCTAACCTAATGTCACTTAGCTCTAGCGCTCCAGTCTAACCTAATGTCACTTAGCTCAAGTCCTCCGGTCTAACCTAATGTCACTTAGCTCTAGCCCTCCAGTCTAACCTAATGTCACTTAGCTCTAGCCCTCCGAGTTAAAGTTGAAACTCTCAATGAAGCAAGTATGGCCTACCATTTTAATTGATATAAGACACCCAATGGCTATCCACAAGATCATCCCTAATAGCTGATTAGAATTCAATTTAGTGAAAGCTTACAACCTTGGCTTGAGAATCGAACCTGAGACTTTTGGCTTAGGGTTCTAATGCTCTACAAATAAGACAAGCCACGGTGGCCCAGTGGTAGAGAATAGGCGTGGAAACCCAAAGGATTCAGATTTGATTCCCATATCCTTGTTGTAATTTTTCGCCTAATTGAGCATGATTAATTAGAGCTATTTATACTTTGAGCACGGAGCTCTATATTTTATTTGTAAACAAACATGAATCTTTGCCTCAACATTTGAAAATTTTTGGTTCCACGTGTTAACTAACACCCATTCAGGTTATACGCTTATGTAACAATTACGCTAATAATTTTAGGGATTAGTAAGGATGATACCTTTATATCGTAGGTAGATGCTATTTAAAGGAAGTGTACCCAAATTTGCGTGGGGCGAGAGTCGGAAACCGTATTGGGAAAAAACACCCTCAGTACACTCGACCAGATTCGAACCTTGATCTCCCCGTCAATAGCAGTCTAATTTAGTGCGTGAGTAGCTTAGACCATGTGGCCATGGAAGCAGGTATTGCTTGAATTTAAACATTAATAAAATAGTATTTGTTTTTGGCCGTTAAATCAAACCGGTATAGTAAAAAGTAACTTTTTTAAAATCTTGATTTTAACTATATAATTTTAAACAGTTTTTCATAGATAGTTTGATCATGTAAAATAGTTACACGCCCAGTTTCGTCCGCAAATATTTCTGCAGTCCCATTTATTGAAAAAGAATATTATAATTTAGTTTGTCTTCGAATAGTTTTCTTACATATTTTATACTAATGGTTGTTTACTCCTCGTTGATAATCGGATTTGTTAAATTAGTCATGAATAACATTCTCTCTATTAGGGAAATGTATGATATTTATGCACTTGAATAGTTTTTCCTAAATCTACTTTATTCCTAGGTTTTATCAACCTACTTCAAACTAGGATAGTGAGTTTTCTATTGAGTTAAATCTTAAAAAACTAGTCTTACATTCAAAGTGCCAACAAAAAGTAAAGAGTGATCATGATTGCTGAGCTCGTGTGTTCCTTTTAAATACTATTTACAGGTAATTAACCCAAGTTTAGTCACTAACGTTTTGGCCATATTTATAAAAGTACTGCTTTAGCCAAAAATTATGTATGCATCTCAATCACATTAGGATTCAAACCTAAACCTCTTTGAAATGATCAAATAAATATTAATCTAAAACACCTTAACGTTTAAGGTCTACTAACAATGATCGATATTGAAACATTTATGTTTTACAGATCATTACATTGTTCAATATTTTATAGTTTTCATTCTTTATTATTCGTTTATACTGATTGGTTAGGGAAGATAAAAAGTATAATACTAGATAAATGTGTACGAATTTGTTTGGTGGAAGAAAAGGGTACCATTCAGAAAAAAACATCGAATAACCAACTAGAATTCAAGCTTTTACATTCCCATTACCAACAATATTATAAGAATAGCCACATGATTTTATCCACATGCAGCTCCGTGTGAGTATCTTATGTTGTTTATAAAATTTAAATGAGTTTGACTGGCAACATATTAATCCAGTATTAACTACTGCTTTATGATACAAATAAGAAACTTCATATTTATAATATTATATAAACAAGAATAACTACTAATTTTTTTATGAGTCTCATCGCTCATTTGGTTTTTATATATCATAATTGCGCTAACTTGGTAGAGATGAAGAAAGTAATTTTGAATGTAAATATAACCACATTAAATCAGAGGGTGTGTGGCAAACTATTTAGGGAAATAATAAACCTTGGTACATCCAGCTGAGATTTGAACTCTGATCACCCCATCTTTGACAAAACCGACCAACACTGATGATATACATACAACTTCATGGTGTGAGACCACAAGTGAGTTATACTGGCAGAGCGGCCGCCATCGTTAGCTATGATAGTGCCAACATGAATGGGTAGATGGTGTCATATGGTCAGCACAACGATCTCTCCAGCTGTTAATCTCAGTTTTATAAATCGAGTAGCTGCTAATTGGTCCTCACCCTAGTTTGACCCCATTGCTTCACAGATAAATATTGGAGGCACTAGGGATAGAACCAGAGACTTATGAATCAGTAGCCCCGAATTTTGACTACTAAACCACAGAGGCGGTCCCCACAGATCAATACAAACTTAATATTAAAAATCTCCACTAATGATAGTAGATCAAATGTCACACATGGTGATCCATAAGTAAACATTAATAACGATTTTGATCCACGGCTGTATTTTATTTCAAAGCAAAGCCACGCTATGATGAATTATAACAAACAAAACATATGTGAATTTCACAAAGTCAAAACACACTTTGTGAAAAAGAATAAAACAAAACTGATATCATTGGTCTAATATAGATAACTGACATAAATAAATGTCAGCATACATAATTATAGTGGAAATGAGGATTAGGTTATTCAAATATATATCTGTTTGATATGTATTTATAGCAATCTGAGTGAGAACAACACTTGAAATATTTAAACACACTAATATTATATTATATATACTCACATAGTTTTTTTAGTTTAATAAAATAATGACATTCTTATTCATGGAATAAGTTACATAACTAAAATTTTATTTTAGCCATAAACATAATGAATCCATTAGATAAAATCACTGAAATAAATATCTCAATTCCTGACGGTGACTAAATAATAATTGTATTGAGTAGTTCAATAAGCCTAAACCAAGCTATTACATTATAAAAACATGTTTACATGTGATGCTATGTTTGTAAACCTCTTTGGAAGGTTATCTACAATTTGCAAGTCAGAACTTTCCTTGATTATTACTCATGAACCCTAAGTAGCAAGTTATTTGGAAATGTAAAGTTACCTGAAACTTACCGAGTAACTTGAAGTTTTATACAAAATTGAAATCCACATTCAAATTTATAGCTAAGAATAATTTAAGTAAGTACACAACTTTAACCAGAACCCAGAAAAATATCTTACAAGTAAGGAATGGAGAATCCTTTTATCCTGGTAATAGGTCTTAGCCTATCCTAGGGGATGAAGGCTAAGACCTTGATATCGTAGGTAGATGTTATAGTGAATAAGCTAACGGAGTATTAAAAAAATATCAGCCTATATAAACCCGTCTTGGTGGCATAGTTAGCAAACGCGCTTGTCGTGTTGAGCTAGACTGCTGAGGACGGGGAGATTGAGGTTTGAATCCCGGTCGGGTGGACTGGGTTTTTTTTTCCTAAATGTTTTTCTACTCTCTCTCCAAGAAAATATGGGTTCACTCCCTCTAAATTCAACCTTCCCAATTCCTAATCCATTAGCGTAATTAGTACTAAAGCGTATAAACCAAACGGGTAGTAATACACGATGCTAAATCAACCTATAGCCTAATTATATTTAAAACAAGTTTGATAGTTGCGAAGTAACTAGTACCATCTATTTAAAATTATTAACCAAACATAATATCTAGTGTTAAGTATTAGGCCACGATATTATACAATTATCATGGCTTAATACTTAACACTACAAATCATGGCTTATTACTTTACACTACAAATATCATGGCTTTATATTTAACACTACATATATTATGGCTTAGTACTTAACACTACAAATCATAGATTATTACTTAAAACTACACATATCATGCCTTAATATTTAACACTACAAATATCATGCCTTAATATTTAACACTACAAGTATCATGCCTTAATACTTAACACTACAAGTATCATGCCTTAATACTTAACATTACAAATCATGGCTTTTACCAAACACTACATATATCATGGCTTAATACTAAACAATATATGTGTACTGAATAGAGCTAGCTCATGATATGGATAGGGCGTAATGAGGCGGACTGGATATAAAACTAGCTCAAGATAGGGATTATGATTTAATGAGGTGGATTGAATAGCATTAGCTCAATCCAATCCACTTCATTACACCCTATCTTGAGCTAGCTCTATCCATTCCACCTAATTACACCCTATCTTGAGCTAGCTCTATCCATTCCACCTAATTACACCCTATCTCTTTCAGGTACAGTACATTATAATGTTATCCTCTCATTTGCGTCTAGGTCTTCCCAATGGTCTCTTACCATTGGGTCTATAAGTAAGTACCCTGAACAAGGTTTTAGAATTTCCCATTCGCGCCACATGTCCTGCCCACCTTAATCTACGAGAATTGTTTATCCTAACAGCTATGTATTGAAACGAGAACAGGTTATGTAACTTATCATTATGTAACCTACCTATTTCAATTCCCAGTAACCTCATCCATTTTTTGACCATATATCTTCCTAGGCTCCTTGTTTTCGAACAGTCTAAATTTATTTCCTGTAGGTGACCTGGTGGTCTAGAGGTAAGGTGTCAGACTTCTGTGCTGAGGGTCCGGGGTTCAATCCTCGGTCCCGGCACAGATTTATCTGATTGCCAAATCCTTCCTTCACCTCTGACAAGATGTGTATTAATCACAACTTGTGAATGTGAGGAATGCCAGGCCTCCACCGTGGTTCGGGTCCCACGTTAAACTGTAGGTCCTCCATTTTCATCTCACAATCACCCTACCATAGCACATTAGCGTAAATGCGTATAACCCGAAGGGGTAGTAAGACGCGGTGATAATAATAATAATAATGATAATATTTCCTGCATGTAAGATAAGATACCGCGTTTTACATCCATATATAACAACCGGTATTATTTTTGATGTTTTGTTGAATATTATGGCTTTTATATTCCTTAAAAGAATGCGAGATGCCAGCTTAAGGACCGAGTAATAATATACATTTCACGAACATTATCTTTTCCTAATTTTCAATTCAGTATATTTAACCCCATCAACCCTCTCAAATTAAATCTTGTTCAAAGATATCAGGATTTTTAGCGTTCACTTCTTAACGTACTTTCTTACCTACCTCCATTAAAATGTCTGCACTTATTTTAACAGCATCCTTACTATTGCCCAGCAAAGACAAATCATTTATGTATCCTAGTGGCTCAATTGTCCATTTAATATTAACCTTTACTTACTCAACTGCATTACCCTAGTACAATACTCTATGGATGGTTTAAAAAGTAATGGGGAAAGTGTATCTCCTTATTTCAACCGTTTATATGTTCCAAAAGTGTCTGATAAGTGATTTATTTTGGGGGGGTTTCTTTAACTACAAATTATATGTATCTGTTAATATTCTCCATGCTATTACATATAGTACAAATTTTCACTAATCTAAGTTAGTCTCGGTCCTAACCCTCAAGTTATAGACACTCTCTTGTTTTTGTTTTTGGGTGGAAGTAATCTTCATATTTAAAAATAATATATCCAATGTTATAAGATCAAAAAGGTATTTGTGTTGTGTTTAACATGACAAATTAGAGTGCTTATCCTTAACTCTTACAAACATCATCCAAGGGTAGTTTGAGTTTGATTAATTCTAGAATATTTTGTTACAAATTTGAACATATTATAAAAATGTCTGTTTGAATGTGTCGTACAATTATTTATGGAGATACTTACTATGTTTAAATTTTTTTGTTCCGCTTTATAATGATAGTAATTAGTTTCAATATGTTATTATACATAAATCGTGTTTGTTATAACTTAATTCAGTGGTCACATGGGCTAAGGCATTACCCTGCCAGCAGACTAGATTGCGGATGATGGATAGATCAAGGTTTGATTCTCAGTTGGGTTTTACTGAGTGGTTTTTTTTTTCCAAAATGTTAGTCCACTCTTCCTCCACGCAAATATGGTCACACTTTCTATAGGCCCTAAGTATGACCTTACTCTATAAAACCATTAGCATATTAGTACATAAGTGTATAACCCTAACTAGTAGTAAGACGCGGTACTACAAAAAGAATTTTGATGTATTTTTGCAGTGAAACATATATATTTTGTAATCTCTATCATTATAAATAAGCTTTTCACTGTTGTTATATAAGTTACTTAGGGACATATCACTCTAATGTTATGTTAATGATAGGTTAACTAAATATACCACAATATATACAAATCAATTTAATACACAACTTTTTAAATTTTAAAAATTATTTTACATCCTTGTATCTCATTTATGTATATTTACAGTTTATCTAGAAGTTAAAAAATTGTTATAGATCTAAATTGTGTTAAGGCTTCAAGTTTTAGATATTTCTGGCTGGTTTTCCGGAGAGTATAGGCGGGCATTGTAGTGTTAATAGTTAAATAAATAGATCTCAATGAGAGCAGATGATTTACACTAAAACGAGCATCATAACTCAACAGAGTCCGAAGTTATAAGACTACTTAGTGACATTTTCTGAGGCGCGGTGGATCGTACACAAAATGGCGTAGCCCCCTTGGAACCTGCTTGGCACGGCGCGCTCTCTGAAGGTCAATGAGGAATATATATTCCCTCAGCTATCAAATGATTTCAGTTTGGTTTGGCTAACTTTAATACTTTATAACTTATTAAGCCAGACCTTATCGAATGATTTCGTTACATTCAGTTCTTAATGCCGAGCCCACCTAGTACTATTTTGAATTTAAAAATGTATTCACATCAAAAAAGATATGCTAATGAACTTAATTTGGGCTTAATACTGTAATAATGGTGAATGAAGTTTGGTATGAACAAAATTAACTATACTCGTTTTGATTCGTGTTCGATTCCTGTGTCCAGGTGTAATTTTTTAATTTTCATAATATATTCGTTTTGTTTGTAAGCTTTTGAGCAAGGTCCAACACTATTTCATTAGATTTAAAATAATTTATCAATGCATGAAATTTGTATATTTATATTAATACTTTCCAAAAAATCTTATGTAAATGTTGATAGGACAAGCTAAATATTTTGTTCAAATTTTAGTGATAAAATATCCAAATTTAATATTCTATTTTGACCCGCCTCGGTGGCGTAGTTGGCTAACGCGCTAGTCGTGTTGAGCTCAACTGCGGGGAGATCGAGGTTCGAATCTCAGTCGGGTGAACTTGGGGTGGTTTTTCCTAAATGGTTTTCCACTCTCCCTCCACGCAAATGCGGGTTCACTTCCTCTAATTTAACCTTCCTAATTCCTAATCCATTAGCGTAATTAGTACTTAAGCGTATAACCCGAACGAGTAGTAAGACGCGGTGCTAAATAATAATAATAATAATATTCTATTTTAAGTTTGATACCCACGAAAAAATTGGAAACAATATTAAAAATGTTCTGTTTCACTGGCGGATAGGTATTCTTTCTCCCAGTTTGGTATTTAAAGTCTAGCTTGTATGCTAAATAGAATATAAAAAACACTTCATATTATTAATATCATTATATAGAATAAACCTTCAATAACAATTAATTATCGTGTTTAATATCTTAGTATGAATATTGTTTATAACATTATTTTCTTGTGAGTAACATAAATAAAGGCTATTATATTTTAAGAAAGAATATTCAATTTTACAAACCACGCTATTTTGAACATTACGTGCCCTAAGGTAATCCAAGTGGTTTTCTTGTGACAAAACATTAAACCTTGAATAACAATAGAAAAATAAATCGTGTTGAAATATTGTGGTAGCATGCAAGCTAGCGTCTTCAATTTAACTTTTAGTGGGAAAATAAAAGTGTGTTGGTTGGTTGGGCTAACCTCAAACACTGCCAACTTTAAATCTGTTTTGGAAACAATCTCTATTAACACACCAAATAAAAAGTAACTAGAGGGCAGTTGCAACGCAAACTTCTGCCCCAAGTTTTCCTAGTAGGGGGTTTGTCCGTTAGGTTCTGAATGCAATATCCTGCTTGCCTTTTATCAAATATGAACCTGTGGAGAGAAGTGTCATTTTATTTGATTAATGGGACTAAGTCACGTCATTTAAGAACATTTTAAAAACAGTTTTTATTCTCTCTCCCCTGTCAGAGCAAACGATGGCTATAACAGACGTAACGAGCGGCTTTGATCTGATATCTAGGAATATAAAATATGTTTTGCCTAGTACTCGTTTTATATTAATATGTTGTGTGGTATTTTTACTAAGACACTGATTAGTTCATAAAATAGAACACTCAGACAAAGTCTTGTCTCTTATTTCAATTAAAACATTATAAATTTTATTATTAGATGCATGTTCTTTTAGCTTTATTTAAATTTAATGAGTTTATATATTATTGTTATTAATTTATTAAACAAACGAATATCCATAACCTTGATAAATATTTGAAAATCATCAATATCATAGTGGTAATTATAAGACTTTCTAGAAGTTTGAAACTTCATTCTTACTTTCTACAATGTATAAAATTTTGCTTAAATTTATTCATTGAATGTTTTATCACAAGGATACTAAGATAATATTTGACTAAAGCGGAAGCTAAACCGTTAACCATCTATTTTATTAATATTTTTATAAATCTTGAGAAAGAAAACGAATTTAATAATACATTGATAACTACATAATTTTGTTTTTATACTAAACGATTGATCTTAAAATATACAGGCTTCGTCTTTATTATCTATATAGACCTTGATTTTGGCTGGAAGACCACTTTATAAATGTCAAACATATTTATTTGTGGCCAATATTGATATATTTTACTATACTATTTGTGTTATTTTTTAGGTATTAGTAATATATATATATATTTAAAAGTGACAGCCTCCAAAAATATTATTGATGTATCAACATATTAAATGGGTTTTAGTAGATTTATAAACTACTATATATGGCTCTTACAATAAAAATCATGATATTAAAAACGAGATATATCATATTAAATGATATAGTCCCATTTAGAAACTAGGCACATATCTTATGACGAAAAATGATAGCGGGATTACAAACCTAAAGGTCCCCAAAAATAATAATCCTATGTTAACTCTTAAAAAATAAACCATACACTTCCAATGACCTTAAATGTATTGACGTAATTATTCGTGGCGTACTTAATAATTGTAATTAAACAAATATTTGAAATAATTTTTCGCCAGCATGCATGAACGTAAAAATGGGATAAGAATGGTAAAGTTTGTATTATAGAGATTTATCTCCAATGGGAAAAGTCTCCCGCAAAGATTTTAAAGATAAAAGAAGTATTTATTTGAAAAATTGTAGTTATTAAATGTTTCAACCAATTTTAATAGTATCAGCCACGTTTTTATTATTATTATTATTATTATTATTATTATTATTATTATTATTATTATTATATCTAAAACAAAAATTAAAATATAATTAAAATAACTTAGCAATGGTAGGCAAAAAGCATAAAAAAAAAAATTTTTACCCCTTATAACTCTTGAACTATAATGATTAAAAATCAACGAATCAGTATTTAATAGCATATAATTATAAACCTATTAAAAATTGTTTAATACAATAATTTTCATGGTGGAATAAACTTGGGAGAATTTTTCCAAATTATTTCCCACTTTTCTTCAACGAAAATACAGATACATTTCTTCTACAATCTACTTTTCTTATTCATAAACCATTAGCATAATAATTATACCAAAAGCAGGTAGAAATTAAGGCGCTGTGAAAATAAAAATGTGATAAGGTAGGAGGAGTGTAATAATAATTATCTGTCACATAAGAAACAGCCCTAGTTCCTCCAATACCCTAAATATAGCCCTAAGTCTTGATATACAGTTGTGTAAACAACTGCTTTGTATTGTCAGTACAAAACCCACCATTTGTTAACTATTCTATCTTTCTTTAACACTTTGCCTTGATCTTGAAGAAGTCTCCGGGAATATAAACTTAGAGAATACTTGTTCCACTTGGTCAATCCTTCTCAAAGTAAAGGTGTGTTATTATCTTAATCACCGAGACAACTGACAAGGCTTCTGTTTTGGGTGACGTATACATGATGCCCAAATAAATCAATTTCCGATTCAACACATAGTGAGGTGACCTAGCGGTCTAGGGGTAAGGTATCAGACTTCTGTGCTGGGGGTCTGGGGTTCACTCCTCGGTCCCGGCACAGATTTATCTGATTGCCAAACCCTTCCTTCACCTCTGACAATACGTGTATCAATCTAATCACAGATTTTGAATGTGTGAAGTGCCAGGCCTCCACCATGGTTCGGATCCCACGTCAAACTGTAGGTCTTCCATTTCATCTCACAATCACCCTAACATTACACATTAGCGTAAGTGCGTATAACCTGAACGGTTAGTCAGACGTGTTGCTAATAACAATAATAATAATAATAATAATAAAACACATAGTGTTGGACATAGTCTCACAATGCCATTGTTGATTGTCTCGCATGCTACATCCATCAGTTGCTCAACGAGTTGCTGTCACTCCACAAAAACACAGTATCTAGTTTTACTTAAATCTTGTTTATACAATCACATAATACAGTGATGGTATAGTTAATATGGCTTATCAATCAACATCTAAAACTGAACTTTGTCATATTACTATATTGTTTACACACTCTCATGTTATATTGGGAGTTAAAACTAGGTGTGGTCTTACATTCAAAGAATTAATCCTTTTGTCCTAAAAAAAATTCAGTCAGAACACATTCTCATCGAATATTTGGTTTTTGTCTCTTAATAAAATTATACGTAGATCTAGTTCTGCATCATATTTTAACATTATTAAACCATTTTTGAGAAACAAAAATATTCGTTTGGGTTTTTGGTGGTTTGCAATTAATAATAAATGGTAAGACACATTCTTACTATTGTTCTCCTATTTGGTATTATAGCTTCTAATAATATATCCAAAAATAAGTTTTCAGTAAATTACCATTAAATAAGTTTTACTTATAAAACTAAACAAATCACTCAAAACTCTTGATATATACACTTTAAACCAAATTGTTCCACTATTTTTAACAAATTTAAAATATTCGAAATAATTTGTTTCCAAACCACTCTGAAATTATTAGTAATTTGTAAAATTTGTAAAAAAAAAATCATATTCTTATTTATTATGATAAGCTATCCCCGGATAACCGATTTGAACTCAATCTTTTAAATTAGACTTATTTAAAAATATAATATTTTCTATAATTTATCTTAAGTAAATTAAATTAACTCATTTAAGAAAAAAAAGAGCCATTATTTATTATAAAACTGAATAATCCCCCGATAACAATTTTGAACAAAATCAAATACCCATATTCATAATTTACATAAATTAATCTTTTGTAACCTACCATAGAAAGGTTTTTTTACAAAAACCAATAAGGGCCTATCTAATTATGTAATTACCCGCCTCGGTGGCGTAGTTGGCTAACGCGCTCGCCGTGTTGAGCTCGACCGCCGATAACGGAGAGATCGAGTTTCGAATCTCGGTCGGGTGAACTGGAGGTGGTTTTCCTAAATGTTTTTCCACTCTCCATCCACGCAAATGCGGGTCCACTTCCTCTACGTTCAACCCTACCAATTCCTAATCCATTAGCGTAATTACTACTTAAGCGTATAACCCGAACGAGTAATAAGACGTGGTGCTAAATATTATATTATAATTATGTAATAAGTAAAAACTTAACAGATACCCTATCATAACAAAATCATCTTAGCTTTTTTTTAATATTTAAAATTTAAACTATCCTTAGCGAATATACTCCCCAAAAAAGTATACATTCTTATTCATCCTTTAAAACACTCACAAGATACCCATTTTAATCAATTAATAAGCTAATGCCGATTTACCTATTACTTTTGATCTGTCATACTTTTCATATAGCCTTTAAATATTTTTATGTTGAAGTTATTCAAATTTATTAACTGTCTTGGTTAAAGTTTTAAAGGTATTAATAACTTTAATCTAGTCAAATTGCCAATTTTTACACTAGCCAATTTGCGTATCCCTATAACCTGCTATTACTTAACATATTTTATCACCACAGATATTATTCTTTCCTTGTTTTCTGATAACTTAATGATTTAACGACATAATTATTTTTAAAATATCACTGATGATTTTCTGGAAATTGTTATTGCACTGGTTTTAATTGACTTCATAATTCATGATATATTTGGTTTTTCCTTAAATAAATTATCTTGCACGCTATATTTATTTGACCAAAGAAGTTATACCAATCAATGTAAGTAAATGTAACATCTAAGTACGTTCCTTATATTATAAATATATTTTTAGCTTGCACTTTATAAAATAATGTATTAAACCCCGTGAGTTACAAACTTATTTAACTCTAGAAGAAATAAACGCAACTGTTAACTTATCACTGTTAAATAAAAACTTCAAATTCACATTATTATTCAGTAGATTTTATGCCTGTCTACAACAGGTTAACTATATATATCACCCAACTTAAAAAAGCCTAACCTTCAATTGATAGGCGCATGTGGGCCTAGTGATAGATTTAGATGAAAATAATATTTTTTATGTAAGTTTGGATAAAGTGATAGTGAACATTAATCATCCTATTTTTATTAAATTAGCTATAAAATTGTATATAAAAAGGTCACGTATAATGGGCCACGGGTTAAAACGGGTTTGGGAAATTATTAGATATCAAACATTCCCAAGGTTTTACCCTATAACTAATTAATAGTAATTGAGAACACCAAATTAACTGTGACCTGCCTTTATTTCGAAATTTAGGGAGTTCCAGGGTGTACAGGTACTAAATCGATTGTCAGTAAGAAGCATACATTTCCTTGAGATAAACCGGTTAAAATTGTAGCATCAAAATGGCAATTCTGAATATAATTTGAGCTCAGCTTATTTCCAAATGTTTCGTGAGCTACCAAGCAGTGTTTCAAATTTTCCTCTGGCCCTTCTGTAATTTTCTTTCAAACTGTATTTTTTTCAGTTTTTCATATCTCAGTTTCATTATCTAATAACGGAAATTAAGATCGATTTCCCATACATTATTGCTTAACTTGATTATTTTAAGCTCCCTCTATTGCTGAAATTATTTAATTCCTGTTTAGAAGATTACTATCTTAGGAGCATGCAGAAGAATGGGTAAACAATACCTAAAGTGAGTTCCCAACAGTAAAAATTTTCCCACAAAAGGGAAATGATTATTAATTGTAGCATAACCTGTAAAACCTTGACTGCATCTAGTGTATGATTCAGTCCCATGGTTTGAACAAATAAAATCATCAGTTTGCCATATAGGATGGTTGCATCATTCGATGTAATACTAAATAAAGTTTTTTTCTGAATTCAACTTCAAATACACGCTGATGCAACCTTCTTCTTCCTTGTGCATGTCAGACATATTACAGAAGATTTACAGAGGGTGACGTGGAGAATTATTCTATTTTATGTCTTCCCACTTTCTGTTTTATAAAATCAACATGTTTTGAACATATCAGACAGTAATTTTCACAATCAATACATCAGGGAGAATTATTATTATGGTCCCTGGCAAAGTCCTCTGAAGTCATCAAAGAGAGTTTATCATAGCTTATTAGGCTTGGCTAATGAACCAAATACATAATGAAGGCAAAGATCTGCTCGAGAAGATATGTCATTTTGACTAAAACATTTTATTTCTTACAAAATATCTTCCCACACTATTTAATTTTCAAGTTGCCTCTTAGTTAGTCTTTTCATATTATATTATAATCTGAGATTTCTCTTTTTATTTGACTGTAGAATTATTATTTTAGTTTCTCTTTGCTTTAAAGAGCAAAACGCATTTCGACGAATTAAAATGGCTAGATTAGACACCTTATTATTTTTTATGATTTTATTTTAATCAATTTTTAAGTTTGAAAATTTTGCACACCTTTTGAGTTGATCCTCTATAATTTCACAAAATCTCAGCTTTCTAGCTCATTGATAAGAACTTGAAATTCTCTGGACATTTATCCAAAAATATATCTAGACACCATTAGAGATTTAATAATATAGATATATTCAGCCCCTGTCAGAGTCCCAGCCCGGGGATCCTAGCTCAGTATATACAATTTCTACTAATTGACCTAATAAGTTAACTTAATGGTTTAATATTATTGTTTATAATAAATGATTTATTCTACTAATTGCTTGGTTAGAATATTTATGATGAACATTTTTACTGTGATGAGTGAAATAATTTAATATCTTTACTGTATCAAATTTAATTATGAATATTTAATGTGCACATTCTTAAAATAACTTATTACACTTAGCACATAGCCTACTAATTATTTAGAATAAAATATTGGCCATGCCGGTGAGGGAACCAGGAACCTTTATCTCAGCGGAAAAACTCACTACTGACAGACCATAAATAGTTTAGATTGTTTAACCTAACATCATTATTTGAGCTCCATACGTAAGAATAAAGGTATAAATTTACGTCATCAAAGTCTGTTAGTGAAGCGGCTGACACCCTGTTGGTGACGTCAAACAGGAGGAGGTCATGAGGAGTACGAGAGGGTCGAACAAGACGATCTTCATTTATTTTCATGGTAGCCCTCCTTGCTTTGCTCTTATTACCGTCAAACAAAGAGGGTCTGCTAGAGCTACGGCTTGGGGTTCTACGACATGCAAAATCTTTTGTTATTCTACCCGAGCGATTACAAGAGCATCATTCTCATCCCAAAAAAACCCGATCTTTTTTATTAACTCTATTGTTAGAAAGAATCTAATGTTCGTGACGTCACAGTAAAGTAATGAATTTCCTTTTTATATTTCGTGTAGCAAAAAAAAAAAGTTAAAAAAAGTAAAAGAAGTGAACGAGGAATAAAGAATTTTTGCTTATACATAGAACGGAAGTTTGTGAGCAAAATTTATGTTTTCTAGTTCATTCTGAATACCTTTTTGTTACTAGGAAACAATAAAGATAAATTAATGGTTTATGATAGTTGTACCTTTTATTTCATTTTTCTATAACAATTTTAAAAGCCACCAATAAATAAAATAAATAATAACTTTCAGTTGTTTTTAAAAAATTAATTTGGAATTTTTTATAGTTATAAAAAAACTTCATTATACAAGTTTTTGATCTAAAATTTAATATATAATGAAAGGCCACAGTTAATACTTTTTAAACCAAAATTTGATAATTTATACAAGTTTACGACCAAAAAAATAAAATTTGTTTTCATAAATTAAGTGATCAGCTTAGAGTTAGAGAACCAGAAATATATAACTTATAGCAATAGTTTTTTGATAATTATTATGTAAACGCTTATAATATCTTGTAACCAGATAGAGAAATCATTGTGGCTTTTCAATAATCATTAAATGGTTTTTGAAATATTTTCAATTATCTATTGAAATGTATATTTTCTAATAATGTGACTTTGTTTACCTATGATAAATTGTGTCAAAACTTATATTTTAAAAAATGTTAAATTAATTCACAATTTTGAGATTAACTTGAATGTTTTACCAACTGAATAATGAAACCTTAATTTTTAATGAATTTATTCTTAAATAAATAATATAATTTAGACCGAATAAATGAATAATTATATTGCTTTATAATGACCTTCGAACTTCTTGATAACATTCATTAATACATTGCTTATAGGAAGAATAGCTAAACTCTATGATTATTCTTTTTTATTGTAGCTTATTCGTTCTATTATATAATGTCTAAATGCTATTAGTTTGAATTTATAAACCATATGCAATAATTTAAATGATTAATATTGAATTTAAATAAGTCATATAATTTTAACATTTCTTTTATGTCTACACAACATCTACAAGGGAATAATGAAATTGAATTTCACTGATATGTCAGATTGTATACAGGTTGTAAAAGTCACCAAACATAAAATATTGCATATTGAGTGTCATGCGAATTGCTTTGACTAAGTCTTTAAGTAGGGCGTTCTCACAATAGCATTAATTTTCAACTATTGTAAACTATCTAAATATATTGTGATTTATATTAAAATAAATATTTGTTTCACAAAATTATGAATATATACTGTACAAGAATAAAAAGCATTGTCAAGCATTTGATTAGATATGAATCATTTTCTTACAAGTTATTTATATATAGAACATTATGTGGTACATAAAAGGGTAGTTAACTTTATTATATAAGATTTTTTTCAATATTTAAGGGAAGAAAATGTTATAAAATATGTATTATAAAAGTTATTCAATTTAGTTAATTATTATTTCTATCATAAATACACTTTTATATCTAGTTTTAAGAAAGTGTTTACAACTGACATCATTAAAATAATTGTGGACATAAAAATTACCTGAAAAGTGTATTCAAGTATTAGAAAAATGTTGTGGGGCTTTAAAAAAAAAATAATTGACATTAGGTTGTTTATTTGAAATTGGTAAAATTTAACAGTTTTGCTCGTAAAAACTTTAAAATAAAAACGTTTATCGACAAAAGGACATCTAAAATTGAAAGAAAAATAGATGCATTGTGTGGGCTCAGATTATGTTACTGTCTTTGTCAGATACATTTATAAACGTTTTTACTGAGAATCTTGAAAATAAAAGACCAATTTATCAAGTTCTCAATGCTGCATCTATTTATAAAAAAAGTCTCATGATGTATCTGTAGGTCAATTAAATGAATATGTCCGTTTAATGCTGACTGCTTTAAATGGATGTACAGAGTTAAAAGTTAAAGTAACAGTAAAAGTAAAAGAGCTACATTGTTAGCTAGCCAGAATTTTTTTGAGCTCAGAGTCATTCTTGTTTAATAGTTTACGTCTGAGTCTGTGATGGACGTGTGATATCGTCATCAAGATATGAGCGACCAATTATACCACGAGTTATCAAATACCACAACCATCTACGACTCGGGAGGGCTTTTATACCGTATACAAAAATATATTGTAATTTAAAGCAGACAATCAATGAATTTCAACACAAAGCCTGAAAATAATGTAATTATGACACTGTCTATAGAGGGGAACACAATTAAATTATTTAAATTAATATAAATACTACATCTTGACACTGGAATCTAACCCGGGACCTTTGGCTTAACTAATCCTGAAATTTGTATTTTGATATTCACAATTTTAAAGATTACTTACAACATTTAACGAACCATAATTTAATATCGTTTTATGCAGCTCTAATTTTTTCTAGGTAGTTTCAGGGCTGGTCAAATAAAGTCACTAATCTATATTCTGTAATGTTCAAGAAACATATTTTTTATGATAATTGTGCTCTTTATATAATTATAATTTTATATCGATAACATTAAATTTGCATTCATAAAACAGTTCTGTTTGAAAGAGAATTAGATATGTCAATGTTAAAGAAGCATCTTACTGTGGGTTTTTTAGCATGTTGAATGGATTAGTGTGGATTGAGTGACGAAGAAAATAAATGAAAGTGGAGTGTGTGGATCAAATGGAAGGGGTAAGCCTTATAAGACGTGGCTAAATGTATAGATAAATGTGTGAAAAAGAGAAACATTAAAGTTTTAAGAATAAAATAACATATATAACTCGATTTATGGATGTTGTTTAAGCGTAGGGAATTTGGAAGAATAGGGATGTGTAGAGAAACTTATTAAGGATGTATTAAGATTTATGTGGGTGTTTTTTGAGTTGTACACACATTTTATTGCATACTTCGTAAGGGAAATGCGTGTTTAGGTATGTATGTATAACTATTTATATTTTTGTAATTACTCACATATGAAGTTTTTATTTGTCACTGTATTTTAATTTAACATAAATGAAAAGTTACAAAAGCTCAATTAATACATTTTATAGAAGGATATTTAATTTAGAACGTACCACTTCAAATGATCCCAACATGAGGTACAGCCACACATTGATTTTTGATAAGAGCTTTTCTGTGTTTTATAATACTCAACATTTTTGGTCCAGTCATACCTTATATATTATGTTTTTTTCTTTTCTTCTCATTTGTTTAACATCTTTGCCACATCTGTTACACGAGTTGGTATTTTACATGAGTAAGTACGTTACACTGGTCGGTTAACTGACACAGCACTGTAAGCTCGGTAGGACGGAGTGTAGTTTAGTTAAATACCCCACCCTCCACACCATTAAAAGAAATTACTGAACCACCATATGGAGATCATGTGCCATTCCATGTCAAACACGAAGGTCCACTGAGAGATAGAGAAGTGTCATTTTAAATATGGGACTCTGTCTCGACGATGTAGTCTATTTCTTTTACACTTTCAGTTCGAATATTTCATCAAGTGAACTACACTTTGTGGAACCTTTTATTTAACTTGTTGAAATAATTGGGAAAGTTGGACCAGTGAAACATGGATTATTCTTTAAGTTGCCACACTTCTTCAAGCTGAATTATGTTAAATTAAAAAAAAAAAACTCTCATCCTATATATTACGGGCCACCTAGGCTATTCTATTCGCACATAATAACACTGCTAGGTTAAGGGTGAGAAAAATCAAATTTTGATAAAATTTACCCGCATTTATATGGAGGGATAGTGTGAAACAAGTTAGGTAAAACTACCCTCAGTACAACCAACCTCGTTTAAACCCTGACCTATCTGATATCTGCACGGAGGACCAGATAAACTTGACGCTTAGTACACGTACTTAATGAATGGGTTCCATTAATCTGGCTACTTTAATTTAAACGAAAAGTCCCTTTGTTCAGGGAAAAACTTCTACAAAATGTAAAGTGGTTCTGTTGTGTAAACCTTTTTCTAATTTAGTACAATGAGGTTTTTTATTAATCAAAATTAAAGAAAAATGTATTCATTTTGATATTATACTGGTCACATCACGGGTGAGATGACACACACAAAAAAATTCAAGTAATTCCTTACTCTATTCGAATGGTATTATAGCATAATTTTTGACTTAGATTGGTACGTATGCACTTATTTTTAAGTTATTTGCACCAGAAGTTATGCAATCTAAGGCATCACACTCACAATATACTTAAAAGAATAAATAAACGCCTAGGTGTACTTCTGTTAGTATCCTTAAGTAATATACCAAGGTTCCGATGTTTATGCTCCTTTGTATCGAAATTACTAATATCAGGTTTCACGTGGTTTAAGTCGTTAAGCTTTTATTTTGTGAAGAATTAATAGCCAGAACTATTATTTATGCTTATTAGTGGGAATTACTCCATCTAGATATCATATTCTAAAAATTGAAAAATGACACCTGGACACGGGAATCGAATCGAATTTTGTGTGCAATCACAAACAAGGCTTAGCCAAAGTACGCATGCCCATAGCAAGTTTCCACTTTCTATAGTTAGAGGATTTAAATACTCGAATTGGTGGTCATAGTGTAAAGCGCATAAAGCTTTACAAAAAAGGTGAATATTCATAACTTAACTAATTACAAAAGTAAAGTTTGATCTAATTGTATTTTTCAGTTTTGAAGCTAACCACACCAGTCGTCACGTGGTTTAAAACGTTAAAATTTTAACATTAAAAAAATGCGCCGAAGGTAAGCACACGTTAAGTTTTACCCAATTACGCAAGCCTATGCAGTAAAAAAAGGATGATAGAGGTACAGACACTCAAGTTTCCTTAAAACAGTAAGATAGCGAATGTAAAGTTTAATTTTTTGTTTTTTTTGAGCTATTTATTAGTAGTAAAGAGGTAACGGGCATCAGACTCCACTTGCAGAGGTGAAAAAGCCTTAATGGAGCAGCACAACATAAGTTCCATTAAACCAGTATTCAGAGTTTCATGAAATGTGTTTATTTCTAATTCTCTCTTTGAAAAATGTTGAAAAAATACAAAATATAATTATATCCTTGTAAACTATGTGATGTTATTTTTGGTTAAAAGAGTTACTTATAATAGAAATCTAATAATCAGTTCACTAAATTCTTCAAATATATAATATCGTTGACTATTTTACTGTTTATTTGTTTTAAATTTCATTCACAACTCCTAAAAGTTTGAATATTCATTATTTTTTGTTTACAATTAAAAATATATGTTATACATATAATCTACTTACCTTTATTTCACTATATTAGATCATCTTTCTTTATTTTATTAATAAACTGCCAACCCGCCATGTTTATTATTTTGTTGGTAGGAGATTTTAACGCTATCTGCTCTAGAGAGTGGTTTATTTCGGAACTATTATATCAGTTTATTTTTATGTTCTTGGACGCTTATAGCATATGGCTGTCACTTGGAGAAATAATTGCCCCTAGCGGAAGATTTTATTATTCTCGTTTTTTGGTGCCAAATTTAAATTAATTTTAAAGATGACTTATGTTCATATGTCAAAATTATAATTATCCTTATAGTAATACTCTCAATATTTAAATAGTTAAGATGGTTTGGTTTTATTCTTTGCTATAAATCCCGGTGAATATTTTCTCTTAGGCCGGAGATTGTTTATTTTAAAACAAAGGAACGTGTTTGTGTTTTGTCTAAGTTTTTGTTATGACTCTAAAATTGGCTTTGAAAGTGGAAGGAAGGCCCCGATCTGGGGATCCTTCAATTATATTTTTTATTGGTTCATGATAATTCTTATCATCCAAAACTTCTCTAAAAGGAAGTATTAACCTGTGAGGAAGGTCGAGTTGAAGTTTTCAAGGAAGATTTTGTGGAAACTTAAGGCCGGAGAGTTAAATATTGACGGAGCTTTGGGTCAACATTTACCAGAGCAAGGACATTTTCGGGTGAGATCAAATCCATCTGTAATCATCCTGTTGTGGATTTAAATAATTAGGTATAATACTTAAAATTATTAAAGAAGGACAAATAATTTCATCTTCAAACCAGAATTATTACCGTTTGTCCACCTCAGAACAATATTTTTGTTTATTAAATAATCATAGCATTATTGTTACATGTTATAAGGAATAAATTTTGTTGTTGTTAAAATCCTGTTATTTGCTTAAAGAAATATTCTTATGTCAATAATTATAATAATATATATATTCTTTTATCCTCACAATTCAAATGAGAGTTTAACATTTTCAAGTATTGCTTAGCAATACTTATATTAATTTTATAGGTAGGGTTTATTTAAGGATATCATTCACTACAATAATTAAAATCACTCTTTAAATTTAATTGTTCTATTTTTATTTTACATCAATGTACATTGTATTTTTCTTTAGAACTTGCATCCCATGTATAGTTATCCTCATTAGACTGGATGTCAATGACAGGAGTAATAATCTACTTCAGGAAGTCTTTGGTTGTAAGTGTCCAACTTAAGTCATAACTTTAGGTAAAGTCCAGGGGTCTTGAGAGAAAGGGTTTTCGTCTTACCGCTGAGCAGTTTATGGGGATAAAATTTATTTAATAATTAAAAATCTACCTACTTCACAAAAATAAGAGGGGTTGGTAGTTGAGGCCCAATACAATATATATATATATATTATATATAATTAAATTCATTCATATATTCATCAATAAATAATCAAAAATAAATAATAATTAAAATAAATAAATACATACATGTATATATAACATATTTTTTTTTCATTACAACCATCATAATAATTGTCTCTAACATAGAATTAATTATTGTTTAAATATCTTGACGGTTTAAATAAACTTGGTGGAACTGCTTGGCCATTCATTGAAATAAAAAATAGAACATTTTCCAATGAACAGTCACAGCGCACCTTGTAGCATGCAGTAGTTGAGATTAATCACTCTACCTCCGGTTTTGAATACTTTATTTGGTCTGGATTGAATCAATGCAAACAAGCGTGATACATGTTAAATTCAAAACCGAGCGCAGGAAATTTGTGATTTTATTACGAAGGAAATTTTGGAATTTTTTTACTCTCACCAGAATCCTGCTAAGGATTATAGTCAGGTTCTGGTAGAATAAAAGTATTTCCTAATGGACCTGCCTACGAAAAATCCTTATATATACATAGGAAAAGTTTTGTTTAACCACCATCATATATCTATATTTAGGTCCAATAGTGTATCTCTTATTTCCTTGACCTTGATAATTATTATTTAGACCAGCGGCCAGCAACCTTAATCGCGCGGCCCGAGCTCAACTCACTAACTGATTTTATTAAGTCCACCAAATATTTAGCAAACAAAAAATAATTGTGTTCATAACAAAATAATCGAGTATTTAATTACTATCTGAAAAGTATGAAGTTGAAATATTATTTTCGACATTTTTTAGCTAGGGCCCAACCTAATAAAACCTATACATATCGTGATACCAAAAGGGCTTATTATTTCTAATTTAGACGATAAATAAACACTCTGAGAGATTATTGTTCAAATCTTGTCTTGGTCAAAACTTATTCTTCATGTGATGCAAGTAATAATTAAAGTCCATTACGTTTATAGTCTTAAGTGTGTTCCTCAGAGAACACAAGTCCTTTTCTATTATCTTATGTGAACACTATATAACCAAACTCATGAAAGCCGCATTTAAATACATACATATTTGGCAGCAATATTATTAAAAGGTTTACCAATATTTTAAATGGTGTTATCTTCAAAATCCTTCTTTTTGATCTGAGTTCCTACGTTTATTAAACCACGTTTCACTAACCATCCGCATTTCGAGTACTTAACTACACCAATGGAATAGGAATTAATAAGATATTATAGAAAGGATATGTACACCAATTTTCGTGGAGGTAGAGTGGGAAAACGTTTAGGATAACCCCCTCAATTCACCCCCGAGTGGGGTTCTAACGCCTTTCTCTACATCATTAGTAATCAGACTAAACGAGCCTGTATTCTTTATATTGAAAAATGACACCTGGACATGGGAATCGTTATAATAATGAAAGTTTAAAACCTTACCGAGTTGAAGGTTTCTGCGTTATCTGATGACTAGCGATCTTAATTAATTACTCCTATGTAGTTGACGATTTCTGCATGTCCATCACTGACTCTGCCTCAAAATATGAGTGAAGAATGACCCTCGACACGGGATGATTCCTGGATAGCTCATTGGTTAGAGTATTGACGCTACTAAGCCATGGGTCCCTGGTTCAATTCCGTGTTGATAAGTTGGTTTAGTAACGAATAAGCAAACACATGCTATTATTAAACAATCAAATACATTAAACAATTAATTATATTTTAATGAGTGTGGTGATAGTAAGTATTTTAGAAATTAGAGATATCATCCTATTTATTGGTTTATTTTTATATTATTTCTACTGTATGATGAGATTTTAGCAACACTAACCCTAGTTTTAAAATGGTTGTTTGCTCATTTATCAAAATGAAATTCATAGGAAAGAAAGGCACTTAAACGAAGATTTTATTAATGAACTATAAAACTATTATTATTATTTATAAATGGAGGCTTTAAAATTAAATTTGATTGTAAATGAAATCCACGAATAGAATAAGTATTGTATGATTTTAAAAAAATACTTATTTTTGGTAAATTTGGTTCTTCTAATTGTTTCCAAAGAGTGTTCCATAATAGATCTTGAACATTTTCCCTCATTATTTCTTGCTTCTAATGTTGGGTTAAGGTCGTGTGGACTGGGTTAAGTCCTTATTTAATGACCAATAACGTCTCTCCTAATGACTCCTTAGTGGGTTCCTGTCTCTTTTTACCTCAAGTACTTTATCCAAATACTCCCTAGAGGGGATATAAATGTTCACTCGAATTCTACCTTCTCCTAATTGCAATGCTGTGATTCTACAACACAGTAAAAAGAAGGAAAAACACGTAATTTAACTTTTGTAGATTCTGCTATTTATTCTAAAGGTTTCGTGTTATTTATTTGATCCGTTACAAGTTCATGTGATCGATTCCGTATGGAATCCAATTTGACAAGGTGTAATTTCAGATTTTAAACAAAGCTCAAATTCATAATGAATCCAAAAGTAAATTAGTGCATATTGTGTATTAGATATTTTAAATATTAGTACTAATTTATTTTACAAGATAAAAATAGAGGACAATATTTTTGTGAAGTTCAAAGTCATTTGAACATTAAATATTTTATTCCATAATTTTAAAAAGTGTATTACTAACTATAAAATATAAAATATTTATTCAATGATTTCAACTCATTACAGTTCACGAATTATTGGGGGTCAAACTTGCTATTTTATGATTTTCCCGTACCATTATTAAGAAAAATTGAATAAGGCTGTGATATAGTATAAATTGACATTCATATGAGGTGTAGAGAATGAAATATCTGAAGCAGATAAGAATTCTAGTTATACTAAGTTTCATCCTCATTTATTAATAAATTTACCTAAGCAATGGTATGTCAACAACATGTGATTTTAAGTTTGAAAATGTTATATCCTCAATTTTGAGCTTCTATTTTGTTTGAAATTCAAGTATAAGCTATGTCCTTATTCTATTAATCCATTTTTCTGTAAAAGACTACAAGCAAATATCTTTACATAACTTATCCAAGGATGCGAGTGCTGTGTTGAAGATTATTATTCTATATTTCACATATTTGATTCGCGTTTTATCTTTTATTATTATTATTATTATTATTATTATTATTATTATTATTATTAGCAATACGTCTTACTACCCGTTCGGTTGTACGCACTTACGCTAATGTGCAACGGTAGGGTGATTGTGAGATGAAATGGAGAACCTACAGTTTAACGTGGGATCCGATCCACGATAGGGGCCTGGCATTTCTCACATTCACAAGTTTTGATTAATACACGTCTTGTCAGAGGTGAAGGAAGGGTTCGGAAATCAGATAAATCTGTGCTGGGACCGAGGATTGAACCCCGGACCCTCAGCGCAGAAATCTGACACCTTACTCCTAGACTACCAGGTCACCTGTTTTTATCTTTATTAATAATATTATTTTAACTAGTTAATTTTTATTTTAACATATTTAAGACTTTCAGGCCAGTTAAAATTAAATATATTTAATTTAAACTAAAATTAGATTTATTGGGTGAACTGGTCAGTTAAAAACGGTAAAGTCACTACGTATATCGCTGTCTCTTTTCAATCCTTAAGAACCAACAAATTGGCAGATTATTTCCGTTCAAACAAGTTTCACAATTTTCTAATGAATTTTGGGATGCCACTGTCCAGCCAACCAGTAGGCAGAGAACTAAGCGCCAACTCTTGTAATTGGCTCACAGAATCACATTATGTGGGAGGAGTCTCCAACGTCAACTACTGCAGGTTTTGATGTAGGCTACTTGGAGAGACAGCGCCCGGGGGTTTTCAATCAGACTTATTTAGGTTCAACAAGTTATAGGACATACAGTTTACGTCTCACAAATTATATATAAAATTTGTTCATCTATTTTATTACCACGGTGTTATAAATTGAGGGAGACCAAAATAAAAGTTCAAGTAATATTCAGTATGAATTAATTGTTCACATCTCTTCTTATAAAATGAATTTATAACCTAGTGCGTGGTGAGAGAAATAAATTAATCGGCACGTATGTAATAGTGCAAATAGGAAGGCAGGCGCACTACAATATGAAAACGTAATAAGCGTGCAGGTTATAGCAACTTATGACCACTACGTCTCGTTACAAACCTTAGCGCGTGTCAGCGTCCGAAGGTTATAGCAACTGAAGACCACTACATCACGTTACAAACCTCAGCGCGTGTCAGCGTCCGAAGGTTATAGCAACTGAAGACCACTATGCCTTGTTACAAACCTTAGCGCGTGTCAGCGTCCGAAGGTTATAGCAGCTGAAGACCACTACATCACGTTACAAACCTTAGCGCGTGTCAGCGTCCGAAGGTTATAGCAACTGAAGACCACTACATCACGTTACAAACCTTAGCGCGTGTCAGCGTCCGAAGGTTATAGCAGCTGAAGACCACTACATCACGTTACAAACCTTAGCGCGTGTCAGCGTCCGAAGGTTATAGCAGCTGAAGACCACTACATCACGTTACAAACCTTAGCGCGTGTCAGCGTCCGAAGGTTATAGCAACTGAAGACCACTACATCACGTTACAAACCTTAGCGCGTGTCAGCGTCCGAAGGTTATAGCAACTGAAGACCACTATGCCTTGTTACAAACCTTAGCGCGTGTCAGCGTCCGAAGGTTATAGCAGCTGGAGACCATCACATCACGTTACAAACTGCAGAGCGTGTCAGCGTCCGAAGGTTATAGCAGCTGGAGACCACCACAACATGTTACAAACTGCAGAGCGTATCAGCGTCCGAAGGTTATAGCAGCTGGAGACCACCACATCACGTTACAAACTGCAGAGCGTATCAGCGTCCGAAGATTATAGCAGCTGGAGACCACCACATCACGTTACAAACTGCAGAGCGTGTCAGCGTCCGAAGGTTATAGCAACTGGAGACCACCACATCATGTTACAAACTGCAGAGCGTGTCAGCGTCCGAAGGTTATAGCAGCTGGAGACCACCACATCATGTTACAAACTGCAGAGCGTGTCAGCGTCCGAAGGTTATAGCAGCTGGAGACCACCACATCACGTTACAAACTGCAGAGCGTGTCAGCGTCCGAAGGTTATAGCAACTGGAGACCACCACATCACGTTACAAACTGCAGAGCGTGTCAGCGTCCGAAGGTTATAGCAACTGGAGACCACCACATCACGTTACAAACTGCAGAGCGTGTCAGCGTCCGAAGGTTATAGCAACTGGAGACCACCACATCACGTTACAAACTGCAGAGCGTGTCAGCGTCCGAGACAAATGACACCCACTGCGTCGCGAGCTCACCATGATTAGGTTATTTCCGTGGATATAACTGTTAGGTTTAGAGTAAGACTTTATTATTCATGAATTGTAATGTTTTGAAATCATTGAATCACGATTAGAATATTATAATAACATTCTTATTATAATTTTTTAGTAAAATGTTGATGGTCGTATGAGCTTATTTCCAACAGAACGTAGAGCCGCTTTCCAGAGTTCTTAGATAATCTAATAGAATCAAAATTCATCATCCTCTACAGAAATGTTAAATTCCCTGTATAATCTATCGTTGATAATGTACAACTATAATGGTTTCACACTAAACAATCAATGATCCATTTGAACATTATATTATATAGCAATCATATGGATGATTAAAAATATGTACCATTATTACATAATCTATAAATTTGACCGGTATGAGGAATATAAATTTTGAACGGATATAAAATTAGATACCAGGACTCCACTCTACGTTTGACCCAATTAATAATACTATCTCCATACAATATTAATTTGTTTGGTCCTAACTATAGGCCAACCATTTTTTATTTATCTTCAGCTTTGGTCCAAGTGTTTCTAAGATTATAATTAGTGAGAGTTCTACTTTTATTCCAAATTAAATGTATAATATAAACAGCGGTAAAATTAATTTAAGTAGGAAATTACTCAACAATATGATTCCATTATGTATTCTTTTAAATTTCCTTTTTAAAAACCTTATTTTAGTCTTATGAAGAGCTTTTAATTTCTAGAAGAGCATTTTATTTCATTTTATTTGTTATTTTATTTATTTCCTTTTATTAAAAACATATTTATAGGTCTAAACTTATTTATTCTATCTTTTTCTTTTCAGGTGAGTTGATGTTTGGAAGCATGTTTGCAAGAAACGTGTTACGTAAGTAATGCTTTTACAAACAAAATATTTTATTATTTTTAGTTTAAATATTAATTGTTTCATGTAGATTGTAAACTATCATAAAAAACGTATTTAATAAATAGTATGGTGTACCGCAAAGCTTTCTATCTCGTTTATAAAAAATGGAAATATTTACTTAAATTTCGTAAGATTTGTGAAATGAAATATTAAACATTGATGCAGAAACATGTTTTTAAAAAAGAGCCTCATATTCCTTCAATGAGCAAAAATAAAATAAAAACACTTTTACAGAAACATTTTGAAAATATGAACATCTTTGTCCAACAAAGAGTTTTACTATAATTTTACGATTTCTTGGACTTATATTAATATAATGTATATTTGTTTAAAGCTCAGGATCCGTTGGTTTTATAAAAATATATTTCGCAAAAAAGATTTTATTTATATAATTATATAACACTACTACACTTTTTCATTGATAATCTATATCTTATTGCAAATAGTTCCGGATGTATGATCAGAATCGGAAATTTCCAACTAGTACCCTCAAAGTCATTTCCATAGGAAAATAAGAATTGTATTTTTGTTTGTAATATTAAACAGTGGTTATGTACGAAATCTAATCTGAATTGATATAGCAAGGTTTGAGAAAATGGATGTTTTCTTTTTGTCCTACAGTAAACTACCGTTATTTTGATGGTTGGAAATACAGTTCCAAAAATTCATCGGGGTTAGCTTATTAAAACCCTAAGGCCTAGATACAATTTTTTTTCTATATTACATATCGGTGAAATGGTTTCGGCTCAAGACGAAGATGCACACATAGAAAGACGGACAAACACACGGAATCGCTAAATACACATTTCAGTTTCATGGGCTCATGAAACTTTGACATTTTTCAAAATCTCGAGTTTGTATTTTTCTTACGATCAGAATAATTTAATTTTTGAATTAAATTGTTTAAAATATCTTCTGTTGGAAAAAATAGATGTAAAATGCATAATTGCAAAGGATTCACAAATTATATTTTTTATTAAATGCTGCGTCTTGATTTACCAATCTGGCTTTACCAAGGTATTACTTACTCCTATATTGTTTATCACGGTCCATCCATGCAAATTCGGGTACATTTATAATAATATTCTAACTTATTCATATATATATCTAATTAGAGTGAAATTGCAGATTCCTGTTTGGGGAGTAATAGGCAAAGCAAAAAATAATATATATATATACATTTGCGCCTATATATACGTTGTTTGGGAAACCATGTTAAGTTAAAAATATTTGCGAATAAAATTTGTTATTCCTATTTTTAAATACCCGTGTCAGTGATAGAATGTTAAATGTATAACTTTCATGTTAAACTGGAATAACAATGACGGAAAAATGTGGTTAAATGATATCACACCCTCCCGCCACACAAATGCAGTGGAATCTCCTCTAAAAGTTAACTCTACTCATAATTATGACATTGGCGTAGTAAATGTAAGCGTATAGCCCGGATAGTTGATGCAGTGAAAAAATAATCTAATAAAATAAATTTTGACTAAATATTTATAACATTATATTATAGGCCCGTTATTTTAACCATGACATTTACACTCTGACCTAAAAGTGTTTGTAGAAACAATATTTTTTATTCACCAGTCTGACAAAGATTATTACTATATTAATTATGAAGCAGCCTCTATCTAAGGAATCAGATCCCTAGCACCACGGACTTTCTGCAGCAATGTACAAATTATGATACGCTACATTATATTGATAATAATATAAATTCTGATATAATACTACCCTTAGCTTGAGTGATTCAAAATCTTTCTCACTATTTAAGCTAGAAGAACGTGGTAAATATTAGGTTTACTTTACATTATATAAGTAACACTCCCTTTTCTCGTTGGGACTCCAACCCCAAACCCCCAGTGAGTTTTCTTTTCAAGTGGCTGTAAATTAATGTAATTTTAGCGTTGTTTTGAACGTAACAACTTTAGGTTACCGGTATTGTATTGTATTCTTCACACATTATTTTAGTTTCTCCATACTTAAAGGGCAGCTACAATCATAAGATTTGACACGCTTATGGAAATTGGATGTGCCAATATGCCTGCCAAATTTTATTATTCTATCTGTCCTAAAAGTGTGTTATAAAATTTAAAAATTAGTTAAAAATGTGCAAAATTTACCTAAAGTCAAAAAATCCAGCTCTATCTAAGGTATAACCGATGGAGATACGACAAAAAGTAATCTAACCAAACTTGTGCATCTTGCCAAATCCGTAGCTGCTGGTGCAATCCGTTTTTTACAGGTCTTACCGTTTAGCCACAAGAGCCCTCCAAAGAAAAGTCCGCACCAACTTTAAAGTTGCTCCGCCATTTTGAATTTTTTTCGGATGGTTAAAAATTAAAATAAACAAACATTAATGTCAGTGAATGAGTGAGTCAGCCATGTGGCTTTATATTAGTATAATTTATATCTTTGTCAAATTACAAGTAATAAGTGTAAATAAATCACACACAGCTCATAATGTTAACTCAAATTTGTCAATCATCTCTATAGATTAATAATTAATTTTAGTTTAAAGCTTTGCTAATTTATTTATCCAAATTGAGTCCATCTAAAATAAGCGAGGGCTCTAGGGTTTGACTCTTGTTTTGTCGTTTAGGAATGTTAAAAATGTGTCCATAATGTACACGGTAAAATATAATTTTTTCAAAAATATATATCAATAGCATTTCATAACTTCATTCATTTAGCTAACAGGTCTCGAGGTATAGTGGTAAGTTTCCCAGGCTACAAACTTAGGGGTACCGTGCTAGATTTCCACTTGGTACCTTGGGTAATTTTCCCGAAAGGGGAGTTATAAAAATGGTCACCAGGGTTTGGTTAGTCTTGAGCTAGGTTTAAGTGTTTCCACTGGTTCCACACCCTCATACTCACTATCACAATCACCTCATCTCATCGGGCGTAGAAAGAGCCTCTACAGAAAGGATGTACGATTAGTACACTCAAGCGTCCCCTGGGTAACGGCACATTAGTACTGGCTAACCTTTCCACAAAACTGGTTTATGAGTGATGTAGCCCAGACACACATTGAATAATAAATTTCTTATGTTTATTATGTATTTGTCACTGGGACTTTCTCAGTTTCATATTGACGTTTTCTGGAGTGTCATAGTAATGACGTCTAATTTTTTAATTTATGTTTAACATTTTAGTACAAATGTTATAACTATTGTATTTTATTTTATTTTATTGCTATAATCTGCTGACTACGGCAGGTGTATTATTTCTTATTACTCTCCCCTATGGCGATCTTATTTTGTTTCAAATTTTGTTTAAGAACCTAATGGTCTCATTGGGTCAATGGACCTATAAACCTTATTATTAATAATAATAATAATAATAATAATAATAAATGTAAACTATGAGGTTTAAAGCTCACGCGCATGCCTATCCTCACCTCACCTCAGAGCTTGTTGCCACTATGACGTCAGCTGAGTTGCAAGTCTTCCAAGAATGTTGACCATTTAATGTTTAACCTCTAGCGACACACGTGCCAATTCATTCTTCACTTTCTATCAAAAAACAATTCTTATACTAAACTGTACAATAAGCGGCTCTCTTAATAATTCACACAACACTAGAGGTAGTTCGATTAAATACTTACAATTTCCACAAAAAGAAAATGTCATCGCAAAATGGGTTGCGACATGCAAAAATAAAAGGGTTGACAATAACAAATTACAATAATGGTGAGTAAACGTGTTAATTTATTATATACTGGCAGTTTGACCTGTTCTTAATGTTAATTAGCACCAAAACTATAGCAATTTAAAACGTTCAAAAACTGGCTGCCCACTTTTTGATAGTTTCTTATTGTACAGTCCTGAACTAAATATGACAGTTACAAACTAATCAATACATTAATAAATTAAGTATTTAAAAAAAGTATTACCTTATCCACAAACTGAGGGCACAAAAATAATCCAATTATAACGCAATCTTTACCTAAGCACGATCATAAAATAAGATTGTTAGATTTGTTGGAAAAAATATCATCTCAATTCACCAAAGAAAATAAATAAACATATACCCTGTCACAGAAACATATTAAATAATAGTCATCATGTTTTTCCAAAGATAATTACGAATAAAAGAGCAATGTAATCAGAATTAGTTTGTTTTAGTTGTTATGTCACATAAGAGATAATCTATCCTTCGATTTTTAGTTTTGTTATCACCAAGCTAATGGATCTCCTGATTAACTTAAATATTTATATTCCTTTATTTTTTGATTTTTTCTCGTTTGCCTATGCAAAATTCCAAATTTCTATCATCGTATATATGTTTTTTTTTCTATTAACCATTTCCCGAACTTTTTTTTAAATTTCTAGCTTTCAAGATTCCATGCTTATTGTGGTTTGGTCGTTTACAATACTGGCCAATTTAAATTTATTTCCATAACGAAAAGACATATTATTATACATTTACTACCGTTTCGGGTTATACGTAAGTACTTTATTTGATATACCCATTTCTAATACATTGGACCATCCCAGTTCCCCACTTCGAACTCGATCTCCGTTGGGTTGCTCAACACGATGAGTTAGCCAACAACAGTGACAATATTATAAAGTTTTGTAAAGATTTAGATCAACTTCCCTCACCCCCTATTTAGTTCCCATTCTCATTTTGCTATTGCTTTCTTGCCAAGTGTCAGTATTAAACCTAAGTGAAAAGTACTATTATATATTATAATTTCTATCTTTAGTGCTTCCATTTCTCGGTAATTAATTTTTAAATTTGATGTGTTCAGAAGTCACTTGACTCTCTGGGAAGGTCATTTGAATTACATGTCTAACATTCATTTTATATCACAGAAAAAAAGTAAATTTTAATATTTATTTTAAGAATCTTGAGGGCACACACTCTCCCATTTACTGCTTTTTCATTTTGAAATCCAAGTTCATCTATATCTTAATGGTTGTTCGGGGTTGTTCTTATAACAACCTGAAAAATGTAAATCTTCTACTAAGATTATTATTTTGTTACTAAGCTAATCCATTTACAATACTGGCAAATTACAATTTTATGCCTCGAATAAATGATTGCATCTTTTAAACTTAAATTTCCTCCTCGAATACTCATCTCTACCAGTTTTATTTATTCATAATCTTCAGTCAATTATGGTTATTTGGGGGAGTCTTTATAACTTCTTGTATAATTTTAATTTTTCTACCAAAGAGAAAGTAAGTTGTTTCTTCCAGTTTTGGAAAATTGAACATCCTCCCCCAAACAAAACATCTTCTGAATAGAGATTTCGAATTTTAAAACAAATGATTTTCTTGAGTGGTTCTTAGGGTGACCTGGTTATCTAGGGATAAGGTGTCAAACCTCTATGCTGGGGATCCGGGGTTCAATCCTCGGTCCCGGCACAGATTTATCTGATTGCCAAACCCTCCCTTCACCTCTGACAAGACGTGTATTAGTCACAACTTATGAATGTGTGGAATGCCAGCCCTCCAGCGTGGTTCGGATTCCACGTTAAACTGTAGTTCCTCCATTTCATCTCACAATCACCCTACCATTACACATTAGTGTAAGTGCATATAGCCCGAACTGTTAGTAAGACGCGAAATAATAATAATATATATAATTATTATTATATTATATTAATTATAATATAATATAATAATAATTTTTATATTATTATAAATAATAAATAAATAAATTAATAATACGAGTGGTTCTCAGTCCTTAATGTTTTTTGGAATGGTATTTTTATCTGCCTGCCTAATTTTAGTTTACTACCACACGGAAATGTAGTTATTCAATATAAGTTTTTGGGATTTCATCACTCACTACACACTTTTCTCCAATTCACTCTTATAAATTAAAATTTTTATGAAATTTGTTTATTTGGAGGTGTCTACATGTCTTCTATATTTTAATTTCTACTTCTATAAAAGGGTTTTTTAATTATAAAACTCCCCATTTTCCAGAGCCCCATTTTAAAATTTACCAATTTTACATTTTTGTGTTTTTATTGGTAAGTCCCGCAATATTCCTGTCAGTCAAAAGTCATGTTTCCACATCCAGGTATTGGGGAAATACGGTCACAAGTGTATGAGTACCACACATTTCCGCCTCTCTCCATCCTCTTAGAGGATTAAATTTGAAAATTGTCAAAACAATATCACCTTATTTTAGAAAGGAATGGTCATTTTAAATTTCAAGGCTTAGTTCTGGTTCAAAAGATACACCAGTTAGTTTTGAATACTTTCAACCTCTATTTTTAAACGATAGAGATACAATTTTGTGTGAAAGGTACTTTTAGACACTAGAAAGAAATACGACTGGGATTTGAGAAATTGAAGTTTCCAGGTCCAGGGTTTTTGGGTAATACATTGGTGAGTGGATGAGTGAGTAAGTCAATGGACTAGTTTTGCCATTTTTCTATATAACCTTATGAATACGTAATTAATTATTTTTATCTCAATTGTATTATTTAAAAAGAAGTTAATATTGTTTGTATTTTGTAGTAGGTACAATGATAACGATAAACAGCTAATAAATTGTACCACATGGTAAAATAATTATTTTTCTACTTATCTCCGAGCCTTAACTTGAGAATAACAGCTACTTGTCACCCGGATGATATCATGCGCAATAGCGGATAAAACATGAGCCAAATGAATGCACTTACTACTCTACACACAACGTTGGTAGCCGTGTCAGTAGTCAGTCATCTAGTGCTTTGTCGTGTGTTGCTACCTACAGAGAGTGATTATTTATTACTTAAAATCTGTGATAGTAGGAGCCGCCTCCGTGGCGTAGTTAGCTAACGCGCTAGTTTCGTTTTAAGCTAGACTACCGAAGATGGGAAGATTAAGGGTTGTATCTCGGTCGGATCATCTGGGAGTGGTTTTCCTAAATAATTTTCCACTATACTTCCACGCACATTGTTGGTTCCCTTCCTTTAATTTCAACCTTCCCAAATCCTAACCCAAGAGCGTAATTAGTACTTAAGTGTATAACCCGAATGGGTAGTAAGACACAGTGCTAAATAAAAATCCGTATTGGTAAGCATGCAGGCTAAATGTCAGGCTTATTTAGTATGGTTTGTGGACGATGGAGAGTTCGGGGTTATAACCCTGTCCAGGTATGGAAAGGCAATTTTTTTTACAAAACCATGTTCCACTCTCTTTCCACGAAAAAGATTGTACATTTCCTCTAATCTCTACCCTTTACCTCTCAGCACCATTACTGTACTTATAATTCCTGTATCCTGGACCAGTGTCAAGAAACTGTTAAAAAAATAATTAGAATCAAGGCCACTTAAGCACAAAATCAGCCATTAGCATAACAATCACACAAACACAACTTTAAACAAATGAAATAATTTAAAACACAACTGGCTGTAATGCAATTTATAAAGCGTGATTGCGTAAGGATAGTGAATAAAATAGTGAATATACTATGGAATATGAAGGGAAATAATTAAAAGTCAAAGTCAAAAAACCTCTCGCACTTAGTAAATCTTTTCTTTGTCACGTTCCTACAAAACGGGGATACTTAAACCGCTTAAATCTCTCCCTCACAGCCATTTTCAGTAAGACAAGATCATAAAGTTTCAAGAGAACTTTCAGAGCATTAAAAATGCGACCCTTTTTTAAACCTCCCACAGCCAGCTAATCCAGGCAGGGTTTGGGTGAAAGCTTACTATCACAAATATAAATATAAGTAGTTATTACGTTGCTTGATAACTATATCGAGCGTCTTCAAATAATTTACAAATGTGAAAATGTCTAGAAGTAAAAGCACTAAAAATGTTCAGCTCAAATTTAAACCTGTTTGAAAATGTCAACTGTAGCTTATAAATTCACATTCCACGTGCAAATTTAGTAGCTAGTGGCTATCCATATACTAATATTCTTTGTAGGAAACCATAAAAATGATCTTCCAGTAATGTACCAAACATAAATTGATAAAAAGCGTTGTCAAACAACCCAACGGTGAAGTGAAGACATTATTATATAACAAAAATTACACTTATAGTCGTCTGGAACTTCATATATGGTAAATAATACTACCGATTACATAACTTTAGGTGAAATTGGAAAAATACAAGTTAAGGTAACTATGTTTACATTTTTTTACAAACAAAAGCTTTTGGACATGATAAATCAAATAACCTTCTAATAAATAATTAAATTTTATACACATCGCTATCTCAAATATTTTTCAATATCTTTCATGAACATAGCTGTAATTTGATTAAACTTTTTTTTTAATTTTCATCTTCAGATTACACAATGATCATGACCAAAACAAAATAAGTGTTAAGATTATTAATTATAACAAATTGCACTATTTTGTATACTGGAGGAGTATTATATTTATTTTGGCAAAAATAAAATTTCAAAAAAATTACCAAACTACTGACCTTAATTTACTCACAATTTGATCTCATCTGATATGGAATATCTATTGATAACACTCTTCAATTAAGGAATTACATGTCCCTTTGACAGATTTTTACATTTAAAATAATTCATCAGTAAAACCAGATTATTATTATTATTTTTATTATTATTATTATTATTATTATCATCATCAAACTAAATTGATCTATTCCTCCCAAATAGTTTTGGTTCTAAAAATATTCGTAACCAAGAGTGTTGTCATTCTTAATTGGGGCTTGAATTTAATATATATATATAAAATTAAAAAATAAATATATATATATATATACACACACACACATTCCTTAGCTCCAACCTAAGACTTGAGGAGTAATAGGTTGCCAATATAAAAATAAAATATTTGTAATCAATTCAAAAGTCAAAAACTGCTAGAAATAGCAAATAATTTCCTTCGAAGGTTTCTCAACACACATTATTTAAAGTCCTACTTAAAAGAAGCATAATTTGTTATTTTTTTTATTTCTCCTGACCTCTCGGAGATATTAAATATTGTTATCGTCAAAAAAATTAAATTCGACATTTCGATGGATGTAAAGTGTTTAATGACTCTCTAAACTCTATGTGTCTGTCTGTTTATATCTTAGCCTAGAACCAAAATCATTTGACTGAATAGGATGAAAATGGTATCTTGGTTTTTTATAAGGTTCCACAAAAAAAATTGCATATAGTTATCCAACCCTAAAATTAAGGGTAACATACTTAAGGGGGAAAAGAGAAAAACTAATTTTTCTCGAAATTGATTAAAATTCATATCTAAACTCTGTCTAACATTAATAGCAATAGAGCGTATCTATTTTTCTAGGAATATGACTTTTCAAAAGCAGATATCTCCAATAAGAAATAGTATATCATCGCAAAGTCTTAGGACTATTAAAAAAAGTATCTTGATTAAAATATATTTTTGATAAACCAATAGTTTCCAAGCGTTTGACAAATATATATTTTTAAATTGATATCTCTGAAAGGAGGAACTAAAATTATGCTCTTTAGTGAACAGTAATTTTCCTTTATTCTCTATATGTTTCTGTAGTAGTGTATATTATTTCTTTTATCCACTTAGGTGAAAGTTAAGACTCTATTCTCAATTATGCTTTTGTAACAATTTGTATTATTTAGTTTAACATTTCTAACGAGCTTTAAGTAAATATCTCCATTTTTAGGTAAAGGAATAATAATGTCTTTGCGGTGTACCGTAGCATTTATTGTATCTATATGTTTTTTTTTTTCTATAGCTAGGAAATATATAAGTATTTATAATATTATATGGTTTTATGTTAGTAATCATATTAAGTATTTTATTAAATTATACCAACGCGTTATTGTTACTATAATTAATCAACACAAATACTATTACTATTTTATAGCACACATACCTTTCTACTTGTTTTAATTTGTACATACACTATATTTTTATTTTTAAGTTATGTTCATCCAAGTTTCTAAAATCATCAAGATAATATCATATTTAAAACATTTCATCGAAATAGGAAAAAGTTGTATATTCATCATTTACCGAAGTTGTCTAGATTTTAAGTTTAAATTTTAAGACATAATATTTTTGCTTTGTGTGTAATTGTTTTTTATTTTGCCGTGATTTATTATGATGCTGGACTATACATCTTTTAATAATTTCAATAGGGCAGGAAATAGGAATTTAGATTTAAAGTAAATCTATACCCATTTTATTCCATGACCTAGTTATTACCATTACGCATTGTTTGCATTTAAATATACTATTATATCATGGTATAAAGGAAGGTAAGATATAGAGTAAATGTATCTACATTTTCTTACACACCTAGTGTGAATCAGTTTGTTCACCCAACCATAATTTGAACCCCAACCTCCCGGTCATCACATGACCAGAATAGACTCGCTTGACATGTAAGCCAATGTAATAACTTATTAAGTTCGTAACACATTTTAATTCCTATTTCAGTTCGAATCAATAACTTCATGTGTCCAATTAGTTGCTCTAGAGAATGTTAATTTGCAATTAGTCAATTACCAGCCTGATTGGACCCATTTTGTGAACGAGTTAGTGTTGTGATTTGCATACCACAATGCATCCTAGACAATCATAATGTCAAAATTCTGATTTTGTTATGAATTATTCAAACAACACGTCGATGACGTCATGATCGGGGTATTAACACCAATCTGCATAGATAACAAGTATTTTAATATTTATAATACTATTACTATGAAATTCTAGCCATATTACATTAATTAGCTTTAATTAAAATAGTAAAAAGGATGTTTATATTAGAAGCTATTGTGTATAGTGAAGGTTTGGCTTATATATCAAAAAATATATTCTATGCAGTATAAATTAGAAATGGTATGGCTAGTAATAATTATGCAGAGATAAACGTAAGGAAAATTTTATCTCAGTGTTTTCCATAGATTTTACTTTTTAATAGAAAGTTCAATGAGCTCGCACAAGTTGGGTGTACTTTCGTTGGCCTTAGATATACTCTACAGGTGAACGTTGCGTGAAATAATTAAACTCTGCTGTAATATTATTTTTTCTAGCTTATAGTCAGACGTGCTACACCAAAATAATCCACATACATATATTAATTAAGTTGATTATCAGATTAAAATTGTGAGTTTAAAATTTAAATTTGCGAAATATAGCTTGATTTTCATACAAACGCACATTTTAAACATTTTTTAGAAAATACCAACTTTTTTTATGTGGTTAAAATTGATAACGTACTATATTATTAATTTTATTCATAGGTATTTATAATATCCATAAAATCTGACAGATGAAGATCACATGATATACACACATATACATATGTATACCTTGTAATACAGTTATTTTACGGGGCAGGAAAGACACCATGCATTTAGTTAAGAAACTCCACCTTTCCCTCTCCTTGCACACTCCCTTCGCTTCAAAACTATCCACACACGAAGTTAGGCATGCCATTTTTATTCTTATTATTTTTCACACATTTGTCTCCAACATTTAGCCAAGTCTTACATAACCTTTATCTTCCTTTTGATCCACACCATATACCTTCATATATTTGCTTCTTCACTCGATCCACATTCGTCCTCTCAACTTGTCCAAACCAACGTAACATGCTTCTTTCACATTGACCTATTGGATTAGCTTTCAAAACACACTCTTTCAACACCCATTCTATACCGACTCTGTCATTAAGACATTTTCCACGTATATTTCATACATTTCTCATTATAAACCGCATTAACCTTGTTCTTGTGTTTCTTCTGAATATCCCGAACTTTTACATTGATAAAATATTATTGGTCTTAACATTTTTTTACACTGCCATCTTGCCTTCTTCGATACTACTTCATTCTTTGCTATATTGCACATATATACAAGTACTCTCTGAAAGCCATCCACCCGTTGTCAATTCCACCATTTATCCTTCCATTTTTACAAAATATCCGGACCAGATACACAAAATATTTTAATTTTACAAAAGTTGTCCATTCATACTAACCCAACAATAATTTCCTGATCCACCCTTATCAAAAACCACCACCTTACTTTTGGAGACTTTATACGAAGATTCAGTTTCCCTGTCGCTACAATCAAACGATTTAAAGCATTCTGCAAGTCCAAGTCACTTTCATTCTCCCTCATTAATAGTGAAATATCTGTCTACAAAAGTATGCTCACATACACATTGACTATTTGTACACCAACCTCGTTCATCCAATCATCCTTTTTACACTTATCCATGGATACATTAAACAACCATGGGTACATGAATCAACTTTTTTTAACACCCTGTTCGATGTCATACCATTTGCTCAAAGCTCTTTCCATCCTAACATGAGCTTTACTTCCTATCATACACCTCCATAATTGTTTTTAATAATCAAGTACTCACACCATATTTTCTCAAAACATTCCATAAAATACTCCTATTCACTCGACCATACGCCTTCTCCAGATCAACTTCACAATACATTTCTTCCTTACTGCGATATACTTATCAATCAGTTGCTGCAATGCAAATATTTGGTCAATACAACTCTACCTGACGTGAAACTACTTTGAACACCTCAAATCTTGTCCGCAGTTTTTTCACGCACCCTCTCAATTAATACTCTCTCAAAGACTTTGCCTTTAATACTCAACCAACTAGTTTTCCCATAATTCCTAGATGCATTCATACTGCCTTTGCCTTTGTGCAATGGAACATGTGACAGCATTCTTCCAATCATTTAAACATTTGAAATCCCAACACACACACATTAAACAACTCACACAAACCGGCAAGTTGTATAATTCCCCCCTCATTTAGGCAATTACTTGTGATATCATCTACGTCCACTGCTTTGCCATTCTTTAACACTTTCATAGCTTTTAACACCTCAAACTCTTTAATTCCTTCACTCATTATAACATTTCCCCTATTTTACGTTACTTTCTCCAAGTTTTAGCCATACAATTGCTTAAAATACTCCATCCATTACTCGCTTATAATTTTTTCATCCCAAATAATCTCACCACGTTCATTCTGAATTCCATAGGTCTTTATTTGCACTCCTTGTTTAGTTCTTTTTACCCACTTCCAAAACAGCCTCTCATTTTTTTAAATCACTTCTCATTCTTTTAATTTCATTCTATCTTTACTCTAATTTACAAATTTATGTGCATTCATCTTTTCCTTTTGTGTATGTTTCACAACCTTTTACGTTCTGTTTAACTCTTCACAACAATCATTAGTTTGTATGATTCTTTATTTCCTCTCACAGTTTCTTTCAACTGTTCATTCCACTATGCATCTATTTTTAAGTTTTCCACCAACGCAGATCCACACACATATTTAGCGCACCCGAATACGGCTTCATTTATTCTGTTCCTAGCACTCTCTACATCATTAGCATCTATTTCGACATTTCATTCATGATCTGGTAATATTAAATTTCCACCTAGAAATCTTTCTTAGATCAATCTTTTCAATCTTTAAATTTATTGTGCAATTTTTCCACTTTCACTACTACTTGCTTAATACTCATGAAACCCGCTTCAGTGGCCATGTGGTCTAACGCGCTACTCTCGCAGTAGACAAGACTGCCGATGACTGGGAGATCGAGGTTCGAATCTCAGTCGGGTGTACTGAGGATAGTTTTCCAAATTGGTCTTCCACTCTATCTCCACACAAATGCGGGTATTCACCTCCTCTGAATATAACATTCATAATCCCTAAAACAATTATTAATACATAAGCGTATAACCATAACGGGTAGTAAGACGTGGTGCTTAAAAAAACTCATGCACTTCTTCCTCAAAATTCCTACCTAATTCAACTACTGAGATTACTATGAATTGATCCATCCCACATTCAGCTCCATGCAAAGCCCTAGTATGCTTTAATAAACTTATAAGTTTCTCATCATATACCTTAAAACATAGTTCTATAATCGCCCATTTGCCATGCATACAAGTGAATAAGTTTGTGCTCAAGTCATGTGTCTGACACAAATAAACCTTTTATTCTGACGTAAAAATACTTAAAAGAAGAAATAAAAATCCCGTATAGTTTTCTATCTCTCAGATATATTCATTAGAATGAAAATTGTGAATAGACTAAACATATTATGGTATTGTGAAGTGTATAATTATTTTGATGTTAATGTAAATATAAATTATGTTTTATTGTGGGTAACATAAAATATTGTGATGTTATAAAACTAATAATGATATTAAGGAAAAAATAATGATTTTATAATAAAACCACTAATGATCACTCTACAAAAGAGGTCAAATGGGCTAAAATATTTGTTCTCTAGCGTCTTTTTACTTTCACTCGGGATACTGTTTTAGATCCTCTGCTTGAATTACTTAAGGTATTTATTCATCGTTAAATTTAGATTAGTATCGAATTAGTGATCATCTCAACCATAAGCATATTGTATAAACTTAAATTTCTCAACCCTAACAATAAGTTCTTCGTATTCTTTGATTTATCCTAAAAGATCGTGTAGAGGTTACAATAATGGTTTTCGAATATTCCCCCAACTTGGTGTACAGTTTTTAAGGCAGTGAAGGTGAACCTGGCCTATTTCCTTTTAGCAAGGGAAATCTACCAAATGTAATAGGCCCTCCATTGAGGCCGTGGTGGTAGCAATAGACCCTGCAAGTCATAAGAGGAACACTCCTGGTCAAACAATCAACCAGAATGGACGTCTGAGATAGGTTCATCAATTCAAAGGGTTTGGAAGTAAAATATTCACTCCAACTCAAATTTGATTAGCAATTGTCTTACTTTGAATGTTGACCATTATTAAAGTATTGAATAAATAAACATGAATTATTAATTTCTTACCTTTATTTTAAATTCAAAATTTTATATTCTTGGTAGGGAACGTAAACATACCTGACGCCCGAACTCTATTTAATGAAATAGAGCCCCTATTTCAAACCGTAACACGAGAATCAAGGGCTATCAGGTCATGTACTAAACCGGTCCGGATCCAAACCAGGTACGTCTAGGACAGTGCTGCTAGAGCCTTTAATATGACCTTTATTTAAAATCTTTTGTCTCACTTGTCATGAATATGTAGACTAAAAACCTTCATTGGTAGGCGTGGGGTAGAGGCACTGGTCTAATCTTGTTTGTTTTTCTCGTGAAAGGGAGGTCGCTAGTAGAATCCCAACGGGGTGTTCAAAATTACTTTTTTTGACTTTACACTCTTCCTCCATGCAAAGATGGATACATATATGTGAGGGCTACCTCGTTCATCCTTATCTCATAAGTGTAGATTCGTGGGTATATTTAACGGGTGTAAAACGTGGTTATTAATAATTAAATTCTCTTTAAGAACTCATCCTCCAGTCGATTAACCTGAAGATCATATACAAGATTTTGCTCGAATAAGAAAACGGACTGAGGTTTTTGTTATTAATTACTTAAAAAAGAGATAAATTGAGATCAACTTATTAGTTTCTACTCTTTAAATAGTTATCTCCAAATTTTGATGTGTTTTAAAAATTATTTTAAACCCTTTATTTTGTGTTTGAGTTCTGCTATTCATTAAAGTATAAACTTACAAAGGTGTTAGAATGATAAAAAGATTATCTTTCATGTTAGATTTTATTGCCCGTTATAAGGAGATCGGATATCAAATTCCAGTTGGTTTTACTTAAGGTGGGGTGCTAGTGAGCGCCAGTTTAGTGCATTAATTTTGCAGTTTTTATAGCATAAACATTTTTTGGCCAAAATAGATAAAATATTTCTTCTATAGAAACATAGAGTTATGTTTTCTGCACGTGCTAATCTCAACAGTTCTTGAATATCTGTCATGAGTATAGCGGCATTTGGTGCCAAACTTTTAAATTAAGAGAAAAGGTTGTCATTAAATTCCAGGACACCTTTGACAGATATTCAAGAACTTTTGAGATTAGCATGTGCAGAAAGCATAACTCTATGTTTCTATAGAAGAAATATTTGATTTATTTTGACCAAAAAAATTTTATGCTATAAAATCTTCGAAAATACTGCCCTAAACTCACGCTCACTAGCACCCCACCTTAAGATTATTTCCCCAAATTAATTATTGTCTCCCATGAACCCCAAACAAACGCGGGTACAATTACTTTATATTGTACATTTCTTATCCCTATCTCATTAAACTCTGCATGCAAATAGTCTGATTGAGTATCTAAAAATAAGTATAAGAAAGAAGACCACGTTATAATGTTAATTCTGGTCCAAACTGTATGATCTATGTAATCTATGTTTTATCATTGTGATTAAATGGGCTCTCAAGATCATTGCCTGGATTAATATCGTTTCACTTGTAATAAAACCAGGTTTTATCTATTCTAAATATCCTCCCAGTCTACGTACCAAAAGTAAATGATCTCCTAGTTCATCTGACACATCACGTCTAAGCTTCTGTTTGTGTCATGAACGAAAGCGTTCGCCCAATAAAATCTGGCTTAATATAGCCTAGGGAATTTCTGTCCTCTCTTCCTCCCTTCTACCATAGTATAACGTATGAGCGGCCTGACATGAGAAGCTTTTGCAGTAGCGTGGTGGAGCAATGGCTTTCTGTTGCGCGCACGTGTGTGTGTGTGTGTGCGTGCGCAAAAACCTCGCCATAACAATGTCATTCAACAAAATGGAAGGCTTAGTAGAGCTTAAGATTCAACTTTATCATTTTCAACTTTACATCACAGGCTTTAGAGTCTGTTGGATTTTAAAATATCACCACAATATTCCTTTTTTAATCTAAAAACAAGAATATTAAATTCATATTACACATTTTACTGGTTTATATTTCATATCAAACACGTCTTAGGATCTTAAAGTTTTCCACTTACTTAATAACGCGTATTTAACGTATAAATTCTAGATAACACACACGTAACAATATCTAGAACCTCTCTTTTGAATAATGAATACCCAACCATATTATGAAGATAGTATGAGGAATGGAAATACCAAAAAAGGATTATTTTTAAAAAATGCGTCAAATTCGTTCATTTGAATTTTTATAGTCCATTTTTCAAAGTACGAAACTTTATGAACCAGGTTATCTTGTTTAATTTATTTAGTTTATAATTAGTAATAGTCTTTAGAGTTCTCTTTGGATTTCATGCTAAGATATCTCCTATAATTTCTCCTTGGATTTGAAGTTGATATTTTCCTTTGGGATACGGCTAGACAGAAAATGATTTATTACTATATTCAATAGTAAATTGTGTAATTATATTTATAGGTAACGATTATGGTTCACGTGGATTAGGACTAAATTCTTGCTATAAATGTTAAAATAAAAAATAGAATAATAATCATGTGTTGTCTAGCCTCAATTCAAAGAATGTCACTGTTATAGTTGGTCAACGCATTTAGCAGTAATCACATTACAATCATTTAAACTGATGAAGATACTAGTCAAGATTAAACGTGAACTCACTCGCCAATAAGTCTACTTTGGCTCAATGATACAGTTTCTATGTTGATTAGGAATATTCTTCCCCATGTTCACGTAATTCTAAATAAAAATACAGATTAACAAGTTGTGTGACTAGAATAAATAAATGCTGGCAGTGAAGTGATAAAAGTAGTAGTTTCAATCTCAACAAGGTGCATTCAGATAAAGAGGGGTAATAAAGTGTTTCTAAATAATTATGCATTAACATCTTCTTCGCAAATTGATATTACTATATTTTATTAGAAATAAAACACATCTTTACATGGCTGTTCATTGGATAAGTAAAATTATTTTTCAGCATTAGAAACTATAGCTAAATAATCTGGATTTTAAAATATCAAACTAGAGTAGTTATATATTTTTACATGTTTACTTTAATAGGTTGATCAAAGATTTGTTAGACTGAATTAAAAATATACCAGAGTATTTTATGTGAGTTTTGTTTAATGCAAATACGGGATGAAAGTAGCCTTTTGTAATTAAATCATGATTTCCTTTACCTGTACTTATTGTTATGGGTACTAAAACCAAGAAGTCCACTATTATTTAGTAAAATGGGAACATAGTTGATGTAGGCCTACTGTACGTGTACCTCACACTAGAATAGTTTGATCTAATTTAAAATAAATAATATCTATGTTGATGGTAGGAATAAAGTTAATATATTTTTAATATTTTAATTTATATATATTACATTTATTATAATCATTTTATGTATGTATATATTAATTATATATCCATAATAATATATATATGTAAATACATATATATTCATTTATATGTACATGTATACGAATATACTAATTCACAAATATGTTTATATATTCATGGTATATTTTTATATATATATTTACATTATATGTATATACTCATATATTCATGCTATATGTTTATATATACTCACATATATATGTTTTATATATACATACATAAAGTATCTATATATAGTCACTTCTAAACATATTTATATATCTTTATATACCTATATTATACCAGATGGTGCAGGCAACACTAACCAGCCAAAGGGCTGAGTGCTTGCTCAGCTCCGGATGGATACAAACCACGTCAAACTAATCTTCAGGTGGTTGACTTAAGAAGATATATATATATAAATGTATATATTTATATGTATGTTTATAATTATTACATAAAACTATGTATAATATTATTCATATATGTAATTTTTACTACATACGTCAGTCTCCATAGTGTGGACTAGATTGGATCAGTAAGAGAAACAAGTGTTTCAGTATCAAATTCCCGTTGAGTGAATAGCAGCGATCGATAATTTTGCGCACCACTCTCGCCGAACACCAGAAAAGGGCAAATACTATTCAGATTGTTGTAGAGGGTATTATGGTTCTACCTGGCTTAAAACCCGAACAATACCACCAGATGAACAGATAAATCGTCATAAACATAGTTCAGTTATTTTATCACCCAAACTCCATACAAACACACATACAATATTACTAACCACTGATCGCTTACAGAACTTCCACTGTAAAATTGTACATGTTTTTATTTAAAATATAACAATATATAAACAAATTTTCCCAATAATGGCCCGTAAAGTAGCATTCCTTAACTAAGGGAAATACAATCTAAGCATAATAGAGTTTGAAGGTGGTCCATCTTCGCCCCCTTCATAGCCACTGAAAGCGATGACATTTTATGAATATTCAACGTTAATAGAAGCTATTTTGGTTTGTTGTTCTTATGAAGCATGAGATCAAAGATTTAGATAACGTAAGTAATATAAATAGCTTTTATTTGACATGTTAAGATAAAACAAATTACTAGAGTGTGTTCAAATATACACTTCTCTCTTATTCATTAATGAAGTAGAGAAAATGTTTTAAATTTAGTTTATTTGGATAATTTAATTATGTTAACAAAATTTAATTTGTATTAGTGATTAATTCAGATCTCAAATTAAATCAAGTCGCTTAGTATGTAAAATTATTTAATCCTACTCCTAAATATCACTTTAATTGGAATTAACATTATTTAATTATCGGGCCTATTCAATGTTCTAGGTGGTCTAGTGGTAAGGTGTCGTACTTCTGTGTAGGGTCAGGTTCAATCCTCGGACCGCACAGATTTATCTGATTACCAAACCTTCCTTCACCTCTGACAAGACGTGTATTAATCACAACTTGTGAATGTGAGGAATGCCAGCTCACCGTGGTTCGGAAATCCACGTTTAAAACTGTAAGGTCTCCATTTCATCTCACAATCACCCTACCATTACACATTAGCGTAGTGCGTATAACCGAAGGTAGTAATACGCGTGCTAATAATAATAATTAATAATAATAATAATTATTATAATGTTCTAGACGCTAATGTGCAAAGCCATTTGGTAGATTTAATCCATTCATGTCAGGGTTAGGCCAGAGTAACCAAGTACGAGTACAAATGTTATATAAGGTCACATATAATACGAATTATTCGGAAATATATAAGTTCGGTCACAGGTACCCAGGTTTATGACCATGAGTAAATTGAGATTCCAATTTTTACCAATTTGTTTCCATTATGATCTGTTACCTCGTTTCACTATTTAAAGATTGTGCTTAGGATGATATTTTGCTGTCCCTTAGTTTTTGGATTCAGTTTGTTTTGGATTTTAAATTTTTGAATGATTAATTTACTATAATTTATTCCTTACTAGCTTAGAATTACTATAGCTATGTTGAAATTGTACAAGAGGGAATATTGAAAAATTTTGAAAAGCAGATTTTGGATGTATTAATTTGATATTTTCTTGAAGGGGCCAGCTTGTAATAAGAACTGGTGAAACTGCTATTTAGAATTAAAAGATATTAATAAATACATATGTGTGTGTGTGTATATATTGATGTAATATATGTATGGACACTTAGCCTTTATTATTGTTTTATTCAAAAATATAGTTCATAAATAGATTTCAAACATTTTAACATAGAGCTATTATTATTATTTTTCATGATATATTTTTATTTTCAATTAATCAAATTTTGGTTTTTGAACAATGTTTTTTGTCAGTAAATGTTACAGAAAATATGTTGAGCATGTTTCATATGACAACATACTTTATCAAACTGTCCACAACAGTAGTAATACCAACAATAAAATTTGCTCATCAACTGACCACAACTAATATTAAAACAAAAGCTCAGAATAAATTAAAGATTTAAAATATAGATTTCTAATATTAGTTAGTAATAGTTATGAAAATATGTAGAAAAATGTATATGTATTTAGTGTACTTAAGGATCTGTTAAAATATTTAATAATCAATAATTCACTTTGTGAAAGCTCGTCTGAGAAATTATTTGCATATTTTTTAGAATGCCGTATGATATTCCAGGCTATGAAGAATGAAAAGGGTGAATGCAGAGTGCCTTATGAATTCTATATGAGACAGGAAGAGGCGAGAGAAAGGAGTATGGTACCGCACTTATCTTAAAATGTTCGTCCTCTCCATCCGTCAAATATCGAGGCCTAGGTAGAATTTTTTAGGCCCATTCCTCTATATGCATATGCATCAATATCATCTCCTCCATTTCTTTTCCCATTGCCCGTTATTCTGATTATAAAAAGTACTCTTGCTTCGAATGTTTTTTATTAATTTTGGTAAGACAGATATTTGCTAATTTAGTTGAATAAAGAGATATATCTCATTTAATAATGAATGAATGAATGAATGAATTTTTATAATATATATATATAATGTATATATATATATATATATATATATATATATATGCGCTTCTTGCTTTCTTTTTTAGGGACCCGAAAATTATATAAATGCTTATAGATTCAGGATTAGGAAGTCGAACCTAAAGTATTTCAAAAGTTGCAATCAAAATTTTATAGTGGTGCCATATTAAAAATATTACTATGACTTCATTACAAATAATAATAATAATAATAATAATAATAATAATAATAATAATAATAATAATAATAATAATAATAATGTTCTCGGCCAAAATTATATCAATATCTTAATATCTTTGATCAAAGTTTTTTAGCAGGGCTTGGATTTTAATGAAATGTCATTTAATTTTGGGTACATCCCAAAAAATGCTCATATTTACTTTATTCTGTCCATGATCTACTGGTTGTGGAAAACTTTTTTATAGGTCATATTTAGGCCATTTTCTATTTTTAGGTAATATTTAATTCTTAGTTTGCGTCACTTTTAGGTCTTTTTATGATTTTTTGAGTCATTTTAATGAATTTTTAAATAACTTCTAGGTCACAGATAAGGTATATAGCAGACCCACAGCACTCAGGTTAACATGACTGCTCTCATTAAGAGCAGGAGTCTTTCAACACGGTTATCGCTACCTACAATCCCAAGAGACAACATCGCCATTAAGCAGGAGTTTTTAAAAACAGTTCACTTTAAAGATGGTTTTCCTAGAGAACAGGAAAAATTGTTTTCTTATGTCAATAAATTTCCTTTCAAAAATCTATGTTCAGGAAGTAGCCCCACCTCATTTCTTATAAACCAACCCCAGATTGCAACTCACAAATAAAACGTAGAATACAATGGTCATTTTTGTTTGTTCAAGTTAATGCTTGCAAATTGTCCAGTTGTGTAAACAATCTTCAAATGTTTGTTCATTGAAAGGGTGTAGGGGTGTGAGCTGGGGGTCTGTGGGGTAGTATTGCTGACACCTGAACGATAGTGTCCGGACCACCACCCCTTTTCTACTAAATGTTTGAAAGTGAGTTGTTTCACTTTTAAGGGTTGCTATCACTGAGAACCGAAACTGGCGTCCCTAGTGTCCAAGGACTCAACCTGGCCTAGGTGCTCAGCGAAACTTTAGTAAAGCTGAGTGTCTGGTGTATACCTTGTCTGTGTCCTCAGTATATATGTTGGATTTAGACTTTAAATACTATTGATATGCTGTAAATGCATTAAATGCAATCATACATATTTAATTACGCAGTTACTAGGGTGAGAAGACATTGTAGGTCATTAGTTTAGTACCCTCTTTGCTTGTAAGGTCCATGAATTGATCTCTATAGTATAATTGGATGGACATACACATGCACATTCCAAGGACAAAAGCGTGACGCTCAAGTGTATCGTCTGCTACACTGAGGGGGGGAAAGATTTAACGGTTTCTTTAAATGTTCTTATGCGAAAACATGTCTCTGATGAATAAAAGTGTTATTGTTTGAAAATAGTGAAGTATTATACCATACTTTCCTGAAGAAACATTTACATTAAAGGATATACAATCCAGTTTTACAGGTAATACTGTACAAATACGAATAAAACCTTAGATATTTCAATTTTTATGTAGTTATCATCAATGTTGTTTACAGTCTGCCACGACAACACTTATATTTAAAGTTGGTTATTAGCGTGTATATTGGTTTCAGAAACCATATTTTATTGAAAGTTCGATAAATATAATGAACAAGGTATCTTAAAAATTGATTACATTTGTTTGAATGACAAACTTTGAATAGTGGCCATGCATTCAAACTATCACTTAGGTTATAGGCTTGTGGAAAGTATTATTTTAATAATACCTGTTTTTTTAAGTTGGCTCATATCTTTCAGAAATCATATTATGTTGGTATTTCGATAACTATAATGAAACAAGTTAGCTAAAAACTGTATTACATTTGTTTGAATGACACACTTTGTGTAGAAGTCTTACGTTCAAATGATAGTTTAGGTTATTGGCTTGTAGGAAGTACAGTATCTTATAAACCCGGATTTTAGTAATAATTCCAATCTGTAAGGCTTTATTTCTTACCAGAATACTATCGTATATATAATATTTTGGTAGGATGAACGGCAATTTAGAACAGAAGTAGAAATTTCCTTCTGGAAGGTCTTTTATCCTAACTAGACACAAATATAGGGTAGGATTCTGGTACAAGATAAAGCCTTAAAAGTAAGCTTCCTTCAAAAATTATAGTACATATTAGGCTACATCAACTTATTTAGAGAAAAAAATAACCTGTTTTGAACTTTTATATGCTCTTCAAAGCTTTAACTATCATATTTATTTAATTTAACCACTCTCACATTGATGTATCTCATATAATCAATCAAATTAATGAACGATGTCAAAATGCCATATTGCCTTGTATGGGTGAAAGAGAGAAAGAGATACCCGAAAGTTTCTTTCTCTCTTACCCAATGGTATGCAGACGACAGCTCGAAAATTTCAGCCACAGATGTCCATCCAGTTATAGTATAGAGATCAATGGGTCCATGTTGAGACAATGCAACTAAAGCCCGTATCACACGACACTAGCTCGTACTTGAAATCCAGTGTGCTAGCTAGCGCTAGCTAGCACGTCATCATCTAGCGTCGTGTGAATCAGAAAAAGTATACTGGTTCTGCCACTTGGTACTGGCTACCATACTAGTTTTGAGGATAGAACAGGCGCTATTTTCATACTGGTTCTGACACTAGTCTGTGTAATTCGACCAATCAAAGCGCGCTGAGACTTTGTGAGTTTGTGTGGAGAAATAATAGAAATGGCGCCGACATGGTCATCGGATGTTATTTTGTTGTTGGCAGAAAATTATTCTAAATATCCTTGTTTATATAATACCAAATTTCCACAATATGACAATATATTAAATATATATTTAATTAAAAACATGTCATCTAAAAATGACAAACTGTGTTCCAGACCCAAATTTAATCTAAATAAACTTGATAGCATGCCAACTTGGGTGGTTGCTTTTTTAGAATATAAAGTGTGCGTAGGCCTAAAAAAAGAACATGTGTGTGTTAAGGATACTGTACTTGGACACTCATAGTCTTAAAGGTGCCTCTGACCACATCGTAAATAAATGAATACAAATTTGGGGAGATACTAAACGTTAGAGTCACCCTGAATGTATCCTACCTAACCTCCAAATGTATCATTTTCAGTATCCCGCGATCATTATTTCGTCTTTCCAGCCAGTTCCGTGTTCATATTCTTTTCCTACGCTCCCTCATAATTTTCAATATCATTATTAATAATTAATTCAGCTGCTTCACCCAAAATTAATAGTTGATGTTCCATAAATATTTGCACTAGAACCTAGTACCAAACTAGCAGCGTGTGAATTCTCTAGTCCCGTTTCTATTGTACTAGCTAGTATACAGATATCTAGGCGCTAGCTAGCACACTTGATTTCTAGTACAAGCAAGTGTCGTGTGATAGTAGCTTAAACTGTGTTGCGTTGGAAGGAATTATATATATTTTTAAATAGTATATTTGTAAATCAATGTTATATTTAGCAGAATACTAAAGATTAGTTTTAAAAGCTATTACTTTTGTAATTTGCTTGTTTTATTTAGTTGTGTTAATTCAATACAAGCTTATTTATTATAGTTTTAGTTCACTTTTGTTGATTATATGAGATTTTTAGAATGTTTACGTCATTTAGTAAGTCATTTTATGATATTTTTATGTCATCAAAGTGCGGGACTTTCTTATTAGTATAGTCGTAAAATTTTTATAAAATAGAGGGACAAAGTTTTCTTAAATTACCACTGATATATGCTCTACCTCTTCTTTCTCCAGCAAAACCAGTCACAGGAAAATCAATCATTCATTTATCACTTACGTCTAGAAATGAAACACACCTGAAATACCAAGAAAACTGGAGGAATAATAGGGAATTTTAGTTTCTGGGATTAATGGATATCACCTGCTTCAGTGGCCAGATGGTCTACTCTAGGGCGTCACTTTCGTAATAGACTATACTGCTGATGATGACGGGGAGATCTTGGTTCCAATCCCAGTCGATTGTACTGAGGGTAGTTTTTCCAAAACTTTTCAAATTGTTTTCCATTCTTCCTTCATGCAAGTGTGAGTATATTTCCTCTAAATTTAATCTTCCTCATCCCTAACTTAATAATCAAATTGGTACATATGAGTATAATCTAAGCAGATAGTAAAACTCAATGCTAAAAAACTAAATTAATTGATATCACAACAGGATTTTATAAAAAAAACTAGTACAAATAATTGAATTTTTGGAAATTTGTAAGGTTTAACTGCTTCTGTATTGAAGAAAAATCCAAATTTGACGTATCCTTCGCTCTAGAAATATAGGTTTGCGTAGCTACTTCATATATATCAACATAAAGATCAAATATTATAGTTTAAACACTAACTAAATTAATTGAATGATGAAATTTTTCTAAAAACTTAGATTTCACTCCTTGGCTCGGTAAAACATGAGTTTCTTTTGGAAAGGTCTGGAAAAACTAAGAGTTCTATAGAAATATTGTATTACAACTCTGAACAATAAAATAAAGTTATAAGGTTGAGTTGGTGTTAATAAACTTAATAACCAGGCATATCAAGGTTATTTTATAACTGAATCATTTGACAATAAATAATTTTTCACTTAACTAATAACTGCGGAAACATCGAAAAATTTTAACGAAATTTGGCAGTTAGCAACATATAACTGTTGTGGTAGAATATTACTTTATGAGTTTGGTTTGATAGAAAACCCCAAGTAATTTGGATTAAAAACTCTAAGTAATCCATCAAGGACTGCGAGTGAAGGCCTACTATTTTGAATTTTGACATCTATTACGAAACTTATATTTGATGCCAAGTTAACAATGGCTGCTCTCTATTAAATGAATATAATGTTCTATTGAATAGATTATTGAGTATACGTTTGTTTTATTTATAAGTTGATCACCATGGAAGAATAACAAATTGAAAATTAAGGGAAAATGGTAAGATTTATATTTCAATTTGAATTTCAAAGAGAAATCTCTACACAATTTTGAACTTAAAAACATGAACGGATTGAGGTCCACTATATATAGTGTCAATAGTTTTATAATAATTATTATTGAAGGATATGGATAAGATTTACTTATTATAAATATATTTTTGGTAAACACTCCCGAACTTAAAATACTATTATAGAACCATAAACGTCCATTAAAGTGCACTATAATATCCTTACGGCTAGAATAAACAAATAGAGAAACAAAGCAGGCACTAATAATGTTTCTTTATTGAATGGCCAAATAAAAGTGTTACTTCTAAATTCTAACATAGTAAAATAAGAGCATTACAAGCTTACATATTTCCAAATATGTTTTCATGCAGCAGCTCACAAAATACTATCTTTTTCCTATTATTATTCTTCTGTAATGATTTTTTGGGGAGGTATTTGGAAGCAGGGCTAAAGGGTTGCAGTTTTTCTAGGGGTAATCATCATAATATGGCATCGGATGAGGGTAGTGATAGACTGGTGTGCCAATAAAACTTGGTCCAATTACAAGTAGTTTGAATATCATTACACTTGGTACACATTAAGAAAGAAGTTATAGTTCAGACTACAGTTGTTTACATTGAGGATGATTTTATACAAGTGTTATTTTACCTTTTAGCCTCCAAGAAAATTACCGAGCATTTCTTCTAAATTTACTACCCCAGTTTATTCTCTTAGTTTAGTTCATAGCTATTGTACTTAGAGAAGTAATTAAAATATAAGGAAATTTAAAAATCGCCAGATATTTTATTTGATTAAATATTATCTACATTCTAACACACATAATAAAAACATAAGAGCAGTAAAACAAAATCAATAAAAATATAGAGTTTAAATCAATTTCCCTCCCCCAAGTTGAAGATAGGTTAAATCAAGCTAGAAAAAAGTTGATGTTTTTGATCGTAAACAAGAGTAAATATTACTTCTATCAGGAAACCACCAGACTCGATACATACAGCAGTGATTAAAACCAGTTATACTGCTAAAATAAAGCTACACAAATAATGCATTTAACCTTACATTTTTATTTCTGCAGAACTTATTACATACAAAAAGGATATTGGTAAATTTAGCCGATGATTAAAATATATTTACGGATTTAACGAAACATGGTTTAAAGCTTCTCATTAACACTTTAATTAAAAACTTATAATTTCCTTAAGAGCAATAATTACGCTACCAAAAGCTTTGTAAAGCGTCAGTCTTTATTAGTGGAGTCCGTTCTCTATTTTAGTACCTGATTTCTAAACAGAAATACTACACTAGGGAAATTTTAATGACAATAAAGTTTTAACTACCACACTAATTTATATTAACGTGTATTTAACCTGATGCGTTTTTAATGAGCTTACCAAGAATATTACAATAAGTTTCAGTATATGATTTTAAGCTAACATATTTATATTTTTATAGTTATATTTTATTAACTTTATAAAATAAAATCTTATTTTTAGAAGATACTTTAAAATAGAAAATTGTCGTAAGCATCTAGTAATATATGATCTACTTTACTTTTATTGTATATAATTATTTATTAATATTATCAAATGAAGATATAAATATGTTCTTTTCTGGTCTAAGTATTGATAAATAGACTCAAAAAAATAATATTATTAAATTGATATGAAACCTTATCAGAGAATAAATTTGCTTGTAGTTTGCACTAAGAAATAATACTTTAATAAATTGTTTGTATATAATAAAATAATAGCTTATGGCTAGACATATAGGTACCAGTATATTTTTTATATTTTTCGTAAGCATCATATGATTTCGTATTTAATAATCTTTCCTGTGAAACCAATGTGTTGACCAAAAAAACGAGATCAAAACTCATATGATCTTGTAAAAACACACCATAAATGTTGAAAATAAAAATATATCTAGAACGTTATTATATCAAGCACGTAAACTTGGTTGTAAAATATAGAGAGCGAAAGAAAAATATAGAGAAAAACAAAATACTCCAGCACTTCAATCTCACACACCGTATTTTTCTTTTACCCTGCGGTCTTTTTTTTTTTTTTTTGTGTGCAATCGGTGAAGTGCAGCGGATGTAATGTTTGTTTTATTTCAGTCTACGTATACATACATATTTTCATATATATATATATATATTATATATATACATACAGTCGCGTTTCATGAAATGTACACGTTGTTGAATTTTCTCTGGTCCAATGAAGTATGTGAAGAGTTTCTTGTACGTGCTTTAACTTCTTATCGAATTTAAGCTCCTTCCCTTGTAAAGTTTTAATTGGGACCTGCAAAAACAGAGGCAATTTTAGTGAAGAGGTTCAAAGCTTGTGGAGCTATGGTTGAGATAAATAAAATAACATTTGTAATAGCTAGAATATTAAATTAGCTGAACTTGTCTAGTTTTCTTTAGCAACAAAAGACTGAAACAATAGTAGGTAAACTATTACAAAGAAAATGTATAAATACATGGATACATAAATAAATGGAAAAGGAAGTTTTAAATAAAATAGAAAATAAATAAAACCTCGCCTAGGATACCCCAAAACTATAATATTTATTTCGTTTGACTAATTAAACAATAGACTCAGGTACCAATAATCTTGAATTATAACTATTTAAGATAGTAGAAATTAAATAAATGGTGCAGAACTTCGCACTGACTTTATTGCTCTATTGTATACAAATGGAGATATTTTACTCAAAACTCTTAATATATGTGGAACTAAATAGTATACACTAGCAAATCCAAGCATAAATTGCATAACTTACGTAAAATATTTTTTGACTCCCGGTTTTAAATGTTATAATTTTATTTTTAAAGAATTAATGTCCTCATTTGTATATTTGATTCAATAAGAAAAAGATTGTTATTAGGTCTACAAGGGTCAACACTTCATATTAAAATTTTACTTTCATGTTTAAATTTTTGACATTTTATTAGGTTTTGCACATTTTCAGGTAATCGCATTTCTCTTAAATTTCTCATTTATATATTTTGACCAATAAAAAAATGTAAAAATGGACTATTGAATCTAAAATGATAGAGATAAATCACTGCTGTGCAAACTATTTCCCTAGGAGGTTAAAGAAAAAGTGCATAAACTTTTTAAAAGGCTCACTAATATTTAATTACTTTATGGCATTAGATAATTATTGAGTAAAAATATAAATTATATCTCCGTACAACTCAAGCTCACAAAATTGTATCAATATATCTGCATCTATCTCTGAAATTATTGGATTTATAAGAACATATTTCAAATAAAAGTTTATTTAATTTTGTAATAGCGCTACAATTTTGCAATGATAGGTTATCTAGTATCTCAAATAGTTGCGGAGATATGGACATTTTCACTTCTGTAAGGTACCCTAAAAGTAATTTTCATGAGAAAATGAAAGTAGCAATTATTTATAATTTTAATCAACTCCTAGATACGAATTCTAATCAAATTCATTTGAGCAGATTATATTAAATTTGATATTTTATCTTTTAGCCCTTCAGCTTAATTTCAGGTTTAGATGTTCAATTCCCAAAACCGCTCGGGAAAACCCCATAAAAACCCAAACATAAAAAATAATTTAACCCGAGATGTTGATGGATGTCGACGTTTCATGACTCTCTGAATCTTTTTTTTTTTTGCAATGCCGTCTGTATGTGTGTCTGCTTAACCCTAAAATTAGGAGTAGTTTAATAAGGTGTGAAAAGAGAAAAATCCAACTTTTTTGGAAAAAAATAATTGGCTCTAACTATTTTGATTATATTATTGTCTAGAGTTGATTAAAATAGAAAATTAAATGGCTATTTTCATTTTCTCATGAAAATTACTTCATGGGTACTTTACAGAAGCGGAAATTTCCGTATCTCCGCAATTATTTGAGATACTAAATAACTTATCATTGCAAAACTGTAGTACAGTTAAAAAAAATTTATTTGAAATATATCTTTATAAAACCAATAGTTTCGAAGATATTGGCAAATATATTAATACAATTTTGTGAGCATTAGTTGCACAGAAATACTAATTAACTTTTAACCCAATAATTATGTAATGCCAAAGAGTAAGTAAAAAGAAATTCTCTCAAAAATTTGATGTTATTTTTACTTTAACCTCTTGGGGAAATGTTTGTAAGGCAATGAGCTATCTCCATCATTTTAGACTCAATAGTCAATATTTATCTTTTTTATTGGTCTAAATCTATAAATGAGGATTTTAATATTCATGTGATAACCATAAGATGTGAAACCTCAAATAAAATGTCGAAATTTTAAAAGGAAGGCGAAATTTTAATACGAAGTTGTTGACCCTTGTGGACCCAATATTGATTTTTTTGTGTGGTCCAAATATACAAATGAGGACCTTAATTCTTTAAAAGTAAAATTAAAAAATTAAAAACTAGGAATCAAAAAAATGAGTTTCGTAATTATAACGCAATTTTTGCTAGGATTTACTGGTGTATTTATTTTCGTTTCACATATACTACGAGTTTTGAGTAAATATCTCCAATTTTAAACATTGGAGTGAGAAAATCCGTGCAAAGTTCCGTACTATTTATTCTTATTTCTTTTAGGTATTAAACGTGCACTTTCTGACACGTTTATTTGGTCTTTTATTCAGAGATTTATTGTGAATACGTAAAATGTTTTTTTATGCACGATATCATTCGCATACAATAATACAGCGTTTCCGAATTACATTTAGTCACGGAACCCTTTTATATTTTGTACATTATAACGGAACCCCTTTAATTTTTGGTTATAAAATATTTTTAAAAAAGGTGCCCCAGAGGAAAATTTTCTTTGTTCAAGGTCAAATACATTTTCCCAGAGGAACGCAACTATACATTTTGTCCCCTTTCATGTTCCATGAATAAATGCTGATGCCCTGTATACGTGCCTGTAAATGATAATATGATAAGAATAAAACAGCCAACGCTATTATTTATGTTTTAGTGAGGATAACTCCTTCTAGATATCATATTCTGAAATTTAAAAAAGACACTTAGGCACGGAACTAGAACCAGGGACATTTGTCTTAGTGCGCTGATGCTTTACCCACTGAGCTATCCAGGAAGGTGACTGCGTTATATGATGGCTCGTGATCTTAATAAAATCACACATTTGTAACCGACGATTTCCGCACGTCCATCATAGACTCTGCCTTAAAATACCAGTGAATACTAACCCTGGGCATGGGACTATTCCTGGATATCTCAGTGGTTAGAGCATTGGTGTACTAAGCCAAAGATCCTGGGTTCAATTCCCGTGTCCAAGTTTCAATTTTCAGTTTATAAACTGATAAAGTTTAACTCTTAATAATGTAATAATAGCTATAGTATCAGATAATTACAGAACGATAGAATGCGTATTTGATAAATTTGCAAAGATAATGTTTATTTTTAATCACAGCAAATATTTTCTATTTAAAAATACAAAAAACATCAAAATACATTTAATGAGCAGAGAGTAAGGATTGCTCCAAAAAGCAATAAGAGAATCTTCTTTAAATTTGTTTGTTATTTGACTATCAGAAATGATATTGATCGAGATTTTCAAAATCTAACTTAGAACACTTGACTGGTTTATCTCGTACAAAAGAATTTTGAAACCATTCATTAATATTTTCATTTAATAATGGAAATTACTGATCAATATACGTGTGGAAATTGGGAAGATGATTTTCAATGTTGCTGCGAGTTTCTTCTTCAAGTTCAAATAGGGATTTTTTAAGAAAAGCTTTAAGTGTTGAACTATGGTCCAAATTGTCTTGCTCCACAGCAAAGAACCAAAATTGTAACTTTCGAGACATTGAAAATATTTTATCTTTTACATTAAACATGTTTACGTTTTCTCCTAAGAGTCATAAAAATAATTAATTTAATTATATTAATATTATTTCAGCAAGAAATTCGATTTCGGATAACCAGAAAATGTTAATCTAGCAGATACTCGAAATTTATTTTCCAGAAAGTATGCAACAAATATCGCTGTATTTCAAATACTTTCATGATTTTTTAGGGGGTGGGGGGAGATCCCATTTGGAAAACGCTGCGCTAATAAACAGGATTAAGGTAAGTAGAATAAATATGTAGGATATATAATCGTATATGCTTGGTGGAAAAATAGTAGCCCATTTAAGAGGAACCACCTCTGTCTATGTACTTGGATTCGAATCCCAACCACCTCGTCACCAATAAATCAAACTAGACGAGACTACGTACGTACGTACTATTGAGTGTAATTTGTGAACGTAAGACTTTTTAGTCGTTTAAATATTGCACAACTTAATACATTAATGCATCTATTTACAATATTGTAGATTTGCCGAAGAACTTCCCAACACAAGCTAAAGTCAAATTTTCACGGGAGAGTCTTTTAGAGAAACCAACTTTTATTCAGATTAATATTGATAACATTTTAATATCTTAACTAAGTTATTTTTAAGGTATTAATAATTTATACCAAAAGTGACAGATACAGATAATATATGACCTAACTGATGAATAAGTGAAGGTACCTCTTCTAGCTGTCACATAAGCATCTTTTAATGTCAATCTGACTATTCTCAACTACCTAATAAAACTAGCGTATATTGTAGGATTGTTGTATTTTATTTAGTTGTTAATCTTGGGCACTACTGTGCCAGTCAGCTGTTAGAACCTACAAACAAGATGAGAATGATAATTTGAAAAATATTATCATTATTTCCCTTGGGAGAGAATTTTAAAACACAAAGCAGACAAAATGATATTCGGTATAGCCAGTCAGGGAATGAATCTTGCCTTCCAATTCTCATACGGACACACAATCATGAACATGGCTAACAAATTAACATCAGTTTATTGTAGCTATCTTCTCCTCTAGCTTCTATTTGCATTTAATTTGGAAATTTCTGCTTGATGATCCAGATTATTCACAGGCTTTCAAAAAGAAACAATCGAATAATAGAATAAGGTGTTCACTTATTTTTACAGTTTTTATATGGTGAAATATTTGTTCACCAATGAAGGGAAATTAAAACAATAATAGAATAAATTTTTATTTCGAAAGTATTGCTTACAATGATACCAAAAGTAAAAGTATTTATATATAATTCATTTTAGTATGACTTTATTCTAGTAAATAATATCTAATATTCTTTTATATTTACTGCGTCTCATACTTTATTATCTTAGGGATGAATGATGTACAATTGTTATGAAATGAAGCCACATTTTTGTGGAGTGATATTTGGAGACTATTTTTAGGAAAATATGCTCTCAATATACACACTTGGGACGCTTACATCGCTCTCCTTGACACTGCTACACCAGTATGTAGCAAGAATGAAGATAAAGAGCTAACTATCACCTCCTATTATGTTTCATAGATAAATGATTATAAAATTAATATATAAACGTATGGATCTATGATAAAAGTTTTGAATTATATATTGTGAATGATTCTAGGAAAAGTCTATGAATCTCACCCCTTGACCATAGTTTATTCTAATACTCGTAAGGAATCCTTCAACCGAGGTATAAGCCATTTTAATTTTGTGAAATTAATCTTTTTTACCTTATACTAACTACCTCATGTTGAAACTAAACGCATTTATCGTTCCAGTGGAAGCTGTAATTGGTTAAATATTTATACTTGTTTATCCTGTGACAAACAGGGAAACCTAATATTGATGAGTTTTATACCGCTTGTAGAGTCAACTGTCAGTTATTGTTATTTTATTAGCACCAAGTTCTACATGCACCATTAGGGCTGTACGCATTATGAAGCCTACTGATTATGCTAATGTGCTAGATATGAGAAGTTGAATTCTGATTAAGTGTACCCGCATTTGCGTGAAGTAAGAGTGTAAAACCATTTACTAGCCTAAACAACCCTCAGTACACCTAAGATATTGCAAGTATATTGCAAGAGTGGTTCCTTAAGCCACGTACAAACTTTAAAAACGACCCTAAATGAGCATAAACCTTCAAGTGTGAGCAGAAACGAATACAAACACGTACTAGCATGCATGAATGCACACGAACACACGTGAATAAACAAAAACAAACAGGCAGACCTAAAAGTGTAATGTTCGTTAACGTTCCGGACGTCACTTGCAGATTTATTTTATCTTCAAACACGTTCAGTTTGTCAAATAATGACTTCTGTGGCTTTGAAAAAAAGAAAAAATTGCTTTTTGTCTGAGGTTCCCATGCCTGAGTGAAAAAATTATTTAGTTCTTTCTCTTCGATGTGATGCCAAAAAAATTCAACTAAATTAAATTACTACAATCGACTTTACTGTAATTTAATATCCCATTAATAAAAGTATTATATTTGCTTGTAGATACTGCCATTTCCCTTTGAACTCTTCAGGTGTAGTATTATAGTTTGTGACCAATGCTAAATAAATGCCTTTTTTTGTGAGTACTATTTGATAGTAGAAATCACAAGGATCCCAAAGCACAGGGAAAGTTTCTACGTCATTTATAAATGATAATACTGTATCATTTAACCACTTCATGTAGATGCAAGCGCCTACTAAAAACTGATAGAAAATTAAAGATAGCCCTCCTCACCTGTAAAGCACAGTCGATCAATAAAGAACATTTATTATTTGAAGTACTGGCAAGCTGGTGGATTGGATTCACCGGTGTTCGATGTTGTTTGTTCGTGTTCGTTTGTCATTTTAGCGTCCACTTTTAATGGTTTGTGTTCGTTCGTTCAAGTGAGTATGTGTTCGTTCATTTTCATCCGTGAGGTGTACATAGCTTTAATGGTTAGACCATACGGCTACCGAAGGGGGTCAGATATGGCTACTATTTAATTTTGCCCTTAAAATAAATCCTCTGTGATATATACCACTTTAACATTTCGTATTTAAACCCCTTTTCTGGTCCAGTAGAGGTTGTTTGGGTTCCAAGACATTTTGCAACCGGCTGAAAACTCTGGTAGGTAGCTATGGTGGGAACTTGACCCGATGGTACCGAGCAGAAATTGGGTAGGAGGTGGGGGAAAAACTTTTGATATCCAATATTGACAAGTGAATTTCCTGTAAGCCCACCTGAGGCGATTGGAAGGCTATGTTGAGGCGAAGAGAAACCACTCAATTGAACAGGATTTGGGGCCAGGCAGCATCACTGCATCAGTGGGGGTCGGTCGAGCATAAGTTGAAAATGGAAGCAAACGTTTTGCCTATTTTGGGAATATTTTATTTATTTTAATATAGCCATTCGTACTAAAGAAAAAATAATATTTTTTAATCCAGGCGAGTATATATTTTTTATTTGTACGTTTAACACAAAGGCAGAAAATAAGATGATTTGGATGTATGCTCTTATCGTGGAAAAATTGGAATACACATTTGAAAACGTGCGCTAAGTCATAAACCCTATACATATTGAAATGAGAAATTGAATATTAAAAAATTAGCCAACAATGAATATAATTCAACTAATTTTAATCTAAATTACTATTAGTTTCTCAAACTCCTCTTTAACATGCTTATTAGTATACTACGCAAAAATTGCCTGGTAAAAAGTGAACAACATTAATAAAAATCAATACTGTTAATCATTTTAGGTTCTTCAAAACTTAAGTCAATGATAACCTTTATTATAGTTAAAATACATTAATTTAATTAAATGTAATATGTATTCTAAACATGTAAATGGGTATAAACTTTCTGATTAAGCTAAACTTTTTGTTAAATATTTATATTCGGTTTATATATACATTATTTTATCTTAAATTTTTTTCTTAAAGTGCTGTCATCATTTTTCATGGCAGGGTTGTCGTAAATTTAAGAAAATTGTGAGATATTATTTTTACATTAAAGGACACATACGTAAGTAAACCTTAAACTTAAATTATTACATAATTATAATAGTAATAATAGTAATAACAATAATAATAACAAACGAATCCCAATTAGATATAATATTTGAATTCGTATTGAACTAAAATAAAATGAATGTAAGTCTAAAATAAAACTATATAGGGCCAACATTTCATAAGATGTGGATAAAAATTATTTAAACTCGCCTTAAATTAACCCTCACTGGTGTCCAAATGATTTAAAACTCTCACTAATCATGGTCGTCATTAACATAAATGTCAGAGCTCAAATCTAGGAAAATACAAAGTGGTGTTTTCCCAAACTGTTATTTTCATTTATTTGGGGTATTTAACGTGCTCTTTCTGAACCGAATGATTATATAAGCGCACGAGAATTTCTAAGAGCGTGAGCAACAGAGCCTACCAATTTTGCTGGTAAAGTTATTTTCACATATATTCCAGGATTCTTTTACATGCTACAGTATACATTGGACCAATGGCATTTATTCTCCTCCCAAGGAAGTTGTGATACGGATTTATATCGCTCATGAATGTTCATTTTATCGGTTCTCCAATCGTCCTTAGAAGTAAAAAAAAAAAAGATTGGTTAAGTTAATTTTTACATCCTGTCTCGTTAAATAATCTTAAATTGTGAGAAGTCCAGGCATAGTTTAATATCATAATGTATATAAACAAAACTGATAATTTTAAATTATATAATTAATATTATTTTTTTACAAAATATATTGGCAAATGTAAGTTATTATACTTTGCGCATGAGTTATATATTAGAAAGTGGTAGCAGATTTTTAACAGTATGTTGGAATACTAAGGATTATTAATGTTTTCAATTTATTTAATTAATGTCGATTATTTAAAATACTGCTTGGTTACTCAACAACTTTGTTAAATTTTTACTCAATAGTAATGCAGTAATGTTGTTGGGGCCTCCCGTCCTCCGACTGCAGTCCTGAGCCAGAGTTCCCCCGCCTTTTATACCCTTGCGCCCTGGTAGGGCTCAACGGTACAAAGAGGCAGGGAAAGTCCGGCAGGACGAGCCGAAGGGCGGAAGGTTACCCGGACTTCTTTAGGTGGCCCATTACTTTATTCATAAAGAGCGTACAAATATTACAGATATAAGTTTTCTAAACCTAAGGTCTTAATCTGGCGTCTCGTGAGCGGGTGGTCTCGTCCTCGTAGAACCCAGGGAACTCGGAGCTCGAGGTGGAGACAAGTCCAGAACTGCATAAAGCTGATATTATCAAATTATGAATATTTTTGCCAATATTACTACAACTTTAGCTCACAGAACTTAATGCTTAATTTTATTAAATTATTTCACTACTATTGAGTGAAGTTTTATATTTAAATAAGATAAGTTTCGTTGTTGGAACCAACCAGCCAACTAAAAAATGTATATTGAGACAATATAAGTATTTACATAAATATGTATACCAAATATATACATATCTATCTATCATATCTGAGTATATAATGCAATTTTATGGGATTCTATAATTTATTACTCAAATGTTTCCCCAAATAGCCGGAAGTTTAGAATGCTTAACGTCTACAATGACTGAAATAATATGTATATCTACCGTTAAGTCTGATATAAAAACACAGATATTGAATCATACATAATTATTATACAGGATGGAGCATTTAAAGTGTTTCAAATTTTTTCTAGGAAATAACACATGTTAAAGAAATAATGTTCTGACAAAAGTGCGTTGTTTTTGGAAGGGAAAATTAAAATACTAAATTATTTTTTATTTTCTGGACGTATTCAAGGTAATTTCCAGTTTATATCTTTTTTTAAAACGGTACATATATTGTTTTGTTGCATGATCTTATTCTAAGTAAAAACAAATACACATTTGTCTGAACATTTTTTACTGACATCTCCAATTTTCAAAGATATTTAACAAAACAAGGTATAGATGTTATATTTTTGAAATTTGAGGTCAGAATATTGGATTTGAGTTTTTTGTATTTCATAATAGTGTTTTTTTGAATTTTGGGTAACAAATGTCAAAATAATGTGACCGTTATTAGTTTGGGGCTATAAAGAGTATTCGTGTATATAAGAGTAGCAACAACATTAACAACATTATTATTTATTGAATAACCAAACCTCGTGATATAGTGGTCAGAGCCTCTGGCCTCGGGTTCGGTTCTTAGCACTGGGTACTGGGGACATTTTTCTCGGAAGGGTAATAACTACCATGGTCACCAGGATTGGTTATTTTGGCTTCAGTTAGGATCTTTATTGGCTTTACCCCATCATATTCACTACCACCATCATCTCATAGTATCGGGACATGGAAAGAGCCCCCACGGTAAAGGATGTACGATTGGTAAATTTGGGCGTCCCGTGGGCAACGGTACATTAGTACTGGTCAGTCTTTCCGCAAACTGAGCTACAGATTGATGTAGTCCAAACAAGCCATTATTATTATTTATTTAATATGTTCAAAAACTAATTATTTAGCCTCAATAGTATTTTACAATTATTTCACGAGCACACTCATGGATGCATTTTAACATCACTAGAGTAATTTCTGCATAACTTGATTCATCCTTTCTTTCAATATCTTTAGGTGTCTTGGGGTGCAGTTGACATAACGCCTCTTTTATACTTTTATAAAGCCCCAAATGATAATATTAAATTTACGTAGGTCCGTAAAGCGATCCGGCCAGTTAACAGATCCTTCTAGACCTATCTATCGTCAAGGAAACATTTCGTTCAAGACTAGTCAAGCGAGCACACATCACATTATTTGAAGGTTTCCATCAGGATCAACCACATAATCTAACATTTAGTGGGAACTCCTCAAGTAATTTAGGAAGAATGTTTCTCAAAAATTTGGAATACATTTGACCATTTAAGCAACCACACCCCAAAAAAGTTAATACTGTTGATATAATCTCCGATATTCCTCACCAAACATTTAAAGTCCATGGGTGTTGATGAGAAACAGTTCTCATCCAATGTGGTTTTGTATCAGACCAGTAATGCATGTTGTGTCTTTTTAACTGTCCACTGTTTTTAAATGAAGCATCCTCCATAATATCAAATTGAACGTTAAGTATGGATTTAAATTCAATTATCAAAGAATCCAACTAAAAATGTAAGCTCTTAGCAAAATTTGTTCATACAATTATTTTGATGTAGAGGAATATGTTAAGGATGAAACTTGTAACCATGTAAAATCTTTAGAAAATATATCCTACTAAGACATTCGCTCTCAGATTTTGCAGGCTATTTACATGTGTGTTTAATATAACATGTGGTAAAATATTTATTGTAAATTTCTTCATGTGAAACTGTTGGCTGTCTGTTCGCTTCGTTTTAACACTACCTTAACAAGAAAAACTGTTTTTAATATGAAAACATGCAAAATGAGACTTAGCTTGTTGATTTTTAATTAATCATGTGAGCCGCCTCTCCGTATTTTCTATCATTCACCCAAAATCACTAAATGTTAAAGGCCTCTTCAAATATATTCTTTAAAAAAAAACCTAAATGAAAAAACAAAAAATCACAAACTGTTATTAATGCGAGGACGCAAACGTTGATCAGGAAACTCATGTGAAATAATTTGATTAGAACTTAAATCACATTTTACAGCATTAAAAATATTTTCGGAAACTAGTTAAGATAAGCTACTTAGTGAAATGCACTTAAGACTGACCTTAAAATTATACACCATCAGTGCTAAACCATTAACATTGACTTTAAGAAATTTTAGCACTAAACCAACTTAAATCAAACCCACAAAGAATCATACCCCGTCATGTCCAAGCCGTCAATCCTGGGTACATTACAAATTTGTATTTCATAATCTTTGAAAATTAAAGCTGTGCTAAAAAGTTTTAGAAAAATTTTGTTTCTTTGTGTATAAAAAGATGCCGTAGTAAAAATACGGCTTCCTATTTAAAAGGTTGACTTAAAAATGATCACGAATACTCCACCAAATGAGAAATAAAACACTATTCGATTTCCTCCTAAAAAAATAACATTGGTCTAAATATTTTTTCTTTAAAATGCGTTGTTTCGTGGAAACAAATTTGTAACTCTTTAAATGCCCTACCATGTAGATATAGTTTTAGTTTTTTACTGACACTATATTTTAAACGAACGATTTAAAATAAATAAAAACCACAAAGTGTCCACCTCTAATCCAAAACTTTGGGATCAATTACTAAATAAATTTAGCGTTTCATTGTCCAGTGTAAATTTTCAGTCTCACTTCAATTAATGTTTTTTAATAACCTTAAAATTAGTGATGATTATGGCATTTTAGATTAAATATTTTTAACTTGAATGGTATCTGTATTGACAATAACATAACATACTAATTATAAATTTATATTCTGATTCTCTTTAATTTCTCAGAATTACGCTCCAAAAGAGATTTGTAACCTATTACTTTGACTAAATTATTTAAAAATAAATAATTATGTTAGAATAATTATATTTGAGTTGTTGTCATTTATTCTTAAAATTACAAAATGTATTGATACTATCTTTCAACATTTTATGAACATCCAAGAAAATTATATGACATCGTGTAAAAGTAAGAATATAAAAGATGACCAGAGGACGTAGTGGTAAGCAGGAACGACTATACACGGAGATTATTTGAGAGTCCCAGGGGATTTGGTAGCAAAGTAAACGTCACGGAAGATGCTTTCTGGCTAAATTAAACCTCTTAGAGGACTTTATCTGAAGAAGTCTATATTTACAACAACAAAATAGTTTTATGTTTAGTGAACAGAAGGATAGTGTAAGTGAACTGACATTATAACTACAACCACTATATTCTTAAAACCTCAAAGATTGTAAATAAATATGGGGAGATATAATTCTTAAGAGATTATTTTATAAATATGAACAACAAATACATATGAAATTATGGTGACTTATTTCACTATTCCACTTCTTATCACCATTTATTTTCAGCCGCGTGTTTAAGCTACTCAATTAGTAATAAAGTATCTAAGATTATAAAGGAAATGTACCTATATTTTTGTGAAGGGTAAAATAGGAAATTAGAAAAAATATATATTAATATATTCTTGATGACTAGCTCATCCATCTAACACTGATAAATAAAAAAATATGAGAATTACTTTTCATCTACGTACCCACATGTAAGGCTATTAAGGTTTTAACTCCTACTATTTTGATAGTTATAGAATTTCTTTCTTTGTATTATATTTAGAACTACACATTACGTCAATAATTTTAATATTAGTGTATAATTACCTTAGTTTCTACACATTAGATAAAATACTAGTACACCTCTTATCTACGACTATTTAATTCTAAGATAAGTTGAGCTATATCATTTAAGAAGTTTAGAAGAACTTTAATTTATAAAATTATTCTGCTAATTTTAAAGTTAAACAGTTCGAAGGAATATTTTGTAAAGAGGCTTAGTGCAAACATTATGTGAACTCAATAATATATAGGACAGCTCAATACATAAAAACATGTTATCCTATAAAAGACACAGGTATATTTACCTGAACAAAACTCTAGAAGAGTAGCGGGAATACGATATGTATTTAAGTGTCAGGTTCATCCAATTATATATAATTCTATAAGAGGGGCAGGAAACAAGTAAACATAAATTTAATGGTCAGATAAGTCTATAGAAACATAATTTTATAGGAAGCGGGAAGAATGTATACATATAAATGTCAGCTCAATCCATTGAAACATAACCTCCGAAGAGGGGGAAATAAAGATATAAAGATGAGGGTCAAGTATTATTATTATTATTATTATTATCGCGTATTAGTACCCGTTCGAATTATATGCACTTATGCTAATGACTAATGGTAGGGTGATTGTGAGATGAAATGGAAAGACCTACAGTTTAACGTGGAATCCGAACCACGGTGGAGGCCAGGCATTCCACACATTCACAAGTTGTGATTAATACACTATTTTCAGAGGTGAAGGAAGGGTCTGGCAATCAGACAAATCTGTGCTGGGACAGAGCATTGAACCCCGGACCCCCAACACAGAAGTTTGTCACCTTAAACCTTGACCACCAGGTCACCCTAGGGATTAAGTAAATACATCTAAACATTACTTTAGAAGAGGGGCGGGAAACAGTTATAAATCTAGGTTTAAGGTGAAGCTATAAATATATTACTCTAGATGAAAGATGGAAGAATTTAATATTCAGGTAGAGCTATTGACTCATAACTTTAGAAGAAGTGTGGGAAACATTTATAAATCAAAGGGTCAAGCGAATCCATCAAAGTGATCAGATCAACTTAAGAAATATGATAGGTCCATCCATTAAAGTAATAAAAATAGTCTTTTGATCCAGTTATCTACTATTGGTATTCATACTTATATTGGTATAATAATACCTATTTAGTAATTTTATTTTAGCTCAACGCGTCATAGAACATTTAGGGTCTCAAACATAACCTGAATATTACTATGGTTGCCAACTTGTGATTAGTTAAATTAATAGTAAATATAAAAATGGCATTTTTAGCTTGAGGTTTTTTAAATAAATATATATATTATGAATGATTACATTTTTACTACTTTAATAATCTTATACCATATAATTATTTTATATAATTAGAGTTTTAATAGTTGTTTTATATCATTATTTGGTAACTGTGCTAGAAACATACCAACATTATACAAGTTTAAATACCACTTTATCCGGAATATTTCCACTTGGGTTGGTTATTAATTTATCTAAATTTGTAAATGATGCCGTTTTAGTGTGTACTAAACTACATACGTGGACAAGAGGAAGCATATGACTTTAAACACATAAGTTTTTATAGACCTATTCTAACGGGGTTAAATTAAAAAACATAAAGGTAAATCACTTTTATATTTTGTCTAAGAATTCTGACAGGATGCACTAAAATTTTATTGGGTAAACAGATATCATTATATCCTTCTAAAAATACAATTTAAAATTTAACCTGTCACATTCCCTAGAGCACACATAAATATTGCTAAATGGATTAATCAGTTTTATAGTCTAATAACTTAGGGTAAATGAACCTTACAACCCTTATCATAGCTTACCATATGATTTCTTAATGAACCACTTATAACATTTAACAGATGTATCAAACTTTATAAATATCCAACTAGTGTTAATAAAACAACTAAATGCCAAACATTTGAAAAGTGTTGTTTTGTAGGAATTCTGGGTATGTGGTGAGATGAAGTTCGAAAGTAAAAGATTTTCAAACCAAAAGAAAGACAACAAACTTGGCAATAATTTGGGGGAGAGGCTGGTAGTTGTGACTTATTGCTATGGTAATATCCCGCCTACTCCTGTATATTCCCACCCAACACGACCTCATGGATCGCTGAAATCAATACCAGAGTGCAGGGCAGTCGAGACGCAGATCTGGGAATATACGGATGGAAATTGTCAGCTTTGTGTTCGGGCGCTACAGTAGGGTGCGTGACCCCGATGTTCAGATGATGGTGTGCGTTTCCAAGATTACCTTCACGTGCCACAAAGGGAAATTAATATAGTAAACCATGATCCAATAACCTCACAAACCTATTGCAAAGTCAAATAAAGCATGAATATTAGAGTGTTAAACAGTTCACTACTAGCTGGGTAGGATTCAGATTATTTGTGCCCCAATGTTGCAATTGCTGTGGGGCCTCCAGTAGTATTTTAAAAAGGAAAAATAAAATTACAAATTACAAATTAAGATATGTATACAGTACTATGTTTCTTTTTACCATATAATGTTTATTACAATTATATATACAGTGTATTAATTGGACCCCTTTTTAAATATATAGTTCAGATGACTTATATTTTGGTTAAGCATTTACATATTAAATACTTTTTGATTTAATCTCTGAGTGACCTTCCAGAGAGTGAAAGCCTTTGAGCTGTTTCCCATAAGGCTCATGCCTTTATCTGATCCTAGCTACTAGAAAATAGTTTTATATATGTGTGTTTATATATATGTATATATACATACAATCTCTGCTTCATCCAGAAATTTTACCATTTTAATTTAAATAATTGTTTCCTAAACCTGGACTAACAAATGAGATTAAAGGTATTAGGTAAAATAGAACCTTGTATCTTACCAGATACTTTAAAATACAATAAATTTAATTTAGCTGTGACCTTCTATTTTCTCTTCCCAGTGATGTTTCTGGCTCTGCGCTTGCCTATTTCAAATGTTTTCATTATCAATGTGTTTTTTGTGATGGTTTTGTAGTATTGTCTCTTTACCCGCTATTTGTACAGCCATTAGTTAAGGGTTAAGGCCTTATATATTACACTTTATTCATAGTGTTACGCATAAAATAACACACCCTATTTAGGTCTTGTGTAAGTTAAAATAATTTTACTATAATATTAACTATCTTGACTCCCATAGATGATTTCATGCCTTAGACCACCTTAGAGCGTCTCTTGTGTATTTGACTTGATTAATGGTGATGGGGAGATTGGTTGGTTATTGAAAACCCATTGGGAATATTGTTTTATTTCCCTAAATAGTTTCTGACTCTCCCTCCACGAAAAGTGATGTACATTTTATCTAAAATGCCATCTTGTCTATTTTTATTTCACAAGCGTAGTTGATATATTCTGATCGTCCAAATGGGAGCCAAGAGATGGCTAAGAAAACTAATATTATATATTTCACTCGTGTAATGTATCCTTACTCTTGTTTGGCTATCAATTTACCTAGTTTGTTAAATATTAAAGATTATTACTAGTAATTTTCTCTCTAAATTATAGCTTCAATCTTAGGCCCTTAGTGGAAATGTATTTTACTCTTGTAACAATTTTTATAGCAGCTTCGGCTTTGCTGGAAAATTATAGTAAAGGTTTTAATTTAAACTATAAATGCAAACAATTATCAGATAATTTTCCCTTAACACTGTGATTTATCAATTATATCATTTGCAATTATATTGGTTAAACACTCTCACAATTAAATGCCCGTGTTCATAGGCCTAGGCCTATCTGTCCTGGTACTGGGCCATCATTATGGTTTAACGTGGCATGAGGCCACGGGGATTAATGGACTACCACATTGAATACAAATTAATGCAACAGACAAACAAATTGTATACCCCATCCCTAAATATTCCTAAAAAAGAATAAAAATTCAGTTGGTAGCGTATAAACATTCATTTAAATAGACAAATAATAAAATTTTATATTTACAATAGAACAAAAACAGAGCGTACCGTATAAAGGAAGAGAGTGTACCACATGCTCAGAGTAAGTTGAACCTACTATAAAGAATTCATTTCACGTGTTTCTTAGATTATGATCTCCAATATTTATTCTGTCGTTAGATACCAAAAGATAGAAGAGACATTTAAAAGCCCTCCATAAATAAATGGTATGTTGTAAGGCACCACTATAAATTCTCTTTAATCTTCGAATAGAGACATTTACTAAAAACTCGTAATATTTGTGAAATGAAATCATATATATTTTTTAAGAAACATTCCACCGAAGAGCATTAATGAAATAATATACAATGTTACAGGAATATTTGTAAAAGAGGAGAATCTGTGTTTACCAAATATCATAACAATCAATTTCATATTTCAAAACACTCCATCAAAATGTTTTAATTGCTCATAGCAAAAAGACCTTTTATCATTAAAATACAAATCAGATTAAAATATTTTTATTTTTAATAGTACTACAACTTTACAATGGTAAGTTATTTCATATCTCAAATAGTTGTGGAGATAATATCAAAATTGGAAATATATGCTTCTCTAAAGTACCCTTGGTCATTTACATGGGAAAACGAGAAATGCAATTTTGTTTATAATGTTAAACAATGTCTTTATACAAAATTAATAGAAATAACTAAAAAGGATTTTTAGAGAATTAATTGTATTTCTTTTGGCACTTCGGTAAATTACCCTTAATTTTAGGGCTAGATATCTTATACCAAATACACGTCGAAGGAAATTTATGAAAACCCCAGATACCAAGTCTTAGCCTGATCATTACAATGGCTTTGGCTTTAGTCTAAGATACATTCTGATGGATGGACGGGCAGACAGACACATGGCATTGAAAAAACCACTATTTAGTTTTAAGGGTGCCATGAAATATCTACAACATATTATCAAAATCTATAATGCAATTTTTATGAAGATTACAACACTTCTCTCTTCAAGAGGGTAAGAAAAATTAAAAGTAGACACAGCTGATCTAAGAGAGCCTAACTTATGTTAAAATAATATTAATTAATTTATTACGCCCGAAATGGCCGCATCAGAAATATATAGTACATTTCCTATTCATACCTAATACAGAGGAATCTCCATTTACAATTTATGTTTGACAATGCCATCCAGTGGCCTTGGCACAACGCGTCTAACAATAACTAATATTTGATAATGCCATCTAGTGGCCTTGGCTCAATGTGTCTAACAATATTTAAAATTTGATAATGCCATCTAATGGCCTGAAGGCTAATAAAGTGAACATTAACTTTTTAAAGTTACCTCAGAAATAACAAGATTAAATGAATATACCATTTTAATGAACCATCTTATTATAAAAAATACTACTCTTATTACGTCTGGTATCTTTGATAGTGATATATACATAGTATATAGTTCTACCACCTGTGTATATTGACTATTCGCCGCTCTGGTGGCACAGAGCATTGCCTAGGGTACATTATAGGAGGTGTTCTACACATCTTACCCGCAAGAAGATGATGTGATGATGGTGAATATGAACGTATAGAGCCGATAGCGATCTTAGTATGATCTAAGACTAGTCAACCTTGTCATATTGACCATTGCGATCATTCCCCATTTTGGGAAAAATACCCATGGCACCAACTGGGCATCGAACCCATGACCCCTAGTTTCGTGGCCAGATATTATACCAATGGTCAGTAAATAATCATGTTTTTTAAAAGACAAAAAGAGAACATTGACCAAAAGATTAAAGGCCTAAAAGAATTTGAAAACGTGTATGATACAGATTGTTGGAGATAGCGCTGCCCACCTAGGCAGTTGTCAGTGGTATTATGAGTGCTTGCATAGTCGAAAACACGCTATTTTATAATGTTTGGTTGACGTCACGTGATCCCAGAGACGGATAGAGGGGAATTCACAAAGACGGCTGAGGGGATATGGTGCACGAGTAGAACTGGTGGAACACCTAGCTGTCGTCTAGTAGGTTCTAGTAGGTGAACCTTCTGAAAGAGTCTCGAAGCATCTAACTTTTTCTAAAAGAGTCTCAAGACGTTCTTGGCGTGGCCACATTGCGTCATCAGGCGCGACACGATGCGCCATCTTAAGGCCACCCTCGTCCCAGTCTAGCGGCTGTGTAGAAACGTGATGGACGGGTAAAGTCCATCCAGGAGTGTAAGTAAGTACCATTATTTGTTCATGACTTGTGTTTCAAAATATGAATTAATTGTACAATTAATATCACAAAAACAAGCCATCAATATAATGGTTCAGGTAATGTATAGTGCCTTAAATATAATTAATAATAATAATAATATCTTCTTATCCAAAGTGCTTAGCTGGATAATAGAAAGGAAATTATTTAAAATAATTTATTTTCATAAATTTGAAAGAGATTATAGCATTTATTCTATTTTAACATTACAGAGATTTCTATGATTGTTTATTAGCTGGAACAATATTTAATATATATTTTCAACAGCTCCACATCTTACTATCAATTCGGGATATCCGCACACTTACAACCATGTGGCAAGGAGGAGCAAAGTAATAGTTAAAGAAAGTAATCTTTCGAATTCGAGGAGGGAGAGTGGTAAACCATTCAAGGAACAAGCACATGTCACCTGTCACTGGTAAACTGGACAAAACGAGACTTATGTCTTAGTTCACGTGACCACTGTTGTACTGTTTTCATATAGTTCTTACATCTTTATTTTAGCATTAAAGGAGTACTTTTAGCTACCACGTTTTCAAACAAAAGTTTCATTTTCACCCATTTTAAGAACTGATTATAATAAGTTGACGTTACAAAGCACAGTGAAGTACCAATATATAACCAAATCGTTTGAGTTTTTGTAAAATAAGTAATCAGTAATCTACCAATAAACTAGTTTCCACCCCAATAACAAGTATACGTTGTAATTTTTCATAACACAAAATCCCCAGATACACATTTTAAGCAAACCCTTTAGGAACTAACGAGATATTTTGAATTTTCCAAGATATACCCTCTGTAAACATCCCTTCAATGAATTACATCCACAAACTAGCTCAATAGAGGGATAGAGTTTAATGAGGTTGACTGGACAAAACTAGCTCAAGATAGGGATAAAGTTAATGAGGGAGACTGGATAGAACTAGCTCAAGATAAACATAGGGTCTAATGAGGTGGACTGGATGGATATATTTCAAGATAGAGCTAGGGTGTAATGAGGTGGACTGAGTATAGCTAGCTCAAGAGAGGGATAGAATGTAATAAAGTGTACTGGATAGAGCTAGATAAAGATAGGCATATGGTGTAATGAGGTGGACTGAATAGAACTATCTCAATATAGGGATAAGGTGTAGTGAGGTGGACTGAGTAGAACTAGCTCAATAGAGAGATATAGTGTAATGAGGTAGACTGGATAGAGAGCTAGCCTAAGAAAGGCATAGGGTGTAATGACGTGGACTGAATAGAACTATCTCAAGATAGGGATAGAGTGTAATGAGGTGAACTATATAGAGCTATCTTAAGATAGGGATAGGTTGTAATGAGGGGAACTGAGTAGAGCTAGCTCAAGATAGGCATAGGGTGTAATGAAGTGGACTGAATAGAACTATCTCAAGATAGAGATAGATTGTAATGAGGTGGACTGGATAGAGCTAGCTCAAGAGAGGTAAAGGTTTTAGTGAGGTGGATTGGTTAGAGATATTTTAAAATAGGGCTAGGTAGTGTACTAGTCTATCGGCTAGGTGAAAAATAGTAACATTTTTGGGGTAAAGAAGTGTGAGGTGTCATTTTATTAAGTTTTGTATGTAGATTACGAATATGGCAATCCGAAAATCGAAATTGCTAGCATTCACATCTTTTTTGTCAAGCAACTTGGAAAACAATTAACTTTTTTTGTTTTAATTATTTCTCTATTACACCCCCCTCTACTACCTTTTATTTACGACCACAAATAAAATAAAAGGAAGGGAGCATAAGCTAAAGAACATATAAAAAGGGAAATCATACGCAAGATTTAATAACAACAATATGAATGGTTAATTCAAAGCAATAACAGCAGAGCAGAAATCTTTACATGGTCTCAAAAATCAAACTGAGTTATGTTGAAAATAAAAAATAAACAATAATTTCATATATTATTTCGCGCAGTTAAACTGAGTGAATGTTACATCATACGTAACATATTCTACAATCAAATGGGTCTGTCTTGAAGAGAGAGAACAACCCATAAAGTGATTTTTGTACAAACAATTATAGCAAAAGATTTGAAAATATTATAATGTGAATTAATCTCATGATTAATTTTATCAGTCAGAAAAGTTACGTTACAATAATCCATACTTAAAACTATAAACCACAAAAGACTACCTTAATATTATCAAACAATTACTAGTAACCACGATTTCAAAATGAATTATATTAAGCGTATCCAACACAAAATCAACTAATAATTGTGGCTATCTAAAAAAGTTTAAGAAATACATCAGACTCTAGCACCCAAGTGGCGACAGACAAAATATCAAGTCTGATTTCAAAATAAATGTTCATGTAAAAAAATTATTATTAAATAGAAAAATTACGACGCCTAACCTGGCTAACACTAAAAGTTAAATTTAAATCAGAGTCCAAAATATAAACCGCCATAGTTTTAGTCCGCAGAAAAATGTATACATGAAAGTTTTATCCTGACACTGTCTAAGTCCAGGACAGCACTCATCCATCAAGCGTTGTGATAGAATAGTCATTTTTGAATACACGAACATCACTTTATAAAGGGTTTTCGTTGCTAGGGACGCAAGGTGGGGGAAAAGAACACTCGGTCGTTGACGTCCATCTAGAAGCTTTCGACAGTCACGTAGCCCATTTGTTGTCAGAGCTCAATTCAATTTCCAGACAATTTTTTCAATCACCTGATGTTGTGGATGTAGTTCACGTTTTTACCATCAGAGGGCAGGTAAGAAGTCTTCCTCTAGTCGAGGCAAATTATGGCCAGCCTATTTTAGTGTTACGTTGATGAAGTCGGTGTGGACGTCAGCTGTTGGAACATCGTAGCTCGCTCGGTCAACTCCCCGTACTAGGATTCTATAGGTGTTGGCCCGTCTTGGTGGTTGCTCTACCCAAAAGATACATTCGGTAAGTACATGAACAGTTTTATTTGTAGAGAGATTATTATCGTATGATATTCTGTTTTTATACTGTTCAGAATAGTTTATTATATTGTACCAAACTACGAGAACTACAATAGAGAAGAGTACTATTGTAGGGATTTTATTAGTTTCGATACTATTTGGAGCGTGTAGTATGAATCAAAAAGGAATGTCACGTGTGAAGTTTAACATGGGGGCGGGTCCTATTGTGGCTCAATGTTACATCCCTTACTAAACATAAATTAAAAAAAATATGTTCCTACAAAATATGTTTAGCTATAAATTCTCTACAAAAAACACTCAGTTCATTTTTAAGGTTGAGCCAACTATAAAAGCCCTAACGAGGGTCAAATCTGGATAATATCCCGCTATTCTGAGTCTTAAATCCACCACGAAAAGTTAATATGCTTAAAATCCACCTAACTGAATTGCCGAGCATAATACATGTAATTTAATAACTATTATGATTGTGTAATTGTTACTAATATTCACAAAACATTGTACAGTTTTTATAGGTGAGAATCTTCCTAAGGCTACTCCAGAGCCCAGGAAACAAAATCGATATAGTTTTTGATTTATACAAAATTAACTCGATTAAAGACTTCGAGAGAGCTCACTGGCAAATTAATACTAAACCTACATTGTATAAAAAATATCAAAGAAAGCTTCAAGGCTAGGTCTTGGCCACAGATCCTCACATCTAGTTCAAACAAGGCTAACCTCATTAAGTTTCCAATTGATTTGTGAATCACACCCATTTATCAAAGCAAACTGCAGAGTATAATTATGTTCATTGATAATGAAGACAAGTGCTGGAAATTAACCTCTGTTGAAGCGACAGAGTTTACTGAACTTGCTTGTGATCACGAAGAGGCTGACATAAGGCTAGCCTTACATGTTTAAAATATTGGAGAAAGATACATACATGCAGTTGTTCATGATGATGACACCGATGTCCTAATCATTCTACTAGATTTCATTCAACAAATTAAATGCCAAGTTTATGTGAGAATTGGTAAGCAAGGAAAAGATTGGATCCAAAATGTTGTTGGAAAGCACATCCCTAAACTATCAGATGGCTGTGACACTGATGACTTCATGAAAGCTCTGATACGATTTCATAGCTTTACAAGCAGTGACAGTGTCTCAGAATTTTGCGACAAAGGAAAGAGGACGCCTTTCAAACTAATGAGCACTGCAGCACACTATATTTAATCATTCAAAACCTTTGGAGAAGAATGTATGGCGAGTGAGCCCCTAAATGCCAGTTTGGAGAAATTTGTATGCCAAATGTACAGTGGAAAAAACTGATTACGTAATAAACTGAATAATGGATTGTACTGCTGTAAGGAGGCAATATTCTAAAATTACGCTTACCTCTTTGTCAATCAACATTGCTTCTTTAGGTGAGTAGAGCCAACTACCAGCCCTCTATATGGGGGAGATCTTTAAAATGCTTTCAGATGGCACCCAGACCATATGAACATGGATGATATGAGGATAATGGCTATATTGCCATCATAGGTGCCAACTGCAGGGGTGCTTTGCATATTAAGCACTCCCAACAATATTTTCAGTGGTGCTCAGAACGCCCAATATTTCAGCCTTTTTAAAACTAGTTCTATCTTGGAAATAGGGTTACGCTGCGAACAGTGTTTTATAGCGTAGCATACGGCAGGTGCTATAATCTGGTATGTAAGCAAGCGTGATTAAGTAGGTAGCATTCGCCACTTGTGAACTGACAGCCTAGCATTTGTCACCATGTTTCCATTATAGTTCTGCAAGTGGAAGCAGTAATATTTTATGTATTATTTTTGCGTTTTGCATGTTTGTTTTCTTTTATTAAATTTATTTTTATTTTACTAAACGTATAATAAAACTAACAAATTACACCTTAAATTTGGCCATATTTTAAATATGGCGCTGGAAAATTTGCAAATTTTATGCCACGCCAACACCCCTTTTTATCGAGCTTCCCCAATGACTTTTTTTTATATAATTCGGCGTCAATGATTGGTATTTAGTGACTTGGAAGTCATATCATACAACAACTACAAATCTTGTCAACTAGGATCATGCACGTGCTCAGACGTCGACCCCCCACGCACTGACATCTGCAGCTGCTTGTGTAATAAACAAGAAATTGATACAGAATATTAAGAGTACGCAGATAATGATGGTGGTGATGGTGACAATGTTAATGACGACTATGATGATTTTGAAGAATAATATTAGTGAAACTTTAAATTGATATACAGTACAAAGAGTTGTTATAAATTTTAATATTTCCAGAATTTTTTTTAGTTCTAAAATAACATTAGTTTTTTTTAACAACTATATAAATATGCATGTTTGTAGCAAAAGTCACCATGTAACTATTATGTACCATTAGTAGGCTATGTGTTAAAAAATATGAATTAAGCATTACCAAAATATGAATTTGCCGTAAATGTTTTTGTCAACCGTAAATCTATAACGGGAAAGACTGATGATAAACTTTGTGAAGTAATAGAAATTAAACAAATTTTCTTTTGTGAATGGGAATTACATATTAATATATTATAACTCTATATAAAATACAGTTTGGTGGATTTTAAGCATATTAAATTTGCGTGATTCATTTAAGACCTGAAATAGAGGTGATATTATTCGGGTTGAACCCTTGTTAAGTCTTTTATCGTTGGTTCAACCTTGAAAATGAACTGAACCATATTTATGGAGAATTTATAGTTAAACAAATTTTGTACGAACATTAAAAAAAATTATAGTTAGTAAAGGAAATAAATGGTACGGCGCACCGTACAGAATTTCTCTCTCTTTCTATAAACTCGTAAGATTTCTGAACGGAATAATGTACATTGTATCATCACCACTCCACATAAGAACACGCATAAAATAATATACAATGATATATAATCAATGAGAAAAGAGGCGCATCTTTGTCCACCTAAGAACATTTCAAACAGTTTAATGTCTTCCACAAGGGTACACACTTCATATTAAAATTTCGATTTCTGGTTAAAGTTTTAACATTTTATAAGGTGTTGCAGATCTTCAAGTCATCGCATTGATATTTAATTATTCATTTATACATTTTGACCAATAAAAAATGTAAATATTGACTATTGAGTCTAAAATGGAGATAGATCATTGCTATGCAAACATTTCTCCTAAGAGCTTTAAGGAAAAATAACATACTTTTTTAGATACTTATATTTAATTACTCTATGGCATTGGAGAATTATTGTGTTAAGACTTAAGTAGTATATGTTTACAACTAAAGCTCACAAAATTGTATTAATATATTTGCAAATATCTCAGAAACTGTTTCTTTTATAAAAATATATGTCAAATAAAAGTTTTTTATTTCTAATAGTCTTACAATTTTGCAATGATAAGTTGTTAAGTTTCTCAAATAGTTGTGGAGATACGGAAATTAACGCTTCTGTAAAGTACCCTAAAAATCATTTTCACAGGAAAATGAAAATAGCCAGTTTATTTATAATCTTAATCAACGCCTAGATACGAATTTTAATCAAAATCGTTTGAGCAGATTTTGAGAAAACCAAGTTTTTCTCTTTTTGCCCTTCAGTAAACTATACTTAATTTTAAGTTTTTATAGACACACAGACAGACGGCATTGCAAAGACTATTTTTTAGGGTTCGGGGGGTCATTAGACGTCGACATCCATCAACATTTCAGGTTTTTTTTTTTACGGTCGCAATACTTAAACTTTAATGTCCAAAAAGTTAAAAAAATTCATATAATTGTGTATAGATTGAAAGTTATTGATTTTATAAAAATATGTTTCGGATAAAATATCTGTATTATAAATATATATACATATTTGTAATGCATAGTAATTTCATATCTCAAATAGTTTCGGAGCTATTTAAAAAAATGTTAATTGACGCATCAGACCGGAGCCCTTAAAGCCATTTTGCCGAAGTATTGAGGGTAGCAATTTTGTTTGGAATATTTATTAATGTTTATAAATGAAATTTAATCAAAATCGTTAGAGCCGATTTTGAGAAAATCGACTTTTTCTCTTTTTGCCCTTCAGTAAACTACCCTTAATTTTAGGGTAGATATCCAATTCCAAAAACACCTCGGGGCAACCCTATGAAAACCCTAGATATCAAGTTTCAGCTCAATCGGTAAAATAGTTTAGGCTCTAGTTGGAGGTACAGACAGACAGACAGACGGAAATTCAAAAATCACTTTTTCGGATTCAGGAAGTCATGAAACGTCAAAACTCATCAAAATCTCGAGTTCGATTTTTTTGACGATCACCATACTTTCTCTACCTGTAAGATAGAGAGAAAGTAAAAAGAAAAAGAATAAAGGTGTGTTTTTTCAGCGTTTTTTAGCAAAAAATATGAGAAAGCTACCAATTTCGATTTCCGGGTTACCATATTTGTAATCTACATAAAAACTTAATAAAATGACTCCCCACACGTCCTTACCGCAGAAATGGTACTATTTACATGAAAATCGGAGTTTAGCTGATAGACTATACTTTAGTAATTGTGGCAATAAACCTTCGCGTTCCTGATGCTATAGAATAATAGACAGCATTTTAAAATATAAATAAATAAATAAATAAATCTTTATTTATAGTATATAACTATTAATATTAATTTAGTTAAATATATTTGACTAAATAAAAGTGGTAATTCTTTCTTTCTTCTCGCGGTGCAAATAATTTTAATTTTGTTTCTAATAATTAATCATGAACCAAGCACTCTAGTTTAGTATAATTTCAACATAGGAATATTTCCATCTAAGCCACAATCTTTTAGCTCTTCAATCCCTCTGCTCTCATTCCTTGCTCCTCATCATTTTCAGACCAATGTGTTTCCTAAAACGTTTCGCATTGTATAGCTTCTGCTTCCTAAGTAGAATTGTTGTGTCGTGAAATATATTCATGTGAAACGAGATTAATTTAACAAACATTTCAACATAGTTTTTGGTGGGAAAGCCACAGAGAAGAGAGATTATGTGCTAATTGGAGCGTATTGAAACTGAGCACACATCTACATTCACATCCTGTTTCAAGGTTCTGTTCGCTGGGTTGCGTTTTAGGAAGGCAATAGGTTGGGGGTTGGGGGGAAGTCAGGATGCTAGTGATACATTTTCAATTACGGTGATGCAGAGGTAAAGGTTTCAATCAACGAGATACAGTTTGCAGAGCAATTTGCTGACTTATAGGGAGGAATATCATACTTGCTGAGTTCGTAGTTAGGGTCAGCCAAAAAGCATTGAATAAAACTTTTTGTTATTATAATTTCATGAATTAGGTATTCATGTATTTGTTCAAATTATTTAAACCACACCTTAGATATTGATTTAAACTTAAAAGTAAATCAGAACACTGTTTGAAAATCATTGTAATTACGGAACAGTCCGGATATAGGGGACCAAATTTCAATTAATTTTAATTACATTAATTTAAATATGGCACATATACATGGGCATCAAACCCAGGACCTTTGTTTTAGTGCGTCATTACTCCGTTACTAAGCTAGCTTGTCCCGTGATCCGGTTCATTATTCACTCATAATTTTGTGTGGTGTTTTGATATTCATTGAAGCTTTACTTTGATTAAAATCTCGTATTGTATACTTGGCAGTATAACAACCTTCCCGAGTCACAGATGGTTGTGGTATCTGATAGATCACGATACTCTTGGTAACTCAAATGTAGCTGACAATATCACACGTCCATCACAGACTTTGCCTTAAACTATGCTTGAAAAACTACCCTGAGAATGGGACGAATTCTATATAGTTCAGGGTTAGAGATTTTGCATGCTGAACCAAAAGTCATGGGTTCGATTCCCGTGTAATTCCCCAATTGTAATTTTCAACTAATTTAAATTATATTAACAATTCACAAAAAAATCCAAAAATTAATTATTTGTAAATTAACATCAATTTAACATATAAAATCTGAATATCAAGTTTGAACATAGCTGCTCACACTCTTTCAGCCATACTTCTAGTACAAATAGATGGACAGCTAGACCAAATTTAATGACTTTTTTATGCTCATAAGACGTGAAAGTATGATAATATTGAGGTAGAGAACTTTACCATTTACTAAATGTTATTTATATGATAAAGTAAAATGTATTATTTAGCTAAAGATTGGAGTTTACTGTCAGGTTGGAACCATGTTCTAGTTAGCACTTTATTGTACTAATGATGAGGAAGTATGTTAACTTAATTATGATTAGTTTTTATCACTTAATTCTTAGAATGGATTGTTTTGAATTACAAATAGTTTATGTATTGCCAACTCATTAATTATTCAAACATTTAAAATGTGAAAAATAAATACACAGATGAGAAAAATATATTTATCACTCACATTATATATATATATATATATATATATTTATATATATATATTGATTATTAACACTGATACATTATTTTTATTGATTTTAAATTAGTATTTTAATAGTGTTGACAGATTTTATTATTTTAAAATTTTCGAAAATTTTCAAACAATAATTCAAAATGTGTGTGATTAAATTTTGACACAAATCTATTTAAATTAGTTAACTGATTACATATTTATATAATTTATTTTATCTACAATATATTATTTGGTGAAGTTAGTACAAGTGTGTAGCTTTCACGCACATTACGTCTTACTATTCGACTGGTATACTCTTATTTTTACAATAAATGCTAGGAATGAGGAAGCGAGATTTAAATGAAGCGTAGCCAAAGTTGAGCGAAGGAAAAACAATAAATATTTGGGTTAAACTCCTCTCGGTACACCAGGGAAAGATATGAAACCAGTCCTCCATATAACTGACAAACCATACCAGATAAGATTTAAGCTTTAGTTTGCGGGTGCTAGCCTAGAGTAGAATGGATAATAATAATAGAATATACGTGGAGACATAGTGTGAGGAGGGTGGATTATTAAGGAGCCAACAAGTTTACTATTGCGAGAAAACTACACAACCATTTCCAATCGTCTTAATTAAAAGTCCATCCCAAAGCCGGTTAACCGGGGCATTGTTTACTGGACAAAATTGAAATTGGGCTCACTTTATTGTTTTATTATCTTAAAATAATAATTTCTAGATTTTAAATTTACCGGATAATTTAGGAGGAAATTTTAATGTGTATTACTAATTAAAAATAATTCATATAATTAGTCTAAATTTGCACACAATTATTAAATTCTAATTTTATTGCAACATCACAAATATAGAAATAGCTTTAAGGTTATTATTTATTTTTGTTTTATTGAATATCTTGTGAATTAAAATTTAACATGCCTAAAATATATAAATGTAAGAAACTGTAATTTTATTTTCTAGAATACTCTTATCTACTTCCTACGTCTATGCTTGACGTAACTAACAAAAAATTGTGGGTTGGGATGTTATTTGAACAAAATTAATACAAGATAACGCATGAGTAAATATTATTTAGCACGTAAAGCGACCAATATTAATGTATGTTTCTTTGATTTCAATATAGCGGCTACACCAATGCAAACTTTTTACTACTAGACAGCAAATGCATAGCCACTATTATAGGACCATTTAGGACGTTTTACCCTCTCAATGTGGTCATGACGTCAATTGAGACTACTTCTTCCTCGGGCTATTCTACATGTTGGTTTTGTTGATAATGTTTAGTCTATTATATCCACCAGCTCATTGTTAAAAGTCAAGTTGTATAATCAATCTGCCACATCGGTTAAACTCTTATATATAAACGTTAATTTTATTATGTTCCTATATTATTTTATATAGTTGAAATTTATAAAAATACTATAAATCTAAACTATGTTAGATTAGTAATTTAAACCTACCCAACAAATTGTAAATTGGGTTGCTCTCATTGTTATATTACCGCATCTCACTACCCATTCAGGTTATACCCATATTTTGTACTAATTATGATAATATGTTAGGGGTGAGGACTTTTGAATTCATAGGAATTTCACAAAAATTGGTGTAGATTGAGTATGGATAACCATTTAGTAAAAATACACTGAGTTGACCTGATCGGGATTTGAGCCCAGATCTCCTTCCTCATTATCGGCAGTCTAGTATTTTGCAAGGGTGACACCTTAGACCATTCGACCACTGAAGTAGGTGCCATTAATTCTCCTGTACTGAATATATTATTATTAATTTTACAATAGTATTTAGATGTGAGTCCGACACTTTATAGCTCAGTTTTTAGTGTGTCTGCCTACTGAGCTTAGGGTCCTGAGTTTATCATTGGTGAAATGTGGGTCTACCCTTTCACAGTGATGAATTAACGGACGGGGACTGAATGTTGTGTCTATATTAGTTTTAAGTTAGATTAAAGATATATGAAACAAGCTGGTAGTGGAAAATATATGGCTTGAATAAAAAATTTACCCAGAAAATAGGCCAGAAACAGTAATTGATGTAAAGTATTTAGATGTGAATACACCATTATTATTGCAGTCACATCTTATTTCAATACTAATAAACCATAATAATAATAATAATAATAGTATTGTAACAATAATAATATTATTATATTTTGTAATAATAATACAATAATAACTATCATTATTATTTTTATTATTATTACTCACCCATTCATCCATCACTATTCAGCTATTTGTTAAACGATTATTGGCAATCAACATTCCTAATTGCATTCATTTTAACATTTGAGTATATTTTCATGTCCACATACATAAATATTGAAACAGTTTTATTTTTAAAAGAAAGCTTTAGAAATAAAAAAATAATTGACCAATTTGCTATTGTTAATATTTTCGCATGAAGCAACTGAAAAAAAAAGCATTCACAAATAACAACGAACAGATGTTCTCGTTTTTAAAAAGAAAATATATAGTTTAATGCCCTCTAGCTCTGATGAGAGGATGAAAGCATCAAAATAAATTGAAAAAGTCTGTACTTTTCCTCATTTTAAACACTTTATATTTTAATAGCCATTTGTGAATGAGAGAAAATTAACATCCTAAAACCAAAAAAATTCCTTTTTTATTTAAAATTTATAGTAATATATAAACAATTAAACCAATTTTCTGACTTACTTAAAATACGATATTGAAATATATTGCTTAATTATTTATTTATTAATATGTAAATTTGTAGATAAATTTGTATAAAAATTGATATATTTCCTTCAATGGTTTATTTGTAAAATGTAACTTAGTTTTTACTCTCCCAAAATTTCTAAATTAACTTAAAAAAAAGATTGAGTTCAGATTTAGATTCACACACATTTGTTTCGTAGCGTAGTCCATCCACAAGGGTAGTTCAAATAATAATTTGGTAAGGTTTTGAAATAAAATATTTAAAATATTGAATACATTTTATGACAAAAACTGTACATCTTCTCTATAAATCCTTACGAAAAAATTATTTTAAACTAAATGATATCATTTAATAAAAAATATTACTTTGTTTAAGAATAGCTAAAACACAAACTTAGTCTAGTTTACATCTTACCAAACTTAGCTCAATGATAATTCAAGAAACTCCAACTCTAGTGATCTTCTCTTAAAACAGAACAAATTTCTATTGAAATAATTTGAAATAAGCACTAAACCAAAAAATCCATAAAACAATTTTGAAAGATTATAGTTTAAAGATACAAAAAACCAAATAGTGGTGATAAACCCATATATTATACTTATTAATCAGTAATTACCCATATATTATGTTACCAGACGTCTCAAATTCGTATCCTGACTGGCTCAATATACGCCTTGATTGTTTTAGATACGCTTGTGTAACTTATTCATGGGTTCTAGATTATATTGTCTTACATTCAGGTGCTTTGTAAGTACGTATCTTACCACCGTTTTATAGTGAGGTTAACATGAAACGTGAAGTTAATATTATATTTATAGATTTAGATATATTGAGATACGTTATTTTGATTAACAAGATTCGGTGGGTAACTTGCTTAGTTGATGTGAGAGGTAAGATCTGTATATGACTTGAATTCATCGAGAAAATATTCTCGTACAAATTCAACATCAATAATAAAACTTATTGCGTCTTAAATTTTGTGTAGGCTGACGATATTTAATTGATTTGATAAAGTGGTCAGAGGAAAGTTAATCATTGCGTGTAATTTTACTCAACGTTGTTTCTAATAATGACAGCATATCATGCGTAGTATTCATAGTTTTCCAACACGTATTTAATTTAATACCCGAATAAATAAAGTAGATACAATAAATCAGTACTATTTCATTGTCAACAGTCACAATTAACTACACTGATGTAAAACTAGTAAAGAAAGCTTAATCAAATAAAAATAAAAACATTTGAGACCAATCATCACTTAGCATCAATTACGGCAGTTAATCAAATGCAAATAACAATATTTATGACAGATCTGTACCTAGCTAATGTTCATAACAACAAACTATGTATTTAAACTGATTATAAGCTATGTTGATAAACGCGATCAAAAGTTAAGTAAAATAAATAATAATAATAATATAAATAGGAAATATATCATTAAAGTTAACCAAAGATAATAAATGAAATATTTGGTGGTGGTGTTAAAACATTTTTTAAAAAAGCATCAGAGTTGAACTAGGATAATAAATCTTCAGCATAGAGCGTAAATTCTCACCTATATATTGCATCAAGTCATGCTTATTAATATTTTTAGCTTTCAACCATAGGTAAATGTTAATATACTAAGTGTGTAGATACTTTGATAGTAATGTTAATGAACCGCTTTTGTTTTCTTTTCGGTTTTGCTTAGTACTGGTAAACCGTATCAAAACTATCTCAAATTAGGATGTTCAAATTATCATCTGCCAGCTTATTTATAATTACTTCTTGTACATTGTTGGGCTATGTATGGCACTCATAAATAAATAATGGTAATTGATAGATTAAAATAGATTGAATACTGAGACAAAATACTACCTAATTCAAAATCTGAGTGCACCAACAAACATCATTTATAGTCAACGGAATCCTTACCTAAGCATTATCATTATATATATATTCAATTAAGTAATGCACATAGTTACAGAAACATGTTAGAAAAATTATCACCATAGTTCACCAAAGAATATAAAAGAAAAAATATATGTTAAGAAAAACATTTATTTATGAGCCTTATGGATTCCCTAAGATCATAACAGTTAACAGAGCTGTGTTGGCAGAATTTGTTTATTTTTAACTGTTATGTCGCTTCTAGATGGGCACTTTACCATTTTTCATTTATCTCGGTATTCTCAACGCTTCTAGATGGGACTTAACCATTTTCAAATTATCTCGTATTCTCACGCTAGTAAATACCCTTAGAATGATCTATAATTTGATATTCGTTAATTTTTAGATTTTTCTCATACCTTTACAAAGTTAGTTTTCTATCATATCAAAAATATCTTTTCTCTAGTTGAGAATATTTGAAGGAACCCAACACCCACATTTCACGGCCACAAATTTTTAGATTTAGGAGATTTTCAATTTATTTGGTTATGGGGGGGGGGGGGGGGGTTGTACTTTTACGAACTTGGGAAAATCTCATGAAGTGAATTTTATAATAATCTAATAATATTGTAAATATTACAATTTCCCCCGACCCATACCCTTTCAGTTTCCACATTCTCATATGGAAATATTAAGGGTTATTTGATATGATTTTACGGGTCTCCCAAATTTAAATTTTTAATCATAAAACAAGTATTGTTCTATATCATATGTATCAATTTCTACCTCTTATATTTCGCCTGTTTTATTATTGAAATTCCATATCTTCAGACTCAATTCGGGTATTTGTGAAAGTATATTTACTTACTTGTCAAATATCAATTTCTTACCTAACCTAAAATTAAGTTATTTTAGTTTTGGAAATCTTGATTTGAAATATTCCCTACTCTATGGTCATTTTAAACTACTCCTTTCTAAAATTCAATAAGTTTCAGGCCTTTACGATTGCTTGGTAACATCTCAAGCCTGCCTGAAATATTGTAATCTTCTCCCACACTGCTGATTAGTAGCTAATTTAATTAATCAGTTTAGGAAATTATTAAACCCCTTATTTCTCCAGGGTTATCCTAGAAACATCAAATATTTAACACTTATTTGGTTATTTGGAGCGATCCCTCCACAAAACTGGCAATTTCAAATTCTTACCTCACACTAAATCGTTTTTTAACACACAGCCAGCTAAAACTTCCCTCTCTTTACCTATTTCCTAAAGTCCAAAGTTTAGATTTTTCAAACAATTCTCGCGATTTAAATTAGTCCCTATACATGCGTGCAGAGTGTATGTTTTCTACAACACAGAGAAATAGTTGTATCCACTAGTTTTTTTTAAACCCTAGAGCGGGCGCACTGGGGTATAAAGTAACTCACTAATTATGTTTTTCAGTGTGTGGTAGCACTGTCAGGCACCTGGTGGACGTGTTTCTCTGTCTATTCCTTCAATGTGACCTTTACTATGAGTCGGTACGGTTGGTGTTCAGTGAAAATTGAATTTATTTAAAGTAGTGTATTACTGGGATATTACATACCCCACCCGCCCGCTCAAGTCACGTAAGTATATATATATATTTGTCTTATTGATTTTTCATAAATAAATGCATTTCTATGCAAATCTCACTATAACTATTTTTTGGGTATTTTTGTTTTTATTTTTAATAGAGCTAAGCAGCTTGTGTTCGATTCTTTCAAGGCTATATCATATATATTTATTAAATTTACATCTTTGGTCCTAAAAATAATTCCATTTTTATTTACTACTCTGTTATAACCAATTGGTTTTAGAAATTGCAAAATCTAATAAAGACCAAAATTCAAATAAATTCTTATTTATTTAGAATGATGTGTCCTGAAGCAATCGGTAAAATATTGCATGGAGCTGTCTGATGACGAATAATATATTGAGAGCACTGATTTTGATGAAAATGAGTAAATTTTAATTTAAAGTGACCATAATAGTGAGTCTGAACAAGATTGGTTTTCTTCAGATGAAGATAGTAAAACTACAACTAATCACAATTATTTTACCAGAAAAGATAGAAAAGGTATTTGGAAAAAAACATACTTTTCAAAGAATGGAAAAATTCACATAAAAAACATAGTCAAAATATCTCCTGGCCCCAAACTTATTGCAAGGAATATAAAAGATGAAATATCGGCATATCATAAAATTATTAAAATGGTTATGTTAGATGACATTGTAAAATTTACAAATATGCATTTTGCAAAAATACAATTGACGGCACCATATTATAGAGACAGGGATGCAAAAGAAACGTCAAGAGCTGAGATTATGCATTATTGGGGTGTCAATACCTTATTTGTATAAAAAAGGGACATCACAATAATGTCAAAGAATTATGGGCTTCAGATGAGTCAGGAATACATATTTTAAGAGCTTGTTTGAGCTACAAGCAATTTTTAATATTGCTTCGTTCTCTACGATTTTACAGTAAGGATACAAGAAATGACCGGAGAAAAATAGATAAGCTAGCTGCTGTGAGATTATTTTTGGACGCATTTGTACTGAATTGTAAAAACACGTATAATATGGGTACTCATGTCACAAATTCGGGGGCACTGCAGTTTTGTTCAAAATAATTCAAATAAACCTGGAAAATACAGGATCAAATCAAAATTTTTGCAATTTTTGACTCAAATACATTTTTATGTCCATAATTTAAGTGTATTGCTGTCAGAAGGAAGAAAGCCCTTATCTCGTGTCATATAAGCCAATTGATATTGTGAATAGATTGTTTTCAGATATTGAAGGATCAAATCGGAATCTTACAGTAGATAACTGGTATACCAGCAATCCCTTGGCAAAATCTCTTTTGGAAAAGAAAATAGCTTGTGTTGGTACTCTCAGAAAATACAAAAGAGAGATTCCCTATGAATTTCCGGCAAATAAAAATGGAGTAGTGGGTTCGTTAATATTTGGATTTCATAAAAACATGACGATAACATCCTATGTGAAAAACAAGGCTGTCATTTTACTATATACAATGCATGATTCACCAACTATCAATGATGACACGATAAAACCAGATATAGTTAATATAGTAATGGATTACAACAAGTCAAAGGGAGGAATATATGCAGTGGATCAAATGTGTAGTGTTTACGATGTGGCACGTATTAGATAGCGATGACATATGAGAATATTTAATTCATAGATAAATATAGCTGGAATCAATGCACAAATTTTATACTTTTCAATATCTCAAAATTTTACAGCCAGAAGAATATTTGTGAAAAAGCTAGCTTTGACTATGATGAAGCCTCACCTTTAAGAAAGATCTAAACTTAAGTCGCTCCCGATTGAATTATCAGCCTTTCTCAGAAAGTATGTAAGTAGACCTACTATGAATCGTGAAGATGATGGTGAAAGGTTAGCCAGAAAGAAACGAGTAAGGTGTGTATTATGTGTTCGATCAAAAGATGTTGGCACCACAATAAAATGTGGAACATGCAAACAATCTACATATAAGAATCACGTTCATATAACGTACACATGTGATGGGTGTAACAACATAAATGAGGCTGATTCTGATTCTTAAATCTTACTAAACCTCCCTCTTTTCTCAAACACGAATTAAGAACTTCAAATTTAAAATTAATTTAGTCGTCTGGAATGGTTTCTCTGCCACTATGCCAAATTTAAATTTTCTATCTAATTTACTTTTATTCTCTAACGTCCCAACTTTTTCCCAGAATCCCATTTTAAAAATTCGAAATTTTATAGTTATATGGTTGTGTTAGAAAATCTCTTTACCTTCCTGCCAAATTCAACATTTCAGTTCATTTAGAAGTGCATATATTTTACTCGACACACAAACACACAAACAAACACACACACTTAATTTCTGATTTATATACTCGTATCTATTTATAGTATCAAACATTTTCACCCAAACTCCTCTACACTTATATACTGTTTTGAATCGATGAGGTCTTAAACTTTTTATCCCGATGGGCAAATTTGTCACCAATTGTCAAAATGTTGAAAACTGCGCCCAGGAATATGTTTGTGACCTTATATCCTAACATATATCTCAGAAGTTTTTTATTTTATAAAATGTCATCTAACATTTTCCCAAGTATAATTCTAAAAATTATGATCATTTGATTCAATATATATGGCCGGACCAAAAATACAATCGTCTCAGTTATTTTAGAAGGAGTTGTTATGAAAAGCTATTTATTTATTACTAAATGGCCCAGATCCGCTTAGCATTCATGTATCGCTTCTCAACACATTGGATTCATCAATTAGTTGTTTTTTTTACATTTCCTTTATTATCCTAGCTACCATGAAGTACCCGGCCTTCCCGGTAGAAATAGCATATGGCAAAATTAGTCAAAAAGGAAAATAAGGCCAAAATGGGTAAAAAGTAATCATATAATTTTTTGTAAACGGTAAACATAACGTCAGACAGTGTAAACAGGATTGAAAGAATAAAAATGGTAAAAAGTGCATTAAGGAGAAGAAAGTGTTATTTGAGGGCAAAAAAGATAAAATGAGGTAAATAGTTCAAAAGGGGTAAAAAGTAGGCTACATACGGTCAATGTTTATTAGATTTTCTTTTACTACTCTTAAGCTACATCTTTTACACCATCTACCCTCTCTACTACTCTTTTTGAATTATTTTCTCTTTTTAAACTGTCAACCCTTTTTGTTCTTTTTGTACTTTTTTCACTCTTTACAATTTTTTTTCTTTTTGCACTTTTGACCGTTTTTAACCTTTTCACTTTTTGTCCCTTTTACTTCGTCTACCCTTTTTACACTTTCAAGGGGACCAGTACGTCCCTATCTTTCCTGTGTTAAATCACTGATTTTGAGGTAAACTTTTCTCAATACTTATACAAAATATAAGCATGAAATTTTTACTAGATCAATCTATCTTTAATTGTTCAGTCAATCTTTAATCATCTATCGCGGGGTTTTTCAAAAATATATTTTACTTTTCACAATGGATTTTTGTTAATAGTCAAATAGTTTGGTGGTTTTTTTAATAAATAAATATTTAGTCTTAAAAATATTTCTTTTTAAATATCCTTAAGTTAAAGTGAGGACTAACATAATAAGAATGTGTGGTAAATAGTTAAGATAAATCGAATAAATATAATCTGAAAAAAGTGTACTGAAGCAAGGCAAAATATGGTTTTGAGTAAAGTGCATTTGAAGTAAAACTTTAAAATATATTTTATAATATTATAATGTTAACTTAAATGTTCTTGTATTTCATACTTATGTCAGTGCATGCCAGCTCCCAAGCTTTTGAAAATACTATCACTGATACAATAGTTTACATCTGGTTCATTTTGGAAACCATTATACTTGTCAAGTTTTTTCAGCATATGGTTTGATGTACTGCTAAGCTATTCTTTACCTAAGTAAACAGGCATTGAAATACTAGGTCCAATTTTTAAGTTAGGCCTAGGCACACCAACTTTATTTTCTTTAAAGCTATACTTTATTAAAGTTACATTCTAAAACAGTAAATGTATTTCATACAAAACAAAATTATCCACAACTCATAAACATTATTATAAATAATAGAATTAAAAACATTTTTTTTATTACTGATGTGTAAACAAACAGCAACCATAAGAGTAAGCAACAATCCCACGAACACAATTTAAACAGTGTGACAAAAGGCCAGATAATGATATCCCATAAATATTATGCTAATTGCTCACTTGAAACGCTAGTAGTAATGATTTTATTTAATTCTTCTAATAATAATGTGAAACTATTTTGTGAAACAACAATGCATACATGTGGTCTATGTTTTTTCTTTCAGTTCCTATGGGATATTAATACTTAATGCTATATCAAATTAATGCTATATATCATTAGAAAGGGAAAAAAGTTATCTGTCTAAACACAAAATTTGGATGTATTTCAATTATTTTCGGTCGGGTCCCCTTACATATATTTGCCCTTTTCCATTGATCCCTTAAGCAAATTTGGACCATTTTACTCTTTTTATCATTTGACACGTTTTACCCATTTTATCTCCTGTGCCCTCTCATCCTTTTTGGAGAGTTTAACCTATTTACCCTTTTTTGCCCTTTTCCCTTCCATCCCTTATTTACGGATTACACGTTTAATTCTTTTCACAAATCTTACAGAGATTCTCTCTTTTTAAAAAGAATATATTTATTTTTTACCATTTCTTAGCTTTTTTTACAGATGCTTGTGTGAAGTGCCAGATTTTTCTCGGGAAAAATATTTTAAGATTTAATATATAAAAAGCTCAAAAAGAGCTAAAAGATTTAAAATTAAATCTAATCAATTAAAAAAGTGTAGACAATATGGAAAAAAAGGATTAAGGAATAAAAACAAGACAATAAAGTAAAATAAAAAATGTATAAAGCATAAAAATTAAATATAATAAAAATAATAAACGTTAAAAGTGGTAAAAACCCACACAAAAAAGTAGTCTTCTATAATAATTGTATCATTTTGGAGCGTTTCTATTTTCTCGGCTTATATTTTGAAATTTGATACGTTCAGAAGCCATTCGAATATCAGAGTTTGTCTATTGACTCACATGTTTAAATTATACTTTTTATTACACCTAAAAGGATTTTCTTAGTAAGTTTTAAGAATCTTGAATGAACTCCTCTTCCCCATTTACTTCTTCTTCATTTTGAAATGTATAAATCAGATTTAAATGGTTTTTTGCGGTGGTTTTTATACCCCTCTAACAAATCTCAATTTTCTACCAGACTGAAAATTCATCCAACGGAACAATGCTTGGATCTACAGATTCTGCTTCTCATCTTGCCCGACTCAGCAATAATCTGTTAGGAAAGGTCCATGTAGTAGATATAGTATATATACAAAATATCGAGTTAACCATCACTGACAAAATAACAATCGTTAAAAAATTAATTTTGGCTCTAAAAAATAAATATTGTGCCAATATTAATAATGAGATTCTAGGTAAATTTCCTGTCTATCTTTGTAATAATTGCAGTAGTATGGTTTGCGATGATATCAGCGAGTAATCGCCGTTCTCCTTCAGAAATAGTTTTTCTATTCAAATTACTACGCACTCAGTTTCCGTTGACCGTTGCGTACGCCATCATCACTAATAAAAGTCAAGGTTAACATTTTAAAAAAGATGGATATTATTGCCTAAACCTGTATTTCTTTGCACACGTGCAAATATGCAATATGCCGAGCCTGCTCATTCAATGATTATACATATTTTAACTGAAGGAAAAGTAGTTAATATAGAGAACAATGAGTGTTGCATTGTATTGTTTATAAAGATGATCTCTAATTTATTTATATGAAGAGTTATCTAATTAAAATATAGCCGATTAAGTCTTTTAAACCCATTAAAAACTTAACTTCTTCAGTAAAGAAAATAATTTGTCATAAAAAATATAATATTTAAGGATTCATATTATGTTGATGTTATTCATATTTATATAAAAAAAATTGTTTTGTTACCTCTTACTCTATTCACCCTTTTGCTCTCCAAACCTTTCCCCCCCATTTAATCCCCTTTTTCTCTATAAGCAAACTTAGCCCATTTTACCCGTTTTGCCATTTGACACTTTCTACCCTTTTACGTTCAATTTGAAAATCAATGTTTTAAAATAAGGTGAATTTTTCGGCTGTGACAACTATTATATATTATATTACAAACATATCCTATTAGAGTGATGACTGCCAATCTGGAATGCTTCTAGTTTGATCCTAGTCATCTTTTAAATATTGTTTATCTATGTGCAATGTATTTTCCAGTCCCCAGAAAATTTATTTCTCACTTCTTTAGTTTATGATTGATTGTTATGTTCCACGTTAAAATATTTGTAATTGAGAAAATAACATTACTCAATATATATGCAGTGAACTTATATATATATATATATATATATATATATATCAAAAATATCAAAAACAAGATCAGAAATAAAACTACATATTCATAACATATAAACGTAAAGAAATAAAATTTCCGCGATTTCTTAGAATTATCATTGAAAAATAAAGTCATTTTCCATTGATATATCTAAGTGTAAGTATATTTTTATGTAGATTAGAATTTTACTATAGTAGGCCTCTAGGGCTTTTACTAATATATTAATGACAAAGAGAAATTGGTTCCCCTTATTGAGTGCAAAGATAAATAGTGGCAGTGAAATATCGACTGGTACTATTTCAAAATTTTGTTTCAACTCTTTCAGTGTACTTTAGAGCAGCTATGTACAGGCAGGACCCATTAATGATCCAACTCCTACATAGAGTGACCTGTCAAAGCTCTTCATTGTAATCTCGACAATGGCGAGGGATTTTGGAAACGTCCACAATGTAATGTGTTTTGCAAACTGGTCTCATTAAGAACGCACTAAAGCAACACATAACCATTACACATAGAAACACTAGTGGGGACTCGTCATTAACCTCGTTCTATTGGACAAGCAGTATAAATAAAATATAGACCCCCATCAGAATCGAATATGGGTACTTTTGGTTGCTATTCACCGCTATCAAAACACAATGTATTTCTGAATTGAATATTAGCAGTGTGACGTCAATATGACTCTTTACAGTTATTTATTTATAACGTGTGCTCAATGACAGTTTCCCAATGATATAGGTTGTATCAATAATGAGTGCTGCCTCTTTTAAACACCACTTACGTAACTGAAGTGTTGTGATTGCTCAGAAAGCGAATTGCTTCTAATGGTAATGAACAATTACTGGGTGCTCATTTTATATGAGGACTCACGTGATTTAATAGGAGTCGTTAACTTAAACAGGTTTACCTCTATCCCTTGAAAACTGGGAGAGCTTGTGAAACACAAGGATTTTTTGTGTTTAGAAAAATCAAGAGTTAAAACAAGGTACTTTACAAACATAAAATAAAATAAATGGTATAGTACACTGCTCACCTTTATCACTCTACTTGGTCTAAAAATAAACACACTTACTTAAAACACACAAGATTTGTGAAACAAAATAGTTGGCCTTAGATTTTTTCAGAAACATTATAGAATAAAAAAAATATATTCTACCAAAGAACATATATGAAATAATACACCCTTTTACAAAAATATATTGAAATAAAATAGAATCTTTATCCCAATTTCCGAGACCTGAATTTAAAAAAAATATATATTTTCCATTGGCACAGAAATTGTGAGTTTGAAATATATTTCAAATGAAAGTGTTTTTTATATTTAATAGGACTACAACATAAAAATGAATGATACGTTTTTTCATGTCTCAAATAGTTGCGGAATAATGATCAAAATTGAATACATCTGCTAATATAAATAACCCTTCATGTCATTTCTATGGAAAAATTAGTTTATTTTTTCTTCATAATGTTAATGTTAGGTACAAAATTAATCGAAATTGTTAAGGGTTAGTTCTAGAAAATTAATATGTTCTCTTTTTGGCTTTCCTTAACTATTCTTAATTCTAGGGCTAAATATCAAATTCCAAATCTTCTTGGGGGTACCTTATGAAAACCCTAGAAACCAAGTTTTAGCCCAAATAATTAAAATAATTTATGCTCTAGGCTGAGAGACAGACACATGGGCTTACAGACAAACAGTCAGACAGACAAACAAACGGTGTCAGTAAAACTATTATTTTTTACGCAGGATCATGTACGTCGTCATTTATCAAAATTTCGAGTTTTATTTTGTTGGTGATGCAATACTTCTCCCTCCAAGGGCTCAAGATTAAGTAGAAATAAAAGATTAAAGCAGCTCACTGATTGGAATATCCTCTCCCTCTTCCTCCCTTCCCCACTCACCATTTTTCTCGTTTTTTCCTCAGAAACATTGGGCTAAGTAACATCTGCTTGAATTTCCCCAACAAAGTCAAAACCATCCTGTTCTAAACCTTCAATGGCATGTATCCACAATATTCATTGTAACAAGTTAAGATTAATTTATATTGACTACTCAATAGACTGCCATTTTTGTCTAGTGGTCAAAGTTTCTGGTTACTGATCCGAAGGTCCCGGGATCAATTCCCGACACTTTCGTATTTTAGATTAAAACAATGGGTATGAAACGGATGTCAGCTTATACCTGTGAGGACAAATGAGGAGCTACTTGAATTAAAAGTTAGAATTCGTGGTCTAGAAAACTGAGATTAATGGCCGGAGGGTTAGTTGTGATGCCACATGACAGACACACTCTATCAGTTGACACCATATTTGCCAAAACACAGCGGTCGGTCGGTCATCCTGACACGAACTTCGTATTTACTGCTCTATATATATGGAAAAACGGGAATTCCATCTGGATAAGCTGGAAAACACAGATAATTTAATATTAAGAAAATGGTTGCAACCGTGTTTAACCACGTTTAGTGTATTGTTTACTATGTTACTTTAATGTTATTTTTACTTGTTGCCAGAGTGTGAAGATTCAAGCTTTCAACAATCCAGGATAATGTGTTTACACGCTCATGTGATGAATTGGTATTTGTTTTCAAGTTAAGGTAATCGATGAGAACCAACTCATGTGTCGAACGCAGAACCAGATTAAAAGAGAAGCTGATTACTACAAACGATGCCATTGACAGGATTGTCGGAAGTACTGAAAGCTCTTCTTTAAGGGTTTTTTCCCCTTCTATTTCAACACTACCTTTTTTTGTGTGTGGTGTTTGTATATTTCTGTTCTGGTAAATCCTACAGTTCAATTTCGTAATTCTTACAAACGTCAAACTTAACTTGATCACTTATGGATTAAAACTCGGATGAACAAAATGATGCACATTTGAGGGTTTTTTCTACGGCAGGACGATTAAGTAAATAAATGTAAGAAGGAAGTTCAATTTAAATTAAAAAATCATAAGGTTCAGTTAGTGGGAATAATACTGAGCTAAGAGACTGGGTTTGACCGTAAGGGTCTTAACCAATCTCTTTACTTTCTAATTTATAGATATTGGAATAGTGAACATTTTAAACCTTGATATTATATCAACGAAATCAAAAAAGAGGGTGTTACGATTCTCTCTTTCTACCTCTTTCATCATCTGTTCCTGGGACTACAACCTAAACGGTTTGAAAGATTCCATTCAATCTTGATATCTAGTTGTCATATGGTCATAGCTTAAGACGAAATTATTAGTTTAACTCTAGATCTTAAAATTAAGAGAAGATAGTAGATAACATGTTTTTTAATACAGAAATTTTTCGAAAATTGCCATAGCGATGTTGTTTAAAATGGTTTTAATAGTAGTCTTATAGGCTTAAACCTAAAAAAAAAGCACTAAATAATTAATTTTTGGGAATTAATTTTCCTGAAAGTGTACATACTACTAATTTTCTTAAATTGAAATTATTATCAAATGGCTATAACTATTTATTCACAATTGGTGTCTAGGGATTGTTTTATATTAATAAACAGCATCATATATAGTTTTTATTAAAATCATTCGCTTAACTGTATTTTACTGATAGCCGATATAAAATCTGTTATAGGTTATGCTCAACTTTGTCGTACGATTTGTTTCTCAAAATGGTATTTAAAATAAAAGTTTCTAGATTCAGAATCAAATTTGCAGGTGGCTTGCACATTAATTTAGCAAGGATATAAGTCAAAAAACTCCTACAAAAATGAATGGAACCATCTGTTTGTGAGAACATGACAAATGTATTATTTATTCTAACTGTACTTGCTTATAACAAGTATCTTAGTTTTCTATATTGCGATGAAACGTTAACTATTACACGTTATCATGGGAATTGTGTTACCTCGTTGTGTATCTTGGTAAATGTCAGAATAGTGTACCGTACTCCAACTCCTACTCCTGTCCATTAGTGTTTACATGCTCTCCTCCATAGCTAAGTGGCTCGGGAGACCAGATACATGTCAAGGGGACATTGGTTTCAGATCATACAATACCTGATATAATATATTAGGTGATAATGGACGTATCCTTGTCCTCATGAAGTAGACTACAGCTCCTGCTGGAAGAAAAGGCTATTTAGTAATTTTTGCTCTGTGTTGGCTTAAATAATGTCTGAAGTTGTGTGCAGGCGTCAAACCTAGGCAAATAAAACCTTTAATATACCCTTATTTTGGTTGCAAGAACAGTTTAATAAAGATGAACATAATTCTTTACAGCCAACATTGATAGAATGTTACTATGTTATTTTTGTTATTTTATAGGTATTGATAATATCTATCAGAAGTTACAGCTGCAGATGACATGACTTGATGTATGGATATATTAAAAAATTGTTTTATTAACTAATATAAACTGTTCTTGCTACCAAAATTAAGGTATGAATTAGTTTATATTAATGCTGAGACCCACACCGATGAGAACAATCTCATAGTCTTGTTAACCAATGGGGAAGAGGTTGAACCCTCCTTAACACTAAATAAAAAAAATTAGGAGGTCCAAATCACAACAAATAAAACAGGGCAAAAAAAAGGGGGGGGCGATAGGAGAGAGTGCTAGGAGTTCTAAGCTTTGATTATGTTTCAGTAACATTCAAAGTCCAGAATCCGTTGTTCTCACCTAGTTGCGGATATGAATACTGGAGCGGTCTATCTCTTGATATGTAATTAAATGAGATTCATAACTATTGATGATACTTCCTAAATCAAAACAGATAACGAATAACATATATATATTTGATAATATTACCTAGGGCATGGTTGCTTATAATTAAGAATAATATGTTGACAGTTTTCAATAGGTATTTATTTATCTATGATATAATACTATGATAATATAAATATATGACAATATTGAAGAAGCCAAGAATTAGAGACATTTAATAGAATAAATAAACAAAAAATGAGAGGAACCCTCGCATGTTTAAAATATTACCTAAATGGCTCAAGAATCACCGTTACCCTATAAAAATGACCAGAAGTAAATAGGCGTTGACACGCACCAAAAGGTTCTTAAAAAAAATTAAGTTATACAATACTCAAATTATATTAAAAATTTAATAATAATTTCCTAAATCAATCTGAGGTGTGTGTTTCCTTAATAATCGAGATATTTACCAAACCCGCAATGTATTAAAAGAAATCTCAAGATTAAGTAATATAAACAATACCCATAACTGATTATCAATATTAAGTTCTGACATGTTTAAAGAAAAAACTTAAGTCCCCAAGTAAATATTACATTTAATGCCCACAAGTCTGAATATCACAATGTTTAACAGATTTAGTTCCCTTATATCGATACTATCATGATAATCGATCTAACTTGTTTATATCACGAACTAACCAAAAGATCGATCTTTAACGAAGACAATATCGATCATGCAAAAGAAAAATATTCTTAAAATAAAAAAGAAACAGTCTTTTTTTTTTGTTATCTTGAAATTTTATAAATAATATTGCCGAAAAAGGAATTTAGAATAATAAAGTTTACATGATTGAAAATCAAGAAATAATAAATTAACCCTAAACGTGAATTTTGATCTTACATTATGAATGAAGCTAGAGCTCCTCCTGTTCTTAATTTGTCCAAGCCCAATAGTCATCATACATAGCGCACACACCACTATATATATGATACGACCCAGAAGACGGAGCGACAGAAGAAAAGGGGATATTCGGGAAAGATCATGCGCATAAAAGTACTGTTCTGGAACCATCGGAACTGTTCCATAGTGTTCCGTAATGAAGGGGCGAGCAGCACATCTTCAGCACCCAAGTTTTTTTTGTCTCTATGTTCTTTGGCCTGTCATATCAACAATTGAGGCTCAGTATTGAGTTTAATATGTGTCCGGGTGGTTGTGGTCAGCCGCGCAGTTTATTAGTGTTCCCATTTGATGCGGCCGGCAGTGCGGTGGGGTAAGTTTCATCACTTTTATGTTGACTCTTTTAGCTAAATGCTACAAGGTAGGAATTAGAATCCTTGGCAGTTTTGTGGAGGTTTTTGTTAGTTATAATAGATATTCTACTCATTCATTGAATAATTAAGTGGTTAACTTCGATGGATAGTAAGACGCTGTGTAAACTACATTAAATATATTTTTAGTGGCTCATTTTACATCCGAGATATACACATTTAACTACACTATATTATTAGCAATGAATAAAGTCACGTGAATTTAGAGAAAATGTACGCTCATTTGCGTGTAGATAGAGTGGAAAATACTGAAATGTAAAAAGCGTAGGTACACCCAGACATCCACCAGTCATTGTTATACCAAACCATAAGTTATTAACATTTAGTTCATGTGTCAACAAGTTTGGGTTAGTTAAATAGCATGGTTATTATAGTAATAATAAAAATATACTAATATTTTTACTAGCGCCGTGTCTTACAACCCGTTCAGTTATACACACTTACGCTAATGTGTGATTTTGAGATGAAATGGAGGACCTACAGATTAACGTGGGATCCGAACCACGGTGGAGGCCTGGTATTCCATACATTCACAAGTTGTGATTAATACACGTCTTGGCATAGGTGAAGGAATGGTTTGGCAATCAGATAAATCTGTACCGGGACTGAGGATTGATCCCAGACCATACCACAGAAGTCCAACACCTTAACCCTAGACCGCTAGCAAACCAATATACTAATAACTAGGCCTATTGACCACCAATCTGACAAAAACATTCATGTGACAAGACATTTTGTCATATGACAGTCCGACGAAGAATTTTACACGTTGTTTAAATCAGTTGCTGGTCACCGAACTGACTTTGCCAAATTACATAGTTTGACATTCATATGACATCGAACATATGTCCGACGAGGGTCCGTGCACTTCTATCCGATGGGTTTTGCTCGTCTGACAAAACCTTCCCTGAAGCAGGTCATCTTATTATTACTAAGTAAAATTACAATCATTTGTTTTTTTACCTTTCATTAATATCTAGTTTGGTGTGATGCATTGTCTACAGTTTGTGTGAAACTTCCTAATCTTATCTTCAATTAACAAATAAAGAAAATAAAAAGTTTCTACACTCATGTGGGTGAAATTTTTGAACTTCATTTCATATTTTCTCAATTTATTTAAAAACACTAGAATGTATCTTTCTTTGTACAGAGGACACATCCAACACTTTATATGTCTGCCTCCTCTTCTTTCAATATCAGTAAAGAACAACTACTTAAAAGTAAAAGATCTATACCATCGTCACGTGATGCCATGACAGTGACCGGGCTTGAATTTTGTCCAGCCTTTGTCAAATCAATATCGATCACTGATTCTAACAATTTGTCAAATTAAACCATGGGAAGTTTCGTCTGATTGGTGGGCGACAGGCCTTAAGATTCAAATAACAATTGTAGTTTTTTTTTATCACCGTGCCTTACTACACGTTCCGGTTACACGTTTATGTAATAATTACGCTAATGGTTTTAGGGATTCGGGAGGTTTTATTTAGAGGAAGTGTACAAGTATTTCTGTGGAGGGAGAGTGAATTTTTTTTTTTTTTAGAAAAATCAAACTCAGTTTACCTGACTGAGATTTGAAACCCGATCCCTCCGTCATCGGCAGCCTAGTCAACTGCTAGAGTTGCGCGTTATACCACGCAGCCACCGAAGTGGGTTGTAATAATATTAAACCAGCATTTATATTATTGTATATAATATATCATATATATAATCTCATAAAATATAATATAATAATATATATAATACATATAATATATATAATTGTATTAATCATAGCATGTCATTGGAGTTATTTTCAAAATGTTTATGAGTGATAGCTTAATAGGGTGGAGAATATAAGCATTCATTTTATTTCCATTGAATTAACATTTCAGCCCTTGAATTGTTGTGAATTGTTGGATATAGTCAAAATGGATTGAGCCTCACAATGTATCAATTTTTATTAAATAGCTATTTTCAAATTATACTTGAAGAAATATAATATTTTAATTAAAAATTTAATATTATAATATATTTACTTACAACATTTTAGTAAGTTAAATTTTTTTGGGGACAATTTATTATCATATAAATACTTTACAACAAATTATTTCAGTTTAAAAACTGTTAAGCGAAAACTTTTTTATCTTATTGAAACTACCTATAAATTAGGAGGTTTAAAGTTAATATTCCATTTTAAATCCCCATGCTAGCAAATGTTATATTAATACTACTAAATTTAAAATGTTCTGGGTAAAAGAACACCTACTTCAGTTATTTATTTATGACGAATTCTCACTATAAAAGGCTGTACTTGATTTGAACTGTAATACTTCAAAAATGTCTACGTATTTTTAGTTTAAGGGCTAGTGTAGTCAAGTGATTATTTATGATTATCAACAATATTAATCTCTAATATTATATATAGTTCAATCATAAAACGTGTTATTAATAAATTTATTCATGAGTTATGTAAAAAATAGGTAGTTTGAAAGAAATAGATCCAGTTTAAGTCTAAGATTAGATGGATAGTTAATAATAATAGATTAAATATTTAAGAATCAACCAATATGCCTTAATAAATAAATATAAATAATTTCAAAGAAGTTTGTATTAAATATTATACAACTTTTGAAATAGAATTAATACATTGCAAATAAACTTTATATCACAAAGTATTGTGGTCAGATAATATATATATAGCATGATACTACTTTATAACAATATAAAAATATATTAAAATTAAGACATAATAAACATTTAAAATCAATCAATAAGGCTCATGAACAATGGTGACATGATTTTTTACATTATTCACTATACTGTTTTAATAATACTTTATACACGTTTCTGTAGCCATCTGGTCTAACGCGCTATACTCGTAATAAACTAGACTGCATACAAGGGGAGATTAAGGTTAAAATAATGGTCAGGTCTACTGAGGCTAGTTTTTACAAAATGGGCCACTTTACCTCCACACAAATGCGGGTACACTTCATATATATATATATATATATATATAAAAACCTAATCTCTAAAGCCATTAATGCAACTATTACATAAGCGTATAATTCAAAAATGTAAGATGCTGTGCTATTAAATAATACTTTAAAACTGTGGAGGATGATGCATATATATTATTTTATACTTAATAAAGCATACACTATTATTATTTATTATTATTATAATTATCACCACGTCTTACAACCCGTTCGGTTTGTACGCACAATAAAGCATAAAGAATAAGGGAAACTTGTGCTATAAGGATTTTAAAATGGGTAATAATAGAATTTATTTAAAAATTGAATAGATTAATAAAAGTAAAACAGGTAGAGTCTACATATTTATGATTCCTTAGTTGTTATTCCCGTTCTTACTGTACCGAAAATCTGTGTGAGCTGCCAACATTTGATGATGAGCTTCGACGTAATTCTACATCACCCTCAGTTCTTCAATAAAGAAACACAAACAAAACATGGTTAACCACAAAACACATAATGGAGTACTTATGAAGTAATAATTAATATGAAATGAATTTTAAGAAAATGTTTAGAAAATCACGTTAATAATGTATGAAGAATATATATAATATATACAAACAGGCATATATACCAGAGCTATGAAAGGAAGGTGCTGTTCTTCACTAAATGGCGGTGAATGAATGGTTACAACTAAAAAAATTACATGATATGAAGAGGCGTGGCAGATCGGCTGCTTGCCTATACCATGGATAATGTCGAAATGGGGATGTGTAAACGTAATATTAATATGTGTAGAATCAATATTATACCAATTAAGGTATTAAGATGGATATAGAATGTAGTTTTAATAGATAAATTAAATTAAGGTATAAGAACGAGGGGTAACCTTACATTTTAACCTACATTATTTTTCATACTTAATTTATCCATCCACAGAGGAAGATTATATCTAGATAGTAAAATGTGTGTTATATTTCATGGTGACAACATCACAGGTAACTTTACGAAAATATTATTACAAATCGGCAATGTGGTAATACCAGGGCAAGATGGCACATTATGTCTCGAGAAATATGATTTTGCATGGTCGTAGAAACCACTGAGCTTGTGATTGGTTAGATTTATCCAAGTTTAAATACCATTGAAAGCAAACCTTTTTCTTGGTTCCAAGAAAGAGCTATTCTGATATTCAGGAATTATTCATGCTACACCATTGTGATGTTATTTTCGGTTAAAAGAGTTACTTATAATAGAAATCTAATAATCAGTTGATTAAATTCTTCAAATATATATCGTTGTCAATTTTACTGTTTATTTGATTTAAATTTCATTCATAACTCCTAAAGTTTTGAATATTCATTATTTATTCATGTACAATTAAAATATATGTTATACATATAATCTACTTACCTTTATTTCACTATAGTAAATCATCTTTCTTTATTTTTATTTTTATTCACAAACTACCAACCCGCCATGTTTATTAATTTTGTTGGTAGGTGATTTTAACGCTATCTGCTCCAGAGAGTGGTTTATTTCGGAACTATTCGATTCGTTTATTTTTATGTTCTTGGACACTTATAGCATCTGGCTGTCTCTTGAAACATTAATTGCCCCTAGCGGAAGAAATTATTATTCTCGTTTTGTTTTTTTTGTTTGGTGCCAAGTTTGAATTAAATTTTAAAGATGAATTATGTTTCTTTGTAAAAATGTATCATTATCTTTTCAGTAATACCCCCAATCTCTAAATAATTAAGATTGTTTGCTTTATTCTTGCATACAAATCCCGGCGAATGTTTTCTCCTAGGCCGGTGATTGTTTATTTTAAACAAAAATAACGTGTTTGTGTTTTGTCTTACTTTTTGTTGTGACTCGCTAAAATTGGCGTCGAAAGTGTAAGGAAGGATCCGATCTGCGGATCCTTCAATTATATCTTTTTTAAAGGTTCATGGTAATATTATTCATCTAAAACTTCTAAAAGCTGTATAAACTCGTGAAGAAAGTTGAGTGGAAGCACTCAAAGAAGATCTTGGTGGAAATTTAAGGTCAGAGAGTTAAATATCGACGGAGCTTTGATTCAACATTTTTTACCAGAGCAAGGACATTTTCGGGTGAGATCCAATCCATCTGTAAACATCCTGTTACGGATGTAAATAATTAAGCATAATCCTTAAAATTACTAAAGAAGGACAAATAATTTTCAGTTTCCAAACTAGGATTAATACTTTTTGTCCACCTCAGAACTATTTTTTTGTTTATTATTGTTACATGTTATAAAGAATAAATTTTGTTGTTAAAATCTTATTTGCTTAAAGAAATATGTATATTCAAATATACTCACAATTCAAGTGAGAATTTAACAATTTCAAGTATTGCTTAACAATACTTTTAATAGTATTATAATATACGAGGCATGCTTCATAGGTAGGGTTCATTTAAGAATATCATTCACTTCAATAATTAAAATTACTCTTTAAATTTAATTGTTTTATTGTTATTTACATCAATGTACATTGTATTTTTTTCTGAACTTGCATCCCATGTATAGCGATGCTCAGTAGAGTGGATTGGTCAAATCAAGAATAATAACCTATCACAGGAAGTCTTCGGTTGTAAGTGTCCAACTTAAGTCCAAACTTTAGGTAAAGTCCAGGGGTCTTGAGAAAAGGGGTTTTCGTATTACCGCTGAGCAGTTTATGGGGATAAATTTATTTAATAATTAAAAATCTACCTATCTCACCAAAATAAATGGGGTTGGTAGTTGGCGCCCAATAAAACACAAGATTATATATTATAGATTATATATATATCTAAAATTAAATTAATTCTTTCATTCAAAATATAGAATAAATAAATACACACATTTTTTTTTTTTTTTCATTACAGTGTCGCCTTAACGTGGGGCTATTGTTATACCTAAAGTTATTTTAAGGACTGTATAGGTTGAGGCCTGATTACACTAGGGCATATTTGTGATTTGAGAGGACAGTAAAATATATATTTTGAGGCCTGATTACACTAGGGTCTATTTGTGACTTGAGGAAGTAGTTGATGTTTTTTTGCGGCCAACTTACAATAGCACGTTTGAATGGAAAGCCAGATTACCTCAATTGGGTTTTGGGTCATTTTTACTTCGTATAGAAGGTTATGCCAGAGGGGCAGTATTATGAACAGATAAATATGGATGCCCAGCAACCATCGGTCAGTGGAGAAGTAGAGGAGTCAGAAGAGGAGGTTGAAATGCCTCAAGCCGAGCCCATAACAGAAGAATGGGATAAGAGTTCTGTCACAACGTTAGAGTAAATAGTTATGGCAGGTTTACGACCATTAGTCCCACACATGGAGGATGGTACACCATTGGGGGCAGATGCCCTGGATAGCAGTAGGAGTATTTCAGCTGTGGAGAAGTTAGAGGAAGCTCCAAAGACAGTGAAGGAATTTACCATTGTTTGACCTAATGCAAGCATTGAGGGGGGACCTAAAAATTATGGAGAAAAAAATGGAGAATAACATGATAAAGATGGAGAATAACATGATAAAGATGGAGAATAACATGATAAAGATGGAGAATAACATGATAAAGATGGAGAATAACATGAAATCACTAAGGGATGATGTTATCTCAAGATTTGACCATTATAGTACCGAGTTTAGGTCAGTCCACAACCAATTGGCGGAAAAGGGGAAACAGGTCGAGGCACAAGTACAGGACTTGGCAACGACTGGGGAGAAACTAGTGGCAGCAGTGGAGGAAGTACCAAAGCAAGTGGTAACAAGGCCAGTGAAGGACCTTTCGGCTAACGGTTCTTATATTTACCCTTTCACACATTTAGGTGCTTACTACGAGAGATGTGATACACAATTGTATGAAAGCCCTAGTAAGAGCTACATAGGTCAGTCACGTGTTCCAATAATGGGTCAGTCTCGCGGTCATGTGAACAATTTTGACTTGGAATTTGACTATGAAGTCATGCAGTTTAAGGAGTCGAATGAGTCATGTCATGTAAAAACAAGGGTTTCTGAAGTAGAGAAATTATCATGCACTTTGTGGGTAAACGATGAAGTGCTATTGTCAAGTTGTTTTGGTGTGTCGTCAAATGGGCCCACAGAGACAAAACTTGTAAGAGATGTCTGGTCAGCTGCGACGATAAGCCAGGATACAAGGAGCATTCTAAGAGTGGAACTGCAAACTGAAGCTATTGACATCGGGAGGAGTGTTCTTCACCAACACCGAAGCAATGAAGAATGCCCTAAATATTTTGATATTCAGGATGTCTTATTCAATATCTCCTCGCATCATTGGACCAGGAACCAGGTCACATGGCAGTCATCAAATCAAGATGATACCTGCAACAAGAGCAAACCAAGGATCAAGAAACGAGGCCTCGGTAAAAGGAAACGACAAGGATTTCTTCCGGATCTAGGGAACACATGGGTATTTGGAGGAAATGGAAATAGGCCCTCTCTTCCACAATCTCAGCCTAGGGATTGTAGGAGGACTATTTTTGATCCTGGAATAAGTTTTAGGACATAGTTTCAAAGATTTGTGGGAGTCGAGAAATCCCTGAAGCTCGGGTTACTGTTGGAGGAGGGAATGTTTCAGAACAGAAGAAGGTTGTGGGAGTCGAGAAATCCCTGAAGCTCGGGTTGTTGTTGGAGGAGGGAATGTTTCAGAACAGAAGAAGGTTATGGGAGTCGAGAAATCCCTGAAGCTCGGGTTGTTGTTGGATGAGGGAATGTTTCAGAACAGAAGAAGGTTGTGGGAGTCGAGAAATCCCTGAAGCTCGGTATGCGATTGGAGAAGGAATAGTGTGAACAAAAAGAGGTCCCTAAAAACTTTCATTTGAGGCACATGTCTAGGTGAAATAATACACATTTTGTTTACATACAGGCCTAATTCTGTTTTGAAGAAAACAAGATCATTTTTTTTATTACAATTACTATTTATTTCTACCTTATTATACGTCGAGGAAAAATATATTTATGTCACCAAGGACCATAATTTGGTGAAAATCACCAAAGAAATGCCAGAGTACACCCCAGCGCTCCAACAAAGATGATAATTTTGTGTATAGGAGGTTCTACGAGATGAAGAAGCGATGAGGATAGTAATGTTTGGGAGTTTATGACAGTTGTCAATATGTTTGATTGCCCTATAAGTCCTCACTGATAACAAGACAGTGACAGTACCAATGTAGAGGTGATTTTTGTTTATTTTGAGGAGCTACGTCTGATTGAGGGAACTACGATACTCAATTATTTTTCATAAAGGATCTACGGTTTATGGGAGAAAGTTATGTCTGATTGAGGGAACTATGATACTCAATTATTTTTCATAAAGGATCTACGGTTTATGGGAGAAAGCTATGTCTGATTGAGGGAACTAAGATACTCGATTATTTTTCATAAAGGATCTACGGTTTATGGGAGAAAGTTATGTTTTATTGAGAGAACTATGATACTCAATTATTTTTTTTTGTGAAGGAGCTATTTACTCTGTTTTTCCAACAGAAGTAATTATTATTAAGTGATTATCAGTTACTAGCAAGGTCAACAATGTTATGGAGAGCGCTGGTATGAGAATCTGTATGCAGCATGGTGTAACTAAAGCCAAAGTTCAGTTTCGTCTAATTTTATGGACTATCTATTATTTTGACTCATTTTTCCTCTAAAAATTATGAGGCCACTCAGATATTATACTATCAAAGAAAAGTCTATGGTAGAGCCTTAAATACCTTCATAATGTGTATTTCATCCTAATAAGATCTTGAAGACAGGTCGATCAGTTGATCTTGTGCAAATATGAAGTAGGCCAAGAGTTGTTTCGCAGTGGGACCGCAATGTAGCGAAGAATGCTAGAACAGAAGAAGGTTATTTATGTTATGTTATATTATATGTATGTTATTTGTAAGAAGAGTGATCAACTTGTTGTTTTGTTTATAATATCAAGGCTAAAATCTGCATTTGACTGCGAAGAATTGAAGAGAGAAAGAGTTAAATCCATTTTAACACTTTAAAAATATATGATTTTTGAGTTTATTGATATGTAATTAAAATATTTCTATTTGGAAACTGACACTAATATTGAGGGGCTGTTGGAAAGTACCCCTATGACAAGTTTGAGTAAGTTTAAATGTGTATACAAACATTTGATAATACTCAAGTTAGGTGTGAGCCTAAATTTTCAAATATTCTATTTCCATTTCAACTATTTTAAAGGGTTATTATTAATATCTTTGAATGATACTTCTACATTACCTTTAAAAGAGTTGATAATAATTGGTTTCACTAAAAGAATTGAGAAATACAAGGAAATAAGGGTTAGCCTACTCTACGTTCTGTCAAGATGTGAAGAAAATGACTCAGAGAGCATTTGCTTTTTCAAGTTTTGAGGAAGAAATTATAAATATATTTTAATTATTTTAACAAGAAAGCTGAAGAAGAGGATGTATTTAATATATTCATTAATGGAATGAAGAAATTCTAACTTTAAGGTCAAGGCCTATTCATTTTTCTGTGGCAAAGTGCCAAAACCACTAAAGGATTTGTTTCCTTTTTACAATTTAAAAGTACAAAATGTATAATTTTGGCAATGAAAATAATTTATATAGTTAAAGAATATCCTTAAGTTAATGATCATATCCATCAGAAATCAAAATAATTGGTTTTAAGCCATTTTATGTGGATAAAGAGGATGACTACATGTGTCACAAAGGTTGCGATAACTTAAGTTTGCACACCTACATTTGTTTTTAAAGTTTAGAGAGAGAAATATTTGTAATTTTCATTCAAGACTTCTACCTGATTTGAAGAAGGGTGTCTATTTGCCATATCAATTGAAGAAATTTAAGGATTTTAATGGAAAGGGTTCTAGGCCCTCAAGTTTTTATGAGATGAAAAGAGTAAACTCAATATAAGCATGTTTCTTCTAAATTATTTTGTCTTTAAAATATATTTAAGTATGGAGAATGCATTTTGTTAAGTAGAGGATATCTATAAGCTGCCAAGTAAATAAGTATGAATTCAAAATATTTGATTTTTCATTAAGTTATGAATTAAAAGGAAACAGCAAGTTTTCCAGGAAAATGTGTATTTTCGACTGATCGATTTAAAGGGAGTAGTTTGGTTATTTACCATAACCGTGGCATTAAATAAATATATTAACACGTGAAGAACAATATTATAATCACATATATTTAATAGATTCTAACCTTACAAGCCGAATGACCTTGAACTTGAATGTTCAATGTTGTGAAATGATCAGCTGATGTTAACAGCTGACAAACATGTGGCATCTCTAATATTTGGGAAGTTGTTGAAGTAATTCGTTCAGAATCTGGAAGAAAATACCATACCAAGAAGACTTGAAGAGTTTTAAGTTAATTAAATAAACACACATTTTAAACCGTAACCCGAACTAGAGAGAGTAGGGTGCATTTTGAGTCGGGATGTTGAAATTCAAATTCACTTTCATTAACCACGGAGATCAACTGAGCGTCTAAGTTTGATATCATAAAATAACATCTTCTAAGTAGATACTACGCTCTTAATATAATAAATTAGATTAAAATCGTAGCATCGAGGGGCATTTCTGTGATGTTATTTTCGGTTAAAAGAGTTACTTATAATAGAAATCTAATAATCAGTTGATTAAATTCTTCAAATATATATCGTTGTCAATTTTACTGTTTATTTGATTTAAATTTCATTCATAACTCCTAAAGTTTTGAATATTCATTATTTATTCATGTACAATTAAAATATATGTTATACATATAATCTACTTACCTTTATTTCACTATAGTAAATCATCTTTCTTTATTTTTATTTTTATTCACAAACTACCAACCCGCCATGTTTATTAATTTTGTTGGTAGGTGATTTTAACGCTATCTGCTCCAGAGAGTGGTTTATTTCGGAACTATTCGATTCGTTTATTTTTATGTTCTTGGACACTTATAGCATCTGGCTGTCTCTTGAAACATTAATTGCCCCTAGCGGAAGAAATTATTATTCTCGTTTTGTTTTTTTTGTTTGGTGCCAAGTTTGAATTAAATTTTAAAGATGAATTATGTTTCTTTGTAAAAATGTATCATTATCTTTTCAGTAATACCCCCAATCTCTAAATAATTAAGATTGTTTGCTTTATTCTTGCATACAAATCCCGGCGAATGTTTTCTCCTAGGCCGGTGATTGTTTATTTTAAACAAAAATAACGTGTTTGTGTTTTGTCTTACTTTTTGTTGTGACTCGCTAAAATTGGCGTCGAAAGTGTAAGGAAGGATCCGATCTGCGGATCCTTCAATTATATCTTTTTTAAAGGTTCATGGTAATATTATTCATCTAAAACTTCTAAAAGCTGTATAAACTCGTGAAGAAAGTTGAGTGGAAGCACTCAAAGAAGATCTTGGTGGAAATTTAAGGTCAGAGAGTTAAATATCGACGGAGCTTTGATTCAACATTTTTTACCAGAGCAAGGACATTTTCGGGTGAGATCCAATCCATCTGTAAACATCCTGTTACGGATGTAAATAATTAAGCATAATCCTTAAAATTACTAAAGAAGGACAAATAATTTTCAGTTTCCAAACTAGGATTAATACTTTTTGTCCACCTCAGAACTATTTTTTTTGTTTATTATTGTTACATGTTATAAAGAATAAATTTTGTTGTTAAAATCTTATTTGCTTAAAGAAATATGTATATTCAAATATACTCACAATTCAAGTGAGAATTTAACAATTTCAAGTATTGCTTAACAATACTTTTAATAGTATTATAATATACGAGGCATGCTTCATAGGTAGGGTTCATTTAAGAATATCATTCACTTCAATAATTAAAATTACTCTTTAAATTTAATTGTTTTATTGTTATTTACATCAATGTACATTGTATTTTTTTCTGAACTTGCATCCCATGTATAGCGATGCTCAGTAGAGTGGATTGGTCAAATCAAGAATAATAACCTATCACAGGAAGTCTTCGGTTGTAAGTGTCCAACTTAAGTCCAAACTTTAGGTAAAGTCCAGGGGTCTTGAGAAAAGGGGTTTTCGTATTACCGCTGAGCAGTTTATGGGGATAAATTTATTTAATAATTAAAAATCTACCTATCTCACCAAAATAAATGGGGTTGGTAGTTGGCGCCCAATAAAACACAAGATTATATATTATAGATTATATATATATCTAAAATTAAATTAATTCTTTCATTCAAAATATAGAAGAAATATATACACACATACATACATATCACATAAAATTATTTTATTTTTTTTCATTACACCATTAATGATTTAGTATTTTGGGAGCTGAACATACGTTCAATATATTGGACTCAACGGTTGATCCAGATGAAATTGTTCAATATTATATTGATTTTTAAATAATTTAATAGGCCAGGACTGCCCAGTCACGTCCTTAAACTTAAGTTTAGGGCTTATATAATTTTGCTTAGGAATTTAGCTTAACCAAAATTGTGCACTGAACTAGACTGCAAGTGAAGTCACTAAGGTATCACCTTATCGAAGTGGTAATTTTAGCAAAGGCTGCTACAGAGGAGATGGCTATCACTCCCGGAATTTCATTACTGCCATCCGATTTCCCACCTCGATTTAAAATGTTACCATTTCCAATAAAACATGCTTCACGATGACTATCGATATAATCTAGGGTCATACTCTTAAATTAGTGAGTGTGTATTTATGTAGGTAAAGCTTCTCATGGCCAGCCTTAAATCATTTATATCCCGAGTTAGCGAACAAGCTAATCTATTTATTTTAGCACCGGGGGGCACTAATTTTGAAACGTGTAGGTGGTGAGTCGCTAGCGGATTTATCACAGCTTGCAAACAGTATTGAAAACCCCTAACTTTGAAATGTCTAAGCAGTGAAAATTGCCGTCATACTGTCGACTAGCAGGTGGATTCTACTCTCCAGCCTCACATAGTGCGAAACGGCTTGTCTTCCGAGTAAAGTATCGTAGAACAAAATGGACATCCCCATCTTCGTTTGCAAGCATATGACGATAATTTGGTAAAAATTAGGATTACAGGAGAAAAACTATTATTGCTTTTGGGCGATTAATGCTAGCATTCAATTAGAATATTTGTTTGTGTGAAATAGCAATAACTTATCTTGAACCTACGTAGACTACCAGACTATTCTTCCTTAAAAATAACTAAACAAAATAAATTAAAAACATTATAATAACATTTGAAATATTGTATGTAAGTGATTATTAGTCAATTCAATTTTACATTTTGTTCTGCAATTTTATTTTATTACATAAATTAACTTAACAAATTGTATCAATCAATTATTTCTATATATTTTTGAACAATATATCTAAGTCTTGAATTCTAAATTAATGGGTCTCATAACATGAAAATTTATACATTTCGAAATAAGCCTATAAAGCTAAAATTTTTGGCGGGGATTGAAACCTTTAGTCATGAGCGTAGGGTGAATTTTTATTTTTGACAGGGGGAGGGTTTAAAATCGTGATTTTAATACCTAATAAATAAGAACAGTATTTCTATATACAGTAGTGGTGGAACTATATTTGTGTGAGATATAAAGAGGGAGAGAAAAGGGAGTACCTGCAAGTAACTAAAAATATTTTACAGTATTTTTACCCTTCTCTCCCCTAGTTAATGCAATAAAATTAAGTATTCAAAGAATATATTTATAGTGATCATCGTTTGGAGAGTTTTTAAATATTATACTTTTATAAAAGCTATTTAGAATATTAATACACCTTACATTTTTAAATTTATATATTCTAGAGGATATTTGTGTAGTCTACGTACCCAAATTTGGAAAATTAAATGCCTCTAAACATTTTTAAAAAGTGTTTCACAAAATTTTTTTCATAAATTTCTATTCCCTATAATCTATTTGTAGTGTTATCCCCAGAATTTCTCAAATATATTTGGTTATTCCTCGCCAAATAGCAAATATTTAAAATTAGATTTTTTAGAAGCTATTTAGAATGGTACTCACTTGGACTTTTGTTCTAAACTAGATGTATTAAGAATTATTAAGAGTGGTCTTCCTCAAACACATTATTGAAAACAGAATGCTTTTAGAAGTCAAGTAAAGTGCTCTTTGTTTGGATTTTTTAAAAACATTATATACATTTAAAAGCTATTTAGAGTGGCCCCAAACGACCATTTATTTTTTAGATCGGATGCCTCTAGAAACCATGTAGAGTTATATTCGCCTACAAATCTCGCGAGATTTTGTTTATAACTCTATAAAATTGTTTCAAACATATTTAAACATATCTGAAATTGAAAAATGACACTGGACACGGGAATCGAACCGGATGTCAGTGTCATTTTTAAATTTTCAGAATATGATATCTAGGTGGAGTATCCCACTAATAAGCATAATAATAGCTCTGGGTATTAATTCTTAATATTTAAAACAGTTTGTAGGGTTTTTAATGTATCATACTCAAGTAAAATAAAATGTTATATAATATTTACACGAAGTTGAGTACTTGGAAAGTTAAATCCAAATATAGATAATTCTTAAATTTATTAGCAAATAAGACTTTTAAAATCTAGAATTATACTGTATTGTTTTATGAATTGCTTATAAACTTAGTTCAATAAGTAAGCATGCATAAAACAAATAACGAATTTATTAAGTATTTATAAAATATTATATTACATATCATTTTATACTATGTGGTTTTTCAAAAAGTTGTATTTCTATAAGGCCTAAATGAATTTTTAAAGATATATGTACAACTCTCAGAAATGTATCATTAAATAATATATTACCATATATAAGTATCTTCATAAATATATCATGACATATTGTTGAATAACCCTGCACCTAAATTACTAAAAAGGGAATTAAGAATGAACGCATCAGGCGTTCTCATTCTAGGCTAATTTGTATGGTGAAATGTGTAATATTTTCAAAATATTTTTAAGTTTAAATATAGGCATATTTTTGAAGCTACGATCATTTTTTTAAAGTAGATTTTAAACTGCTAAGACTTTGCTTGGATAAAAATACTTTTTGAAGAGTTAAATTAGTTTTAAATGATAAACTAACGATGTTAGTAAAATGTTACTTTTACTTTACTTCCAAAATTAGTTTCTTAAAAACCTCATCTTTTCTGAAGACCTGTATCTGGTGAGGCCACATAGAGAGAATAACCAAAGGAGGGAAGCTTACAAAATTTGCAAATGGGTTTGAATTTTATTAGCTACGAAACGTAACCATTTATTTTTATAGGTTCGTCAACCGCATTGATGGACACGAAGACCATGCCGTTAATTTCATCTTATCTGGTTTGCCGGTAGTTTGTGTGAGTGGGGGTGTTGGTGTTGTGGGTTGGGTTAGAATAACTACTGGGTATCATGAGGACTGTTTACCTAACCATTTTTCTACTCTTCCTCGACCCAAAGGAGGATAGACTTACTCTAAATTCCACCCTTCTCAACCCTAACCTATTTGTATACTTAGGCCCAGTTTCATAGTCAGATTTAGTACGCCTCAAGTGCGGCGCTATACTAAATACAAGACGTCACCTACCTGAAATTGAATGGAATGGGCCAGTTTCATATGCGAAACTGGCCCATTCCATTCTGGTCTAGGTAGGTGTCGTCCTGTGTTTAGTATCGACTCGCACTTTAGGCGTACTAAATCTGACTATGAAACTGGCCCTTAGATAAAGAGAGTGGACTGGAAGAACAGGAGCAAACAAAAATATTATTTATTTGTATTAATTTAATTTAAAAACGTATCATTTAAATGTAATTCTTACTTAACTGTCTATTTTCAACTGTTTCTTTCTTGATCATTATAAATATAACAAGAGTATTTTCTTAACTATTTGGAAATTACAAAATTACATAATTTTTTTACAGACACACACGCATGGTCTGGACCTTAATAACATAAAAAAATTCAAGTAATTATATAATATTTATTAAAAAAAGTATTTCAAATTTACAAACTATATTAACTAAAAATAAGAACAAAAGTTCATAATTAATTCACATGATTAAATCACACACTCAATTTACAAATGGAAACAAAAAATTATCATACAATTTAAAGCTTTTTATCAACTATATTATTGTATAATACTAAATATAACAATGATTTACAAATGCCTTACTCAGAAGCATGAGATATCACTTTCCAACGCAACCCTTGTATCGTATTTGGAGCGTCTTACAAGGAATTTTTATTTACCAACAGACTACCAAAGATAATTCAAAGTTAATTTTTCTACATTAACTTCTCATTCCGACCACTATTTTCTAAAGAATTTATGTTTAAGTATTTATGCTTATTAAAAATACAGTAATATCTGCCTTAAACGGATCCCTTACTAAGCGGAAATTTGTCTTAAACGTAAATATTTTCTTGTCATGTCACTTTAAGGCTGATAAATATGTTAAATTCCCTGGATTAAACGGAAACTGTCTAACGTGGAAACGGAAATCAAAATAAGCCTTTATACGGAAAATTTCCAATGTTCCAGAAGGCATCGCTTATAAAAATCTTAGGTATCTTATACATTCTACATAATTTTGCTTTCTATAACTCTTTTGTTATTTTGAGAGGAGTTGAAATGTGAAGTCAGGTATATTTCCTTTCTCCTTCCTAGATCTTTTGTTACCTTTCTTACAGAAATTTGTACTGTAACTGCCTCTTGATTGTTCTCTCTGTTCCTCCCAGTTTCTGCACTAATTACGGGTCAATCACCTTTGATATTCAACGTTTAATGGTACAGCCCCACCTGTATTGAAATTCAATTGTTTACCTCTTACAGAAATTTTGCTCGATAAGGGCTCTATGCGTCTCTTTTTTACTTTATTCTGGAATTTGTTGTTTTGGCTTCAAAGACAAACGTTGCGCTTGATCTTAACATGTGATTAAAAGTGATTCAAGCGAGTGAGTGAGAAAAATTGTCTGTTAATTAAAATAAAAAAGTTTACGTTCAGTGTAATGTTTGCATGTGTTCAATTATAGTGTGAATAAATAAATAATTACGCTATTTTATTTTATTTCAATTACGTACATGTTCCTGTTTTAATAAACAAACATGGCATCTGAAAGTTCTAAGAATATAAGAGGACATGGAATTAGATAAATAAACAATGGGAGGTAATATATTGAAAACTTACCAGTGTGAGCTAATTAATCATTTCAGTTTTCGTCGAGATGAACAGTATTTACAAACTGTTTCGCGTACGAAGGCCATTTCCTATGTTGTGTTCAAGCTTGCGCCCCTAGTAGTGATCACGAGAACTAGCGTGTGAGAGAGAAACCAAACAAGAAAGGGAATCCTTTTGACATTTCAACGCCGCGAGCTTTGAGTTTCGTGAGATGTCAAATTAAAAATAGAATTTAATATCTTATATCGATTATATTATACTTACAGACCTATATTTGTTTTTCCATTATTATTATTACTTATATTTCCATTTTAATTTTATCAGTTTAAATCAACATTTAAGGGTTTTGTATTTTGTTTTTCTAAAAGCTCACCTCTTCATTTCCAATCATGGAACGCTTATTAACTGTCCATGGCAGAAGTGAGCTGGCCCAATTTGAGTTTTGATCGAAGTTTTCTTTATATTGGTGTCGTTTTAAAGATGTCATAAATACACAGTTGGGAATTATACCACAAGAATAAATAGCATCGAATTGCTATTTAATTTTAAAGTTAATGTGTTAACAGTAAGCTCTTGATCCCGACTGGGAATGTTTGTGAGGATAGCTCTCAAATATTAACAGTAATATGAAAAATTTCATTTTTAATAATAATATTCTACAATTTAAAAAAAAATAAGACCAACCTATTGGGTGAGATATATATTTTATTAACTGAGATGCATCCCTCCTCATTCCAAGTCATCCTAGAGTAATTTTACTATAAATTAGTCTACGAGATTCTGAACTGTGAGCATCAAACTTTTTTTTCTTCTACATAATGATATTAACACCTTTATATTTTTTATTATTTCACTTTTGTCAACTTTCATTTTCATGATTTCAGTAGTAATTAAACTTAAAATAATAAGATAATTTAATTTTAATTTTAATAATTTAGGATATAATAAATTTTGTTTTAATGGAAAACAGTTATTTAATTTCCAATCAATTATTTTTTATAAGTCTTTCTTTACATTGATAAGTGAACATTGTTCCTTGATTTAAAATTAATATAAAAAGTAAACATATTTCTATACTTTACATTCCAAATATATTTATGTGACCTTATAACTGTAGCTATCAGAACTACATAGGCAGATGATGTTGTTAACCTAAGATTACATGAATGATCCAACTATTCGTGTAATAAATTAATTTTGTTTATTTAATGTAAATGGTCATAAATTTACCACAATTTATTGAAATGCTTAGTTATTCGATTTTATGTGTTTTCCCTAAGTATTGTTACCGTTTAGCTACAAATGTAAGTCATAATGTGTCAAGTTGCTATTACAACCAAGTAAGCTCACTGAGGTTGTTAATAACATACAAATTCCCAGTAGCCCACAGATTTTAAGAGTGCCGTGCATCTGAGCAATAAGTTGGTTCTAACGGCTCCCTCACCCCGCGTCTTTCATAAGTCGAGCTAATACAACTTTAGATTTATTTAGAAAATGTGAGAGTTTAAAGGATAATTTCTTCAATACTGTGTGTAAACTATATTTATATTACACCCTTAATGTAAGTGTGTGGACCCAGGGAGGGTTTTTAAAAGCTGTGCATGTAAAGTTATATGCCATATTTATCTTATATTTTTTCTAAACTTAGATTATTCAAAATCTGAGTCGTCTTAAATTCACATACTTTAAATATGTTCCATCATGGTAAATGTTTGTTTGTGAGGAGTAGTACACAACAGCCAATATTCTTGAAACTGTGCTTTTAAGATAACGCTTTCTCTCTAAGCTTATGGCACGCCAAAATATGCTTTTTTGACAAATTTGAGGCACGAAATATGATTGATAAGATGAGTGATAAGAAAAAATGCAGAATGTGAACTATCTGAAACAAGTGAAGCAAATGACATTGAAAATCACTAAAAGAAATTAGATTACCTTGTTTTCCGACATTGACAGGATTCTAATATCAGTGTGATTTATTTATTTTTATAAGATTTACTGTCTCATACAATATGTTAAATATTATTGCTCCAAAGTTACTTCATTCATAAATGAGAATTATTTTGATCGTTAAGACTATTTACGCATTTTCCTGCAAACATACTCGTAAATTTTGTAAAGCTACACTTAAACACGGGAATCAAACACAGGACTCACGGATTAGTGGGCTAATTTCTTACCACTAAGCTATTCAGGGGTTGATTTTCATTTTAAAGAGCTGTTTTATATATATGTAAATAAGGCAGTATTGAGAATTTATTATTTTCATTAAAAATACTCAAGAAAATGTTTTGGAATGTCGATATAATATCTCTCAAATTAAAATAATTTTAAGGTGCATCTCACAGATTTTCTCGCTTCTTTACCAATACATGGAGGCATAACATGTAAACTAATAACTCATAGATTATATTAAACAAAATCATATAAATATGTAGAAACCAAATGAAAACCAGATTATCATATTCCACTATATGCTATAATATACACTGTTGCATAAACATATTTTGAAGAAGTAACATCTCTGTTCATCAAAGAGCATAGCAATCAACTCAACATTTCCCAGACATCAATTTAAAAATATATTAGCTTACAGATACAAAACTATTGGATTTATAAATTTATAGATATCAATTTTTTATCTTATTTTTAATTGCTCTACAAAATTTCAATGATAATCTATTTCGTGTCTCAAAGAGTCGCGGAGATATGATCAAAACAATATATTTCCACAATGTAAATACCTCTACGTCATTTTAACAAAAAATGAGATTGACCATTTTATGTTTAGTGTTAAACACTGACTAGATAGGATTTTTAATCAAGATCGTTTGAGCCCATGTAAAGAAAATTGAGTTTTTAAGTTTCAATAGAATGTGAACTACTCTTAATTTTAGGGTTAGAACGATAATTCCAAAAATATCTTTGGAGATCTTATGACAACCAGTAAAATGGTTTCAGCTCACACACATCGACGACAGACAGATAAATGGAGGGAATCTTTAACCAACTTTTTGAGTTCAGTGAATCATGAAACTTCGACATTCATCAAAATCTCAAATTCAATATTATTGACCATAAAAATACTACCTCTCACGCAGGGTTCTCAAGAAAGTATAAACGGTTTAAATATATATTTCCGTTTCCCCCTGTAGTTTGACTTCTGTTCATTCTTTCTACGTATATAATTCATGGCGCTCCTTGATTCAAGCGCTTGCCTTCACACTGACTGAATATTCCGTTTTTCCATATGTATGACCCACAGGAGTCTAGGATGGACCTACTATATAAGCTGGTAATAACATTAACAGTTTCTTGTGTCATTTGACACAGTTTCCTTCTAAATGCTCTCAGCAGAATAAACCACATATCCCGAGGTGGGTGGAACGAGTTTATTCAAGGCAGCTCTATAGCTTTGAACAATATTGACTCGTGGAATTATCTACATTTGCATTTGTTTGTTTTTACTTTATCAAATATGCGAGGCAGAAGCGTATGGGGGTGGTTAAAAATACATCTCTTATTTAAATGAAATTAATGTTATGTACCCCAAATTCATAGAGGAGTAGTTTTTAGCATTCCGTGTAACTGTAGTACGTAAATAGAAGTAAATAATGTCTAGAGCAGTGTGGCCCAAATTGCAGCGTGATACTACTCATTTGGGTTGTACTCATATATACTAATTACGGTACTGTATTTGGGATGAAGAGGGTTCAATTTGGAGGAATTGTACAAGCATATGTGTGGAGGGCAAGTAGAAACATTTTAGGGAAAGCATGAATGTGATTAGAACCCCAATATATCCATAAAACGCCAAACGTACTAAAATATATCAATAATGTCTTTATGGTTTGAAAAAACCAAAAAGTAATTATTTCATAAAAATTTCGCCAAGTTTATTAATATATATTAGCACCCATTTTTTAGTTAAATAAAACTCCTTATATAAAAGTATACAAGTATTAAAATCTATGTGTTAACTTTATCTAAACATAATTAAAGCCTATATTAAAATTTGTGAACTCTTTATTTTATGTTTTATTTGGAAGTTAGTTTGTCGTTTAAAATAGAAACAAATTTTTTAATATAGTTTTAATAATTTAATTCTAGTGAAAGAATTTCATATTGAATCATAATTATTTTATTAAATCATTCTTGCACCGCGTCTTAATAATGATTCATACGTTCGAGTTCCACTTCCCTAGCGGATAGGGATGAACAATGCAAAAAGTTGTATTGGAAGCTGTACGAAAATGTACATATTATACAAAGAGTGGGAAACCATAAAGATAAACCCTCAATATAACCCGCTAGGCTTTGAGATCTGATATAGACGTCACTAGCTAACCAGCCACACAAAACAAGCGAGCTCAACGCTTTAATCCACGTGCCTCTCAATGCCAATAAATGCTAATAATAATAAAAATAACCATATTATAGTTAATAATATGATTAAAAACTTAGCTCATTATACATAAACCAATTCTAATTATTTTGATCTAATTTCATCTGTCCTTATAAATGTATTTTCAAAGTTGATTGAAAGGAGGGAAATAGTATTTTAAATCATTGAGAAATATTTAAATGATGAATTCCATTTTATTACTATCCCATATTCCAATAAATAAACATTTTTGGGTATTTTCTGGTTTGTTTATTTTTTATTCCTTTAAAATATGGTGTTTTTGTTCTTTGTGACATTCTAAGGCCTACATATTTATGATGTGATAAATATATTTTGGTCAATTTTTGGTTCTGATGAGTACTTACATGGTCTTAAGAGTCTACTTTTCCAAAGATACGCTTTATCGCTAGTTATTTCGTTTTTCCCACTTCCTTATAGTCCCTTTCTCTTTTCTTTCCCTTGGATTACTTTTTTTTCTTCATTTTCTTTTACTTTCAACCGAAAATTGGTTTTACACTTGAAAGCTTAGACTTGTAGCTCTCCTAAATTACAAGACTTTAAAGGGTTTTGATGGCGTGAAGGGAGGAGACTGGCTGCGAGTATGTGCGTTGACCGGAAGGGGTTCAGAAGCAGTAGGAGAGTGGCATGGGGAGGAGGTGGTAGCGTCCTTTCTCCGAGTTATCCGCTTTAGCTTGTGACGAGTCTCCTTGTCTTAGAAATACCCTCCCACCTACTTCCCAACCACATTTGCCACAAAATTAGTTTGAAACTGGAGTGAGATGTCTTTAGAAGCTTTATAGAACCATGAACATAGGGAAAGAATATTTAAAGGTGTTGGCTTTCACAACGTTTTAAACACTGTTACTCACATAACAAGCTGTGATTTTATTGGAAATGATGGGGTCTAGAGTAATGAAAATATGTTTTATAAGAAAGAATAAGTTAAATATTAAAAACTCTTTTTTTGCAAACTTTTCTTACTTCACATCAGGTAATAGAGTAAATAATATTGTGCTAGATCTTATTAAATTCTTTGTATTAATCTCAATATAATTTATTGTAAACTTTAGCTACCGGTTGTGGACTAAACAAAGTATTCAATAAAGTTATTTATTATTATTTCTTTTAACAGACCCAGTATATCTATTTACTAAAAATTAATCAATTTTTTTTAAAAGAACAATGTGAAAATATTAAAATCATTTTAAATACACCTGAATTAAAAAAATTAAGTGTCATTTTTGAGAGGAAGAAAATATCTTTAAAATTATATTTCCAAATATAAGAACAAGTTTTGATTAAAATATATATCAATAATAACGAAACTAAGACCCTGCTATTGGTCCTTTTTTTTTTATTACTTTTCTATCTATAGGATATTCACACAATCTAAAGCATCCCGCTTGAGATATACTGGATTTCTGGTTCCGGGAAGGATGGTACTCAAATACGGCCTGGTGTATTGTGGAAGTTTTTTTTATATAAATCCATTTTTCACTATATTTTGCGTAAACAAGAGTAAATTTTCTTTAAATTATTTCTTCTTCGTCTTTATACCATCAGTGTAAATATGAATATAGTCCGGAAAGGTTGTTGAATGAAATTAAAAATAATATTATTACGATTATTATAATATAGGAAATTGATATTATTATTAGCACCGCGTCTTACTACCCGTTCGGGTTGCACGCCCTTACGCTAATGTGTAATGGTAGGGTGTTGTGAGAGGATATGGAGGACCTACAGCTTAACGTGGAATCCGAACCACGGTGGAGGCCTGGCATTCCTCACATTCACAAGTTGTGATTAATACACTTCTTGTCAGAGGTGAAGGAAGGGTTTGGCAATCAGATAAATCTCTGCCGGGACCAAGGATTGAACCCCGGATCTGCAGCTCAGAAGTCTGACACCTTACCCCTAGACCACCAGATCACCGAAATTGATATTAAATTTAAAATTATTGCATTCATAGATTATATGTGACAAAGTTTCATACAATCAATAAAATAATTAGCTATATTCTTCATATTATTCTTATTAAAACTTTGAGGTCTACTATTGACTAGAGTCAAGACCACTATTTTATGTAATCTCCGTTTGTGCATATGTATTTTTATTAAAACTGAATAGCCTATATTTATAATTTTATTGAAATGTTCCTTCTCTTTTTAAACATGAGATGCAATTAATAACCTTCCTCATTCATTTTTAGAATAAAAATGTGTCTATACATCTGTAAAATTATCCACGATTGGAAAGGTGTCCATTCCAGAATATAAACTATTCAGGATTAGTTGAAGTGAAATAAAACTCACTGCTTACAAATCCAGAAAGTATCACAGGCCTCAGAAATATCCATTATTAATTTGACAATAACTCAAAAAATTAAAAATCTGAAATGTAAATAATCCCAAGGTGATACAATTCCATCTACTGATAGGTTTCAATACATTCATTGTTACTGGAAAGGTGTATATAATTGGTTGGCTACAACGATGGCCTTTTTATATAGTTGAAAATATAATAAAAATAGTTTCACATTAAATCAATCCGTTGTTATCTATTTCTTACTATAATTATACTTATTATGACATGGTCATGTTATTTACTAGGGGTCATTTTAGCTTGACACACTCTGAATGATTTTAATAAATATTCCTCCAATAGCTCAATTTTATATAAAAGAATTATATATATTTTTTAAGAAATGTAGAAACTTAACACTTAGAATTTTACTTACTCTCTACAATGATTAAATTAAAAGATATATTTTTTATATGAAACCAATAACAATTCACACTTAGATAATAAATCATATTTGGTTATATTGACCCATTTAAATAATAAACGTGAAGTTAACACAATATTATTTCAAATCTAATAACACCATATTATTGCTATTTTTTTGAAAGTAACTTTTTTAAGTCATTTTCATAATTAAAATTATAAAACTTTTTGGAGATCACATCGTATTTCCAGATTTATTACACTATTGAAAGTGGGTACGTAGTCCTGTCCCAACTGACAGAAAATTATTAAAATTCAATTCCACAGGTATAAACAATTTTCACAAATATAATTTTTAAAATATAGCTATATATGTTATTATAAGAATAACAAGCTCGCGAACATTTCATTAAATGCTAACAAAAGTTGTTTAGACAACTTTTATACTATTATCTTCATTTTATAAGGTCTTTCATTTTAATAATTACCATATAAAGGGTTTGAAAGTGTTCTTAGGAGACAATACCAAAAAGAGTCACAGCAAAGCAAATTTAAATAGTCTATTTCTGTATTTAAGTCTGATCTGAATAACACAGCCCTAGCTAACTATTTCGTCTTCAAAAATAATTTCTTTAGAAGGGGTTGTTTAAATATATTAAGTAGGCTCTTTGTGATAGAAAACCAGTAATCTTGCGTATAAAATTTGTTGAAAGCTTTCAAATTTGCAACCCCTGATTAATACCATTTTCAAAATGTTGAATCTTTTCATTCCTACTTTTGTTTTAAACATTATAATTCCTTTGGGTAAGAATGGCATCAAATGGCGAGAAAATTAATGCGCATCAATCTATAAATGAAACGAAAACACAAAGAAAGACGCAAAAAAAAAGATATAATAAATGTATTCATTTCAATCCACCAAACTCTTTGATCTTTCTTATTTCGAGTTAAAAATAAATAGAAGTTCAATCGCAAACGAATGTTTTCTACCGCAACAAAAAGGAGTAAAAAGTTGCAAGTTCAAAGACAGTTTTTATTCTCTCTTGCCTCTTCGTCACCTGCCGTATCCATTCTTTATATGTAAAAAGGCACTAATTAAAAAGATCGTTGGATTTACGTAGTTTCCCTTCTCATCATTTTGTTGTTGTTAAAAAAGGGATTACAACCTTCTCAATGTTTTTAAGCCTAAAGTTTTTAATCCATTCAAACGTACACGTGCTTAAATCCTGTTCCTCTTTGTTCAACATATCACGTGCTTTTTTTTTTTCTGGTTCTCGGCTATTCCATACCCATATAGTTGTATACATACAAGGGAACTGCATTATTTGTTTGCCGAAGTGGACCCAGAACTCGACGCTACGCGGTGACGTGACTTAGTGTTTGCGAGCCGCATTTCCATTAGAGCAAATTCGTGTACGCTAGCACGCTTCTCTCTCCCTCAACATTCTAACCCTCCGCTCTACAACCCAAACAGTTTTTTTCTCACAGTAACCAGTAGATCCGAAAACTGAATAAGTGATGCGACAAGTAATGTGTTAGTCGTGGAGCACGGAACACTGATTGATGTCAGAGTAGAGTTACATCTGAGTAAAGTTTAGATCTGCTAAGAAGACAAGTTAGGAAAATTAAGCTCAATCAACTTTTCCCCCTTTCATATCATAAAATATTGGAGTAACTATGGGGCACCATAATACATATAATAGTAGCCAGATAAAGTTTTAAAAAGAGAAGGAATAAATTTATAATTTTTGCATTGTTTAAATTTATGTAACTATTTTAGATTTAAGCAAAGGTCACTTTTTAAATATGAAGCGGAGTCGAAGTGTTGATCGAAACATTATAAAAAAGAGTAGACGTTAAGATGTTCTTCTCTGGTTAAATAACACTACTTTAAATTTCCAAACCATCCATTAAATGCATATAGGCCTATAGAGAGGTGTTAATAAATAGAAATCTGATACAATATTTGAATGTGTGTGTGTATTTATATATATACTTTTTAGATGGCCTCTCATCTCTAGTTGAGGTTGCTAACATGTTTAGTAGTTATTCTAAAAATGATAAAATGATGAATTATGTTATATTTAATGATATATTCCAATCGATTCATAATATATCGAATAAATCTTTCTTCTTCCTTTAAAATCTTTCATAGATGCAAACGATATTGTGGTAGTTGAAGTTGAAGCTAAGGAGTCATAAATATAAGAGACTTAAACATTTGGAATCTTTACACACCCCTGTCCTGAGGTATAGTGTGAATGGGCTTATTATAAAATTATGATAGTCATCCTAGAATCTGGTCATTTTCTAAAATATACTTTTACAAATATATTTATTTTAATAGTTGAAGTGAAAGAGGTTAGTAAAAAATAATTAGCTAAGCTCCAAAAATCTCTAGTAGATATACGTTACTCTAGCAAAACTCATCAAATTCCCTGAATTATTTTGTGCCTTGCTTTACAGAACCAATTTTAGAAATAAGTTTTGCCGTTAAATTAAATTAACAGTTGTGTAAGCTGTTATAGTTGATGGCTACTTTATTAGCACGAGGATTAAGTTAATGGTCTCAACTAGTCTGGTTTGCCGGTTATCTATACATTAAGGTACGAATTTTGTCAGGGTGTGCTAAGATTATTATTTTTTGCACAAGTAATGGTATGATTTAGAATATTATTTTCAATCTTAATTCTAGACAATATATTTTTTGGATATACCAAATATGAGTTAATTTACCGCATATTTTAAATTTTCAATCTTAGCACCTAAATATTTAAATATTTATATAGGAAATTATTAGAAAATTATATGGATTTTGTCTGTTGCTATGTGGTTATTTTAGCACCAAAATTAGTAGAAATTATATTGGATTATTGTTAGAAAAGTTTATTTTATCTCTTAAGAAAATATTGAATTATATATATAAATAAATCTTAAGAAATAATATATTTAATAACTTTTCCCAAAAATTTAAAATGTTTTTATAACGATTTTTATTATTTTACAAAAAATATTTTACACAACCTGTATTAACAATGTCAAATAAAGATGACCTTTCATAAATATATATTACATTTTAGTATCCCACCAAATGCATGTCCATGATAGGTGTATTTTGATATAACCAAAAAATATAACGATAATTCATGAACTTTTTTTCTTAGATTTTTTGATGTTGAATACGTAGGACGTAAATTATATTATTATTTTTAGAAATTCTGAAATTATCTCAAGTGTTTTTGCTTCATTATCATGCTAATAATTCAGAAATCCAATTGTAATACTTATGCTTAAATACACGATTGAAAACTACACTTTAAAATCTTGTTACTTTAAAGTCTCACATCTTAAGCTTTTAGTTATTCCCCATATATGTATATATATATATGTTTGTGAGATACATATATTAATATAATACATATATCTATATGTATGTCATAAAATAATCTAGCTAGAGTTAGTGTAATAAATACTAAGTGCTAATTAAACTATCCAAAACTAGGGATACAGTTTACTCGTAAAAATGTTCTTACCTATTTTATCGTTTAAAATTATCACCAGAAAACCCCATAAATTATCTTAGTGTTTTCACGTCTAAGAAAATTGTATTTTCTCTACTATAGCAAACCAAGCTTATAAAACTTAAAAATTGAATAGCGCAATCATTGCAGAATTTTCTTCTATTTCTTTTTTCTTACTACTCGTCTGGGCTATAAACATTTTTCTATGAGCTTTGTAAGGTTGAGGAAGGTCTATTTAACAGGTAATATAGGCCCCATTTGAATAGAGGAGAATATGAATTTATTTACAAAATTACACATTTGGTAATTCAAGTCGGGATTTGAACCCTTCAATTAGCATTAGCTGGAATAGATGAGCCAGAAATATTATCTACATTCCCACTGTGTTTGATAGTATATTTATCATTCAATTTGTATCTCAAACAATAAACAAAATTCTTAATAAATATATAGTACGACGCATTTGCATAAACTTTCTAATTTTTTTGTATTATGGCTTCGAAGATAAGTTTTAAAATTAGATTATGAGTAAACTACCCTTAAGTATGTTATCTTCATAAAAAACCAACACATCATCTTGCTTATCACATTATCACTCTTTATATATATACACTTTAAAACAAATTGTTTAAACATGTTTTATAAAATCTAAATTTTGAAAATACATTTTTTGTAAAATGACCTAAAATTATGTGTTATTTGTATAAAAAAAGTATATCCACATACATCATGAAAAAACTAGTCCTGTATTCCCATTTTGAATTCAATTTTCAAGGTCAATTTCCAAAAAATCAAATTTTCTATATATTGTTCTTAGTGAATTATACGGAAATTAATTTATTTTGTATGAAAATAAAACTATGTAATTATTGATAATAATTTCAAACGAAAAGACTAAGGCTATTTATTTAAATATATTAATTTAATAAACAATCAATAAAATACACAGAGCCGATTTTTCCCCAAAATCACAGGGGTACAGCCTTAGTTATCATGTTCACGATAAACACTACCCAGATATACATTATAAGTAAACTAAATAAGATAATTTTAAAATAGCTTGAATTTTCAAAAATCCCTCTCAAGCAAATGACTATTTATCGACATGCTAATCAAAAACCGAGTTAATAATGTTAATTTTCATGTCAAACTCTCCAAAAATTGCTATTTGGTACAAAATAGTTAAAGCCATTTGTAAAATTTTCAAGTTTAGAAAAACCGTTATAAGTAAATTACCTTTGATGAATTTTTGCTCAAAAACAAATAAAATAGTGCTATTTTTCATCTAAAAAAATCCCAGATTTTATATTTAGACAATATCTTTAAAACTATTTTCGAAAAAGTTTGCAGCTAAAACAAATAGCCACCAGTAATATACTCTTAATTGAAGAGTAATGATAGAAATTAATATTTATTTTGTATATTCCTATTAAATTTAAATTTTGAAAAAAATCCATCAAACCCTTTTTAATCCTTGGCCAGGACAGACATACATGGGAAAAGACAGAATTTTAAAATCCACTTTTTTGGGTTTGTTTTCACATAAAATGTAAAAATTGTCATCTTTATATACATTTTTCTCAAGATCACAAAACTTTCGCTTAATATGAGGAAGTAAAAAAATTATTATATATTTTAACTTGGTGTGAAAATATCCAAATCTAAAAGATTAATTTTATCTTAAAACATAAACCACAGCCATTCATTTGTTATCACTTCATTAAAAAAATTAATCATCTCTACTCTGAATATAACTTATGATTTAGTAAATGTTGCCTTCATTGTGTTTTATCCCTCTAAATATTATGTCTGATATTAGTTCTATCTATTAAATATAATATTTTTGTAAAAATACTTATATGTTTTCATCTGCATATGTAATATATGTATTCTATGTATTTATAATCTCCACAATCATTGTGCAACACCATAACGCAACATAAAATAAAATAATACGATTTGTTTTGGTTGTATACATTTTATTAAAATATAACTGTAATGATCTTAAAATTTGTATTAATAACTGTTTGACTTAAGATTTAATTTTAATGTGAATTTGTTTTTATAAATGAAAAACAGGAGCTCCGGTTTCCAGGATAATGCGGTTCATACCATGTGGGGGGCATCCATATCGATGACGTCATAGCTGCTGATCGGGAGGAATTTTAAGTAGTTCCATCTCATAAAATGACACCCTTGGCAACTAATATCACTGTACCAAGCTTTACAATTCATCATTAAATGACTTTTCCTCTTGTAATGCTTCTCTACTAAATGATTTATGTAAAATCTGTTAATATTAAAATAGTTCTAACGATTTGGCTAAAAACTGCTATCGGAGGTATATTTTACATTATTAATAATGATATATCTTTATTTATCCAATATATTTTAATTTAAGGGTGGTTTACTTATAACTAATTATTATAGGAAATTTGAAAATTTTGGAAACTGATCTTAAATATTGAATTCAACATGGAAACTTTGGAATAGTTTGTTATGTTAAATAAGAAAATGTTTTTATTTTTACAAATAGCAAATAATTTTAGGGTACTTTACAAATAACATATTATTGAAAATTTATATTTTATTAAATATATTTTCAATTAATTTGAAGCTCATATATAAAGAGTGACTAGTGGGTTTAACAAGTTTACGTGTTTTTTATGGGAAAAACATAATTAATGATCGTTCACTCAAAAACTATTTTTGAAAATATTTTCGAATCCACAATACACAATATGAGAAATTTTTAGAGGTTTTGACATACCTTTTACAATTATTTGGCCCCAGCCTTCAATTTAAAGGTAGTTTACCGATGAATATAAATTATAAATATTTATTTTTTTATTTTAGATATTCCGATAATGGTTAAAGCTATTTTGCTTAAGATTCTGATCATCTACTACATAAGAACGATAATGCTTTACAGCCTATTTCTCAGAAATTATTCATTAGAACAATATCGGTTTTTTATATTATATTTAACTTGTAAATTTAAAATTAACTACTATATAATAATAAAAAAGTTACAAGCTAGTTTTATTTTTCACAATAAGACGAAATTTCAACTAAATTAAAATTAAATAAAACATGAAATACAAGATTATAGTTTTTAAGTTATCATTATTATAGAGAGTAAGATAATGTTCTATCATACATGACGAATATTTATAGTACAATAATTTTTACAAAATTTGGCATTTTCAAATTAAATCATGTTTTAGCTGTTGAAAAAGTTCAGTAGCTTCATGTTACATGGCTCTGTCATCGGAAACATATCTCCCTCTCCTTCCCAACTCCTTTTTGGCATTATATATCCTTCCAACTTTTTTGTAGCCCCCACTTCTCCCCCTTCCCTCTCCTCATTTTTATTCTGTTCAGGTAAAATCATTTACTTGCCACTAATTGTATGTCACTTCCAAACTTTAGTTATTGAAAATTTCCCCTGTGATTATGAGCATGATCTATTTTAAAAGTAGTTTTAATAGGGTAGACTTGAATCTGTTTAGCTTATAAATAATTTGATTAGATATAATCTATTAGTATAGCAACGGTTTTGTAAGAAGAGATGAAAACTCTTTCTCTAAATAGTTTTATTCGTGTTTTATAGAAGAACAATACCTTTTCGTACTCATAGAGGATTAATTTTGAATATATTAAGATTCAGTGGTGCAACCAAAAGTTTATTTTAGGAGGGCGGGCATGTGTGCAAGGCTATTATTTCTGTCCCCTGAAAATATCACATTATTTTAGTTTAAGGCTTCATTCTTTTTAAAAATAAATGACACACACACACATGTATATTAACAGGTTGTTTAAAAAAGGGTACAAAATTTATGGATATTGTTGTAGACATTAACATGAGTAAAATATTTTTAATGATGTTACATAACCTCTTATGTCGTTGGTAAACGCCAACATTAACAACAATAATAATAACAATAATAATATGATGATGATGATGATGGTTCCAAATAATAATGAAATAATAATGAATGAAAAATAATAATTGTATATTAGTATGGATATATCTACTGAGCCATTTTGCTCTATTCTTTGTTTAGTTAATTATATTCATTAGCACTAGGTGTCAGCACTGCATTGACCCTTCTCCTCTAATGGCTCTAGGCTCACTAATCCCACGCTTTTCATCGTATAACGGGAAGAAACTGTTCAAGCGTCTCTTAGTCTCGGGATACAAAGCCATGAAACTCTCTCGTGCGAAGTAATTAATAAGTGCTCAAAAACAAATTGGGGACCCCAGATATCATCTCATCACGCCAGGTATTCTTAGTCACCATTCGCAAAGGTAGACTCATAGTTAGTTAATTGTTTCTCTCTATGTTTGATAGTTAACGAATGTGTACAAAATCTTGCCTGTTAACAACACACAATAATAATAATAATGAAAGTGTCTTAGAAATTATAGGTCCACATACCATTGAGGTAAATCCAATATTGTATTTTAGTAATCAAAAATAAATGGTACGTTGCACCACACAGATTTTCTCTCGCTTTTATCTTGAAATAAACATTTACTAAAGACTCGTAATATTTGTGAAATGAAATAGTAAGTATACACATTGCTGTAGAAACACTACACCAAAAATCATAAATGAAATAATATACACTGTTACTCTATGTAATTATGAACTAGGAACACTGTTCACAAAAATTGAGAAAAGAGAAAAATTTTTGTTAACCAAAGAGCATAAAAATCAAATTAATTTTCAATTGCCTGTATTAAAAATTATATATATTCGTTTATATCTCAAAACTTATTAGTTTTATAAAAACATATTTCAAATAAAAGATTTGTATCTTTAATAATACTACGACTTTACAATGATAGGTGATTTAACATCTCAAATAGTTGCGGAAGGATTATGAAAATTTGAAAATCTCCCCTATGTATAGTACCCTCAAAGTCATGTTCATGAGAAAATTTTCATCGTGTTTATAAAACTTTGTTTGGATATAAAATTTAATCAAAATCGTTGGAGTGAATTTCGAGAAAATAGATTTATTCTATTTTGTTTTTAAATAAGCTACCCTTAAATTTAGGGTTGGACATCTAATTCCTAAAACTCGGGGGAACCTTATGAAAACCCCAGATACAAAGTTTTAGCCTAATCTATAAAATGGTTTCGGCTCCAGCCCAAGCCAAGGTACAAACGGTCAGACAGACGGCATTGCGAAAACAACCCTTTTTTTGTTTCATAGGGTCATGAAACGTCAACATTAATCATAATCTCGATTTAGAATTTTGGATGATCACAATATTCTCGCTCCGAGGTATCGAGAGAAAGTAAATATTTGTTTACAGATCTTAGTTTCCCGAAGCGGTGTTCTAACCGTTGCTTGCTGTTGGTTTGATCGGCTTTGATGGGGAGGTTGAGGCTCTAATCTCGTCTGCGTGAACTGAAGATAGTTTTTCCTTAAAAGTATATATATATGTATATATATATACATTAACATATTTATTTTTATATAATAATTAATTTATTATCATAATATGATCATAAACCATCTAGAACTAAGTTTTTCTTTTTATTGTTTCAGTCAGCACACTGGTTATTAACAGATTAAAATGATTGGATAGAGATGAGAAAGGTAGCTAATAGTAAGTGAACGCGTATTTGCATAGAGTGAAGATGGGAAAAACAGGGTGATATATCATTTGTGGAAAACTTTTAAATGTATGTGTGTATATAAATAGGCCCTAATGTTAACTTTTTTTGAACACCATACTAACAAGAACATTATATTCTAAGATATAAAATAAAATCCTAATTAAATAAAAGTCAGTAAATCATGTTTCCATTTAAAATAGTTAATTTATTAATATAATAAGATAGTAAGCCATTAAACAGTTAAACACATAATTTAACGGATATATATGTGTATTTACCGTTAAATATATATGTATATATACCGTTAAATATATATGTATATATACCGTTAAATATATATGTATATATACCGTTAAATATATATGTATATATACCGTTAAATATATATGTATATATACCGTTAAATATATATATATATTTAATGTTTTAATGGTTTACGATCATGTAATAGTAATAAATTAATGATTTTAAATGGAAACGTGGTTTACGGAGTTTTATTTAGTTCGGAACTTTTTTTTTTAGATCTTAGAATACAATGTTCTTGTAAGTATGGTGTTCAGAAAAAGTTAACATTGGGGCCTGTTTGTAAAGTAAATTAGGCTTGCAGTGTATATATTATATTTAATTGAAATAATATTTAAAAAATAACAATTTTTATCAATTTATGTCTTCTTTTCCTGACTCGTTAAATTTTTACTTTCTCTCTATCTTATAGGTAGAGAAAGTATGGTGATCGTCAAAAAAATCGAGCTCGAGATTTTGATGAATTTTGACGTTTCATGACTTCCTGAATCCGAAAAGGTGGTTTTTGAATTTCCGTCTGTCTGTCTGTCTGTCTGTCTGTCTATCTGTACCTCCAACTAGAGCCTAAACTATTTTACCGATTGAGCTGAAACTTGATATCTAGGGTTTTTATAGGGTTGCCCCGAGGGGTTTTTGGAATTGGATATCTACCCCTAAAATTAAGGGTAGTTTACTGAAGGGAAAAAAGAGAAAAAGTCGATTTTCTCAAAATCGGCTCTAACGATTTTGATTAAATTTCAATTATGAACATTAATATATATTACAAACAAAATGGCTACTCTCAATATTTCGGCAAAATCGCTTTAAGGGCTCCGGTCTGATGCGTAAATTAACATATTTTAAAATAGCTCCGAAACTATTTGAGATATGAAATTACTTAGCATTACAAATATGTATATATATTTATAATACAAATATTTTATTCGAAACATATTTTTATAAAATCAATAATTTTCAATCTATACGCAATTATATATATATTTTTAGCTTTTTGGACATTAAAGCTTAAGTATTGCGATCGTAAAAAAAACTAACCTGAAATATTGATCGATTTCGACGTCTCATGACCCCCCGAACCCTAAAAAATAGTCTTTGCAATGCCGTCTGTCTGTGTGTCTATTAAAACTTAAAATTAAGGGTAGTTTACTGAAGGGAAAAAAGAGAAAGTCAATTTTCTCAAAATCGGCTCTAACGATTTTGATTAAATTTCATTTATGAATATTAATAAATATTACAAACAAAATGGCTACCCTCAATATTTCGGCAAAATGGCTTTAAGGGCTCCGGTCTGATGCGTCAATTAACAATTTTTTAAATAGCTCCGAAACTATTTGAGATATGAAATTACTTAGCATTACAAATATGTATATATATTTATAATACAGATATTTTATCCGAAACATATTTTTATAAAATAAATAACTTTCAATCTATACGCAATTATATGAATTTTTTAACTTTTTGGACATTTAAATTTAAGTATTGCGACCGTAAAAAAAAAACTAACCTGAAATGTTGATGGATGTCAACGTCTCATGACCCCCCGAACCCTAAAAAATAGTCTTTGCAATTCCGTCTGTCTGTGTGTCTATAAAAACTTAAAATTAAGGGTAGTTTACTGAAGGGCGAAAAGAGAAAAATTTGGTTTTCTCAAAATCTGCTCAAACGATTTTGATTAAAATTCGTATCTAGGCGTTGATTAAGATTATAAATAAACTGGCTATTTTCATTTTCCTATGAAAATGATTCTTAGGGTACATTACAGAAGCGTTAATTTCCGTATCTCCACAACTATTGGAGAAACAAAACAAATTATCATTGCAAAATTGTAGGACTAATATAAATAAAAAACTTTTATTTGACATATATTTTTATAAAAGCAGCAGTTTCTGAGATATTTGCAAATATATTAATACAATTTTGTGAGCTTTAGTTGTAAACATATACTACTTAAGTCTTAACGCAATAATTCTCCAATGCCATAGAGTAATTAAATATAAGTATCTAAAAAAGTATGTTATTTTTCCTTAAATCTCTTAGGAGAAATGTTTGCATAGCAATGATCTATCTCCATTTTAGACTAAATAGTCAATATTTACATTTTTTATTGGTCAAAATGTATAAATGAATAATTAAATATCAATACGATGACTTGAAGATCTGCAACACCTTATAAAATGTTAAAACTTTAACCAGATATCGAAATTTTAATACGAAGTGTTGACCCTTGTGGAAGACATTAAACTGTTTGAAATGCTCTTAGGTGGACAAAGATGCGCCTCTTTTCTCATTGATTATATATCATTGTATATTATTTTATGCGTGTTCTTATGTGGAGTGCTGATGATACAATGTACATTATTTTCCGTTCAGAAATCTTACGAGTTTATATAAAGAGAGAGAAAGTCTGTGCGGTGCGCCGTACCATTTATTTAAAGATATTTCCAATTTTCTTAACATCCTATCATCTAGAACAAAGTGTGGTTATCGCTTTGGTTTATCTATCTTCTGTACACAAATATTGTGATGCACTTATTTAATTATTACCTCCTTATAATACCATGTATTTAAATAGTTTGCGCAAGTAGCGACTGTAAAAATGATGTTACTGTAAAAACAAAAAGAAATAGCTATATTGTTTTAAATATAGGAAATAAAATATATTTTCATATATTGCTACAGAAATAAATAAACTAAATAAAAATGTCGCAATTGACTGTAAATAATGATTTCCTAAGGTAACTGAGAAAAATTGTACTTTGACAGGGGTTAGAGCCCTTGTCTTTTGAATTTGGACGTCATTCTATAAAACACCTAGATTGCGGCTCAAAACTCGGCATCACTCCTTGGAGTGTACATCGGTGACAGCTTGTCTTTTGTTGTGTAGTAAGCAACAAAGTTGAAAAAATTAGGGGATTAACTGTGTAGTTTAAGGACACTCTGAAAGGGTGAAAGTATAGAAGGGTTGAGAGGGGTCGGTGTGATGACTCCCATAGCTACAGTAGAACACCTCTAGTGAAATGATAATACATAGTACCATTGGAAGAGAGATTTGCAAAACTTCGAGATGTCCATCCGAATCTAAAGATGAATATATAGGAAGTGTTGGACCAACCAAATAAAATTATATACTTGGTTTTGTGTTTAAAGATTCGCTTTAAAGGGTGGTTAACAGATTAGCAGAGACACGTTGATAAATAAAAAATATTTTTTTTACTAAAGGTAATCAATTGTTTAACTAGTGGTAATCTAATGTTTGACTGGCGATAATTTCTTGTTTGACTAGTGGTAATCTAGTGTTGACTAGAGGTAATTTATTGTTTCACTAATGGTACTCTAATATTTGACTAGCAATAATGTAATGTTTGACCAGAGGTAATCTAATTTTTGACTAGCGGTAATTTCTTGTTTGACTAGAGGTAATATAATGTTTGACTAGAGGTAATTTAATGTTTGATCAGCAGTAATCTAATGTTTGGCCTAAGGTAATCTAATTTTTGAATAGTGGTAGTTTCTTGTTTTACTAGCTGTACTATAATGTTTGACTAGCTGTACTCTAATGTTTGACTAGCTGTACTCTAATGTTTGACTATCAGTAATCTAATGTTTGACAAGAGGTAATTTCTTGTTTGACTAACGGAAATCTAATGTTTGAACAGAGGTTACCTAATTTTTGACTAGTGGTAGTTGTTCGTATGAATAGTGGTAATCTATTGTTTGACTAGAGGTAATCTCTTGTTTGATTAAAGGTTGTTTAACATTTGACTGGCGGTAATATCTTGTTTGACTAGAGGCAATCTCTTGTTTGACTGGCAAGAACATATTTATGTTTGACATTTGGTTACTATACACTAGAAGTTATATGTTGTTATTAGTTCAACAGGAATCGCTTAAATCTAGATTAGTGGGAGTCTCTCTCACATTTATTAAGGGAAATATTTCTGACCTAGTATTTTGAAGTGTGCTCAAGGTGGCCAATTTGGATATTTTTAATTTTTAAATAAAGCACTATTTAAAAATATACTTTAAAACTTTTGCCACGCATTAATCATTATTATTAAAAATTATAAGACTTTCAAATTTATACCTTTGTTACTCAGAATTGATGGAGCTCAAAATAGATTATAATATGCAGACAGCACATGCGGGTAATCGTAGCATTGCCATGTCCTTAGAACATTAACTGCAGTACTTTTTCAACTCTTATTTGATTTATTGAGTTCAACAAAAGTTTTTAGGACACTCCCAGTGTCTCACGCCTCACTTTCATGGAGGTAATTTTGTTTGATACTCGTACAATATCAATAGAACATAAATTATTCACATTCTATTTTAGAACGCAGTAAAAGTCCATTATTGTGAATGTAAGATTGAGCTGTGGTGAACATTGCAAATCATCTCGTCATTCCAAACGATTGTATAAAAATGTATTTTATATCTATTATTTCATTCATCCATTCAATGTTTTTGGTTCAAAATAAATAGGTGAATTTTCAAATAAATTTGAAAGAAAGAAATTCTCGTTTCACACATCTCAATTGTATAATAATGGTCTTGACTTTTCCACTATATTTTTTGTTTGGATAAACAAATTGTTTTCTTAATCAAAATTAATCACATGTTGCTACTGCTCATACTTAACTTGGACAAGTTGTCAGGATGGATCAAATGAGAAGATGGAGAGTCGAAGGGAGCGTTGAAATAGTATTCCTGGGTTCTAGTTAATTCTACAGTATATTATAGTACAAAATGTAATTTAGTCAATTATTATGATTATTTCTAAAAAAATAACTACCCAAGGGCAGTCCTTCTGTATGCTTACATTGGTAGTCTGACTCTACATCGAATTGGTGCTCAAGTGAACTCCCGTACTTAGGTGATACCCACCATATCCTAGTTAACTAGTTTCAATCCTTCATATAATTAGAAATGGTGTCTTTATTTCAAATGTTTTGCTTGGTTCCAAAACAATTATATGTTATATACAAATTGAGCTAATGGTAATATCATCTTTGTTATATTATTACGACCCGCCTCGGTGGTGTAGTTGGCTAACGCGCTAGTCGTGTTGAGCCCGACTGCCGAGGACGGGGAGATCGAGGTTCGAATCTCGGTCGGGTGAACTGGGGGTAGTTTTTCCTAAATGGTTTTCCACTCTCCCTCCACGCAAATGCGGGTTCACTTCCTCTATTCAACCTTCCCAATTCCTAATCCATTAGCGTAATTCGTACATAAGTATATAACCCGAATGGGTAGTAAGACGCGGGGCTAAATAATAATAATTTTATATTATATTACGGAATGTTTTAAATTTGGCTGGTTGACTCAGGCTTACAACACAAACAAAGAAACACGTGTCTGTTGTGTAACATTATTATTACCTAAATGTTACTAGACATTGACACACAACTATTTAATTTTAAAATGTATGTTACGAATCAAATATTAAGAAATTACAAATATGGAAGAAGTTAAAACATATCTCACAAAAACGTTTCTCAGAGGCATAAGATAGGAACAATAGAATTTAAAAAACTTAACATATTTTCTATGTTAATCCTAATTAATTATTTTTTAAACTTCAATATATTTTCGAATAACACGGCAAAAATAGTATTTTTATTATAATATACATACAGACATACATTTTTGTAATTAGTGTGACACCTACGAATATATTAGCTTGTTCCTTTGCAGATTTATCTCATTAATAGCATGATTGACATTAAGTTTATATTTAGTGGTGTAAATCCTGGTAAATGAACCAGGGAAGTTACTCGCACACTGTAATTATTTATCCTATCACCAAGAGAATCTTGGTACGTTTCTTACTGTACATGCTTCGTACATCCCTTTATTTGTCCTACTACTATTATTATTATATTATTATTATTATTATTATTATTATTATTATTATTATTATTATTAGCACCGTGTCTTACTACCCGTTCGGGTTATACGCACTTAGGCTAATGTGCAATGGTAGGGTGATTGTGAGATGAAATGGAGGACCTACAGTTTAACGTGGAATCCGAACCACGGTAGAGGCCTGGCATTCCTCACATTCACAAGTTGTGATTAATACACATCTTGTCAGAGGTGAAGGAAGGGTTTGGCAAAATTTGTCCTACTATTTTGGTGTAGAACGAATACAAAAAAGAAATTATTAAAGAATATGTGCAAGCATATATATAATATTCTAAAGCTCTAGTATCAGAACTATCTATCATTGGATTAAACTTCTTAAGAGAACGGAAAATAAAAATTATTAAAAATGTACATATTATCTAAAGAGATCTTCTTATTTATTCTGTATAGGCCTTTGGCCTGTTCCATTCCAAGGGCTATAAATTCTGTCCTTCCTTCTTAGCCTTGGTCTTTCAGGTCTTCTTCTCCCTGGAGATATTTTTCAGCTCTTGTTATTTTTTACAATTCTGTCTTCTCGAATCCTGTCACTATATTAGTTCCATTCTTTCCTACGTGAAGTTATCCAGTCATTGATGGGGTTGAGTTGACAAAATCCTCTTTTGTTATCATTTCTTTCTCTGTCTAGTAGCGATATATTAGTGATATTTTCTAATACTCACATTTCTGTGACCTCCAGCTCTTGTTGGTTACGTTTAAGTTTCACTTATGTTGCTGTGGCATATTCGAGTGTTGGTCTTAACACTGATATTATTGCTTTTTGAATCTTTTCGTAGATATTTGTTGTACAATATTGAGTAACTAAGAATGCCGGCGGTTCTCTTACCATTTGTTCTTTATTCTTTTATTTCTTTCCCTGCTAAACTTAAGCTCGTTATTTTTATTCCCAGATATTTTGTTTCGGATACTTGTTAAATAATATTTCTAACGAAATAAATTATATTTTGATAAAAATTATTCAGCATTTAAAACATTAGAATGAGGAATCGTATACAAGTTTATAAGTGAAATGTACATGATGACGATTGAATTTACATTGCTTTGTCTATACCTCATCATTTTTGTATATTCGGCGCAACTAGAAATTACTTCAGGTTCACTTTTTCTGCATGACATCACATTATCTTGGGAGACCCAATCAAATTTACCAAAATAAACCTACTCAATTTGTGCGCATGCGCGTAAGTCAACCGATTTAATTAGTGTGAATCCACCTAAAAATCGATATATTAGTTAATAGCTGCATCTACTATTATGAAATAATTTTAAATATCTCATTAAAGAGAAAGCTCGTGTGTTTTCCTGTTCTGCTTTGATTTGTAACACGATATCATAAATTGGAAACAGACAATGTGATATTTATCTTACAGATATATTTACTCAATAAAAAGTAAAATATTTTGTTAATCGTGTTTTGAAATGAATTGTGTGTCGACACTAGTTTCTATTAACGTGTGAATTAATGCGCCACCAAATCAGATTTTGCTCTGTATTTTTGGCGACCGTTTGAATCAAGCCTTAGGCTAGTTTGTAATTTATTATAATGATGTGATCAGTTGGTTAATAATACCCTTTGGGGGAAAAAATGTATTTATATGATCAATATTTTTAGAAACTATAATCTAGATCCTCATTAAAAGTTAAGTATTTATCCACTACCGTATCTTATAATCTATACTTTCCAATACATTAAAGGGAAAATGGTTTAACACATTGGTTTCATAATTAAAAAATCAGTCACATGGATGTTAAGGTTGAATTCTTTCAGGTGTACCAGGGATGATTTTTTTTCCAAATGTGATCATTAAACCCCCTCTAGACGCTAATATGGGTACACTTATGATGAAACAAACCTTCCCTACCCCTTGGATTAAGCTATTATATTATTTTAAGACAAATTTTCTTCAACCATGCAGATATACATATGTACATTTACACAATTTTAACTATGTGTGTCATCATTTGCTTAAAAGAAAAATCTAAATTCATATATAAAAGAGCAACTTAGTTTTTTGAGCAAGATTTCAAACCCTGACCTCCCTTATACGATAAGAACCTCTTTGTCTTTGTGCCTATACGTGTGGGTAAATATGAAATTAAACTTAATACAAAATGAATGTACCATATAAAAAGTGGTAGATTCCAAATTTAGCTCAAATTGCGTTAGTACTACTATCCTGTAGATAAGATCCTTTTAATGCACTCTAGATGTTGGCTAAAAGGGGTCGGTTTTATATTTAAATTAATTAAAAACAAATGGTACGGTGCACCGCCCAGACTTTCTCCCACTTTATTTTAAAATAGACATTTACTACAACTTGTAAGATATTTTTAAACGAAATAGTAAGTCTATACACTGCTGTAGAAATACTACACCAAAGATTATAAATGAAATAATATGCATTGCTACTTAATAACTCCAGTATTAGGAAAACTGTCACAGAAAAATTGAGAAAAGAGAAACATCTTTGTCAACCAAATAGTATAAGAATACATTTCATTTTCAAATACCTAAATCAAAACAAATATATGTGTATATATATAGTTGCTTATAGCTCAGACATTATTGGTTTTATAAAAATATACTTAAATAAAAATTTTTATCGTTTAATAGTAATACAACCTTACAATGTAAGCTATTTCGTAGCTAAAATAGTTGCGAGGAAATTATGAGAATTTTAAAATTACCCTCATTAAACTACCCTCAGTCATTTTCTTGAAAAGTCACAGCTGCTATCTTATTTTTAATGATAAACACTGTCTTGATATCAAATGTAATCAAAATTGTTAGAACAAATTTCTAGAAAATATATTTTTTTAATCATTTTACCCTTCACTAACTACCCTTAAATTTAGGGTTTGATATCTAATCTGAAAAACCCATTAGGGGTAACTTATGAAAACCTCAGATACCAAGTTCAAACCAAATCGGTAAAATATTTTCGGCTTTAGCCTGAGATACATACGGACGGCCTTGCGAAAAACACATTTTTTTATTTCAGGTGGTCATGAAGCGTCGATATTTAATCACAACCTCGGTATGAATTTTGACGATCCCAATATTCACTCTCTGAGGGTTTGAGAGAAATTTAAAAAAGTATTTGCTGGGTTTATTTTGTGGTTTGAGATATAAATGTTGTCACAGAGAGTGCGTGTAGTGTGACTGTACCTCTTTTAGTACAATACATTTCAAATGGAGTGTTATTTAAACAACGAACTGTTGTATTGAATAAAATTCTCGTTAAGCTTTAAGGAATCCAAATTACCCATAGAAACATTCCTTTTAATGATAAACGGTCCATTTTCTTATAGCTAGAACATTTACTGTACTACGTCACTATGACAGATGTGATTCCAGCCCTCGATTGCCAAGAGCTTAAACTTAAACGTTAACCATGGTTCTTCTTGAAGGAAAACCATCTCATACTCTCAAAAAATACTCCCTCTTTCGAGTGGAAACAGCTCTTAGGAGTCACTTTTTTTACCCTCTCTGGTCGCCGTATTTGCGGTATCCCGCACAGTGCCCATACCTCTTCATTTCCAACGGGAGTGACAATCGAAAGGGGTTCCCCATTTATTCGGCGAGTCTCTCTTTACCCGTAATCCCTCTGGCGTGTTAAACGGAGGGACTTGTCTGTGTGTTTTGCTAGAGACGGCCACGAATGGTTGGTCACTGTGTTATCGCTACCATATTTTAGCCTTTATTGTTTTATCGTGGTTTGTTTTCCTCTTGAGGACATTTTTTCCTTGGACATTTTAAACAGGGATGTCCAGATATAGCGCAAAACCTTTCCCATCTGTCTTTTGACTCACTGCGAGAGCTTTCCAGTAGTCAATGTATTTTATAAAGTAGCTTTATTTAAAAAAATGTTGTAACCCTGTATTAGTATCTGTTCAAGCTATACACATACTTTAGTTACGCTATTAGAATAGGGTTTGGTATGTTATAATTTTAGAGTAAATACGCTCTCATTTGCACGATGTAAAAAAGTACAACACCTAAAAGTAAAAACCCTTATTACTCTCGATCCAGCACTCAAACCTTATCTTCACGACACTGGTAATACAGTTTAAAACAAGCGTGACTCGTTAGGATAGGTGATCAAGAAATGTGGGTATATTTTTATTAGCTAATTTAATTTATTTTCTATAGAAAGTATAGTAAAATTAAAAACTCACTCTAATTATGTATTACAATAATCATTTGTTGCACAATCTCTATATTTACTATTTGTTGGGACGACGAACACAGATATAAAAAATTTTTACTATTAAAAACATTGCCAGGAATCAAATTAGGGTCTCCTAAACGTATTTTAAATCAATTGTTACCATTAAAATACTTTTAGTAAAAGTTAAAAAAACATTCTATATTTTAGATAATAGTTACCAAAGTTGTGATTTTTTAAAATATTTTAAACAAAATTAGATTTATTATTTAATATTAGTTATGATTATATTAGAAACAATATCTTTATAGTAGGACTATTCTTTATAAGTCTAAGGTTGCTTAAATAAATTGAATATTTCGAAAGAATATAATCCAGTTGGGGTAGAAATAGTCACTTGAATCGTAGTCCATTAGGTGTGAGTCAGGTACATTATCTGTAGTCGTAGTTTCACAGTAGTAATATTCTAGCATGATACTTTATACTGAACAAATATAGAATATTTTAAAATGGTTTTGATCTAAGAGCAACATTATTTTATTGCATGCCACTGATCGAGAAGATAAGGTTTGCTGATCAATGTCTGGGAATATATTAGTTTAACCTCCTTCGATGAGCTCACGGACTGGGCGTCAGATTAATCTAGTTTTATTTGATGGTGATTGAGAGGTAAACTATAAATATAGACTGAGCTTACTGTGGTGGCTATGAATTAGTAAATTTATCTTCTCTTTTATACACAAATTACGCTGTATACCCAGACATGCAGAAACAATTAATAACCCACAGTTGTTGGAAACGTTAACAAAACGACAATTTCTTATTTATCTGTGTAGGTAGTTCTGGTTTCGAATCCTAGCAAGTGTGATGAAAGTGAGACTCGCTAAGAAACATCTGATTATAAGACACTTATCTCAAGCATCGCTGGAAATTTAATCAGTGACAAACCTACTCGTTTAGTGAATTACTCGTTTAAAGTAAGTTATTTTTTTCTAAATATAGAAAAATTGTTTCGTAAGAAAAAATATTTCAAAGATATTCCTTGACCCCTCACTATAAGATTATTAAAAAAATGTGTATTAAAGGATTCGATCAGTTTAAGTGCAGTCTTGAGATGATAATCTTCCGTGAAATTTACGCAGTGGTCGCTTGTGGTGAGTTGTAGAGGTGGCATCAAGAGTATATTATGATTGTATACCTCTAATATGCTTGAAAGGAATAGTGGGTTAGTAAAGAGGGGGAGAGCTTGGTGGAACAGGGGAAGGGTAGATAGTTGGCACGATGGGGTGGGGGAAAATGTTTTAAGCAAATACATGGTTCAACCTCAAAATGTATTTAATTAACTTATTGATGATAACAATGATGAAGTATGAACATAGCGATCCACAAAGACTCGCAGTCATTTGTTTCTTTACTACTCCCACTACTACCACTAGTAATAATATCGATAATAATGATATAACATTTTCCAAATCTCTAATATGATCATATGTCATAGCTTATAAGTCGATGGAACTCTGCTTGTCCTCCCAAATATTTTTCCAGCCATGTGCCACTTTTGGGGCCATGACAAAACTATTTAACCGTTCCACCTTCTATAAAAAAAAACTACCTTGTAAAAGTATAAACGGGTGTTCAAATGTTGAGCTTAACTTTAGTTGCTAGCAAAACAAAGCCGTGAAAGAGGAGAAATAAAGGTATATAAATGCCATTAAATAGCCTCAAAATTAGATTTGATTTGTTTGTAAGACCTACAACTATCTTTAAATAGCTTAGGAATGAATAAAACTCATTGGGTAAGTCTTTATTTCCCTCAAATTATTTGTCTTCGCTTGCTACAATTTGGGGTACTCTGCCCTGAGAAACAGGATTGCTGCCTATTAATCAGTTAAAGTAAGTAGTGTCGCGCAAACGGTGTGTCGCGGTCACACTGTGACTAATTAAGCGTGCCGTGCCCAGAGCTCAAGTGCCTCTCTATTATGTTCACTGTTCAGTAAGAACCCAAGTTGGATCAAGCGTCAGCCGTACATCATCCTCATTTCTTATTTGTTCATACCACTATTATTTTAAATATACATTTACAAAATCAAAATATTTCCCGCTAAACTACAGTACTGGTTTACCGAAGGATAAGCAAGTGTGAAGTGGAAGTTTGAAGAATATCAAAAATAAAGGGAAATTAATTTAAAAAATATTTTTAATGCATAAACAACATTAATTTTTAAAAACAAATAATTGTTAGAATTTTAGCTATCAAACTTTTAAACAAAATCTTAACTACTCGTTATTTTTTAATAATAAAATCCTCTTTAAATACATTATGGTATGCCTTAACCATTTTAGTGCCTTGGTCAGAGTGCCATTATTTATAAAGGTTAAAAATCACTGGTCTAAGGCATCATTCTCTCATTAGAAGAGACTGCTATTAATGACGATATCAGGGTTCGAATCTCTGTTGGAATCACTGGGGGTGGACTTTCCTAAATGGTTTTCCACTTTACCTTGGCAAAAATTTGAGTTTACTTCATATCATATAGCTTCAGCATACTTCATCCATTATACACGAGTGTAGATAGTACATTGGCTTACTTACACTCCGAGTGGATAGTAAGAAGCGTGTTAATAGAAAAAACCCACTAAAGTTGAACATGTTCAAAATATTAAATAATAAATCACTAGAAAAAAAATTAAAATTTAACAATCGCAAGCGAGCTATGCCAATTGAACGGCCGATGCTGCCAACATTTTCGGATGGAGAGTGTCATGTAGTCAGCACAACCAGCCCTCCATACGTTAATCTCAGTTTTACAAAGAGTATCTGCTACTTATTTATTTTATTAGATTCTCATTTGTCCTCAGGAGGCTGATATTAACTCCATTCCGACTTCAGACTCACTGCTTCACGGATAAATTTTTAAAACCCTGGGAATCGAACCCGGAACTACAAGATTTGTAGTCAGGAGCTCGACCACTAGACCACAAATTTGTTTTATTTATAAAAGAAAACTCAATATAGAATAAAAGACTTAAATAAAATGCAAAGTATTTTTATCGAATATTATAAATTGCACGATAGAGAATACCGTTTAAGGCGATTGGCCCTTTTCATTTGGCGTGGAAATACAAATCCACGGGAGAACACGTTATCTTCAAGAATTGTTATTGTTTAAGAATTTTCTTTTTGGAAACAATTTGTTCAAGAATATAAGTATGTTGATTAAGCTATACTTTTTATATACACACCTCCTCTGTAATTTTAATAGTGATCAAATATCGATCAAATTGACATTTTAAATAGAAAACTGTTGGATTCATAACTAAAAATATGAAAATGTAACAATTAATAAACATCTATACATTATCTTAGAAGAGGTGTTGAAAATATTAAATAAACATTTCACTTGTCCTCGAGAAAACTGATATTTCCAAACGTATAATTTTTCCGCAAGACTTGTCCGGTAGCTATCGCCATCTACGGTTTCCTGACCCATCTGTTCTTGTTGGCGTGGAAGGATACTTTGGTCGGTTGTGAAGCCACGCCATGCCTTTCACCCTCCCGCTGATCATCCCACAAAATAGTTTTTAGACTTGCACTCAACAGGGCCAGGGGCCTTTAGAAAAAAATATAGTTTTTTCTCAAACTATCTATATTTTTTAATAATGTAACAATATTTTTAATCTTTCATGAAATTCTGTTCCTTTTTGATGTTTATTAATATTTTAACACTCATATAAAAACAACATATAAATAATGTTTCAAATATTTAGTAAAATCTATTTTTGTCCTATACACTAAAGTATGTACTGAGCAAACATATTACCGATTTCATTACTCGCTAAATAAAAGTAATATAAACGAAACTCCAAATTAATAAATGAGTATTTGAACTTGCCAGACATCAAAGTCAGTAATCAATGTTTAAAAGGATTTGCTAAAGTAAATTTTTTAATAACTTACATTTCATTTTCAATAAATAATATTGTCATGTTTCTTATTGGTAGTGGTCTTAGAATTTAGTCTAATAATATATATAACAATCATTTACATTTAATATATATTATGGTAAGTTTTCCTCTACCGTTTAACAATAATGTGTTCCTACCTTCTCCCCTCTTAGACGTTGTTGAAATGTGTGAAGTATGCCTACTATCGCTGTGTGCTCACTTATTTCATATTAATTTTTTAACCAGAGCAAAGTCAGTTTTAATGAGCAAACAGTTCCACGCCCATGAATCAAAATACCTTTCTCCATTTCATAAAGAGTCTGAAGCTTTCCCTCCCCAACTTCGTTTCTTTGCATTTTCTCTATAATGAGTTCATGTTAATAATACGCTTTTATGTTTTCTTTGTGTTTAGGGAACTTACTCTATAATTACATATAATTAAGTACTATAATAGGAATTGAATATTATGTTATAATTAATTTAAAATATGAAATTATTTTTACTAAAAATGTATACCGAGTAATATATAATATGAAAATAATAGAATACATTAAATGTTTTAATGTTAAAATTAGAATCTTAATTTTTATATTATCTCTTAGCCTATATTTAAAAAATAAATAAGAAAACTCACTATTTAATACCGATGATTTTTAACTTGTTTACTATTTATTTAATATTATAATCTACCCTGCGTTATGTTATAATGATTTGGTTATATATTTGAAATATAAAATAAAGAGTAACTTATAAATATAATGCTCATTATTGAAATAAGTGTTTCATAAATATGGCAAACAATTTAAATGCTCCTGAAAGAAAGAGGCACGCTACTCCAGAGTCCGACCTTCTATTCTTAACAACATTACTCGAGCAGGGGCCAATTTCAAGTGGCCCCATTTACCCCCTCTACAAAGCGAGCCTCTATCTTACAGAGGATTGTGTACTAGATGTTTTCTTAATCCTACATGGCAATAATATAGTTAATTTCAACAACATAAAATGTTGATGTCTCAATATATTATTAAATGGAGAGGCTAGTTGAACTATTCCAATAATGAGGGAGGGCTTGTAATGAAATAGATTTTCATCTAGTAATAATTTTAATCAAAAGTACCCACACTTTACATATTTCCAATTAATTAATGAATAGTTTGAAAATATAAAACTAAACGCATCCACACATGTTAGGAAATTCTCTCACACCTGGTGATCATTTATTTTTATTTTTTTGTTGAACAAAACGATTCTATGACGTTAGCTTATATTTTCTTTGTTTAACATCCCCACACCCGTATTGCAAATACTTGTCAAATATGACCACTTTGAAAACACTCTCTTTCTCTCTCCTTCCCTTCTAAAACATGATGCAATCTACAAAAAATAGAAGCTACTAGATCAGTTTCTTTCGAAAAATATCCTCAAAAAGAAGGCTCCTTTCTTCAGGCATTCTATAAGACTTACAGAGGAACGTCCACGAAATTATTATCTCGTTAATTATATTTATATTTTCAAATTCAATCCATGACGTGTTAAGCTGTCGTATGGAGTGTGCAAATAAAATTATTCAGAATAAACTGAACTTAGATTCATAAAAAAAGTTTCAATAAATTAACATATTTGTATTTATAAATAAATTAATGCTAAACCTATATAATCACCACAACGAACTGAAACCCAGGACTCCCAAAAAAAGAGTCATACAATCCCTTACATTCCCACATCAGTATTTGCCTTGACAACGAGTGACATCCAGAGAAGGACTTCCCAAAGATCACGAAACGAAACCAATTTCAACAGGCTGAGTACGGTAATAAAAATCGTTAAAGTGGATTTTGGGAAGATCGATTTTTATCTCTTCTTGCCCTTCTGTAAATCTAGCATTAATTTTAGGTTGTATGAATAATTCCAAAATCTCATAGGAGAACCTTATAGAAAAAATTAGAAACCAAATTTTAGATGGATTGGTAAGTTTGTTTCGGTTCTAGTCCAAGATAGAGACAGAAAATAGACAGACTTGCACCATCATTTTCAGTTTCAGGGGATCATGAAACGTTGATATTATCAAAATCTCTCGTTCAATTTTTTTTTTACAATCACAATATTCTCTCTCTCCCATGGCTCCAGAAATATTAAATAATAATTTAAATACTATATAATTTCAAAATTTGTCAGGAATCGAATGTGAAATATTAATAATTAAAAACGAGACCTTCTCTAGATTGACGGCCCTCTTATTTGATTATACCAGTAATAAACATTTCTTAACTCCGCTCTTCATTAACTCAAGAATGAACTAGCTTCTTCTCAAACTCAAGACAAAGGGGTTATAAGGTTTCATTAATTATTTCAAGAAATTAAATTGTAAAGCATCTTTGGAAAATTATTTTAATGGGCGATACTTGATATCAATAGTAATTTGTGTTAGTAGTTTCATAATTCAATATATTAATTTATAATCACTTATATATTAATTTATAATAAATGTAGAATAAAGGTAAATGCATATGAGCTTTTAAATTAAAATTTGTTATAAAAAGTTAAATTTTATCAAAAATAATGAGTTGTTTTAACTAAAAATACGTTCACACTGTTATCTGTGGGGACGTTGTAGTTACATCTGGGTAGTCTAGTTTGTATTTTCCGTGACGAAATTGTTGTGGTTATATATCTTAAGTGTTTTAATGATATACTTTCTCAATATATTTCTACTCTCTTTCCTAGCAAATGAATGTACACTTCTACCTTCCTACGCCCTACCTCATTAGCTAAAACATATTTTGATAGCCCTAATGGGTAGTAACAAATACTGCACACAAATTATACAAACACAACACTGGATTAAATGCGATATTCAGTTATGGGTCCTATTAACTAATCAGAGTGAAAGGGTGGACCTTGACTAATGATACATGTTCAGCTTTCTTAAAATATACCTCAGAATATTAACTCACTAACCAGACTCACGTTTATAGTTTGATCAACCAGGTCCAGGAATTTGATGACCTAAGAAATTACTATAAAATGAACTTAGAATTCTAAAAAATACTTCTTTCGATTTTACAGATAGTTACCTAAAAATATAAATAAAACACTCCAGTGAATGTACGGAACTGCGTTAAACACGCACTTAATATCTAAGTAACTAAATCTTGCATTCTGTTAACTTTAATATGGGTAAAATAAAGTTTTGCTTCTGAAGAAATATTTTCCCCTCCCAAAACCGTATTTTTCACCTTAATTGCTGTAACATTATCCCACCAAATATCTGTATTTACCAACCATACAGTTAAATAGTACACAAACTTCATTGGCTACATTATCTTCACATTAAAACTGGGGTTTGAAAATTTGTATGTATTTACGAATTTATATAATTCTATATCGTGTTTAAAAATGTACTTGTCGAACATCAATGCCTAGAAGAAACTAAAATATACTCAAAGCAAGAAACTATAACCTAAAAATCCAAAATGACCAAAAATGACTATATATTACATTTAAAAGATTGTTTCCACAACCAGTGAATCATAAAAGAGTCTATGAACACATGATCACTGCACAAAAAGAATGACACGTCGTTAAAAACCAATCCCTGGATATAACTTTTGGCTATAATTATCAAAGTAGTTTTTATTACTTTCATTGATGATATTATAAATTCTTGGTCTTATTTGAGAAACCCTTGGACATGGTAGTTTCATTACATTGGGTTAATTCAGATAATAACCAAAATATGAGAGATATTTTTTCAAATAACTGTTTCATCGAAATGTGTGCTTCGCGTAGTGTAAAATTTATTGAATACATTTGATTTAACCGCTGATTTTGGTTTTACCTAAATTGTTTACCATTCTCCCTCCATGATATTTAGTGTATACTTCTAGTAAATTCAATCTTCCTCATACCTAGCCCATCAGCGTAACTAGTACATATACGTTTTTCCCTATAATCGTAGTAAGACAGAGGCTACACAAAATTGATTTTGGGTTAAGTCTATGATCCCAATAAAAAAAGGTACTCTTGTGTTTTTTTAGTGCTTTTGAACAAACCTATATACATTATATTTAGTTTGCAGGTTAATATCATAGGACGTATAACTTTTTTTAATGAACTCATAAATAAAACAGTTATCTCTAAAGTCAAAATTATTAGTTTTTTATTAATAATTAAGTTTACGTAATACATTTTAGTTCACGTTCGGTAAGAAATATGGTTAATCAATGGAAATGTCTTTCTGAAAGGATTTGAACGGATCCAATGAATGCAATACTAAACAAACTCATGTATTTACTATTTAAAGCTCCATTCCAAATAAACAAGCATAACATAATAAATGTCAACTGATGCTTCATTTTTTAAAATAGATAACACCGTCAAATGACGTAAGGATACCTACATTCATTTCCAATAAGACATTGAAAGAAACAACTTACTCATACTTTATATGGAACTCATCATGGGATTAGAAAATAATTTCTTGAGCAAGCTCTACCTAGTCTCCCTCATTTCACCCTATCTCTATCTTGAACTAATTCTACCCAGTCCATCTCATTTCCCCTACCCCTATCTTGGGTTATTTTTATCCAATCTCTCTCATTACATTTTATCCTTATCTTGAGTTAGTTCCAACCAGTCCACAAAAGTGCACCCTATCCCTATCTTGAGCTATTTATATCAAGTCCACCTTATTAAACCCTATCTCTTTCATATTGAATCTAATGCTATCCTCCCATCTTCGTCTAGGTCTACCCACTGGTTTCTTCCCATTATGTATGCCAGTCAATTCCTTGAACAAGGTTTTAGTTTATTCAATTCATATTGAGTGTCCAGCACACCGTGACCTGTAAATTTTGATTGTCTTAACAATATACAGTGATTAGAGCATAGTATGTAATACATAACTATGTAACCTCCATCAATCTTCATTGTCATAATCTCAACATAAATAGTGAGAATACTTCTTCTATTTTTCCTTGCAATAGAGATCAGTTTATAGAGTATTGCTAATGGCCACCCCTCTCCTAATTATACATGAAAAAAAACTATATGATTTTGGTATTAATAATAAACAATTAAATCATTCTCACTTCAAATTTCACCTAATTACCTCAGAGAGAACTTTGAGCGCCTACCTGTTGTCTTAGATGACGAGACAAAAAATACCACAACTAACAGAATTTCACAATCCATAGCAAGTGAGGTAAAGTTTGATTTTTATTACGTCCATCCTGAAGAGGTTTATAATAAGTTTATTATGCGTATTAAATTAAAAACAGTAAGTTTTGATTAAATACTCATATTGTTAATACAAAAAATAATATGTTTTCCCAACTTTAACAGATATGTTCAATCACTCATTTAATAACTGGACAGTTTAACTCTATATGGAAGTTAGCTCAAGTAATACCGTTTCCCAAAAAGTCACAGCCTAGATGTGTTGATGATTACCGACCAATCAGTATATTGCCTTCTCATTCCAAGACCTTGGAGCATATTGTACAGAGACAGATTTATAAACATGTAAACAATAACCACCTACTTACTGTTGCCAATCTGGCTTCCGGCCTGCCCTTGGCACATATACTGCTCTCATTAAGGTAACTGATGATATACGGCTTGCGATGGACAAGCGACATGCAACAACATTAGTTCCTCTTGATTTTAACAAAGCATTATTTTAATAGTAGAGAACTTGACATACTTTAAAAAAAACTTAATTGTTATCTAGATTTCTCACCTACGTGTGTTCGTTGGGTAAGTTCTTATCTTTTCGGTCGAATGCAAAGGGTAGTTTCAATTAATGTTTACTCTACCTTGCACCCTTTCAAAGCTGGTGTACCACAAGGCTCTGTACTTGGGCCACTTTTGTTCTCTTTATTCATTAATTACTTACCTTTCTCGCTTACATACTGTAAGGATTACCTCTACGCAGATAATTTACAAATTTACCATTCTGATGGTACTGCGAACTTACCTGAAACTATATATAAAGTTAATGTGGACTTGAAAGCAATCTCTTCATGGTCACAATGTAACGGGCTGCAGCTTAACCCCACTAAATCACAAGCAATGCTTATTGGGACATCAAGGCTCTTGTCAAAAGTAAATAGCTCTACCCTTTCCAGTATTTTACTTAATAAGAGTGTTATACCATTTAATGCACAAATAATCTAGACACACTAATGAATGCAAATCTCACCTGGAAAAATCAAATTACCACAACTTGTCAAAAAAGCTCCACTGCTCTTCATACCCTAAAAAGGGTCAAAACTTTCTTCCTTTCTCTCTTAAAGTTATGCTCGTCCAAAGCTTGAAATTACCATACTTTGACTAATGTGACATTGTTTATCGTGACCTAACTGAAGAGCTTGCACAAAGACTACAGTGACTACAAATACATGCATTCAATTTATTTACAAATTTAAAGTACCAAGACCACATCTCTAAATACTTTGACAAACTGAAGTGGCTACGACTAAATGAATGGCGGACACTTCACTCCTCAGTCTCCTACACAAGATATTATAGACTTCTTCACCGCATTACTTTAGCATCCATTTAAACTACTAAAAATTAGCATAAGCTTAATACACGTGCTAAAAAAAACTCTAACCTTATAAGCATCCCTATTCACACATCTAAATCTTATCCGTTCATTCCAGTCGCAGCGTCACGGGCGTGGAATGCGCTTCCTCCCACGGTAAGGGACTTGACTGGGTTGGCTGCTTTCAAAATAGCAGTCAAATGGAATACTATTTCTATTGTAAATATTTCAAATAAAACTGTTTAGGAGTAAATCCTAGAGTAGTTGGATGAATGAAATTAATTAATGAAAGAATGGATGGAGGTAATCTAACGATTATATTTAAAATTTTAGGCAGTCATTTTGTATTCACTATTTTTACTATACGCATGTTTAGATTAATTGGCTGTTGTAAGACAAGGCAAACTAGCCTTAACATTGCCAAATGTTGCAAAATAAATAAAAAATAAATTATTATAATTGGTATTTAGAATGGTTATGTATTTCGACACAGACAATAAAGTGTCAAGTACACACCGTGACATGCTGGCAAGGACAGTTATACAGTCAGTATGAAATTTTAGTGACACCTATCTCTAAAACTAAATATTATATGGCGTTCGTTGTTTAAAATTATTTTCTTTTATTGTTTTAAGAAATCTTGCGCTGAATAATTATTGTTGAATTTGTAGACATACTATATACAACTATAACAAGACAGTTTTCCAAGTCTTATGACTGTTAATATCTTAGAGCTAGTAACTATGTACCCTACCTTTTGTTTGCAAGGTAAAACGCTCTTACCTTTCATTATTCCACTATGGTGTTACTTATATAAGTGTCATAATGTAATCCATCAAAATAAAACTATTTAAATGGGATGGAAGGGTATACGAGAAAATGCTAATGTTTTTGCGAGTTTTTATGGCAAAACATTTTATTGGCTGAAATAATAAAATGTACTCTAGTAAAAATACAGAAATTATTTTTTTCAAATGATGACCTCATTTTTTTTTTTTAAATATCTGACAAGTGTGTCCTGGAATTTAATGACAACTTTTCTTTTTTTTAAAAAGTGTATCATCTAATGCCGCACTCTCTTGATGGATATTCGGAATTGTTGATTTCAACTTGTGAATAATATTAAACTCTAGTTTGTACTGAGCAATATTTTATTTATTTTGACCAAAGAAAATTTTCCCTATAGAAACTGCAGAAACACTCGATTTTTTCGTTTCCCTTCCATCCCACCTTAACTTTTAGGATACAAGTAATGTACAGTCCAATCTTAATATAAAAGGGTTTTAGAAGATAGCTTGAAATATACTTAATCTTCTTTCACGTATTATAGCACAGTTCATGTAAGAATCACTTTCATTTTTAATATATGGTATCTATATCTATAAAATTACACTAATAATACATTAAAATGCTATCAATATTTTAAGTAAAAATTATGTTTATAGTTTAAAAAGACTTTTTCTATGAAAACTGTCTGAACTTGTCTGAAGAAAAGTGGTACACTATGTTAATAATTAAATATTTGAAGTATTGCTTAATAAAGAGTTTTTAAGGTATCACGTGGTGTGTACTAGCCAAACTTCCGTTCTTGTATTTCGTAGAAGCTACTTGTGCTCTTGCTGTCCTAAATGGTCTGGTTGGATGTGATTGTGATGTTATTGAAACTGCCACGAGCACACTTCGGTGCTACACAATGAACGTATCTCATGGAGTGGTTTCACCCTGAGGCAAATCCCATTCAATTCCTAGTAAGAATGAACACACGAGGTGGAGGATTAACTTGTGAAAAACAATAAGAGATTGAAGAAATACTAGCGTTTGTGGGCACGTGGACTAAACATCAAGCTCATCTGTTCTGCTTTCCAAGTGATGAGATGGAGGATTGAATAGGTCTACCACCCCGTTTTTTTTTGGTGTTATTTCTATAAAACATTTACTACATTTTTTTTTTTATTTAGCACCGCGTCTTACTACCCGTTCGGGCTAAACGCTTATGTACTAATCATGCAAGTGGACTAGGAATTGGAAGGTTGAATTTAGAGGAAGTGAACCCAAATTTGCATGAAGGGAGAATGGAAAACCATTTAAGAAAACCATCCCCAGTACAACCAACCGATATTCGAGCCTTAATCTCCTCGTCAGTCTAGCTCAAAACGCTTAGGGCTTTAGCTAACAACGCCACCGAGGCGGGTCATTTACTACAATTATCCCTCAAAAACTCTAGGATATTTCCGTTTTTACTTATCTTCTTCATTCCTACTTCAATTGTTCAGTTATGGCTAGCACGGACGATTACTAATCCACGGCGGAAAACATGATCATTAAGGGGAGATAAAATATAAAGGTGATTTCTAACATAACACACTATATACATACATGTTCCTTATAAATAAACATAGACCTAGCCCCTGAAACACATAACAATTTGCTAAACATATGATTGGTTTTGTTAAATGATGAAATACTAATAGAATATTTTTAAAAAACGAATTATTTCATTAACTGTAACAATTTTGAATAAATATGTAGACTATTCTGTGTCTTTTTTCCCTCCCATTATTTCCAACTTCATTTGACCACTTGTTTACCCTGAACAGCTACATGGTTCATCTAGCTTACTACACTATGAAGCACTTTTAAAATCTATACGCTATACCATATTTTAATATAGCAAATAAGCGTGTTAGTTCTCAGTGTAAACGGAGTGTACATATTTAGATTTATACAAATCTTGTAAGGAAAGGTTTAAAAATTATTTTAATTTCGTTACCAGAAAATCAAATATTTGTGAGAGTTATTTTATTTTAGTCATAAAAGCTACATACAATGCTATTTTCATAAGTGATTACATATATATTATATAGTTCGAAATGCATACTTGGTTTCTAAAGGTAAGATATTTAATAACTAATAATACAAATGGAATAACTCCTGCAATAATAAATGAAATTAATATGTGATTCAACATTCAATTATCTAAATATTACCTTCACAGTTCTGTAGTTTTAATAATCGATCAATGAAATATTAGTATATTTTAATATTTAGAAATTTTTAAAATAATTTACTTTTAATTTCAACTATAAGATACTTTTTCAAAAGATGCATACAACTAACGTCACATTTGTGTTTTTTCTAGTTTATCCCTTTACAAAAGCTCTTTGAGTATAATGCATGTATATACCCACTTTGATGAATAGAAATATTCGTTGTTTCTGCCGTATGTGTCTCCTAGGAATATTTTCTATGTACAAAATAATTTTTATCAACAAATCAATGTATTTCTTTGTCTACTAGTGAATGAACCATAAATTGGCTGTTAGAAGCCGTACCCTCAAAGTAAAAAGTTGAATAGCTATGTACACGTTTGGGAGTTGTGGGCAACTTTCGGTTCATAAAGTGACCAAGACCACCACAATTCACCCCAACTTCCAACAGTTTGTCTTGAACTTTCATAACTTGTTTACTTTTTTTACAACTTCAAAATAAACTGTTTGATGGAGTCACAGCTTTGGAAGAACACACATATAACAATATATTTTTTAATAGATAACTTATTTGAAAAATGAAACTTTGCCAGATATAAATGATGACCAATTAATTACCACAATATCTCACTATCCATTTAGACAATATACATTTTAATGTTGGTAGCTGTGTGTAGAATCGATTTCAATAATCTTTGGTTAAAGATCCTATGATCATGTGTTCAAACCCAGCTGAGGTCGATGGACTACTCTTGAGTGATACAAATCTGTAGAGTTTGTGTAGACCCAAAACTCGTAAGTGCATAGACACCTGTACTTATGGTTACAAAGATAAAATCGTAATTCTAGTTAGTGGTATAGTATTCTGATGTGAAGTCAGAGTTCGAAATCGGTCTGGGTGTTTTAAGATGTTTATTTCAAAATGGTTTCTTACCCTATCTACGCAAATGCCACTACACTTATTATAAATATACCTTTCTTTTTTCAGGTAATTTTAATTATGTGAATAGTCGGGACAGGTAATTTTCCAAGAATTACATAAAATAAAGCATCATAAAACGTGTAAGATACATGACTACCACTAGGTTGATCGGCCGGAGTATTTTTATTATACTGTCCTGTATTTTCTCGAATGTGTTAAAAAATACTAAATAGAAAACTAACATATTTAGTTAGTAGTATCAGATAAGATAGTGTTGTTACCTTGATATTCAGACAATACACAATAACTTAGAAGAAACCTGGATTGAATCGCAAACCATACACAGTAGAACTCATACTTCATGTGTTGCGAGATTGGTATAGATACACGTATCATCTATAGTACACTCTATAAGTCTTTGCAGGAGTTAAAAACCCCGTTCTAGCAAAACGCCTGTTATCACAATATTAAAAACTAGTAGCATACGAAGAATAGGTTTTATTTTAGACGGGATATTCAAGACGGTTAGTCTATCGTAATCGTCGTATACCCTGTTTGGTAGCATGCTTAACTTGCATTGTTCAACTATGACGTAGCTTATAAGATAGGCTCATAGAGTAATCCATCCGTCAAAGTAAGGCTGCTTTCTTTCGGGGTATATGGAATGTACATTAAATATTAACACTTTATAAAGGCAAGCTTTATCTCGTGGCTGAGTGGAAGAAGGAACCCACTTAATAATTTATGAAGCATGATTATGTATGTATGTGTGTGTGTGTGTGTGTGTGTGTGTGTGTCACGTCTTTGCCCTTTAGGTCTATTTGAATATTTGTAGTTGTGTGGTAATAATAGGTAGGGTATAAATAAAATATAATGTGTCTTTATTTGCGTACAGGTAGGTTGGGAAACCAATAAGAATAAAATACCCTCATATCATCTGACTTGAATTAGAACCCCATCTCTACATCATTATCAAACCATCCTAGTGTGGTGAAATTTATTCCCTGGACCATACGACCTCTGGTACAGATGACCTGATTCTAATAAAGGTGTGCCAACAAATAATTATTCTATGGAGACCCTTTTATTACGAGAAAATACATTTCTTGGAACTAGCGTTTGGCGTTGAACTAATTTGTAAGTCATTTGCGAATATATATATACATTATTCATTGGTCAAATTGCCTAATTTCACTCTTGCAATATACTATACTGCCTTTGACGGTGAGATCGGGGTTCGATTCCTTGTAGGGCGTATTGAGAATTTTTTATTTTTTTTGCTGAATACCTTTCCAATCTCTCTCCACGCAAATTAGGATAAACCTCCACTACATTAAACCTTCATAATTCCTTAAATAGAGTAATTAATACTTGAGCGTACAACCCGAATGGGTAGTAAGACGTGATGCAAAGAAAAAGATTAGTACACATTTGTACAACACTAACGGGTAGTAACACGCAGAACTAAAAAATGATGATTAGGAATATATAATTTTTTAGAAGTGTTCATAATAGCCTCTATACAAAATATTATTTTGAGTCGTAGTGACCTAAAGTTAATAAAATATATACCAAACGTCATTTGTTCACACTCATACCAGGATATGTGATAAACACGATCACGTTTAAAACAGTGATTCTTTTTTTAATAAAAATTATTAATTTAGGGATAGGTGCAAATTTTCTAGAATTGAATCATTCATTCTAAATATGATAGTTTCCTTAATAAAACAAAACTGAATCTTATGCCAGTATTATTGAAACAAAACTATCTATAGAATTTATTTTAGAGAAATTTGATATAAGTAAGTTTCAGAGTGAAATAATTTTCAGTTTCCGTTAGACAAATGTTCCCATTTCTTAATATAGTATTATGTTTTAGGTATGTAACTGTATCTAGGCTCTTCTACGAAATCTGGTATGTTTTTATTTCTAGTAGGCCTACTTTGCCTTACCAACCATCCGGGTTATACGCCTTTGTACTAATAACACCACAGATGAAAGGTATAGAGAAGGTTGAATTTAGACAAACTCTACTTATATTTCTTGGATTTAGAGTTTAAAACAATTTTGGAAACACCTGCCTCAGTACACTCAATCATGATTCTAACCCCGAACTCACAATCATTGGTGGTCTAGTATATTGCTAAAATGATGCCTTAGACCATGCGGCCACCAAGGCGGGTAGCAATAAAGTCTAACCAGCGAACTTTTCGCCTAGGGATCATAACTGGTATCGATAATTTGAAAAATGTACATTATATCAACTAATCCAACATTTAAAATTAAATTGTGTTTGACGTTAAAGTAACAAAATGAAAATAAGCTTTTGATATGAAAGAACAAAGTCATGCTCACTTTGATAAGATAAAAAACTACTAAAAATGGAAAATATTGACATATACATTAATGCTCTTTGCAAAGTAACATAAACTAACCCAGTTTCTACTAGTGGTTTTAGCCATACATACAACTGTGATCTAATTTTATTGTTTTAAACAGAATTACCTTTATTGTTATTAATTCTAAATTAGGAATAACGTTGCAGAGTAAATATAGATATTACCTTTATATGTTATTAATTATAAATTGGGAATAACGTTGCAGAGTAATATATTGATATTACCTTTATTGTTATTAATTCTAAATTAGGAATAATGTTGCAGAGTAAATATAGATATTACCTTTATTGTTATTAATTCTAAATTGAGAATAACGTTGCAGAGTAAATATATATATTTGAAAAGCCACAACATTTTATAAATTAGATGGTTTAGTGAGTCACTTATTTTTAAACACTTTATTAGTACCTACAAACACCTTGCCTTCCATCGTTCTGCTTCGCTACGTAAAATGAATTGAGTGTTAATTTGGTAGCGCTCTTTTTAGTTTTTGTATTTTCCTCATGGTTGTAACAGCCTTTACTACTTTTAATAGGCGCACACGGTATACTACCAACATAATGTGAAGGTTTTCTAACTTTAGGAAATTTTATTTTATTAAGAAAAAAAAATTGGTTGAAAATTTCATTACTTTGCAGGGAACACAAGTCCTTTTGTGCAAGTTTTGTTCCATTTCTTTCTCTCTTTTATCCCTCTTATGCTTCTACGTCGTCAAACGTTTAGGTCTACTCCATCAATTTATTATTTTGTGGCTCTCTTCGAAACGAAGAAAATATCTTTTGTATTCGATCAATGATGTTGAAATTACAGGTCTCTGCCGTTAATATGATTAAGTTTTTAATGAGTTTATTAGTATTCTAGGTAATTGACAATAGGCCTACTTCCTTTTAAAATGTATTATGGACATTTTCGACAACCTATTTGTAAACAGCCTTAAAATAGGATAAATAATTTCCCAGCGCTATATGCTACAAAAGAAATAACTTCACAGTTTCGTATCTTATTATGGAAATGGCAGTTCACGAGTTTCAAAACTATCAAAACAATACTTTGTAACTATCCTAATTTGTATATTTTGACCCAGTAAAATTTTATAACAGCCTTGACTGAAAAATAGCAATGCTTTTAGATCTACTTTAATGCAGTCATACGTCAAGTCACTTTATTTAAAGATGCTACACATTATATCACTAATACCAATAAAACGACACCAATCTAATTGCAAGATATTATCAAATTTGACCATAAAAAACTATATTTGGTGCTTTATAAGAGGCCCTTCCTATGAAAGTTCTGTATGCTACTAATCATTTACTCTCATTTCAAAACAACATTATTTAGCGTGAAACGTTGATAAAAATGAAATAGTTTCAAACTATTTAGAATAATTGTACACTATAAAATTTAAAATGTATGACTCTTATTTGCCGTATGGACATATTGAAATCATTCCCCTATGTTTTAGTGTAAACTATATTTTCAAATAACAAACCACTTACCCGCTTTGGTGTCCACATGGTCTAAGTCATCACTCACAATAGATTGGATTGCCGGTATCGGGGGGATTTTGGTTCAATTCTGTTCAGGTATACTAAGGTTTTTCATCCTAAATGGTTTTCCACTCTACCACCATGCAAATACAGATACATGTCTTCTAAATTAATTATTTTTAATCCCCAATAGATTATAGTAATTATTACACAACACACCTGCCGTAGAGAGGTTGGTTGCCCTGCATTCTCACCAACACGGCGAGACAAAAGCTGATGCCTGTATAAAATGCCCCATTGAATATAATCTATCTTGGATAATCTTGCGTCAATTTCGACAGGGCGTTATCTAGGTTACGGCGAAACACTTTTCAGATTGCGACGGCATAAATGACGCGCGACAGAGTATAAAGCACTCGTTGTCTCCTGTGTATTTAGAGAACGCGCGTCACCGTGTCGCGCGTCACGAAACGCCTGTATAAAAGGGCCCTAAAGTTGAATAGTCTTCACTCTTCACTAATCATTTACTCCCTCTCTAATAATTAAGTTTGTAAAATATTTTAAAATATGTAGACCTACACTTATTTTCATCTTTAATACTTATATCAAATTAATATATTCCAATAGGGGGATTAAATTATTAAAGACAAACAAGAGTGTCCAAATTTAAAAGTAAAATAAAGATATCTTATTTCAAATGTTTCTCTGAATACCTTATTCATTATTATTGCGAAGATGTTACATTGTTCGTTTAGTAATCAAAAGGGTTTAAATACTTGCCCAAGGATGCTCAGACGTCCTATAGTTATAGTAGACTTTATTGATAGGCTAAATATTAATATATATTATATATTCATAAGTATATATATATACATACATACTTATGAAAGAATCGATGATAAAAGAAAGAAAACCAAGCTTAGAAAAATAATGTTGTATGTCTTTATGTTCCACCGAAATTCTAAAAACTATTTTAATATTTCTCAAGTATCAATGGAAACTCTCAAGCATTATTACAGGAGATGTATTGCTTCTTCAAACTTCTAGAGACTATTTAGGTATATATATTAATAACAAGCAAAAAATGAACTAAACTAAATTAAAATGAAAAGTTAAGTGGAGCGTCTTCAATTCTATAACAATACATTTTCACTCATCGCCTAAGATAAGATGTTGAGCTCTTTCTATCTCTCTCTCTATATATGTCTGTATATATATATATATGTATATATGTATATCCATATGTATATACATATATACCCCTAAAAATTGATCATTTGATAAATGTCGACGTTTCATGAAACAGAAGAAGTAATTTTTGTGATTCCATTTGTCTGTAATTCGTCCTAGAGCCAAAACTTCTTTACCAATCGTGATAAGACTTTTTATCTAGGGTTTTTATACGTTACCCAGATGATTTGTTCGAATTATATATCCAACCCCAAAATTAAGCAAGGGCAAAAAGAAAAAGAAAATTTTATCAATATTGGCTTTAGCCATTTTGACTAAATTTGGTCTAGCGTAGGCTTTGGTTAACATAAAAAAACAAGATGTGCAGCGGTATCTAATGGCTCGAAATTTTTATTGATCATTCATGTATCTGATGATTTCAGCACCTCCATCACAAATTTTGCCCTTAAATATGAGGGAATATGGTCCCTAAGGTACGCAATGACTCCTAATTACCTCAGTGGTTAGAGCATAAACGTACTATCTTAAAGCTATCGGTTTCGATTCCTATACCTAGGTGATATTTTTAAATATAAGCAATAGGGCGGAGCGTAAAAACTTTTTTTTCGAAATTATTTTCCCGCTAGTGCGGAAAAGTTGTGGATATGTTTCAGAAACATGTGTAGAAAATTTCAGATTAATCAATAAATATCTTCCGGTTCCACTTTGGGGTCTAAATATGCGAAATTAGCCGAAAATGATGTAAATTTTCACAGTTCAGTGACTTTTTTTATTTAAAGATTTTTTTTCCCGCTAGCGCGGAAAATTCGGAAGAATATATTGGAAACCCAAGTACAAAGTTTTAGAGCAATCAATAAATATCGTCCAGTTCCATTTTGAGGTAGAAATATACGAAATTAGGAAAAATATAGGAAAATTAGGGGTCAAAATTTAGGGAGAAATGAAAAACTTTAGCGTTAACATTTATTTATGGAAGCTTTAGACATTTATTTTACTAAAATTAGATATTCGTAAATAATAGTTATAGCACTAAACAAAAAAATCTTACTACCCACGCAAAACACAAACTTTGTAGAAATAAGTGTGTTTCGAGTTCCAGAATAAAAGTTGCAAATGTGCATCAAGCACATTTCATTCACTGGTTTCCATATTTTTCACTCTATATTGGTTTTTTGTTTCAAATGATGGCATGACACGCCTTGACTCCATTCTGGATCTGATGTATCCATCACGCTTGGTCTCTCCGATGACAGCAAGGGAAGCTTCTGTTGTCAGTTTTACTCCTCTTTCAAAACATTGAGTGTGGCATGGGTAGTTAATGTTTCCCAATGCCAACACTGGACATTCGCCAGACATTATCAGTTGCACTATGTCTTCGTTCGACAAGTGAGTGGTAATCGGAGGTTCCGTTAGTTGGCAATTCTGCCAGTCTATGAGATCAATGTAAGATTTAGCTTTAAAGTTAAGTTCAGGAATTTGGAACACACGAACTCCTGGTCCCGTTTCTTTCCTTGCTTTCAAAATCCTGCGGAGGGCAAGTTCTCGCACATTCTGGTCTGGGTCAACAAGCATTGCAAGGATTATTGCTTCAGGATGACCAAAGTAGCCATTTCTTTGGATGACGCGATCCACAACTAGCTTCAGATTGTCTGTAAGATAACGTGAAGCTTGAATTGTTTTCCAAAGATTTCGTGGTCCATCTGTACAATTGGGATGCGATTTGATTCTGAACCACGCAGGTGCGTAAACCTTCATTATAAACTCAGCCAAAGCTTGTAATTCTTTGGAGGGATCCTGTGTACCAATATAAACACGCAAGATTCGATTAGCAGTTGTCAACCAGCGGGCATGGGAAATATTTCCAGGATTTTTGTGTGACCAATTCTTAGGACACACACCATTTGTCACTGCAGTGCAGATATCCCTCAAATATCTCTGGTCTGTGCTCATATCAGTTTTTTCTTAAGAAGAAACTGCGGTCTCAATTTTCTTAAAGTCCACAACAGGTAAAAGTTCACAATTCTGAAGCTGTTTTCCAATTGGACCACAATACGTTTTAGGGCCAGTTGTATCGCCATCCAAGTGCTGCATTAGATGCCTGAGCAGTAGCTGATTTCCATGAAGCTGGCACACGAACCAATGTAAGGATTTCTTACAAAATAGTTCTATACGGCGGAAAACGCCACCCTTATTTCCCGTGTTTACTGGGGTCCCATCACCTCCTAATGCTAACAGTGTAGTGAAATCAATATGACGTTCTTTGCAAAATGTCGTTATACTTTCAGTAATGTCTTTAGCAGAAGAGGTTATTGGTGACACGTGCCCTACATATTTGCAGCCAGGTTCTTCTATTAGTGTCACGTGTTCTTCAAGCACTCTTTTCTGATGCAGCGTCCCCTCAATGTTCTTCTGAGTTAAAGTTTGATCTTTTCAACCGTCAAAATACAGTCCTTTCAAGTTATTGGTGCCAAATAAATTGAAATCTTGGGCTTGGCGTTCCATGCGATATTTCTTTCTTTCCCTTCTTATCCTATGCCTGTCTATAACATGGGACATGTCGTCATGTGTCACAACTCCTAAGTCTTCAAGAAGTGCACTTGCTACTGTTGCCGCAGCTCTGTCGGACACTCCCATTCTGTCGCACGCGCTAGCTAGGGCTGGAAGGCGGGTTGTTCGTGATATACTTTTACCACTTACATTCGATTGCGATAAGGTTGAAGGTATATAAGTAAGATCCTGACACTGTTGCTCACCAACAAGATCAAAAGAATGAGATAACTTCAAATCTTCACATGAAAAAGCTGTGGTTGCGTTTTCACTTGTCTTCTGTTTTATGAACCTTTCCTGTTCCTTTTCAAACCTATACGTTCGTTTCCTAAGTTTCTGTGTTGTCGCAATATCAACTGGGCCTATCACCATTTTCCTTGAAGTCCTCTGATCCTCAAGAAACAGTCTTTCTAAGTCTGGAACTTTCCTTTCACGTGGGCATTTACATCTGTTGAGAGATGCACACTTGCAAGAACAAATATCAAACAAACGCTGTTTTGATTCAGATTGGAAAATTAGTAATTTGGACTTAATCTTTTCCGTCTGTTTCTTAGCGAGAAATCTCTTCATGCTCTTGTATTTATCATTAAATGATCTAATCATTTTGATTATTCTTTCCCTAGAAACTGTTGGAATTGAGGCAGCCTGCCAAATTGTTTCAACCTTTTCAGCCACATAAACCACTATCGCCCCTACAAGTGGGTCAGATTTTGTATTCTCTTTCAATTCATTTCTCACCAACAAAAAGTACTTCATAATATCTTCGTATGTTGGTAGAACGCGAGTACTTAATTCTGCTGGATACCCAAAAACGGGACAAAAAACATCACCTCTACTGTGCCTTTTTATCTTCAGCTTCTTCACATTTTCTGACGATTGCGACATTTCTCCGTTATATCTTTTAAGTACACTACTAGTTCAACACAATATTAAAAATCCGATAACACTTTCACATGTACTATTTTGCAATAAAATTTAGACATTACAAATGAATACCTGTATTACAAACGTGCCACGAGCAGAACATTCGACCAACGATCAAACTACAATGATCGAACATGAGAAAACTGAACTTAATGGGGAAATTCCCCGCAGATGGCCTTGATTTCGCTTGTGCAATCTTTTTAGTGGAGGGTAGTGCCATCTATTGTCTCTAGCGTGGGCTTTGATCAACGTCTATGGCTGCCCGAACGTTCCCTGGCATTCATTGCAATAATTTACTATAATGCCATCTATCAATGAACCATTCAACTTTAAGCAAGTCTGAATATTTTATATCTAAGCTGATAGATAGTGCTAACAGCGCAATGCAATACAAAGAACTTAGACTGAAGTATATAATTGTTAGAATAAATGAATTGAATATCGAAAACATTTGGCGCGTAACCATGGCTGTCGGGCCAATGCAGGTTGCTATGATAAACGCGCGCCAGAGAATGTGTTAAGACGCAAAAGTCTAACCGGAAGATATTTATTGATTACTCCAAAATTTTGCACTTATGTTTCTTAAATATTCTTTCAACTTTTCCACGCTAGTGGGAAGAAAAAATCTGGAATTAAAAAAGTCACGAAAATTTGAAAATTTACATCATTTTCGACTAATTTCGTATATTTAGAACCCAAAGTGGAACCGGAAGATATTCACTGATTAATCTGAAATTTTCTACACATGTTTCTGAAACATATCCACAACTTTTCCGCACTAGCGGGAAAATAATTTCGAAAAAAAAGTTTTTACGCTCCGCCCTAATAAGCAATATGATATTTACATGTAGCTATAATCGTAACTAACAATAATAATAGCTTTGCTATTTAACCTATATTTATATACAAAATTGTAATTCGCATTTTTTCCATGAAAATGAATCTGAGATTAAAATATTTTGCATAAGTGGAAATTTTCAATTTTAATCATATCCACACAACTATTTGAAATACGAAATAACATATCATTGTAAAGTTGATTGCACTATTACAAATATAAATACATTTTTATAAAACAAAAATTTTTCAATCTATAAATAAATAGGCTTTTTCTTTGAGATCTTTGAAATTTTAATTATATTGTTATGCTCTTTAGTGGACAAAGATGCTCGTCCTAATGTTTCTGTAACCGTCTATATCATTTTAAATATCTATGTTGTAGCGTTTTTTTAGTTATGTTTATTATTTTGTTGCGTCAATATATCGAGTTGTTAGTAAGATTTGTATATTTTGAGATAAAAAATAAAGTCTGTTCGGTAGACCGTACCATTTATTTTCCAAAACAGACTATACCTGTCCAAGAAACCGATCAAGAGGAGAGAACTAGAACTGTCTATAGGTCTACGACTGACAGGAAGCTTGATATCTCGTGTTTCTCTAGACTCGACAGCTTATTGGCCCACACACATACATACCCAAAACACACACACAGCGAGGATATATCACGTTTGACATTCTAGCCTTTATTCTTTTTGTTCTTGTTTTCCGTTTCGCTTGCGTTGCCAAAAAATGACTTCATTGTGTTTTTTTTGTAAAAAGTTGTGTGCGATTGAAAAATAGATAGTGCAGTGTTGAAAATCTATAGTGCTGTGTGTGATGTATGATAATGCTCTTTGACGCTCCAGGCTACAGCCTGGCTAGATCAATACAAACACATTTTTTTAAAGTCCACCTCTTTAATTATAAAACGTTACATATCACATTTATACTTGATATACAAATAAGAATTAAGTAGTAGTTGGAGGGCAGACACCGCATTCACATAAGTACTATAGCAATATATAATTCTTAGGAATAAAACTTTATACTTTTCTAAATTCTATACGGTATTTAAATACAATGTTTAGTACCTGATAATGTTAAAGTTTTGTTAGTGTAGTTTTTCAATTTTATTCAAACAAATAATAAATGTAACATAAGTATTTAATGTGTTCTCTATTGAAATCGAATGTCCTTTTTTTTCACTTATGTTTTTATAGAAGTGTATATTATTTTACTCTATTTTTTTATGAGTTTTAAGTTAAATTTAGATAAGGGAGCGAGAAAGTTGTGTGCGATGTACCATACCATTTATTTCCATTATTTTTATGCAACAATGTATAGTATTTCCTCCAACGTATATAACGAATTTTAAGATAATCTCGTCATTTTGAGGTTATTGTCTCTCCCTCACGTCCAACTGCTTCCGAACTCCCATCACCCCTCACTTTTATACCCTAAAGTGGGCGAGCGACGCGGGGCAAAGCGGATGGCTTGAAAGCAGCGGAGTGAGATAGGATGACCGGCAGCTTTATTGACATAAACAATATACAATTAATATGCATTTAACAGAATACATAAGGATATTTTATCATTAAGGTGATAAGAAATGTGTTGTGATGGACCAATCTTCTTACCGCCTCTTTCCTCTTCTACGCCGTTGGTGTTTGTTGAAACGCTTCCACCGCTTCTCGATGGCGGGTAGTGGTATGTTGGCTGGGTTATCGGTGGCGGCAGAACAAAGCCCGGAGGGTATATCGCTGGTGATGCATCTCTGCCAGACGTAGCTATGGCGGTTTGCCATCCTTTTGTGAGTGCGATGTATAGCACGTTCATGCGATGCGTCACTGCGTGTTGAGCATGTGGTGGTAACTCCAGATAGTTGGATGCGACTGCTAGGATGAAGTTTAACTGGTGGCGGCCCCTGCCTGGTGGAAGTTCTATTGCCTTGACCTTCAGGGTCAAGGTCAAGGCAAGTCGTAGTACTGCGGCTTCATTGATCTCGAGTGAGCCTGTGTCCGATGGGATTAGGGAGCCACATGCCTCAAGGGTAGGTACTACCTGTGGAGCTGCCAGGCGTGGGGCTACTGCCACGCCTTGAAATGGTTGATTTATCACATCCTCTTGGGCACCGTGCGATTTATGAACGCCTCGGTGTTTCTGAATCGAGCTTCATTACTGGTTACTGTGTCAGTTCCTGCATGGCTTGAACTTACTGCCGATTGTCGGTGTTGTTAGCCATTGTAGTTACTTCAGGGGAGTTGTCTCTTCTGAACTGTACGACGAGTACTGGGCTAGTCACGGGACTATAAGTGTGGATTATCGAGGGTGTGACCGTTGTTTCTCCTTGTGCTATGATAGTTGGGTGCTGTGTAGACGTTTAAAGGTATGATGGTGATTTGTGGGTGAATTATGAGGGTCGATATAGGGTCAAGTCCGGGAATGGGATTGGGGTTGGTAGGATTTTCTTTTCTTGGGATTAGATCTGGAGGTGATATATTTCCATTCCCCATATGGGGTCGACCCCGGCATCAGAATTATTCTCTGACTCGTAAAATATCTAGTTGGTAATCCCAGTGGCATCCGGTGCCACCTCCCGCGTCTCCTCAGTGGAGAAGAGTGTAGTCCTAGAGCTGTTGGCACTGGTCCCCTAAAGTCAGGGTCAGTCTCGGAGAGTGTTGATGGTTGGGCGCCACCTCGTTGGCGATAGCGAGACTGAACATTAACGAGGAAAGTCGTTCAGTCACCAGATGTAGATATGAAAATCAACCCTCCCCCTCGTAAAATAGACCCGGATAAATAAGGAGCCCCTCGGTCAGGGATCAACTGCTTGTTAGGCAACGAGGGTCCCCATTAAACCCCTACGCTTTCCGGAGCTTACCATGATCACATCTGCCCTACTTGATAATTCTTAACATAAATAAGGGTTAGGCCCAACCCCGGAGACGGGGTTTCTAGGGTCCCTGTAATAGTCCACAAAAAAAAAAAGTGTTCAATACGCCCGAAGGGCGTGCAAAACTATGTCTGGCCAAACAAACTTTCCTTATCTCCATATAAATTAACCTTTCCTCTGAACTGTTTGTTTAAGCCTTCGTCTAAATTTCAATAGACAATATAGTCAAGTTCTCATCATGAAATGAAATGGGTGAAGCATGTAATTATTTACATAGGGAATATATGAGTGGAATCATTAATAAGCTAGTTTAGAATAAATAGTATATTCCTTTAACAAGTTATCACGGGAAACAATTTGTTGACTTTACTCCTACTTCAGAAAATATAAACATTAGGATATGCAAGTGGCCACTGCAAAAAAAATTAAAGTGCACATTTCAACTAGGTCTAACGCTACTCTACACTAGGCACCACAGTCACTTCCTAACATAGTGCCCTCTCAAGTCCCTCTTCAAATACCAGTGTCCTTGGAAAACAACACAAATATAGCACTTAGGGTCTCTGCGAGTCCTGCGCGTAACCATACACTCCACAGGGAATCCTCAAGGGTATCCCGATGGTCGGCTGCTCTTGCGTGCCTCCAGTCACTAGACCTGGGTATGCAACCAGTGAAGGCGTATTGCTGAGGTGGTTCGTAGTTGACCGTACACAGTCCGGGGACCAACTCCCGGACCCTGATGCTGAACCCCGACCCTACTAAACCCCATATATATATGTAGCATGGATCCCACCAACACAAAATAATATAACATCTTTTTACAAAGATCAAATACAATTTAACCATACATCAGAAGGTATAAATACCACTATCATTCTAAGCCCCCAACATTATAGAACTCAAAATTCTAATTTACCGCTCCCAACTGTCTGTCAGGTAAAATGAGTACACAATAACCAGCTTAAGTATTAATATAAATATATCAATTACATAACTATAACCCCTCGCTGCAACAACAATATGTACAAATAAATGGTACGGCACACCGCACAGACTTTCTCTCTCTTTCTATAAACTCGTAAGATTTCTGAACGGAATATGTATCATCACCACTCCACATAAGAACACGCATAAAATAATATACAATAATATATAATCAATGAGAAAAGAGGCGCATCTTTGTCCACCTAAGAGCATTTCAAACAGTTTAATGTCTTCCACAAGGGTCAAAACTTCGTAATAAAACTTCGATTTCTGGTTAAAATTTTAACATTTTATAAGGTGTTGCAGATCTTCAAGTCATCGCATTGATATTTAATTATTCATTTATACATTTCGACCAATAAGAAATGTAAATATTGACTATTTAGTCTAAAATGGAGATAGATCATTGCTATGCAAACATTTCTCCTAAGAAATTTAAGGAAAAATAACATACTTTTTTAGATACTTATATTTAATTACTCTATGGCATTGGAGAATTATTGCGTTAAGACTTAAGTAGTATATGTTTACAACTAAAGCTCACAAAATTGTATTAATATATTTGCAAATATCTCAGAAACTGCTGCTTTTATAAAAATATATGTCAAATAAAAGTTTTTTATTTCTAATAGTCCTACAATTTTGCAATGATAATTTGTTTAGTTTTTACAATAGTTGTGGAGATACGGAAATTAACGCTTCTGTAATGTACCCTAAAAATCATTTTCATAGGAAAATGAAAATAGCCAGTTTATTTATAATCTTAATCAACGCCTAGATACGAATTTTAATCAAAATCGTTTGAGCAGATTTTGAGAAAACCAAATTTTTCTCTTTTCGCCCTTCAGTAAACTACCCTTAATTTTAAGTTTTAATAGACACACAGACAGACGGCATTGCAAAGACTATTTTTTATGGTTCGGGGGGTCATGAGACGTCGAAATCCATCAACATTTCAGGTTAGTTTTTTTTACGATCGCAATACTTAAGCTTTAATGTCCAAAAAGCTAAAAATATATATATAATTGCGTATAGAATGAAAATTATTGATTTTATAAAAATATGTTTCGAATAAAATATCTGTATTATAAATATATATACATATTTGTAATGCTAAGTAATTTCATATCTCAAATAGTTTCGGAGCTATTATAAAAAATGTTAATTTACGCATCAGATCGGAGCCCTTAAATCCATTTTGCCGAAATATTGAGAGTAGCCATTTTGTTTGGATTATTTATTAATGTTCATAAATGAAATTTAATCAAAATCGTTAGAGCCGATTTTGATAAAATCGACTTTTTCTCTTTTTTCCCTTCAGTAAACTACCCTTAATTTTAGGGGTAGATATCCAATTCCAAAAACCCCTCGGGGCAACCCTATGAAAACCCTAGATATCAAGTTTCAGCTCAATCGGTAAAATAGTTTAGGCTCTAGTTGGAGGTACAGACAGACAGACAGACAGACAGACAGACAGAAGACGGAAATTCAAAAACCACTTTTTCGGATTCAGGAAGTTATGAAACGTCAAAATTCATCAAAATCTCGAGTTCGATTTTTTTGACGATCACCATACTTTCTCTACCTGTAAGATAGAGAGAAAGTAAATATAAATGATCAATCTAATTCTATTTGACATCACATAAATTGTTTCCCTACACATTAACCCCCCCCCCCCTCAGCTGTCCATATAGACACCAATTAGTGACCTAATACTTTGTAGGAAGAAGGTCGTTATCATACTTAATCCTTAACTTTATCACTGAAGAGGAGTTTTTAATATATTACCCAGATTCACGCCAAGTAGTTCTACCCCGTCCCGACCGGCCAATTATTTCACTAATATCCCATTAGAACGGGTACAACTACGTAAACATTACCAAACTAAAACCACTCAGAAAGTTGAAATAGATCGTTCATATAATAAAGATTAAATAGTAAGGATAGGTGTACCTTATCACTGCCACAAAACTTCGCTCCAAATCCTCCTCCTCGGAGACAGATGGTCAACACTGGCCATGCATTCACGTCCAACCCACTTACACTCTTGAGTCCGTCACGTGGAACACTCACTCCCCCCTCCTCACAATCTTCTTCACTGCCGTTCACAGAGCAAGTTCTCACATAGCCCATGGTTAGTTCATAGCGCTGTTGGATGAACCGCAGCGCCACGTGGCGGGAGTAGGCACCGTTAACGTCCACGCATCACAGGAAGTAGCCGAGCCCTGTGGGTATGCTTCCACAATATACCAATCATAAATTTAGCGGGCCAGGCTAATTATCGGATGAGAAGTTCACGTGACGGGTACATTTACACCGGCCGTGAAAAAGGTAGTAATGGCGAGAAATGTGTGATTTGTTCGTGAAGGTCATGTTTTGGGTTGGAACGTGGATGGGATAGGTAGGGTGGTGAGGTTGTCGGCGATTCCACTGCCATTCTGACGTAGTTGATTGTCAAGTATTGGTTAATTTTTATTCTACTAAAAATGTTACACTTAGATTGTTTATTTGTTATATATTTTTTCTAATAGGATTATCAACTAGGGATTTTTTAAATTTTAAAATTTTCTCTTTTTTTTAATTTTTATATATTTTAGGTTATAATAGACATATAGATAGAATAATTAAGTGCTCAACTACGCCAGCCAGGGTCGTTTATGTCGTAGTTCAATCGGGTTATACTGTCTGAGTCCTCTAATAAGTTCGTTCTTGTGTGTTTCGGTCTGGTTGTAGAACTTTTTGTTTCAGTCCTGGTAGATTTCCTGTAGCTGGTTGCAGTTTTTCATAGAGTGTAGGTCGGCTATTCTACTGCGTCTATTTGCCCCCGTGAGTGTACGTAATATTTTGTTCTGAGTCACCTGAAGTTTGCTAGTTTTGGTTTTGGAGGCATAGCTCCATACTACACAGTTATAAAGATTTATGGGTTGGATTATTTGTTTGTGTAGTAATATTTTAGTGGGAATTGTGAGCTGCTACCCTTTTAAAAGTGAGTACAGTTGAATGAATCTACCCATTGCTTGAACATTAGGGTTATCTATATGACTCCTCCAGGTAAGTTTCTTCTTCATTGTGATCCTAAGGTACTTGACTTCGTCTTGGAGTGGGATCTCTGTGTCAAAAAGTGTAAGTAGGGCAGGGAATGGTTTCCTACTTTTGGCTAAGACTAGGGCTGCTGATTTAATGGGATTTACTTTAATTCTCCAGTTGAAGAGCCAGTCCTGTAAGAGGAGAAGGTATTTTGCATAGCAAGTGATGCATAGTTTATGTTTTTATTGGCTACATATAGCATGGTATCGTCGGCAAAAAGTCTAACCTGAACGTGATCGTGAGTGTGAATGTCTGCTACATAAATGTTGTACAAGTTAGGTGTTAGTGTTGAACCCTGTGGTACCCCTGCTTTAATGATATGTGTCTGCGACATCTTGCCAGCCATAACCACCTGGAACGTACGCCGTCTGAGGAAGATAAAGTCTATAAAGAAAATTTATCATTTTAGGTGATTGAATTTGATTAATTTTTGAATGAGACAAAAATGCTAAACTCTGTTGAAGGCCTTCTCGACGTTTAAGAAAATGGCAATTACCTATTTTTATCTTTAAATACATTAGTTACGTCTTCTACTATGTTTATTGTGGGATGGGTGGTGGAGTGGTGGTCTTTAAATCCAAACTGAAAGTTTGGAATAACACCTAGTCTATCGTTTATTCTTTTGGGTCTTTTAAGTATTAACCTCTCGTAAACTTTACTAAGGGTCGTGAGTAAACTTATTAGCCTTCTGTTCTGTTTGGTTTGGAGATTGTTATTACTTTAGCCAGCTTACAGTCATCAGGGAAATAGCAGAGCGTCAGTAGTGTGTTAAGTAGAGCCAGTAGTACTAGTACCGCTCTCCCTGGAATTTGTTTTAAACTCTCGTTAGTGATGTAGTCGTGTCCGGGTGATTTGTTCCTAGGTAGGTCCTTTATAGTGGTGGTGAGCTCTTCCAGAGTAATTACCTCTGCCTTAGTGTCGTTTGGTCCTTCCAAATAATCACGTCTCTGGTAAAGTCGTGGTCTTGTGGCTCGTAGTTAGGTGTGAATTTTTTCTCTAGTACCATGGCGATAGCTTCAGCCATCTCTGTGCTTTCATAAACCTGACCGTGCTCCCCGTGTATAGCTGGTACTGTCTTTTTTCTGGTGGTCTCCCTAAGTTGTCATGTAACTTTCCACAACTTGTCTCTGTCAAGTGGGGCTTCGGTGACGTATGCGTCCCATCTATTTCGTCTGATGTCCTTGACTCTCCTCCTCACTTGGGCTCTGAGTCGGTTGTAGGTCATCCTGTGGTGTGGGGGGTTCTGTGAGTCTGCCAGTCCCTTCTCGCCTCCCATTTCTGGGCTATAAGAAAGTCCAGATCTGAGTACTGTTGTCGGAGGTCATGTTGTATGGGTGTCCTAGTGGTGTTTGTCCTGTAGATTTCTTGTACCATGGTCATGAAAAGTTGTAACGTGGCATCGGCCTGTTCTATTGAATCTACGTCCTCTATTTCTGGTAAAGTGTCCTCTAATGTTTGCCTAAACTCGTCCCAGTCACAAGTTTCTGTTGTTTGTTTTAGTCCCCTTATCTCAAAGTTAGTGTCAGTTTTGATTTCACACAATATAGGATTGTGGTCAGAATCTAGCTCCCTTAGTACAGTCATTTACTCAGCTGTTACACCAATATTTGTCAGTGTCATATCTATGATGTCGGGTCTATGTAGGTAGTTTGATGGATAAAATGTACGTTCATCAGAGGCTACAACTACGTAGTCGTGAGTGTCGGCGTGGTCTGCTAATATCTGTCCACTCCCGGTGGTTACTATGCTGCTCCAAATGGTGTTTTTTAGTTGAGATCATTCACCAAAAACAATTCGTTTACGTCGATGATTACGTCTAAGTCTTGTGGTAATAGCGTCTTAGTTGGGAGTTTGTATATGTCTGCGAACCGGACACTCCCACCGCTAGTATTTACATTTATTCCAGTAGTTTCTATAGTCTGGAGATTTTAAAATGATATGGGTAGTTAGGTAGGTGGGTCTTGATAAAGATAGCCGTTCCCCCTCCCCTGGCATGAGGCCTATCTTTTCTATAAATAAAAAAAGTAGTTATTTCTTTCTGGGTTTAGACGGGTCTTATTTATTAGGGCAATGTCTATTGAATAAGTTTTAAAAACATCTTCTAGCTCCTTAGCTTGCATGAGTAGCCCATTCGCGTTCCATATAAAAACCCGATGTATGTCTTTCGTCATCGTTACGTTTGGGTTAGTCATAGTCGGTAGAGAAGAATTCGGTCACTCCCTCTAACAGTATCATCAGTTTTTCAGTTTTGTCGGTAGCCTCTATGAGTCTAGTGAAGTATGGTCTTAAGTTTGTGATTATCTTGAAATTGTTTAGACCCTTGAGCAGGTTGCTGATGTCTTTAAAGTCTGAGAGTGAGGAAGTGGTGTTTTCTTGCTGTGGTCGCCTGTTGCGCCCCACCGTAACATCAGTATAGGAGTGGTAGATGGATGTGGCCTCTGCTGTCTGTTTAGTTGATGGGCCTTGGGGTGATTGGTTGGTCAACGGGGTTAATTTTACGGGTGTGCGGGATAGCAGGATAGTTGATACCAGTGGTAGATGGGGGCGCTGACCATGTGGGTCACCTCTCTCGTGTGTTGGTTTGATTGGTCTTGGCCTCCAACAGTTGCACGTAAACCGGGCACTTGCTCTAGTTGGCTGTGTGTTGGCCCTAGTAGTTTACGCATCTTACCGGTGTTGTGTTGTCATTCTTGGAGCAGTTCGGGGTGAGGTGGGCACCAAGACACTTCACGCATCTGGGCATGTTTGAACAGTGGTTCTTAGTATCCCCATAACGCTGACACTTGTGACATTGCACAATCGTGTTTTGGAGAGGGAGGTGGTGATCTACCCTAACTCTCGTCTGATTTAGGTACCTAAGTGAAAATATAGTGATATGAGCTTCGGTCTTAGCAAGCGAGACCAAGAATGTTGGGAGTTGTGTCACAGTCTGAGTTGTGTCTGTTGCTTCTGCCTTGTGGCTAAACTGGCTCACGTCTGTCACTGGGTAGCCTAAGTCTATCAACTCTGATTTGATGTCTGTAGGGTCCATGTTTTGTGGCATTCCCTTTATGAATACCTTTACTGGTTTGTCTAGTGGTAGTGAGTAAGTGTAAAACTCTTGGTTCATTTCTTTGAGTAGGGTTTGTACCATTTTGAAGTCGTGGGTTGAAATGGTTTGTATCTTTAGTCCCTCTTTAATGTAACTAACTATTGTTGTGGTCTTGGTGTCTTTCGCTATCTCTGTAATATTTTGTAATTGTGGATACCTGCAGTCACAATTAGGGGAAGTCTCTCCTTGTTGGTGTCTGTCTGTGTTGAGGGTGTGTCATTGTTTACTTGTGTATCGGTGTTAAGCGGTGTGTATTTGTTGTCAACTGTCGTGATGGTTTTCTTAGCTTGTGTCCTATTTGTGTTCTTGCATTTCCTCTTACGTGTGAGTTTGTCGACTAGTGTAAATGAACCTTTGCCATCGTGATCAATCTCCATGTCGGTTGTATTCGAGTTTGCCTCAGAGTTTGAAAATTTGGCATTTCTGTGTGATTTTGATTTGGTGAAAGTTAGTGTGGTGTCAGTCGTAGCGTGTGGTGCAGCGGCCATTTCACGCAGCACTGATAGGGGCAGGCTAGTGGCACATGAGTGTAAGGGAGAGTGGGGCCTCTCCCTCCCTGTGGTATGTTGTTGTGTGTGTCCTCAAGAAGGTCACCGACTGCAAGGTATTGCTTTGCAGCCGGCCACATGTTACGTCTTTCAGCTACTGGCACCGTTAGGATAAACGCAGCTTAAGACACCGTACAGAACGTCTCATAATCTGTTGTGTAGGGGGGAAAGGACTAAATTCATTGTCGGGGTCGGCTTCCTCTCCGGTGTCCTCATAGTCCTCTCCAGGAACAGTATAAGCGTCCGACAACCTCGGAGTTTTGAAGTAAATTCCTGAAGTCAGTGAAGTCTGGCATCTGACTGAGGAACCACCGTGTTAAATACCCTCCACTACTACCTGGCCTTGTACAATGGGAGAAAGAGGGAGCTTCCATTGGAACGTGAAAACATGACTGATAGTGGTCACCAAGCGATCCAATAGGAAGAGGAGTTCTCAGACGTAGGCGCAGACGCATATTAGCATGCTCTAATGCACATTTAGGGGGAGCTCGAGAGCATATTCCAACACGTACCGACCAATTGGTCACACCGTGTGGTTTCGGATCCTAAAACAGATGGGTTGTCACACTACGCGAAGTTTCTGAAACAAAAAAAACCATATTATTAATATTAGTGGGGAAAACAAAAGTATGTTGGGAAACCGAATAAGGGTTTTTAGAGTTACGTGTGGAGGCACTACTTTATAGGGGGCTGGGTGAGAGCCTCCCAAACCACTGTTGATACATCTCGCTTATCCAAGCAGGGCTTTGGGACGTCGATGGTAACCTCCAGAGTCAATGACCTATTTCCCAAGCCCCTGGATAAGCGGATTGGTGGAACCGGGAAGTCTGTTGTAGGACAGTGCCAGATTCCGGAAGTAGTCCTTGATGGTAGACATATCCAGGTCGCGATGCAGAGTCTAATTCCAAACATACCATGGTGCGTCCACAATGATCTCAGACACACGCTCTGGAACGCCTGTATCCTCATATATGTGTCCACCAGGTGGCCCCAAGTGGGATAAGTATAATCGAGGATAGGTCTGAGCAAGTGTTTGTACTGTGTCATATCGTTCCTTGCAGACAGGGCACTACGCTTACTAAGAAGTGGGCCTGGGGTTTCCAGCCTTTACCTCACCTTGTTGAGTCTCCCTGTGGAGTGAAGTCGCCAGGTCAGTTTGGTGTCCAGCGTAAGTACTTAACACTGTTCGCCCATATGATCTGCTCTCCGAACAGCCTGAGTGGGGCTTGCCTGTAGAACTTTCTTTTCCATTTGAAGAGCACTGCTGTGCTCTTCTCCACGTTAATACTTGTTTTCCAGATGGTCAGCCACCCCTCCAACTGCGTCAGGTGCGTCTGGAGTCGCCTCTCCACCAGTAGCCCTCGCCACGACTCCGCTACTAGAGCCGTGTCGTCCGCATACAGTGCCAAATTGGTGTTTGGAGATTCGGGAATGTCGTTCACATAGAGACTGAAGAGCACCGGCCCCACGAGGAAACCTTGCGGCACTCCAGCCCGGATGATTCTGACTTGGGATGTGGCGTTCCCAAAAGTAGTGGAGAAGGTGCGGTGGGAAAGAAAAGATTGAACAACCTTAACTAGGTAGAAGGGCAGGTCCAGGGAGAGGAGTTTAAAAAGGAGACCTTTGTGCCAAACACGGTCGAAGGCCCTTGCCACCTCGATAAAAACAGCACCAGTCAGCCTGTTGACATTGAAGTTCCTCGTGACCTGCTCCATGAACCAAACGAGTTGGTGAGACGTAGCGTGTCCCACCCAAAATCCGAATTGATCGTCCACCAAGATGTCCACCTCACAAACATGTTGGGTCAGGCTCGTCAGTAGAAATCTCTCAGCCAACTGGACCAAACATTCGACCAAGCTGATCAGTCAGTAAGATGAAGCTAGAGCCGGGTCCTTACCCGGTTTATGAAAACAGAGGTCTTTGGCGTGCTTTCAGAGCTCAGGGAAGTTACTCAGGAACAGGATGGCGTTGAATAACTCCACGAGGAAGTTAGTCGACTCCAAGGGCAGCTTTTTGAGGACCGCGTTGTTGATGCCATCGCGTCTGGGAGCCTTATCTAGTCTTAGAGCGGCTAACGCCCGTGACGTTTTTGTCGCTTCCGTGGGTTCAGGTTCATCGAAGGGTCTGTACGAGACCGCACCGATGACCTGAGCCACGTGCGCAATGTGCACTGGGTCTGACGGATCGTCAGTCGATACAAATTGTGCCTCTAAGTGCTCAGCGAGAGCATTGGCCTTCTCCTGGTCGAAGTTGGCCACCCCGTTACGACATACAATAGGCGGCCTTTGTGCGAGGACCCACATCAAGTTTCTCGTCATGCGCCACAGGAACCTGTCCTGTACGCACAGGCTCTCAATATTGTCCTCCCAGACACTGTCCGGTATTCTTGGACCATCTCGCGAACCGCATGGACTTTGCGGATCTATTTGGCCTTTTCTACCGGGTCCCTCGAAATTTGCCAATCCCTCCTCAGCAAATTTTTTCCCCAGACATTCCTGGGAATATAATTGGGCAAAGAGGCTTGTGGTGCCCTCTTAGAACGGTGGCTCGTCGTCGAAGCTTCGAGCGACCCCTTGATGGCAGAAGTTATAAATTCCGTACCGCGATCGATTTCTGATGCTGTTCGAAAGGTAGGGGTGGGTCCCAACATCTCTCTCAACACATTCGTGAACCTGTCCCAGTTAGTGAGCTTAGGGTCAGTTTTTTCGGGGGGGTCTATGAAGGACTCTGCGCGTTCCAGGTTCACAAGAACGGGATAGTGATCCGAGTCTAGCTCAGCTAGAGACTTCAGCACCAACCGCCTTCTGATTACTCTGGAGACAACGAAGTCGAGGACGTCCGGGAAACCAAGGGTATTGTGAGGGAATTGGGTAGGGGTCGGGGGGCTGGAAGCCATCAAGCCGTGTAGATCTATGACGTCACGGGGCAATCCGCAACGAGCGCACATAATCCTAGAGCCCCATGAAAGGTGCTTAGCGTTGAAGTCACCACCGATTAAAACAGGCGTGGTACCGCGAAGCAGCACATCCATGTCAGCCCTCGTGACCTGTTTGAACCGGCGGTAGGGAGGGAAGTAGATGGAAATAAGTTGCACTGGGTTGGTAGAAATCACCAGTTGGATAGCCGTTGCTTACATGTATTGGAGGGAAGGAAGCGAGATGATGTGATAGTCAAGGCCCCTTCGGACCAGGATCGCCGTCCCACCTCATCCCACATCCCTCTTTTAGTCTCTCCGATGGCAGATTAACTCTGCTAACGAAAACCTCACTCTGGAGCGCAAGTGGGTTTCTCCCAACAGCATTACATCGACACGATGCTTTGCCAGGAAGTTTTCGAGCTCAGTCGGAGTTGACTGGGCACCGAGTACATTGGAGAAATCGTCATGGACGTCTCAGAGAACATGGATTGTGGAGTGGTTCAGGCAACAGAGAGGGTGGGTTGCGTGGCCTGTGCAAGTGCAGAGGAAAGATACAAGGGCAGACTGAACAGTCAGGCACAGCATGCTATTCTCAAGAATATGACTGATAGTATTTGATTGGCCCTCCGAACTTAAATAATTTAGTTTCAAGATTATTTATCTCCTTCTTTCTCTATATATGTGTCTGGGGACACTGCCGAAATGATTTTATGGATTCCATATGATAAATTGTGAATTCAATTTTATCTCTTAAATTATAGAACGCTTACTAATGGTTCAATTTTAAATTTTTACCTTTAAAAATTGCTTTAATATATTGATTAAAATGTATATATTAGAGGGTCTTTACATTATAAATAAAACCGTAATCTATACTTGTTAATGAAGAATGATTCCTTTAAGAGTATTTTACTTAAAGATCAATTTTGAATATTTTTTAAAAAAACATACAAAGAGTGAAATTATATATGATTGTGTCGCAGTTTTTATTTAATTTTTAATATAACTGAGTTTTTTAAAGGTCAATATTATTCCAAAAGCTATCGAAAGTTTTATTTAGTCATGATTTCAACAAACGTTCCGTCACCTCCTCCATATCTGTGTGATAACCGTGTGGGCTTGCAGATCTGTCAGGATGTCCTCAGCCGAGTAAAAGAGTAGATTATTTGATTAGTTGTGTGGGTTCATGAGTGACGTTAGACTTGGCTTCAAAAGGTATATTAATACTACTATACTATTAAATATGCTATGTTAAAAGTGAAGCTAAGATGAAGAACTTAGTGAATATAAAGAGGCGAGTGACCGAATGAGGTGTTATGAGGATTACCTAATGAGCTGTCCAACTGTTAGGTGATCCCTGCATGGCTTTGAACCTGGTTCCCTGGACGCGAGCCACGGCCCAACTGGTACTTGGTGAATCCAACGACCTAGCCCGTGTGTTTCCGTGAAAAGTAATGTGACATACTAGCCTACGATATTTCGTAGTCATCCCCGAGGAGCTCAAGACCATACCTTTTTAATCGAGCTGATGGCTTTTTTCTTAGCTCGGGACTGTTGAAACCTCCTTTTTCGTCAGTCCCGCTAGTTTGTTTTTTTATTGATTCAGCATAACAATCCTCGTAACAATCGTTGTGTCATTCACCACTCACAACATAAAATGTCCTTCCAACTGAGGCTGTTCGGTGACATTTCACATATAATAATATATATTAACCTTAGTAACTATTATTTCACAGTTTATGTTTTTGTGTATTATGGATCTGAGATGAAATAACTTACAATTATATGCAATTATTAATATTTGGTGTTTTTATTTCAGGTAAGTTTGGCAACACCTACTATCCTAAAATATACATTTTGAGCATTGTGGTAAGTAGAAATTTATATAATATACTAAACTAAGTACTTAATTTAAAACTATTCTACTATACATACATAATTATACATCATTTATTAAGTAAATAGCACCATAAATTTTCTCACAATATGTTTTAAGGATTAGAAGATAATGTTCAAACATAAGCATTGTGTAAAATACCCCTAAGTATGTTTTCTTTGTAAAACAAACACATAACCTTGCTAAAAACGATAATCACTAATCATATTTAATCTTCGAAACCAATTGTTTAAATATTTCTAATAAAAAATCAAATTTAAGCTATCCAAATGTCATTTTTTATTTGTTAAAACTAAAACGAATTCATACTTACCATCAAAAACAAGTCACAGATTTTCCATTTGAATTTAATCTTGAAGGTCACTTTCCAAACAAATCAACTTTTCTGTAATGTATTGTAAGTAGATAACAATTCAATTAATTTAATTTAAATAAATAAATTTGCGTTAATTTTTATATGTAATATTGTCCCAATATCATATTTTATGCAAATCGTTAGAGCTATTTTCAAAAGATTCAAATTTTACGAAATCAATAATTAACTAACCCTAGTTATTTTATGATTAAATAAATGCTACGGAACTCCACATGGACTTTCTCACGCCATTGTTTAAAAATTGAGATATTTATTCAATTTGGTAATATATGTGAAACAAAATAATATACACTAGTAAACCCAAGCAAAAGTTGCGTTACAAATACGTTTAACATTTTTTGACTCCCGGATTTAAATTTTATTATTTTCTTTTTACAGAATTAAAATCATCAATAATATATTTGTGCCAAAATAAAAAAAAGATCGCTATAGGGTCCACAAGGGTCAACACTTCGTATTAAAATTTCGACCTCTTGTTAAAATTTTCAAAATTACATTAGGGGTTGCATATCTTATGGTAATCCCATTTTTATTAAATTACTCATTTATAAATTTATACCAATAATAAATATAAATATTGACTATTGAGTATAAAATGAAAGATATATATCATTGCTGTATCGATATTTCCACTAAAGATTGAAAAATAACTTTTGAGAAACTTACTTATCTACTTATTTTATGGAACTAGAAAGTCTGTTATTGCGTTAAAACCTAAGTAGTATCTGTGCACAACTAAAGCTCACAAGATTGTAGTAATACAGTGGCCAATATCTCCTTAATTATTGGGTTTATAAAGATATGTTTAAAATAGTTTAATTTTTATTTTCAAATAGTACAACAATTTTGCAATGATAAGTTATTTAGTATCTTGAATAGTTGCGGAGATGAGGAAATTTCCACTTCTGTAAAGTGCCCTAAATTCATTTTTATAGGAAAATGAAAATAGGCATTTTGTTTACAATATTAATCAACGCCTAAATACAAATTTTAATCAAAATTGTAATAACAAATTTTTAGAAATCGATCTTTTCTCGAGCCGATTTAGAGAAAATCGACTTTTTCTCTTTTTGCCCTTCACTAAACTACACTTAATTTTTGGGTTAAATATCCAATTCCAAAAACACCTCGGGGCAAACCTATATAAATCCTAGATACCAAGTTTCAGCCCGATTGGTAAAACAGTTTAGGCTCTAGTCGGAGGTACAGACGGACAGACAGACAGACAGACAGACGGAAATTCAAAAACAACTTTTTCGGATTCAGGGGGTCATGAAATGTTGAAATTCATCAAAATCTCGAGTTTGATTTTTTTGACATAACAATACTTTCTCTACCTGTAAGATAGCAAGAAACAAAAAATAGGATATTTATCCATTTCTATTTCTAAAACAAGCATGCATTATTGGTGTGTCTCTTGATTCAACCCTTCTATTTAATAATTAATATGTGACTTGTTTTGTAATAGTTATTTGTGAAATACATTTAAATCATCAACTTTTGGAATAACGTCTAAATTCCTTTTGAACATTACATTTATAAAAGTGGACATCTTGTGGAATGCTTCTGATTGTAGCAAAATTATTCCTGTAATCATATTTATTTAATGTCTGACACCCTACCTCATTTGGTGGTATGTTTACCTTAGAACTAAAGGATCACGAGCTCGGTTTCCTTAATAGCTGAACCATATAGACTTAGTAAGGAGTGATAACTTAACGGCTGAGGGGGGGGGGGGGGAGGTGACGTGTGTTTTAAATTTAAATCAATTTTTAAGTTGTGTTTTGATATAATCAGTGGTTTAAGAAATTGTTCTTTAATTTAATAAATAAAATAGAAAACAAAATTGTCTCTATTGATCAGTATATGACATATTATGCTATTGATAATGTTTCATAATTTTATTTATCAACCTTCAGAATATTTTGACGTCCATGCCAAGAGTATATTTCATTGACATACTGTTATGATTAGTTTTTCTAAACGTGGTACAAGTAAGAGGCACAGATATAAGGATTGGCGTCTCATAAAGATTTAACCCAGTATGTGCTTAGTAAATTGCTTGGTAAAGGGTGTGGTAGGCACGCAGGCGCGGATCCAGAACATTTTCATAGGGGGGTCATATTAATTTAAAAATAACATAATTACTAATAATGTAAGCTTATTTTTTAGGTAAAATAAGAATATTTTAAAACGTTTTAAAATGCATTATAGCAATGTGATAGTTTTTTTTGTCTGATCGCGTTCTCAGCGTAGTCATCTAAATAACTCTAGAAATCCACAAAAATTAAATATTATATAATGTCAATAGCAAGTAGCTTTTTTTAGTATTATCTTTCTAAATATATATTTTTTAAATTTATTTTTCTAAACACCACAGGGGGGTCAGCTGACCCTTTGACCCCCCCCCCCCTGTATCCGCGCCTGTAGGCACGGTATTTTGTTGCCATGATTCTTTGTTTGGATCTTGCGCAAATTCTTATTTAGACACACCAATATTACCATAAAACTAGTATGGTCAGCTTTCAATATTTATAAACCATTCTTCAAATAAAGATATGCCAGCATTTAATGAACACACAAATAAATACTTACATAAATGAATAGTGTTATAATTTAGAATATTAATTATAAACAAAATGTTATTCCTAATTTTGTGTACCCTCAATAATTTCTGCAATTGAGTCTGTAAGATTAATTTGGAACCTCCTACTGCGTTTCTGTCTCTGATACAATAACAGTAATGCTAAGTTCTAAGCTATTACTATCTAGTATCTAACGTAATTATCTATACACATCCATAAATTAATACGTGAGATAGTTTATCATATCGTAACATCTATGACATGACATGACCAAACCAGCCGAGTTATCCCAACACCTCTTATGCAATGACTTGATACATTTGTCTGCTATTGATTTTTATTCAAGGTATATCACGAGTCCAAATATCTTTAATAGCCTTTCGGATTATGCCCTATATAATATCGGATTTACGTATTTCATCAAAAACCAGACGTCATATTGTGTGGAATTCATGCCCAGAGAAAACAAAACAATTACGTGTATTGAAAAATTGTTAATGAGGCCAAAGTCATATGGCCATATAAAATAACAAATGTTTACACTTAATAACTATATAGTTCCTCATTCTATTCTTACATTTTGTCTAGGAAATAATGTATAGAATCAATTCATTACAATGTATCACTTGTATCGCTGAAGGCGTTGCTTGAGACGTCACTCTTGCAATAAACTGGATCACTGATAACAAGGATATTTGGGTTCCAATCCTAATCGAGTTTATTCAGAATGTTTTTACCCAAATGTTTTCATACAATTTTTTTTACTTAAATTTTTTTACACTTACTATAAATGATATCTTAGTCATTCATAACCCTTAAGTACATTCTATATTAATATTTCCCGAATTGAGAGAAATACGTGGTTTACAACTAAACAAAAATCCTATAATGTATTTTTTAAACCTAGACGTATATGTGTTTATAAATTTTAAAACTTCAATTATAGTCCAATATTGGCTGATAGCTTTGAGTTTGTCTATGAAAATTAAAATACTGTTATGTTTCGTCCTTCTCATCAGTGTTGAGGTAGTATACATTATATACTCCTATTTAAATAGTTGAACTATCATCTGCATTATTGACAAACTCTTTTGATGCCATATGCTTTCAGTGTTACACTCTAAAATATGAGACCCTGATAGCTAGTAGATTCCTCTCTATTGTAATTTGCGCTAAACCCAACGGGACTTTTTTTTATATACAGTAGAGCTTCAACGTTACACAACAGATCCGGACGTTGAAAGGATCGCAAAGTGATGGAGGAGTTTAAATAAAGTTAGATTGAAATTTAAAAATATAATATAATATATTCAGCCTCTAAACGTAAAATAAAAGTTTGTTCAACCTCTAACATTTCAAACAAAAATTCTAGAAAACTAATTTAAAAGCTTTGTTACATTGTGAAAATGATTTACAATTTTAAAAATTTGTCGGATTGGTTATTTTATTTTAATATAAAATATCCTAGTATTTAATTTAGTGTATTTAATCGCATTGAATATTTTGTTTGAAATTCAAATATATAAGATTCATAATAGCAATGTAAGGTTTAAAAACTAAGTTATACCCTTTCAAAATAGATTTTTCCAAAAGTATGATTCTGTTTAAATTTCCCAATATAGATAATTAACTGCACGATAATAACCTTTTTAACTAAAATCTATAAATATAATTTATTTTCTCTTGATTTGTTTGATGTGCTAATATAGTTTTTTTTAAAGTAAAACATACTCTATTGTCAATACTAAAAGATCCAATAACGTTTGATGCATTTTATTATTAATAAATATAACTACTGATTGATTAAGAATCATTTAAATTAAATCGGACAAAAAATTGACGTAAAATAGTTTGTATCCATCAGTAGACCAAAGGGCCAATATTTAAATCCTTGACCATAATTTATATCACAAATAAAACCTGTATATTAAGTATGTTCGGAAACTTATAGCCCAAACTGCAATATAGTTTGTTTTATCTAAAATTAATACAAAATCACTACACACATCCGGAAAACTATGCTGATACCATTAAATTGTGTTAAAAATTTCGGCGTATAGCGCTGAGAAAGCCTACCTATTCAAGCTTTTAAATACAACACGTTGCATAGGAGCTAGGCGCATGGTACTACACACTTTGATATCTTGAAGCATGGCAGCAGATTATATCACAATTATTAGTAAACATTACACCAGTGCATCTAGAAATGCGAATACGTTTTAAGGGTCATCATTAACGATCCCACATCACAGAAAGTGCTTGCAATTATTACATGTGCAGTGCCACGTGCCGAACTTCTATGCAATCTGTTCTACACGCACGCTTGAACAGCTGTTCCTCCCGGCGCTGTACGCTAAAACTTAAAACACAATTTAATGGTATTATAATAGTTTTCTCCGTATGTAAGTGTCTAGAGGTTATATTACTTTTGTACCAACCAAACTATATGTGAAGTTTGGGCTATGAGTTTTAGAACAACCTGTATATATATATTATATATATATATAGATGTCATATATACCTGTATATATATTATATATATATATATATATATATATATATAATAATATATAGGTGACAGGTGATATATGTGATTAACTAAATAGGGTTATGTTTTTTAAAGGGTTGTATTAACCAAAACAAACGTATATTTATTTTTATGAACATACGATTTAGGGTAAAATATATACTTCATTGAAATTTATATATATTTACTATATATTCATTGAAATATGTATATATATATATAATGTATTAAACAAAAAAACAAACGGATATTTATTTCTATGAACATACGATTTATGGTAAAATATATATTTCGATGAAGTATACATCTTTTCTAATATATGTATATATTAATAAAATATAATTTTACCTTAAATAGTATGTTCATAAAAATAAATATCCGTTTGTTTTGGTTAATACAACCCTTTAAAATACATACCTTTTAAAATGTGATTAACTAAAAAGTTATTAGGATATCAGACTAAACTTTTTAATCTCAAAGGTAAATAAATTCTGATATCTGAAGATATTTTGTGCTGTCATTTCGTTGTTATTATCCATTTTGTGGATGTTTTTGAAATAAAATTGATTAGTTATATAAGAGACAGCGTGGTTCTCTATGTAAGTATATATGTAGAAGAGAAACGTTCCTTTTTTAATCCTCTCACGTCTTCACTCCTCATATTCCCTTGATAACCGAGACCTAGAGATGTCTTTATTATAAAGTGACATGGACCGTGATTCATGACGTCTTAGCTTGAGTTGAGGGCTTTGAATAGAAACACAACATTATCTTTTATAACAAAAGATATATAAAAGTGAGGTTTTTGTTCGAGTAAAATAAGTGAGGGTGGTGAACTAGGAATTGGTTAACACGATTTGATATTTAAAAGTATAAACCTAAAATATTTCATAAAACTCAACAAGGTATATATAAACCCGCCTCGGTGGCGTAGTTGGCTAACGTGCCAGTCGTGTTGAGCCAGACCACCGAGGACGGGAGAGATCGAGGTTTGAATCTCGGTCGGGTGAACTGGGGGTGGTTTTTCCTAAATTGTTTTCCACTCTCCCTCCACGCAAATGCGGGTTCACTTCCTCTAAATTCAACCTTCCCAATTCCTAATCCATTAGTGTAATTAGTACTTAAGCGTATAACCCAAACGGGTAGTAAGACGCGGTGCTAAAATTAAAATTAAAATTATACAAGTTATACATTCATTTTAACGATTAATTATTATAATTCCGTTATATTTATAATATATTTTGTAACTTTAATAACTATATTCATCATATATGTTATTTATAAGAAAATTTATGTGATAAATTAAATACTTTCATATATAATTTTAGTCAAATTTAAACAGCTTTGAATTATATTTAAAACAATACTTTTAGACATTTTATATAATTACTGAAAAACACAAGAATATGATATACAGATAGATTCACTCCTTCACGAGAGAACTTTCTCAATGACACCAAACGAGCAAAATACTGGATTTACTTTATTAGTATTATTTAAGCTCGAATCTAGACCAAATTAATTTTGTTTTCCAAATTTGATTTATAGAGTTAATTTTTTCATTACTTCACTATGCTAATGGAGATGCATTTTCCTTAAATACTTTCAAAGTTCCAACTCGTTAGAGTAAGTAATTTATAACCGGAGTGAAGAAATAACAGAAAAAATAAATCACACATTTGTAATGTTACCATATATTTAAGAATGGATAAATAACTACTTTACATACGGGTGAACTATTATTAGCTATGACATTCTCATACCAAAGTTTTCACTGATATGAAGTTATGTCCGAATTTCAGAGTCAAAACTGCGACTAGAAAAACTCCTAACTGAATCTCCAATATTCGATGTTGGGTCGCAATGAATTTATGTTGGCGGGTCTCCAAGATTCCAGGAATTACATTTGAATGCTGTATAAACTCTTATTTCTATTATTTTGGGTCTGAAGAAACATTAAACACTTATCATATCGTTCACATTTTAATATGTAACTTAACCAAGACATTTGAGGAGCGTCCAAACCTTATGTATTAACATTTGAAAATTAAATTAATTAAAATAAACAACACATAGCAAACAATATGAATATCAATTATTTTGCCAAATAATTACATTTTTCGTTTTTTACATTAATATTGTCTTAAAAAATAATAATACCATTTTATTTAATATAGATAGGTTTAACGTTTTACATTGTTCATTTATTGTTTATTAAATATATTATTTTTATCTCTTATTTTATAGAAATACTATTAGTAATAAAATAAATATATAATTAATATTATTATTTACGTTCTTTAAAAATATACTTAGATTAAATTATTTGTTCGTGAAATTCATGTAGCCTTTAATTATCACAAATATTGATAATTATATTAGTTTTGATTTGTATTTTTTCTTGAATAAAACATAAATTCATTTTGTATCAACCTCTATTCTGTTAAATGAAAATTTAAAAACATTGTAATCCAATTTGGTGGCCACATGGTATAAGGCGATACTCTTACATTAGACTATACTGCCTATGACGTGGAGATGAATGTTCAATTCTCATTGAGGTTTACTCTTGGTGGTTTTTCCAAAATGGTTATCCACTCACTTTACATGCAAAGCAGCTACACTTCATTTAAATACAACCTTCCTAAAACCATATCATAATAAGTACATAAGCGTATAACCCAAACGGGTAGCTATCCTAAAAATAATCTTATCCACAACAAAAAATGCCGTGTAACATTATATAGAATCAAATCAAAAACATGTCTTCAATAATTAGTTACACATGGAAGCAAGAATTAAAGTTAAAGTGATTTTATTCAAAACAAATTTATAATATAGTTATTAACAGCTTATATATCGTTTCCTGATTATTAACAGCCCCTAATGTGCATATGTGAACGACTATATTATTCCTGTTAATCAGTTATTAACTGCTAATAGAGTGTTTTTTGTTACTGTAAGATGATAATCATTCCTTCAAAATTTAAAATCCCTGATGACGGTGTACTGTACAAAAACTAATCGAATTAAATTATCAGATAATCCAATTTCATCAAAAAGAAGAAATGACTTAAAATTTACAAAATGGGTTGATATATATACTTTTTCAAAAATTCAATCTTTCAAGATAGCATTTAAACTATCTTTAATATATTAACCTAAAAATTGCTTTAAATACATTTTAAAGTAATTAAAATAACCATTGGAAACATAATTTGGATGAAAAAGATAACATGATAAATTGTTATTTTATTAATTTAAGTTTTAATGCCTTATTATAAAACCATTTCTATTCATAAATTGTGTAAGAATATTCTCAAAATTTGTATATAATTGACTGTTTTGTTGGGGGACTAGTCTCTATTACAGTAGGCCCACTTTAAGATTAGCTCCGACATCTAATATTTAAACTTTTTTAAACTAAAATAATTCACTAAAAAAGGTTAAGGGACCACCTCAGTAGCGACAAATTCCCACGCAGTGGTCAGCCTTAGTGCAATATTGAATTCCAGTATACGTTATTTCAAAATATGGTTAAAAATCCAATATTTTGAGTTTTATTAACATAAAAAAGTTGTGAAAATATAACAAAACCATATTTTCAATTAAGCTTTAACCATATTTTTTGGAGCTATGATGACTAGGCTTGATGAAAAATGGCTTTATATAATCCTTGCTCTAAAAAATACTCTAATTTTTTAAGGCTCAAACAGAAAAATTAAGATTTTATTTGAGAACTAACATTGAGCTTTCCTTTTATATGGATATAAACATTTTTAAGATTTTCTCTCACTTGTTTCTTATTGAATACTAAGGGTGGTTTTAATTAAAGGCACACAGGAATATAAGCTTAGACAGAATAGAGTAATCCCTGAAAACGAAACAGACCAATGTATTTTAAACCGTGTGGCCAGATAATGATTTATTATTTCCCGCCTAACAAGGGCACTGGCTTAATTTACGAAACAGGATCGAAATTACGCACGGCGTCCCAAAGCTGATAGAATTAATATTTAACAAAACTATACCTAGCATTGATCTATATTGGTTCTAGTATCCATATCTATATGTTTGGGTTACACACTAAAAATATTGACAACATTTATAGTTAAAGATCAATATTATATTTTAAAACTTATTTAGAAATACTATGAAATATTTTGCTAAGTATAAGAGGTAATAGTGGTATATATCAATTAGATCGTTATGAATTACAAAGTTTAGAGGTATTTTGTTCAACTCTCCTTCTCTTCTATAGTGATCTTAAATACTGAGAGAGATTTTTTTGCTAGCACCACGTAATACTACCCGTTCATGGTATACACATACTACTAGCCTCGTTGACGTAGTTAGCTAATGTGCTAGTTTGGCGTTGAGTTAGACTACGGGGTTCAAATCTCTTTCAGGTGAACTGGGGGGTAGTTTTCCACTCTCCCTCTACGAGAATACGAGCTCACTTTCTCTATATTCAACCCTCACAATTCCTAACCCATTAGTGTAATTAGTACCTAAGCGTATAACCCGAACGGGTAGTAAGACGCGGTTCTAAGTATTATCATTATTTGTAAATGCATATGTACTATTTACTCTACTGAGTTAGGTATTAGTAAGGTTTGAACTTAGAGGTGTACCCGCATCTGCGTGGAGGGAGAGTGGAAACCTGTTTTAAAAATAATACTTTTAACACACTCATCCAGGATTCGAATACCTATCTTCCCGTCACTGGCAGTTAAATTTTGTGTAAGTGTTATGCCGTAGACCATTTGACTACCGACATGAGATAGGCCTACTTAGATATTAAATAACAATTTTTCTAAAGAATTAATTTAGACAAAATGTAAATCTTAAATATTAGCTTTCGTATTTTTATTAAAAATAACTTTGATCAGTTTCATATTTTTTAAATAATCTATACTGATGGTTTACTAATAGAAACCAAAAACTAAAGAAGTGTATTTTTGGAAGCATATATTTAATATTCCAAGTTTTCTCAAAATCCATAAATTAATTCAAAAGATTATGGACACAAACAACACCATTAATGCAAAGAGAGAAATACACGTTATTAAAATTAGTCATTTTTACTATTTTATTTTTATTTCACTTAACCAATTTGTAAATGAATTGTGCTGGTTAAGGGGTAACATCACCATTTTATTATGACCTTCCCGTATAATAATTGCATTAATATAAATAGGACTAAAAAAGTTTCAATTATCTTGAAATAATCACTCCAATTAAAATATAAATGTCCAAAGATGAGTGACATGTAGTCGGCCGTTTATTATGAGCAGACGGATTCTACAATAATCCAGACAACCAAGGACTCGGCACACTGAACAACCTTAAAGAACTGAAATAATTGTTTAAGGAACTGAGCCGAAGTGCTAACTGTTGTAAGTCTACTGTGAAACATTTGCTAAAGTGGTCCGTCAGCGCCGAGAAGGATGGGATTCCCAAAGCAAATACCCTTAAAAGCTCTTTCGTTTTACTTAGAGTTAAATATGCATTGATGAAAGTGTTAGAAGGACAAGGAAGAGGATTGGGAGAGCTTTGATCGAGCTAGGAAAATAGTACCAAACTATTTTATATAGACAATTTATACTTGTCAATTGATGGACACACTTTAATGTGCGACTAGATATTCTTTTTTGTGCTTCATGTCTGGGACATACACATTGTTACTCGATGACATAGGGATGAATAAGAAGTAATTTAAAGGAAATGTACCAACAATTCTGTGAAGGATGTGTGAAAATCCATTTAAAGGAAAACATCTTACAGAAGATAAAAGAAATGAGATAAAATTATATTTACTTTTTATCAATAACGTAAGCGGAATTGTTAAGCAAGGGAGGCTTAAGTAAACCCTGATGGAACTTGAACATTATTATTCCCTTCATTAGAAAATTGGAATTAACATGATTGACGCCCTGTTTAATATTTCATTAGCGTGGTTTCATCAACTACCTACTGTTAATAATATAAATTACGTCTTTAAAGTATTTTATCCAACATTCAGACCCCAATTAATCTATGTTTTCAACCCATAAATATTTTAATAAAAATCTGATATTTAAGATGAATTCTTAGGCCGTGTTTTTTATCATAGATAGAAGTAGGGGATTGTACCAAGATTATTTACATAATTTAAATCAGTTTGAAATAATTGAAATAAACGTGTATTTTTAAATACATATTAGTTTGTAAAAATTGTAATAAAATATAAATTATATTAATAAATAAAACATTTATTAACATTAGCTGCAGTGCCATTTATAAACTAAATACAGATTTAAATAAATCAATGAATCAATTAATGTTATTAATTTTTTATAAACCACTAATATAATGTATTATTCAAATATAAACCAATCAAATAGTAATTAATGGTATGCGTTTTTTTACATTGACTAAGCAACTATCATAATTTTGTCCTCTTATTAGGTGATGAGAAAATAAAAATATTGCCACATATATTTATTATTTATTTGACAATTTAATAATTGCTTTCAGAGTAAGCTATAAATACTACTAGGTATACACTATATATCATGAGTAAATTAATGAAATTAACTTAAAATACTTGTCTAGTCAATATATGATTCCTTTAATCGTTTATTTAACTACATTAAACGCTTTGGCCAAATTTCCTTGATTATAGAACTCGCTTACATGCAAGGATCTCAGCATTTGACAGGTTCTTATCAAAATTACAAATCATTTTAAAAACACCCCTTAAAAACTTTAAGGATTTATAAGATCCCCTAGTTTTTATGTTGTCCGTTGGTCTGTACATACGTTGACATACTATAGGACGTACATATTAACGTATTCACCCCATTAAAGAATTTACTCTCATTTAATAAGGATTGATTTTTCTTTTAGTTAAAATTATTTCTTTTAATATTCATCATATTATTTTTACCAATAATATTCAATTTACTTTTTATTCTTAGCTAATAATTCCTGAGATTTGTTTATAAAATAATATATTAATTTAAGTTAAGTCATCCTTTTATTTAAATTATTTATTTTCATTTTTAATATATTATTTGAGTTATGTTTAACAACTAAGACTTAATTTACTTTTTATCCTAGGAATTAATTTACTTTTCAGTTTTGGCAAATAACTTCAATAATGTGTTTGTTTTTATTTTGAATTTATTTTTAGTCAATTGGTTCACAAAATAGTTTAGTTCTCACTAACAAGTACATTCTTGATCATGTTTAACCATGAATTAGTGCTTTGTATGTATATAACTATTTTTTTATTTATTAAGAGTTTTGTATAAATCGTTCTTCAATACAAAAACAAACGAATCATTGTGTGCATTTTGTATAAATTATTGTTCAATTCCATTTTAAAAAGTCAAATAATGTGTGCAATTTGGTTCGGACAAGCATTTTACAAATAACTATCGCAATACATACAATCTTGAGGTTATACACTTTTAACATTAATAAAAGTAGCTAACTATTATAAATGGAGGCTTTCACCTATTCTGAATTTTTAATCACAATTGATTAGAAAATTTTATTCTGTGGTGGTTTAATAAAATTTAATACATATTCAGTTCTAATTACTCTTAGAATCACATGCAAATTATCTATTCTACCATGTAAACTGATTATGATACCATAAAAAAAAACTGATTGTTTCTACTGTTAAAAATAAAACTAATTATGGATTAGAATAAAGTGATTTGAAATTCATTATTTTCTAGTTATGCTTTAACATTTAATCCAATTATACATACGAAATTAAACATAACATGGTCGGAAATAGAAATACTTCCATTAATTTATTTCCGGTTTAACATTTTGTGTAATTTCCCATTATTTTTCTCTTTATTTTTATTATTAGGTGCTATTGATCTAACAAAAACAGCTATATATGTAGGCCTATGTTTAAAAAAATGGATAAATATAGCATGTTCATATTTTTTTAAAATATATCAAAATTAGGTGGAATTAAATAAGTGTGTGTATGAATTTAAATGTTAACAGTTTTTAATATAAAGAACTAGAAATGTTTCTGTAAAGTTAAAATCAATAATTATATTCAAACATTTTAATGCAATGAAGTAAATTGTATAGCTTATCTGTACAGATGCTGAAACATCTTTTACTTAAGAGCGCGTTCTTAAACAGGCACAACCATCTACCGGCTCACATCTACGTTTTTGTGTGTGTGTGTGTGTTAGTGTGTGTGTGTTGTGTGTGTTGTGTGTGTGTGTGTGTGTGTGTGTGGGGCGTGTTCGTGCGGCGTCGCGCGGTATGGGAGTAAGGGAGAAAAGAAAACACCAAGGTATGCCAGAAATATGTGCTGTGCATTCGTATTTGAATGATTACTCCAAATTTCTCGCTGTTAAGACGGGGGACAAAGCGACAAAGTTTCTTGTTATTAGCTACAATATGTCCCGATTATGAGAGAATGAAGATTTGTGCACAGTTATTATCTGTGGAGTACCTTCCAAAACGGTCAAAAACGGCCTTTTCAATGCAAGTTTTTATCCAAATATAATTCAATATTTCAACAATGTTCATTATTATGAAATTCTATTAACTCTTTATCTCAATTAATGTTTAATTAGAAATGATTCATGTACAATAGTGTTCGTGTAAATTTGCGATTTCCAGCCGAATGTTTAACTGAGTTTGATTGGCATTGATGCATGTTCTTAATTCTGCTCGCTACCAAAATATTGTTTCGATGGGCATGTGAAAAAAACATAAGCTCGTCTAGTCTGATGTGCTGGTGATGAGGTTGGAGATCAAATATCTTCTAATGTTACTTGGGGTAAATTATTCCTAAATGGTTTCCCACTCTTTCTCCACACAAATACCTTTAGATATTTTTATAGAATTTACCTACCTTTTCTTTACTGAGCCGTTGGGAACGGTTTCTAAAAAGGTGGATATTCTGAAAGGGTGATAACTATAAGCTGTGCAAAATAAAATTCAAAAATTATGAAAAGCCTGAAGTATCGTTTCATAAAAGAGTATTCACCGTGGGAAGTTTCAGCGAAAATTAATGCATTTTTAGGGCATGGTAACTATCAAATATATATTTAAAATTCAGTAGAATTCATGGAAGCCACTTTCCCTAGCAAATTTCTAAACAAATTAGAGTAGGTTAATCAAGATCTAAATTATGTTATATAATTATTTCTTTGTCATTTGACGTTAGTTGTTGATACGTCTTATAGCAAAGTGTTTCCAAACGACTTGCCGAGAATATACCCTTTCTGTACGTAGGTAGAGGTGTTGGTTGTACCGACTTTGAGACTTACTAACAAATGTTGGAAGCTGATTACATTGTCCTGAGCGAGCAACTTTACTCCAGAGATTAACTAACTCCATGAGCCCAACTTGCCTACCCGCCGCCTGCTGTTGCTGAGTAATTGAAGGGGTCAGGGAAAAAAAACACCTAACTCACTCCTTCAAGGGATAATTAAAACACTTCCGAAGATATATTGTTTAAAAACTTTTTCATTCTGTTTCCACGGATGATATCTTATAGTGAACATATTTTATTTGTATGATTCTTTTTTAGATTTATGAAAATAACATGTACTATATTATTTGGATTAGCATTATTTTATGATCTCAAACTATTATTATTATTATTATTATTATTATTATTATTATTATTATTATTTATAGATTCCTGTTGGCCTATTTCTTAATTTTAAAGCTATTGTTTATTTTAAACAATGGGTCTACAAGTTCAATTTATTTTTATCTACCAACTTTTTCATTGATCTATGTACTATGTTAGTAGAAATTTTTTGATGATAATTTAATATCTCTCTTGATTTCTTGGAGATTTCATCTATTGGGCAAATTTATTAATTATTTGAAAGAGTTTGAACTAACTTGACAAAAAGTATAGAAGGCTTATCATTTCATTACAAAGATTTAAAATAGAATCGAAATACTAGAATAAAAAGTTTGCTCAATAAATAGGCACACTGATTCTAACATACGTCTTATTTACTCTCTTTATATGTGTCTCCTTGGAACACTTGATTGAGCAACAACTAATAATTAAATTAACTCCACACGTTCCAATCAACAATCTTTTAACACTAACTGCATTGCTTCACAATAGTCAAGATAGTTAAAAAGGAAATTTAATGCCTCAATATTTCTCTCCAAATTGTCTGGATGAATTAGAATTCCTTCCGTAAAATCTGGAAAACACAATTGATGTTGTGTTAAGAAAAGAATGGTAAACTTAGTGGTCATATTTATATGCTAGAACTATATGCTCTATCTTTACTTATTATCACTTAGATTCTGCGTTAAAGTGGCTTAAAAATACAAAATGCTCCTTACTTTAACTAAAGATTAAAGAACATACAATATGATAACAAGAAAATAGCTATTATATTGGGGCATGGATTTATTATTTTAGATATAGTTATTCAATATCCCATAGTTTAACCCATGTGAGGATAAATATGTATCAAAATTATAACTAGACAGTTCAGTATCTGAAAAAATTTTCTCTTAAATAAACATTATTTTATCTATCTTCTGGAAGGAAATAATAACTTTCAACAGTTTCTGACCATAGTTTAAAATTAATTTTTTATTTAAAAACATTTATTACATATATACTATCGTCTGAGTTATAAGGTGCATAATAAGATAGCTAGGAAAGAAAAATATATTTAGAAGGAATCATATAGTTAGGAAGGAAGAAGTAAGATAGTCTTTTTTTTAAGTTACACCTACCTACCATGAAAATTGATAAAAATATGTTAAGTAACTTCCTACGTGTTTTCTCAAAATAAACACTGTTGGTATTATTAGAGAGAAATATAGATAAATTATTGCTAAGAATACCGTCTTACCATAAGTATATACGGTAAGCTTACTAGTTTTCAGTATGCGCTAGTGAACATATCCCAATATTCCTTTAATTAACATTACTGAGAAGGCCTATACAACCACCGAACCACAATTATTTGTGACACCTTCAATTAGATATGCTAATTATAGTCGCACATAATTAGCAGTGCCACGTTATATATATTTGTACATAATTATTTTACGACAGCATTGTGTACTTGCTAGTTGGCACTATCGTCTAATTTTTATCGTTATATTGTTATTTTATAACCAAATTATGTACTTGGTATTTGGCACTATGACTTAATTTATATCGTTATATTGTTATTTTACGACAGCATTGTGTAGTTAGTTGGCACTATTACGTAATTTACATCGTTATATTGTTATTTTATGACAGAATTGTGCACTTGGTAGTTTGCACTATTACGTAATTTATATAAAAATATTGTTTTTATGATAGTATTGTTTATTTTTTAGTTATCAGTGGCACGTAATATACATTAATACATTATTACTATTATTTTATGAGAGCATTGTGTACTTGGTAATCTGGTATTCATGTTGAACTACTTTATTATCTTATTGATAATAGCACACCAGTTTACCTTATACTGACTTATTTCTCAGTAAACTCAAAATTCTACTATATTCCAAATATCCAGTTCATGGAGTACAATTGTCACCTGTCCTCTCCATCAACCATAAAGTATATATGAAAACATGGGGTGAATCTCATATCTCTGCCTTCAACCCAGGATCAAACACCTTTGGCTTCCCATCTTGGGGTCTTTCATGTGAACTTTTCAGTACCACGACCCTTAGGAAAGGGCACACTGTCGGAATTCATCATGGCAAAGTTTTTCTTTGAATATCCTGTCCAAATCGAACATACCAAGGCAACGTACATTCCTCACCTGTAGACAAGTCTACTTGTATTATCACTTTCAACCCCATTGCTGCTAAATAGATAAAACCAAATAAATTAAAGCTCTACAATATGTGTAGAAGCTTTTTAAACCATACGCTTAAAAAGTAAGGATATTTTTCTTAATAGAGACAATGAAACCATAGTTTTTACTCTTTTCTGACTATTTAGCGTCATTTGTAAAATATGCCCAAGAATGAATTAATGATTTACTAGAGGCAGATGGTAGGATAACTTCAGAGTGTACCTGAAAGGATGGGTTGTAATGAGGTAGATTGTATAAAAAACAAGCTCAAGATAGGAAGAATTGGCGTACAATCTTTGATTTTATATTGACAGACCCGCCTCGGTGGCGTAGTTGGCTAACGCGCTAGTCGTGTTGAGCTCGACCGCCGAGGACGGGGAGATCGAGGTTCGAATCTCGGTCGGGTGAACTGGGAGTGGTTTTTCCTAAATGGTTTTCCACTCTCCCTCCACGTAAATGCGGGTTCACTTCCTCTAAATTCAACCCTCCCAATTCCTAATCCATTAGAGTAATTAGTACTTAAGCGTATAACCCGAACGGGTAGTAAGACGCGGTGCTAAATATTATTATTATTATTATTATATTGACAGAATAGGTAAGAAAGTCGGCAGCCATCAGAAGTTATTACAAATATTTCTGGGAATTATCAGAAACGCCTTGTCCGGATCAAAAATGATTAGTTTTGGTAGTTCTTAGTAAAAACGTTTCCCATCAATATAACATCAAAGCGAATATTGTCTACGACAAGAGAGACTCTTCTGAAAAATATGTGATTTAATATGACCGAACAGTGGCAGCGCGTGATATTATTTTTTGTAAGGGCTAGGTCAAAGCTTGCAAGTAATGATTTTTTTCTCAACACATGTTAGCACTTTAAATTAATTTTATTTAATTTTTCTTGTTTTAAAAAATCACTTTAATTACAAAATCACAAAACAATTCTACATACAGAAAGAATATAATAATACATGTTTTGAATTAAGCTTACCAAGTGATGAAATTACTTGTACAAACAATATAATAAGCAATAAAAACCAAATAAGCTCTGTTTTCTTCACTCATAGCTAATCACATTATTAATATTGTTTACCAACCACGCATTGGAAAAGTTCCTTTTTTATTGCCATTCACCTCCATAAATGTAAAGTCACTAGGCTTATGTGTTTATATCCGTTTGATTTTAAGTTTTTCTTGCAGTTTTAGTGAAAAAAAACACGATGTTTTAATAATCAATCTACTTTATTCCTTTCATTTAATCACTTTCACTCGACCCCTTAATCATTGGATCTTTAACACATATTAAATACAAGCTAAAACAAAATATTAACCATCTTTATTGAATCACAGGCTCGCTCAAACTGACCCTACGAGAAAAGGATTGGCTCGCACTGGAATGACCCTGATAAATATATCCCCCCCCCCCCCCAAGGACTGGGCTTATCTGAGAGGGGATGGCCCATATCAGCTTCTACATTTAGTTTTTATTATTATTTAGCACTTAGTCTTACTACCCGTTCAGGTTATACGCTTAAATACTCATTACGCTAATGGATTATAAATAGGGAATGTTGAATTTAGAGGAAGTGAGCCCACATTTGCGTGGAGGGAGAGTGGAGAACCATTAAGGAAAACCACCCTCAGTTCACCCGACTGAGATTTGAACCTCGATCTCCCCGTCCTCGGCAGTCGAGCTCAATACGACTAGCGCGTTAGCCAACTACGCCACCAAGGTGGGTTCCATTTAGTTATTTGAATCTCAAGTTCTGGTACAGTCACGTGATGATTGGAGCGAGTAATAAATCCTCTTGGGACTGGAATACTGTATAACGAATCGAGTAATTTACTGTGTGTAGAGAATGTTGCTACACTTTATTTATTTTTTTACAAAATATCTTAAAACATATTTTTTCTTTCTTTTTATTTTATATGTTCAAAAAGTGTAGAGTAGGATATTAATTATATTGCCCTAGTGGACACATTTTGTCAGCCATGTTCCTCCTTGCACAGGTCCCGGGTGAAGGCAAGGATATATGGGGTGGACGGTTGAAAGGGAGGGGGTGGAGATAGGAAGATTCCTACGTACCGTGCTATGACCAACTACACCGGCTCATTGGTGAGTCAAGTACACCTGGAGATCGAGGCCCAGGGCAGTTTCTAGGTCGGTACATAAAAATCTCCAACCTCCCACCCCAAAGAGTGAGATGATCTGGGTCAGGACGGATACTCGGGGCGGCGAGAATTAACTCCTCCCCCTTACCAATATACACTGGTATGACCAGCACCTGGGACTCGTGCCTACCACCTATCCAGGGTGGTGCCCGGAGTTATTTACTTCCGTTCAAAAAAACGACCTTGTGACCTCCACTCTTTCCCGTGTGAGGAGAATGGTACTACGCGCATCGCTTGTGGGAAAGTAAGTCCCCACTACTCGTGCGTACGAGTGGAGGCACCCCTGTTCTAGCCCATGTCCAACTAACTGTCCAGGATAGCACTGGAGCTCTAAAACGGCTCACCGCATGACTGACGAGCCCCGAGCCTGCAGAACCAGAACCCCAAGGGCCAAAGTCTGAAGGCCCAGAACCCCAGGTCTGAAGGCCCACCGGTCTGCCAACGCAATCATTCATCGGCGATTAAAACTCACTGTCCCACAGAGTCCAACCCATTTCTGGGCTACCACCACGAGTAAGCTCGCGACGTGGGCTACAGCCCAGCCCTGTGTACTACTTATAACGGAAGAAGTCAAATGGAGGCATACCAGTTCGCAAGGCCACACCCGAACACCTGTAGGCAACCGACGCAAGCATCAGTCTCCCTGGCACGGGAGGAGATAGGAATAGGGAACATAAGCTGGATATAAAAGTGGAAGGTGGCTGACGCTGCCATCCATGGATTGGGTCCAAGTCCAGGCACAGATAAGTGTGGCCCTGACCTCACGTTTTCTACAGGGATAAACTTAGAAGATCGTTTACGGCAATTAAGTACAATTTAAAGGGAATCTGTTATTTTGCTCGGTCTCAAAGACTAAGAATTATAAAATGAACCATTTAACACCATCTTACTACTTGCAAAAATCCCCTAGTATTCAATTAAATATTAAAATAATTAAGAAATAAAATATAGATATATGGTGCATTCTAGGACAATATTATCACACATACCACTTTGAATACAAAATCACTACAATAACTGCTATCAGTGTAACCCCCAGCCCTAAATTTCCTCAAAAGAGACTAAAATGGATATCGGTATCATATTTAGCATTTATTTAAATAAAATATAAGATAATCTATAAACAGAAAAAAAATTAGTGTAGAAGTAGGGAGTGGGCATTGGCTCTGATTAGGCTGAAGTTAGAGATAAGGGTCCAAATAATATATTCCCTAAAATATGGAGTCCAATATTTACGTTAGATGCATAAAGTCACAGATAACATTTAAATCTCCAGCAAAAAGGGGCTAACGAAATCAGAAATTAACAAAACTATTTTTGCCACGTTAATTAATTAAATATTGTGCCAATGATAGTCTTATTAGAAATGTTCATTTAACGTATTACCTATACTTAATGTGGAAGCATTAAAAATTACAATTAAGTTTTGACATTGCCACATACTGATCCCGGGCAAAATAACTTACTGTTAAATATTAGATTAGCTATCCCGAAATCTTGAGACAAAGTGTCTCACTATAGAATATTTAATCATGCCACCAAATGGCCTAAAGGCAAAGTAGTTTACAAATAAATATTTGACGATGCCATTTAGTTGTCCACAGTAAAGCAACTTTACACAACCATTAAACAACGCAATCTATTGACAATGAGGCAAGCAAATCAATTTTAACGTATTAAAGTGACCTCAAAAATAAACAAAAAGACGTGAGTCAATCATATTAGCAACCATCCAAACTTAAATAAATATTTCAAGTATTTAAGTTGAAAAAATAATTTGGAAATTAATAGACAAATATTAAAGGCTGAAAAGGAATTTTTAATTCACGTGGAACGAGTCTGCCGTGGATAGCGCTGCTTACCTAAGCTGAAGTCAGTGATATACAGAGTAACAATAGAGACGAAATATGTAAATTTATAGTTCTAGAAACTCATCACGTGATCCCAGAGACGGATCGAGGAGAATGCAAGGGAGGGCAGAGATGGTTAAAGGAAGGGGAACATGACGCTTAAGTAGAACCTGACGCTGGCCCAGACGATTCCAGTCGTGGAATACAAAAGATACGTCTACATCTTTCCACTGAGTATAAGTCAAAACTACTCTTTGAAAAAATCCTTTATTCCCATATCTTTTGAGAAAAACGACATTCAATTATGAGAGGAGTGATGTGGCGACACCGTGCCTGAAATTTTATAATCATCGCTGACTAGATGTAGACAGAAATGTTAGGTTAGTCAATGAACTACCATTATATGGCGAGGGACGTGGGAGCATCTGACAGCCTAGCTGGACCTGCGGCGCAGCTGTGCGCTGATCTCTTCCACGTAAGACGCTAATGTTTGGGGCTGGCATTGTTGTGGATGCGATTGTGTGTCACTAATAATATTACGAGATTGTTTGGATTCCCACAGATACCATATATTCCTTGACACAGCTTTACCTGGGCTGCTGGAGGACGTACTATTTATTTTGCGACAGAGGATATCAGTATGAAGGTACTCCTGCACACTATGGGGCACAAGTGCGGATATTACATAATGAAGTTCACTCCAATGTGTGGGCTGTCCACCAAGGTTATCGGACCTCAAACCACTCAATTTTTTCTTGTGGGGTTATCTAAAAGCACTGGTGTACTAACAAGCCACCACATTCTCTCAAGGACATTGTTCCACGAATCCACACACCGATTGGAACAATACATATCCCTGCAAGGATCAACCTTCGAACACCTACTGTGAACTAACATACAAGTTTAATGTACATTTCAGGCACAGTTTTTTCCCCATCACTGGTCTCAAACTTAATGTATTTTTACTCAAAAAGTTTGGGAAGAATATATATTTTACCAAAAGTCTTTCTAACCAAAAGTAATTTTAACTTATATTTACCCACCTAATCATGTATAACTTTCCATATCCACAAATTACTACTCCCTTTGTATATAAAACAAGGGTTTACTATGTGGTTTTTCAATAGAAACCTTGAAACAGGCTTTAGTAAAAATGATCTTAATACCTTTTCTATCTGAAGTTTTAGAATATAATATTTAAAAATATAGAAAATATCTAGCTGCTCTTATGAATAAAATATATTTCAAAATTTAATAAACTTATCATTTTTATTAACAATAATATTAAGTTAGTATGTTATATTTTGTATGTGAATATATTACATACACTCTGTGTTAACCCTATATTTGGTTCGATTGTTTTGAAAGTCTCAGATTTAATTTTTATAAAAAAATCATTTCCCCTAGAAAATTAAATTAATGACCAGGAAAAATAACTCTCTAAGATTCTTTTTATTATGAGTAGGAAGAACTAGAGCGAAATAACTCACCAAAGTAATATCGATTGGAAAACCAAAATACGTTCTTATATTCATCTCATTCTCTCTCTTTTTTTTCCCATTTTGTGAAGAAGTGGGGTTGGATGCATTTGAATAGGAACATCTTTGCCTTTACCGACGTGAACACTTTCTCTCTAACCTTACAACCGTCATCGAAGTTTGCATACAATATAAAATGTGGGAAAAATCCCTCCTACTCTTTTCTCCATACTCTCTACGTCTCTCATCCACTATTTTGGTGGCTGTGTGGTTGGTATGCATGTAAGGTGGATGGAAAAAATGAAGAGATGAAGCGAAGAATTCGAATGAAAAGAACGTACCACTGCTTTTTTTTTTTTTTACTCTTCAATTTACTTTCCTTTACGTCTTGCGCAAGAATTTATCTTGATCCTAACAAACATAGACTACTCAATAGAATAACGATGAACCACATCGCTACATAGCGAAATGTAGTATTTTCAATATACATAATATATATTTATATATATTGGAACAAATTGCTTGAGGAACTTAAGTGATCCCCCATGTTATCAAATATGGACTGAAGATGTCTAGAATTAGAGGCATTCACCACCTATATAAAAATAGTATCACAAATATACGTTTCACATTGAAAATTAATAGCATACCAAAATTAACCATTGTATTTAAGGATTTTTCTAAATATATTTCTTGTGTTGAAAATAGCATGACAAATATAAGTCTTATATTGCAAATGATATAGCAAATATAACTTCAGCATTGAATGTGACATTAAAAATATAACCCCTTATTTAAAATGACATGACAAACATAGCTCCCGCATTGACAATTACATGACAAACATATCTCCCGCATTGAAAATGACATGACAAACATAGCTCCCGCATTGAAAATTACATGACAAACATAGCTCCCGCATTGAAAATGACATGACAAATATACCAAGTTCATTGAAACTAATAAAACATCTACCTTTAATAGTATAACAATGTGATTTATTTAAAATAATAAAGAATATACATCTATTGTGATAACATTAGAATCCCGTGCATGTAAAGTAGAACATTTTGTAATAAAAATAGTACCACGCGTATGAAAAATGATATAACAAATTCCTTTTGAATAGCTAGCATACTAATTATTTTAAATAATTAAATGCCCACTGGGATTTCTTAAGATATTATGGTCAAAAGTCATGATTATGAAAAACTGTTGACAATATAGGTCTAATATTAACCATTCTAAAGGTTAAATTATATTCTGGTTAAGTTATTGAAAGTAAAAAGTGGAAACACATATTTGGTAGCAGCCACAATATGAATATTTGTACTGTAAAATGACCCTTTTTACCTCATTGTGTAGACGGGCCAATAAAATCGAACTAATAGTAATACTGTAGTGTAAAAATTAAAAAGGCCTATGATTTAGTTAAAAGGAAAATATCATATTACATTTTGGATAATTTTGGAATACCCAAAAAACTGGTCGAACTAATTGAGGTATGTTTGAGAGATACGCGTGGCAGGGTACGGGTTGGATCTCACTTATCAGATACTTTTAAAATACATAATGGGTTGAAACTAGGAGATACACTTTTCCCATTACTCTTTAATCTAGCCTTACAATACGCTATTAGGGCAAAGCAAGATAGTGGGAAGGTTTGACATTAATAGATACAATGCAGATATTTGGGCACGCAGATGATTTAGTTTTGTTAGGTAATAGTAAGGAAGCTGCTGCAAGAAATGCAGAAATTTTATTAGAGGTTAGTAACGAAGAAATAGGTTTAGAAGTAAACGCTGAAAAGACTAAGTAAATGATAATACAAAGAATACAGATTGAGGACGATAATTTAGATACAACACCAAACAAACCCGCCTCGGTGGCGTAGTTGGCTAACGCGCTAGTAGTGTTGAGCTCGACCGCCGAGGACGGGGAGATCGAGGTTCGAATCTCGGTCGGGTGAACTGGAGGGTGGTTTTTCCTAAATGGTTTTCCACTCTCCCTCCACGCAAATGCGGGTTCACTTCCTCTAAATTCAAACCCTCCCTATTCCTAATCCATTAGCGTAATTAGTATTTAAGCGTATAACCCGAACGGGTAGTAAGACGCGGTGCTAAATATTATTATTATTAACACCAAACAACATATCATTTGATAAGGTTAATGAATTCAAATATTTAAGAACAATTTTAAATAACAATAACAATATTAGATTGGATATTACGAAAATAACACAGTCGGGAAATGCTTTTTACCAGCCGTTCAGTAAGTTGTTGGCGTCTCACCTGCTGTCAAGAAATGTAAAACTCAGAATATACAAAACCATTATTTGACCGGTTGTTCTTTATGGGTGCGAAACGTAGCCTCTTACCTTAAAGGACGAAAATAAATTTAGAGTTCTCGAAAACAGGGTGCTTAGGAAGATATTTGGGCCAAAAACAGATGAAGATAGTGGTGAGTATACGAGGCTACAAAATTATGAGCTCCATACTGTTTACTCATCACAAGACATTGTTAAGTTAATAAAATATTGCCGGTTACGATGGTCAGGTCATGCATCGCGAATAGGAGTATCTAGAACCGCGTTCAAGGTATTGAGTGGCAAACTCAATGGAAAAATACCATTGGGAAGATACAGTCGCAGATGGGAGAATAACATTTTGATATACCTGATAGAGATAGGGTGTAATGAGATAGACTGGAAAGAATTAGCTCAAGATAGGGATATGTGGCGTACTTTTGTGAGTGCCGTAATGAACTTTCGAATTCCTAATGCCAGTGAGTAAATAATTGTAAAAATAAAGTTAGATTTAATTTACTGATTAAAATAAAACATACAAAAGTGAAATACACATATTATTTTTAAATATTTTATAATATGTTTTATTTGTTTAAAATCTTTAGTTTGACAAGTAGATACCAAAGCATTTTTAAATATTAATATTAAAATGTTTTACCTGAAAATGTTTACCACATAAATTTAATTTCATAAAGAGGTTTGACTGGCAAACATTTAGCATTATTTTATAGCTGTTATATCGCATGAGTTATATTGATATTATAACAGTTATTGCAAATGTGCCCTCTATGAATTGAACAAAAATACCTGTTTTGATGGCCACATGTTCCAAGGCATCAATCTCAAAATATACTAGACTGCCGATGATTGGATAGTTGCGGTTTGAATTCGTATGGTGTCTATTGAAGGGGGTTTTACAAAATAGGGCTCCACAAAAATGCAGGTACACCACATCTAGATTTAACCTTTATCATTATTAACTCACTAGCATAATTAGTAGCTACATAAGCGTATAACCTGAACAAAGGCTAAGATGTGGTCAGTGCTAAAAAAAAAATATGTTTACAGCACTTTTTATTCTATCATCACATCTTACTATCCGTTTGGGCTACACGCCCATGTACTAGTACATTTAATGTGTTAGGAATTAGTCAAGCTTGATATAGAGGAAGTATACCCACATTTGCGTGAAGGAAGAGTAGAAAACCATTTAGGAAAACCACCCTTAGTACACTCTACCGATATTCGAAACTTTATCTACCCGTTTGTAACAGTCTAGTTTACTGCGAGGGTAGCGCGTTAGACCACGCGGCCACTGAGGCATGTTCTACAAAACCTTACAAAACTGACAATTACTATAACAGTGCAATGATGGGTAATTTTATGACTTTAACAACGAGAGATGAATTTTAACATCAAACACAACAAGTTGTAAGGCTGCAAGTGAGCTATGCCAACCCAGCGGTTGCAGCAATTAGTGATGATAGTACCAACATTTGCGGCTAGATGGTATCATGTGATCAGGACTACAGTCTCAATTTTCTAAACTGGAGCTGATACTTATTAAATTAGTTCAAAATTGGTCCTTACGAGGCTGAGTTTGACTCCAATCCAGACTCAGTGCTTTGCAGATACATTTTAGAAGCACCGGGGATCGCACCCTAAACCTTTATATCAGTAGTCAGGAGCTCTGACCACTAGCCCATGAAGGTGGTTATTTTTACCTCTAAATATATTCTAACATATTTTAGTTCATTCTGATGGGAAATGACTAACTGAGATTGAAATTTATGTGTTCAACCAAATCTGGTGGACGAATTTTTTAATCAGTTATATGAAGAAAGGGGTGCGCTATGTGCTATTTTAGAGCCGGGCGTATTAATTATGAAATAGGTCGATAAAGTGATTAGGATGTAGTTTAACTTCATTTCAAATATACTAGGTAAACAATCATTGACTACCTTCCATTTAGGTCGGTGAGACGGGTAGGAGGGGAGGAAATTGGCAGCCCTCAAATTAGTTATATAATTAATAAAGCCCAGACATATGATCAAGGGGATGGCCATTCTTCACTATTTTTAAGGTAGATAAATGATTTAAGGAGCTGACAAAAAGCCACATATAAGGCAATAAAATGATAATAGGGCTGGGCTACCTTCACTCCGAATATAGAATGAATATGGTGGACAATTGGTGGCCATTTATATAAATATATGAAACGGGGCTAAGGCAATTGGATGACTTCTATTATGATACACGAGACAGGTAAATTTTCAGTTATTTAAGACACCATTTGAGATCTAAAGGCTTCTCTATTCTATTTTATTCTAGCTATTTTTTGCCTCGTAATCTAAAACTGCCCTACTTTCACTTTCTGAAAGTTCGTATTAACCCTGGTTTTTTTTATGGATAATTAAATTATTAACTCGATTTTTAAGTATTTTTGAGATAGTAAGAGGAGCTTTAAATAAATTTTACTCGGTAAGTAATATGACAAGATATATTTGATAATTTGATGAATGTGGAACTCTTTTTAACTATTTTACGAATTTCACAAAATTATATATCCTGAACTAACAATAATCACAATCACTGTGTAAAGCAATGACAGCTCACAACTCGCACGCTCCAGAAATGTCATAAAAATATCGGATATGATATATTCAGGTGCTAAGAATGTCGTACTAAAAAGAAATTGAATGTTTACTGAGTATAAAAAGTGTTTTAATCCTGCAAAGAATTAATGCTGATTGAAAGTCCTTTATAAAGAATGTCTTATTGCGAGTTATGAAGTGTAAGCACTGATAATACTCACTCTGAAAGATCCTGAGTAGCGGCTGGACAGCACAAACAGGTTTTGTTAAGTAGATTTATGTTCTAGCTGCGAAACAAATATCCTATTCAAATAAAACTACAAGTGTCTGCCATAGCTCCTAGGCCGCGTCTCGTCACAAAAGTGTTGTAGAGTAGTATTAATATCAACTAAAGTGACAGGAACAGGAACTAAGCAATACAACGGAATAAAGGGTTGTATCAATACATTAATGGTCGTTGGTAAGGGGAGAGGGTCAAAGTGTTTTCGGGCGTGGCTATCATATAAAATGCTCTGTCAAAACTTGACCTTCAATATTTAGTTCACAACAATGAGTTATCATTAGGAAATGACGCGTGGCGCTTTCATGACTCAATTATTGAATCAAATTAATTGGGTGCAATTTCCTCGTGATCCTTGCTTGGGTTTACAAGCTTATATCTCAAACAAAGGTCTTTTTGTGAGTATCATTATATCTTTATTCACAGGATTCAAAAATATCACATTATTATCACCAGAATTCCCCATATAAGTATACCAACACTAATATACACATTTTTTTTAAAATATTTTTTTATTTAGCACCATGTCTTACCAACCATTCGTGTTATACGCTTAAGTACTAATTAAACTAATGCATTAGGAATAGCGAAGGTTGAATTTAAAGGAAGTGAACTGGCATTTACGTGTAGGGAGAGTGGAGAACTATTTAGGGGAAACCACCCCCAATTCAAACGACCAAGATTCGAACCTCGATCTCCCCATCTTCAGCAGTCAAGCTCAACACGAAAAAAGCGCGTTAGCCAACTACACCACGGAGGTGGGAGAAAATAAATAACTTTAAGTTATTCTGTGCTGGGAGTCCGGGATTTAATCCTCTGTCCCAGCACAGATTTATCTGATTGCCAAACCATTCCTACACCTCTGACAAGACGTTTATTAATCACAACTTGTGAATGTGTGGAATTCCAGGCCTCCACCGTGGTTAGGATCCCATATTAAACAGTAAGTTTTATTGCTCATTTGTACATATTTTTGACATATTTGGCTTTCATTTTTGTAAAGACTTTTATTGAAAACATCTTCAGGGAAATGCGATGTAATGCGATAAAAGAGATTGTCAACTCATTATAGTATATTTTATAAAACACATATTTTTCTTCTATAAATGAATATGGTATTGTGGTACCACCATAATAAATCTTAATGAATAAATATTTGCTAGCAATTCTATTTTTTTAACTCTCAATTAAATGGGTTATTATAACACCGTGTATTACTACACGTTCGAGTTATACGCCTATGTACTATTACACTTATGGTTTGTGGGATTAGAAATATTATATTTAGAGGAAGTGTAACCACATTTTCTTGGAAGATGAGTGGAACATAATTTTGGAAAACCTCCTTCAATACACCCAACCTCGATCTCGACATACTCGGCAGTCAAGTATTTCTCAAGAGTAGTAATTATATTTATATGAGCTATACATAGAATGTTTATGATTTAATCTGCACATTTTCACAGATTCATATTATAAACACATAATACATTAAAAATTTGTTTCTTGATGTTCGGGAAATAAAGAGACGAGTTTTCAAATAAATATTCTTACATTTAAAGACTTCACTTTTATCTGAAATAACTCCCAATTTTAATTTATAAACTTATATGTTATCAAAGTCCAGAGAGATACTTAGTAAACAAAGTGTTAAATTTTACATTAGAAATTAATTTAAAATTTATTATTTTTCATTAATTACGGGTTTATATATAAATGTACTATTTATAATTAGAGTTTAATATTTCCTTTCTATGCACCCTAAAATATGTAAGCACATACATTTGTTATAAAGCACTACATTATATACTAGTTTTTGGGGTAAATATTTGTTTAAGGCTAGTTTACTAACGAATAATTTTTACAAAATTTGGATTATTATAAAAATATCTTTAAATATTTGTTTCAAAATGGTTATCATGATATTGTTTGACAATATTTATAACATTGTGAATTTGATTTTGAGATAAAAATTCGCTTAAACTTAATTGTCTGTTAACTGATTTTCCAAAAATTTGAGATATTTTAAAAATGGCTCAAATGATTTGGCAAAATATTAGTAGCCTACCAGGTAAATTTATCAAAATAATAAAATTTTATATTTGTCTTTTATTTAAATATTCATCTAATAGTAGACTATTTTACTTCTGAATGATATTTGAAAAATTTCATTTCTACCTTCTTATACCAAGGAAAAAGATTGTAACCGTTAACAGATTTTACCTTGATATTATGATAAATCTTTTTATCCTAACTAAGATTGTATTTTACAATCTACCTGTCTGGAAGTATGTTGGACTTCTGTTTCTGGCATGGGTCCAAAGCATTTTAATGGAGTTCGTTCAAGCTTAATATTTTGATTTTAAAGCACTATACAATATAATAACTTTTTGATTGTTACCATATGCCACAAATTAAGGGTAGTTTACTGATGCCTTCTTTTTGTAGAATTTGAGGTATTTTTTAAATAACGCTAATGATTTTATTCAAAATTGGTATCGGGTTAATGTTTTACATTATAAAAACTATAATATCATTATTTGTCTATGATAAATTCTTATAAGGGTATTTCACTTACTACAAATTATAGAAAATTAAGTTTTTTCAAATGACCTTGAAGATTTGAGTTAGAAGTGATTTCCTGGTAGTATTATTTCATGATAAATAATAATTCATTTTAATATTTACAAATTACAAATAGCTTTACGATTTTAAAAATAACTTATTATTCTTTTAAAATATTTGGACAATTTTTTTAAAATCGATATATTTGTAGTGTAGTTATTTTGATAACACAAGATTATTTATTTGTTATTATGAATGAAAATTACTTAAGGGTTGCTATTTAAAACTTGGTTTTGAAATCTTTCCTCAAAGATATTATACTCATTGTGAGAAAGTTTGTGCGATCATATCGTACATTTTTTTTTATTTAGAAAATATAAATTAATTTAAAATTTAAAAATTGTTGTAAGCAGGATCTGTGATGTACGTTTGGAAATGATTGGCTTACAGTGATCTATCAATAATACCACATCCACTGGAGTCTAGGGTGTCAGTTTTATACTTCCTTTAATACAGTTAAGTGTATATCTTACGAGAACATGGATAAAGTAGAGGAAGGCAAAGGCTTGTATAATTAATTGAAGAAAACTGTATCGAAACTTAGATGATGCTAGTTTCATTTTACAAATGGCAGCAAAAAATGTGTAACCTGAAGTCACTGGTGGCTGTAGGTAGTATCATTGATTGCTAATTACTATCCCGAGGATTTCCACATGTCCATCAGACTCTGCCTAAAACCATGAGTAAAGAATGATCCTGAGCACTGGATGTTTCCTGGACGGCTAACTGGTAACGCATTGGTGCGCTAAGCTAAAGATACAGAGTTCAATTCCCGTTTACACGTGTAATTTTTTTCAAATGTACCCTATGCATGACTTATTTGGTGCTGACCGACAGTTCACAGCTGACAGCTGACGGCTTTGAAACGTTACCAGACCAAATTATTAATCCCTACGTGGAACCATATGATCTACAAAAAACATGTGTTTAACAGCTGTAACTTCTGACAGTCAAAATTTAGATATATGCCTAAATGTTGAGTGTCACAAGTCAGCTGTGAGCTGTCAGTCAGCACCAAATAAGTCGTGGAGCTACTTTAAATACATTTTATAAGAAACTATAACATTATTTAAGTAGCTTGCTCATGAAATAAAACCAGCAATGGGATGCCTCTTAATTTTGTACAGCCTTTGTTACAGTAGACTACACTTACACTACATCGTTAAATGCACTAGTTCAACACTGCAAATTACATTACCTCCTGCTAGCATTAATCATATCTTGAATAATTACTTCGAAGCTTGTTGGCTTGTTATCTTGTTGGACCCATTGTAACACCTTCACCTTCTCGGCCTTTCCATTTCTGGAAAATCTTCTTCCAGACAAGTCAGCTTTATGTTTATTACACTTCTAGTCTTTTGTTTAAAGGTTGGCGGCCACACAACTTAGCAGGTACAATCAAATAATAAGAGGGTAAACTAATAAAGCATCTCAAATTTGGCTAATATTTAAGGGAGGTATAAGGCTATAATAGCAAACATATATATTTTAATAAAAATTGATCGTAGTTTTACTCAGCATATAAGAATAAGCTTGAGTAAATACAAAATTAATAATCTCTTTAATATGAATAATCTGTTTGTATAAATATTCAAAAAGGTGCTTATTTATATTTCTTTAAAATCACTGTTTTTTAATTTCCACTCATTGAAAATTGTTTTAGCGAAAACCAAACATTCAAATATTCTGTTTTATTCATTTTTTATTGTTTATTGTTTATAATATAGAACCAGCTACCTTCTTTATTATTTAAAATATAGAAGAGCCCATAATTTTTATTAGCATTCATGTAATTTTACATTTAACTTTTAAATCAAACTATGCAAATAACAGTTCAAATTATTATATGCAAAGGCTAACATAGATGTATAAAATTTATAAGGATAAAGAGGATACCAATAATGTAATAGTTGATCAAAATATTACATAATTCTTTTGTATAATATTTCGTTAGTAATGTAAAACTAATTTATACATGTTAAAAATATTAATAAATAAATAATATGTTCATTTGTACATGTAAATTCACATATATATTCGTAAATTTTAATATTTATGAAGTTGATTATAATTATGCCATAATTAGGAAGTACTAAGATATAATTTTCATAGTTAGGCTCAGATGTACATTCATTATTTACTAATGTAAACAAAAGGACTGTGATACATCGCATTGCTTAATAACATAATTCTATTTATGCTTTATTTTCGGGCTTTATCTTAACTGCCAGTTTTGAGTCTCACTCGACAACTAGAAACAAAACTTCTTCATTTCAGTGTTTTTTTTTTTTTGTGTTTTTTTTTTTTGTTTTTTTTGGTGCCCGTCTCCTTAGTTAAAACACCTCGCAAAGTCTACAACAGTTGCTTCTGAAACTACAAGAGTAACAGTCAACTTCCTGTGATGTAATTAGTGTTCTTCTCCTAATTTGAGTCTCGTTCAGTTTGAAGTATCGACTGACTGACTCTCCTCGTTACAAAGCTGCTCTGCCTGCTAGAGAAGGCTAATGGTTTGTCATGCAAGATATGAACAAACTTTCGGCGTTAATCAACGTCACCGTGACTTCGAGACTATCACTGTTATAAATTGGCGCTTTTAATTAAAGAAATGGGTTGTGTTAGCTATAAAAAAAATCTGAACTTTGTAATAACAAAAACATAATTCTCTTAGTAGAATAGTTGAAAGCGCCTGTAAAGTAAAGAAATCTATATATAAACAACCCTATCTATATTAATCTTTTCAGTGAGGCTAAAGATACATAGTTGTGTTTTTTTAAAGTAATATGAGGATTTACGGGAATCTCCATCCACATGGAAAAAACAAACAAGAGAGTTAGGAAATTAAATAGATACAGGGAATAATTTCGATCATAATAACAAAGATTTAGGCCTAAACTAAAATATATATATATATAAAACTATAACTATAAACAATAAATATATATATATAAACTGATTCTACTCCTGTAACGTCATGAACTGTCTTTATACTCATCCAGCAGAGACCACTCAATCGTCCTTATCTTTCTTTTCAATTTCTCAAAGGCCTTTTTCCCTACCAGAAATCTAATATATAGTAGGATATTGGTAAGAAAAAAGATCTTTCAGAGAGTAATTCCTACCGTGAATGGAATATACATTACAGCTCTTTATTTATTTATTTTTACTTTCTCTCTATCTTACAGGTAGAGAAAGTATGGTGATCGTCAAAAAATTCGAACTCGAGATTTTGATGAATTTTGACGTTTCATGACTTCCTGAATCCAAAAAAGTGGTTTTTGAATTTCCGTCTGTCTGTCTGTCTGTCTGTCTGTCTGTACCTCCAACTAGAGCCAAAACTATTTTACCGATTGAGCTGAAACTTGATATCTAGGGTTTTTCATAGGGTTGCCCCGAGGGGTTTTTGGAATTGGATATCTACCCCTAAAATTAAGGGTAGTTTACTGAAGGGAAAAAAGAGAAAAAGTCGATTTTATCAAAATCGGCTCTAACGATTTTGATTAAATTTCATTTATAAACATTAATAAATATTCCAAACAAAATGGCTACTCTCAATATTTCGGCAAAATGGCTTTAAGGGCTCCGGTCTGATGCGTAAATTAACATTTTTTATAATAGCTCCGAAACTATTTGAGATATGAAATTACTTAGCATTACAAATATGTATATATATTTATAATACAAATATTTTATTTGAAACATATTTTTATAAAATCAATAATTTTCAATCTATACGCAATTATATATATATTTTTAGCTTTTTGGACATTAAAGCTAAAGTATTGCGACCGTAAAAAAAACTAACCTGAAATATTAATGGATATCGACGTCTCATGACCCCCCGAACCCTTAAAAATAGTCTTTGCAATGCCGTCTGTCTGTGTGTCTATTAAAACTTAAAATTAAGGGTAGTGTACTGAAGGGCAAAAAGAGAAAAGTCGATTTTCTCAAAATCGGCTCTAACGATTTTGATTAAATTTCATTTATAAACAATAATAAATATTACAAACAAAATGGCTATCCTCAATATTTCGGCAAAATGGCTTTAAGGGCTCCGGTCTGATGCGTCAATTAACATTTTTTAAATAGCTCCGAAACTATTTGAGATATGAAATTACTTAGCATTACAAATATGTATATATATTTTATAATACAGATATTTTATCCGAAACATATTTTTATAAAATCAATAATTTTCAATCTATACGCAATTATATGATTTTAACTTTTGGACATTAAAGTTTAAGTATTGCGACCGTAAAAAGAACTAACTGAATGTTGATGGATGTTGACGTCTCATGACCCCCGAACCTAAAAAATAGTCTTTGCAATGCCGTCTGTCTGTGTGTCTATAAAAACTTAAAATTAAGGTAGTTTACTGAAGGGCGAAAAGAGAAAAATTTGGTTTTCTCAAAATGCTCAAACGATTTTGATTAAATTCGTATCTAGGCGTTGATTAAGATATAAATAAACTGGCTATTTTCATTTTCCTATGAAAATGATTTTTAGGGTACATTACAGAAGCGTTTATTTCCGTATCTCCACAACATTGGAGAAACTAAACAACTTATCATTGCAAAATTGTAGGACTATTAGAAATAAAAAACTTTTATTTGACATATATTTTTATAAAAGCAGCAGTTTCTGAGATATTTGCAAATATATTAATACAATTTTGTGAGCTTTAGTGGTAAACATATACTACTTAAGTCTTAAGCAATAATTCTCCAATGCCATAGAGTAATTAAATATAAGTATCTAAAAAAGTATGTTATTTTTCCTTAAATCTCTTAAGAGAAATGTTTGCACAGCAATGATCTATCTCCATTTTAGACTATCAATATTACATTTATTTTAAATTTTTATTATTAAATTCTAAATATAAATTTTATAGAAGTTATATATTAAAATAATCATGCGATACTTGAAATCTCAACTTATAAAAGTTAAAATTTTTACCAAAATAGAAATTTATAGAATTTGAACCTTGTGAGACTATTAAACTGTTTGAAATGTCTTAGGTGGACAAAGATGCGCTCTTTTCCATTGATTCTATATCATGTAATTTATTTATTTTTATGCGTGTATTACAGAATTATTGTCGGAGTGGTGATGATACAATGTACATTATTCGTCAGAATCTTACGAGTTTATAGAAAGAGAGAGAAAGTCCGTGCGGTGCGCCGTACCATTTATTTAAATGATAAGCATTTAATTACTCATTCGGACTACCCACCCTTATGCACTATATTTATTTTATATATACAGTTGTTTGTTAAATATTGTGTTTCTACTTTCAACATTATTTAAATAAATGTATTCATTTATATCTTTAAAAGATTGTTCAAATATAGATATCAAATATAAATGTAAGCATATACTAATATATAATAACATAAACTTGTATAAAATGTTAGTTCAAAACTAAGAAATGGGGGCTTATAACATATACTAAGTAAGGAAATAATATTTAAAACATTCATAACAACGTTATAATTAATATCAACACACAAGAAGTAAATAATTGTAATTACTGCATAGTTGGTATGAAGAAGACCACAATTCAATTAATGTAAATTAGATTAAAAATGACACCTGACAACACGGATCTAAACCTCGGGTACTTTGGTTTAGCACATCATTGTTCTGATACTCCGCCATACTGGGCTAGTACCATGCTCAAGCCCACTCTTCAATCATAGTTTAAGGCTTAGGGCTAGTTTCATAGTCAGATTTAGTACGCCTAAAGTGCGAGTCGATACTAAATACAGGACGACACCTACCTAGACCAAAATGGAATGGGCTAGTTTCGCATATGAAACTGGCCCATTCCATTCAATTTCAGGTAGGTGACGTATTGTACTTAGTATAGCGCCCCACTTGAGGCGTACTAAATCTGACTATGAAACTGGCCCTTAGTCTGTGCCGGGTGTGGAAATCATCAGCTGCATATAAATGAACAAGTGCACTGTGGTCTATGAGATACCACAGATATCAGTGACTCAGGAAGACTAAGAGAGAGACAAAATATTCCCAGATATTGATTGCCGTGTACAGGAGTCATTTTTAAGCTAGTTTAAATCAATTTAATTGTGGTCTCATTCATATGGATAGTGCCGCAATTACATTTATTTTTAAACCGTGTGTCGATATTAATTGGCATTTCACTTGGATTACAAGTTGGCATACCTGGAAGCATTACAGCCCTCCCGAGTTGTATAAAAAATATATATATATATTATAAATACAGTTTATGTTCAGTATATATAATATATATGCTATAATTTAAATACATATATAAATATATAATATATAATATATTATACACATAAATATGTATATATATAGTATATAAATTATACATATACATATAAATACTTATATATATTGTATATGTATTATACATATTAATATTTATATATAGTCTAAATATATATACAAACAAACATTATTTTGTAAATAAATTTCACTAAATTTATACAACAGGCAGCCTTGTAAATAAATTTAGTGTGAGTTTATTTATACTCAATATATCCACTATAAAAAAATAAGTATAGCTTGATATTCACTAAGAAAAGTTTGAATACCGTGATTCTGAAGTATAAAAATTAAAATAGCTTGAGCTTTCCTAAGGATTAAAGTAATTTAGTAATAATTCTAAAAAAATTTCAACAGCATTCCTACGAATATGTACAAACATATAACTAAATTATCTGCTTTGGAGTTTGAACCCCAAACCTCGCTTAACTCAAATGAGTCTATACATTCTATAAACTGCAACTCTTTCATCCCTACCCCAGTGTAAATATGCTTATAGCCGGAACTCTTAACGTGACACGACCCACGATTGGGTGAGGGGTAGGGCGGGCCTCTATGCAGGTCCACTGAATACGTAAAACCACGCTCAGAGAATGGTTTCGAATGTTGCAGAACTTGACCAATTAGTGCGGGAATGTCGTTAATTACAAGTTAGCATCAATTAAAGCTTGTTCCACAGAATGTTTCCAGAACAAGTCCACGCTACATAGCTAATTATAAATCATCGTTAGCTTTGCAGCAGCCCCGGGATGATTTGTGCCTTTACCGAGTTGGGGATCTGGCCGAGTGTTAGAATCATCTGGCCAGATTACCTCGATAGAAAATATAGATCTATTGGTTCAACATATTCACAATCGTGTATTTCTGAAATATAATCCTAACATATTTCAAACAGTTTTTTTTTTACTAATACCTTTCACGATCTAATTTAGTTTACTTTAACTCTTATGTATGGCTTTAATTTGAAATAGGGAAAGTATATAATATATTATTTAAATGGCTCAGAGATGTTCCTAGACACGAATACACATAATTTTGTACTGAAACTAGTCATGTCTTGTTTATTTTTAGTTAATTCCGTCGTCCTCCCTCAATTATAATGAAAGCTACAATAGACGCGACATCTACGGTCATGATGTCTAACCAAGAAGAGTGAAGATAATGCGTCCAAGGGCTTGTGTCTTGAGGGGAAATACTCGATAGGTAATTGGGAATAATGGGAAATATTAAGGGTGATACCTGAAATGGGATGTTATCATTAGGTGAGCAGCTGCTTCTGTTGCGTTGATAGGACTAACAAAATACCGCTGTAAATGGAACATTATCTTTGTATATTTCTACGTTTCTCGACCAAATGTAAAATTATCAATTTTTCAGTAAGGGACATTGTCTGCGGTGAGTGGTAGTATGCCCAAATAAACATTTTATACTTTAGTTCATTATAATAGTGCAATGATATTGCTAATCTGGCTATCAGCGTGAAATTAGGTGCATATATGGGGTGTATAAAACCGTTAGGATACAAGCTATGACAAAAATATTTCATCCACCAGCTTGAAAAATGGTGGACTGAAATAAGTTTTCCTCTAATAGCCAAGAAAATTGGAAAATTTCACAAATGTTGATGAACCCAAAATGTTTAGAGTAAATGAACAAACAATTTTTGATTCTAAACACTTTTTTGTAATACCAAAATAAATGCAGCCATATTAATTTAAATGGTGGAATGGTTTTGGTTTTATTAAAAAAAAAAGACAAAACTGCTAAGGTTTTGCTAAAAGTACTCACAAATAAAACCAAATTTCAAAGAAGAATGTTGCATTTTTTAATATATAATTATCCTAATGATATCCGTAGCATGATGACTTACTGAGCATCTTTGCCGTGCATTTGTTGGTCTTACGTTCTTAGTGGAAGATGAATTGACGGTAGACTTACAATCATAGAAATTTGACTTGATGTCTTCTAGGCTGAACCCACAACAAGCCATACATGTCAAGATTACGTTAAATTCATCGTAATGTTTTCCATTAAAATATACAAATATAACAGTTACGTTAAATTACGTTAGCTATTAGATAATAGATAAAAGTATTTTAAAATTATTGAATGCAAATTTAATAATTTTAAAGAATTACTTTTTATAATAAAAAACTATATTGTCACGTTATATTCATGCCACACGTGAGGAAAGAATTGATCTAAAAACATATATTATTTTATAATGGCATTGATATGATAAGTCAATGGTTCTGAGTTTGATTCCCATATCAATGTGTCATTTATCAAATAACGAATATTATTTATAAACTTAGGGCTAAAAGGTTTCAATACTTAGAAATTATTTTTTAATTTATCATGCAATGCAAACAATTATAGTTTCAAACCAGCCATTCAAACAATATTATAAATTTAAATAATACTGTATTATATAATTGATATATTATCTCACCATATATAATATGGTATTGAAAAAATATTTGCATCCGTGATTGGGTGAAATTGAGAGGTAGTGTGTGTATTATACTCACTAAATGTTGTAATATTCTTTAGTTTTATGTTTCTTCAGAATAATTAAAATTAAAAAAGTAATAACATTTTGGAGGTATGTTTATCTGCAATAAATATTAAATTAATACAAGGCCATGTATGATATTCTTATAATTCCATAAATACTACATTGTATTTCTTGTTAAAATCAAAACATGCCCGCAACATGCACCATTGCATGCCCCAAAACTATCCTATTTCTAACAAGTTTAAAAAGTCACGTTTGCATTCAGTTGCTTTGGAAAAGTTCCATCATTGACGTGTAAATTGTTCTGTTGAACAAGGATAGAAAAATTCCGTGGTAAATGTAAAGATAACCTAGAAATTAATCTAGATTTTTAATGAATAGTGCTTGAGTTAATGATATTCTTCAAAATACTTTGTTTTTAGTATGTTTTAGAAGTAATAATAATGATTACTATTACTATTACAATCAGAAGTAGTAATTATTTTTTTCTTGAAATAACAAATTACATACGCACATTTGACGTTACTAACTAATATACATTTATCCTTCCGCTTTTCAAACTTTCTGTGGCTTAATTATTTCGCTTTTTACATACTTTTATTAAAGTTGTAGGCAGGAAGTTGAAAGAGGTTTTCTGGTTTTTATTCATCTGAACGTTGTATACTAGCGCTACTTAAAACTGACAGTTAAAACTCATTTTAGGTTGTGTATACACACAGAAAAGAGCGAGTGAAGAAGATAAAAAACCGAAATTTGGAGTTTCACATAGCTTCTATTTCATGTATGGAAATTGTTATCCCCCTCTAGAGGTAAAGTTTAATTATTTATCCAGCAAAAGTAAATTGTGGGACACCAGCTGCGCTAGAAGTCAGGTTTCTCTTCAAACCACATCCCTACCTCAAGCTATTATCGAACATTCCAGATCGTTCGTTCTATGTTCAGACCAAAAGTAGAATCAAATAAGTGATGTTTTTATTAAAAATTAAGAGACCATAAATACTCTCTTGAAATAAATGGTGTTTATTTGCCAATAAAAAACCAATTATAAAAGTTCTACTTTTATTTAATTTTTCGCTCTACCACACAATAAGACTATTCACAGATCAGTTTACAAAGTTATACAAAAACAATTCTGTAATTTTACTTAATATATTAATATTGTAGAGTTGTGTCAAAACATAAACCACGGACTAGCTTAACTGAGTAGAGTAATCCTCAAAAATACTAAGGTTATATCTTAAAATGTTGCATTCTATTCGTTTGGGCTTAACATATCGTTAAATGAAAGCTTTTTTTAAAGTTACAAAGTCAGCGCTAACGTTCATGTAAAAGTTATCGCCAAGTTACCGTGAGTTCTATCTTCTGGTTATTAAACATAACCTCTACACAATAACTCAATTTGGTAGCGTGTCTGTCTACTGAGCTAAGAGTTCCGAGATCGATTCCTGGCATGGCCGAAAAATTATCATTGTTGAAATATGTGTTTACCCTTTCATAACCATGAATTAACAGCTGGAGAGAGGCTTGGTTTTGTGTCTGTTGAAGACTTAAGTTAGTTTATAAGTCGTTTGCTGATATAATCATTCGGTTTAGAAAGTGCATGTTAAATATCTCAAATAAATGAAAATAAAGTAAGCATAATATCCACATTAAAATTATAACATTCTGACATATTGCTTTCATAGCCATATAGTTAAAATGAGGCTGTATTTTCTTATCTTGAATACAATAAATGATAACTTGTATGAAAATGAGGACATTTATGAGTTTTCATTTTAATTCTCTCGAGATCTAAGGGATACTTGAATGTAAATGAATAGGAAGAATTTGTTTTTATTTTTCATTAAAGCAATCATATTTTACTTTAGAAATTGATCCAATTAACTTATTAAACAATTTAATAAGATGTTTATGTAATGTATTTAAGGTTTGTTCACAATAATTTATTCGATATTTTCCAATTGATTTAATGAGAAATATTTTTTAGCCGTTATTTTGAATTAAGCTATGTTATCATGTATTATTTTATAATGACATTTTTGGATAAAATGTAATATAGGTAAATACAAAAAAGGTAAATCAAATAAAGGTAAATATAATACAAAATAGGCACGGCAAATAAAATAAATAAACACAAAGACTCTGCAATACAAAATTTATAAAAAAAATGGTTTTTTAATATTATTTTTGTCAACATCAGTTATATCACTGGCAAGGTGTTGGTGTAAATTAAATTGTTATTTTACTTCATCGGTATTACTTGTTAGATAAATAGCTACAATCTGTTACCTTTGAAATTATATTGAAACTGTGCTTCAGATTATATTTTTTACTGAAACGATAAGTGTATCTAGTCAAGTGTTCTGTCCGTATCCAGCGAAATATTTGCATTATCACGTTTCCCCTCGTTTTATCCCTTTGTTTTCTCTTTGTTTGCAAAGCGAGGTCTTTATGTGCGCCGTTGTCAAACAATGACAAAAAATAAAAGCTTGTACAAAAAGAAAGTCCCACTTTGGTTTTAATAATATTGTGTTTTTTATAATAAATAAATGCAAATATTTACCATAAATTCATTCTATTTTATATTTTCATTAGTAGTATTTACAATGTATTCTTTATATTTTAAAAATCTTTTAGCACATATAATAGATTATTTCAATTAAAAAATAACACCTGGGCACGGGAAACACAGTTATTACTCAATCATGTTTTAAGGCAGAGTCTGTGATAGACGCGCAGAGATCGTCAGCTACAAATGTGTGATCTAGTAAGATCACTAGCTATCAGATGACGCAGCAACTGTCTACTTGGTAGTTGAATTTTTGCTGTAAAATGTACAATTATAATTGGCAAGGGACAATTCCTGAATAGCTCAGTGGTTAGAGCATTGATGTGATAATCCAAAGACCCTGAGCTCAATTCCCGTGTCCAGGTGCTGGTTTTCAATTAAAATATGATATTTAGCTGCAGCTACAACCGTACTAACAAATACAGGATGATCCAAAAGTCATGCAACCCTGGTTTTCTAAGGATATATCTCGCAGAAGAACATGGAAAATGAACATTTTGCTTATATGAATGGCAACACTGTAATGTTGGCAGGGTGTTGTGCAGGCCGTGTGACCTTGAGACATACACTAGGTATAGCCAGTTGAGTTACAGCATTTGAAAATGTATGATGAAATTTTCACGAGCAGAGCGAGTATTCATTTTGGATCATTATTTTAAGGCCAACTCATACATGGAATGCCAAAAATCGTTTGTGCATAGTTTTCAAGAACCACGCATGCTGAACAAATCAACAATATGCCAAATTGATGGCACAAAATATAAGTTTTTTCTTTGGGTTGCGTGAATTTTGGAACAACCTTTATAATAACTTTGCATTTAATCAGACATATACCACAAATAAGAGTCATAATCTACAACTAGAAGACTTAACAATTTCTTTAGCGCCACGTCTTACTACCCATTTGCGTCATACGCCTATGTACTTATTATAGTGGTTTGGGGATTAGAAAGGCTTAATATATATTAAATATACCAGCAGTTGCATAGAGGGGGAGTGGGACACCATTCAGGAAAAAAAACTCTAGGTGCCCCCGACCGGGATAGATCCCTGATCTCCCCGTCTTCAGCAGTCTAGTCCAACACGATATTAACACGTTAAACCACGCGGCCACCGAAGTGGGTAGTAAATATTAAATGTGACAAACATAATACATTATTTTAAGTAATGCATGGTAAATATCCATAATCTCTTAGATTGCAACCAATAATATAATATAGATATAAAGATTTTCGAAAACAATTGTAATGATACAAAAGATTTAAATAACTATTTGATCTGCAAAAATTCCCAGCAAATCTGAGACTAAAAACCATATTAAAAATTCAATATTGCTCTTCATAAGGCTCATTTATTTCTGTGCGTTATATTCCTTACTGCCCCCCCTTAATATAGTCCCCTTAGGTACCTTCAACCTTTCGACTACATGGTCTGGCTAACTTAATGCTTAGGATCATATTATGGTGGAAATCAGGTTATAGGTATATAGCTTTGTTCCATGACCTATTTGGGTCATTAACTGAAACCAGTCTTTAATATTTCTAAGGATACACGACGTTATTAGGTATGTATGTATTTTTGTGTGTATGTATGTATGCATGTATGTATTTATATATGTAACCATTATTTTTTAATATAAAACTGCATAAATAGTTTATTTAATTTTCTTTCTTTCTACATACACACACACACACACACATTAAAATGAACGAATTATAATGTTCACGGCAATACTAGATAAGTTTTATCTTGTATTGCTCTGAACATATTTTCATTATTAAAGAGCAAGGAGGTGAGAAGATCTGTTATTTTCTCTAGAACTATAATAATAGCATTACCATATTCTTTAAACGTTGTTTCGAAAATACAACCTATGATGCTTTATGTTCTAATAAAATTTATAGTGTAGAAAAAAGAGATCAGCACTACCAGAAATCCGCCCAAGACTTCCCCAACTTGAAATACTACAATGTATCTCTACTTTGTTTCATAAAGACTGGTTGTTTATTTAATGATAAAATATTTGCAATTCTTGAATAAATGTTAGGATACAATCATACAAAAATGTATCATATAAATTGTTAAATCTTGGAAAAAAATTATATAAACAACCGGTTATTTATAGACCATCCTTAAATGCAAAAATGCTAATATATTCATATTTATTATAAGAAAACTTTTCTTAATATCATAGGCCATTTTTTCAACGATTTGAATTGTCTTAAATATTTCATAACTAAACTACTCTTCAATTCATTTAATTTTGAAAAACCAATTAAAAATATTTACTGTCATGAAAAATAGTCTTCAAATATTAATTTTAGATAAAACCTGTATATTTTTTATAAAATTTATATTCATAATTCATTAGTAAACTACAATTAAATTAATTATATTAAAAGAAAACCGAATATAAATATTAATAAATATAATGTAAAATTTAGACAAATAGTTAGATTCATTTCTTAAAAGATAATTTTTTTAAATATAAATCCGTAATCAGCAAACCACACTTAGATACATTTTACAATAAAAAACAAGAATACAATTTTGTTTACCACAAAAAACCTTCTTTAGATATAAATTTTAAACAAAAGTCACATGAGCAATTTTCTAAATATTTTGAATATTCAAAAACCCTCAATCTTAAACCACCACTTAGTGAATCTCTACCCAAAATACAAGGATAAAGTGTTATTTTTCAGGTAAAACACCACCTCGATATTCACTTAAAGAAATATCTTTATAGCCATTTTCTAAAAATTTGCAACTAAAAAAAAATCACTCTTTATTATACTACCATTAATTGATGGCTAGGGTCAAAAATAAATCTTTAGATATTGCCCTTTAGCATAGAAATATCAAGTTTGAACAAATTAATCTATCTGTATCAGATATGTGGCCTAGGACAGACATACATAATTGTGAAAGCCAATTTTTTCGTTTCGAACGAACATGAAACTTCGATATTCATCATAATAAACTCGAAGTAGAAAATGTTGACAATTACAACCTTCTTGAAAAAGTAAAAGTGTTATATACAATATTTCCACACTTTATTTGCTTGGTAGATACAGTGGGATTACCATTTTTACATGTTCCCATTCCATCCAGTCTCTAAGATTTCGGTGAAACCATCAACAACGTCTCCATACCAAAATAAATAAACTAACGACATTCATAATCCATTAGCTAACTAACTCGTCTCTCCCTCTTCAACCATCCATCTGCTGTCTTGCATGAATGGCACTATCTTTTTATAACCGTTATTTTTTCTTAGCATTATCTTACATTCATAGTGAGATGTTTGTTTACTTCCTTACATCCTGCCTAAGTAAGTATAATTTTCTATTTTGTAATTCTTTATTTTTTTTAAATTTTCCAAACATTTTGCTTATTTGCTTATTAAGATTCTTCCCTTTACTTATAATTACTACCTGCAAATTTGACAAAGCTAACTTTAAGCCAAGGGCACGTAATTCTCTGCTCGACTTTGATAGTGGCATAACTCAAAAAATGTAAACTTTAGAGGATAAGCATTTTAAAATCTGCATTTGACTAATAGCTGAATAGTGATCATATAATATGTTTAAATTGATTCTACTTTGGCATCTATCCAGTTTAAGGATAACAGATCACATATTCACCAAGAAAATTAACATTATATCAAATGAACCGGAATCAACACTTTTATTCAAACCCCATTAAGAGTTATGTCATTGTTCGAGGAAATGTAACTTTAATTTTTCACTTTGTAACCCATGTTCAAATAAGATAAAACATACAATTTATCTGTATCAAAATATTGTTTGATTTAGAAAATAATAGACAGTCACATATATTATTAGATTATTTAGACTGATTGATCTATATCGAAAGAAGAAATAATTTCACTATTTTTACCAAATATTTTATTGGGTTTAATACTGATCTTTTTTCCAAATATTGACACCTCAGTTTAAACTAAAAGTCATAATTACCTGTATTTACCTTTTCATTAACAGCTTTAAATTCATAGTTCATCTGCTCCATTATCAAAACTTTGAGAAACACTCCATGTTAATAATATATGTGGTTTGATTGGTCCCTTCTTTTTCGAGGGTACCATAACTGGTCAGGTGTATTTTGATATGCTTCATATAAGGATTTTGCCTGCCATCCAAACCCTGTATGGCGATGAAATATTTTACATGCAACAAGATGGAGCCCCACCTCCCTACCATCGAGATGTCAGGTCGTACTTGGATGACACTCTACCCGGACGGTGGGTAGGTCGCAGAGGTGCTTTTGAGTACCCACCTTGGTCTCCTGATTTGACACCTCTGGACTTCTACCTGTGGGGGACCATCAAGGATGACGTGTATCGTCAAAAACCAGCTACAATCAACGAGCTACATGAAACAATCGTAGCGTCATGTTCTGCCATTACGCCAGATACACTGACACGCATAGTTCGGTCTGCAGTTCGGCGCCATCGACGTTGTCTAGACGCTGCTGGTGGTCATTTCGAACATATACCATAACTCTCTCTCAGTGCCAAAAATTGTACCTGCAAGTCAAATTTGTCAGAATATATGGATTATCAAAGAGTGAGTACATTTTTTAGGGCCCCTCTGTATAGATGTGGTACTCAAACATTACGGTACTTTGAAATATTATCCCCTCAAAATTAAATATCAACATGGAGACATAACTGAACTTACTGTATTTGTAAGAATATGAAAATATAGTTTTGGTACACAAAATATTGATTTTAAATATTATAGCTTCAAAATTAAACGCTAAAATGATAACATAGCTTAACTTATGTATTTCTATTTGGTTATTATTTGCTAAAATAAACATCAAAACCCATTATATAAAAAAAAGAATACAAAACTTAAACTTAGATAGTCAAAATGGCTATTTTTTTTAGCATTGTCCTAAATCATTTTATCGTTTTTGAGCTACACACCTAAACATATCTAAACATCATTTTATCAAACGCGAAACATAAGGCAGACAATTTTTTCACGAACTCAACAACTTAACCTTTTAATTTTCGACATATGCCCAGTATTATTGATTTAAACGCGAATTAACGGTAACAACATTCCAATAAAAATATATATGTTTCCCTAGTTTAGGAATCTTAATTTAGATGTGTTATGACTAGCATCCAAAGATAAATATTCATCCAAAGAGAAAGTTGTGATGTGTTCGGACCAAGAAATAATGGAGATTGAGCTATTATTTTTTAGCCAAAGAGATATATTTTATTTAGAGATATACATCCATATATAAAATAACGGTTTACATAGTGATTAAACAAAGAATGAAAAACTGAAAACTCTCTGTAAAAATCGGGTTTTCGTGGAAAACTACTATTTTTCCTGACATTCTGAACTCCTAAAGCTTCTCTCACACGACACTTTCTTGTACTAGAAATTAAGTGTGCTAGCTAGCACCTAAATATCTGTATACTAGCTAGTACAATAGAGACGGAACTAGAGTATTCAGACGCTGCTAGTTTGGTACTAGGTTCTAGTGCAAATATTTATGGAACATCAACTAATAATTTTGGATGAGGCAGCTGAATTAATTATTAATAATGATATTGAAAATTATGAGAGGGAGCGTAGGAAAAGAATATGAACACGGGACTGGATGGAAAGACTAAATAATGGTCACGGGATACTAAAAATTATACATTCGGAGGTTAGGTAAGATACATTCAGGGTGACTCTAACGTTTAGTATCTCCCCAAATTTGTATTAATTTATTTACGATGTGGTCAGAGGCCCCTAAACTTATGGATGTCCAAGTACAATATCCTTGACACACACATGTTCTTTCTTAGGCCTACGCAAACTTATATTTTAAAAAAGCAACCACCCAAGGTTGGTATGCTAACAAGTTTATTTAGATTAAAATTGGGTCTGGATCACAGTTTATCGTTTTTAGATGACAAATTTTTAATTAAATATATATTAAATATATTTTCATATTGAGGCAATTTGGTATTATACAAACAAGGATGTTTAGAATAATTTTCTGCCAACAATAAAATCATATCCGATGACCGTGTTGGCGCCATTTCTACCATTTCTCTACACACAGTCTCAGCGCGCATTGATTGGTCGAATCACACAGACTAGTGTCGGAACTAGTACGAAAATAGCGCCTGTTCTATCCTCACAACTAGTATTGTAGCCAGTACCAAGAGGCATAACCAGTATACTTTTTCTGATTCACACGACGCTAGATGATAACGTGCTAGCTAGTGCTAGCTAGCACACTGGATTTCAAGTACGAGATAGTGTCGTGTGATACGGGTTTAGCCGTTAAAATGAGTAGTCCTTTTTCAAAATCTGTTGTCACTTCCTCGTAATTTCAACTACCGGGAACGGGCTTATCAAATTATATATATTAGTATTATATTCGTGAAATCATGAGCAAAATCATTTCTCTCTTGTATTAATAATTTTATTTGCGACTATGAGAAAGTTTCTTTTCTCTATTTTCCACAATTCATTCCCCTTAGTTAAGAAAGTAAATGTTAGTTTTTTTTTTACAAATTCTTTATTTTTTATGCCAAAGAAGAAGTGCGCACGTGAACCTTCCAATATCAAGAAATATTAATAAAAAAAATCTGTGAGTCACTCTTCCTTGAATCCTTCGTAACTTTCGTTTCGAACCTTGATTTCCTCCTCATATTTCATGCCCATTGTTCCTTTCGTTTGTTGCTGTGTTGTTTCGTCATTTTGTCGCCAGGCTGAGCCTCCGTCTGTTCTTGGAGCGGAAACTCAACGCGTCTTTTCACGTAGAGTAAAATACGACGCCTTTTGTTATTGTTCAGGAGGAAGAAAAGTAATTTTTGTCTTCTTTTAGGATGTGCTGTATAAAGTTGTGCGCAACAAACTAAGGAGTTGGAGAACCGAATCTACACTAAATAAAATGGAAAAAGACACTGTGTACTATGATTTTTAAATTAAAGATGACACTGTGAACGTGTACTGTGTGATATTCCTAGAGCTTTGTATATTTATGTACATAGTTTAATTCACTTTTTAAGGGTTGCTATCTTTTTACCATGAATGAGCACTTTATTTTACTTTTTAAATATTAATATTCCTACCACTAATACCCGTAGTTCCTTTTCAAGGGTGACAATTTTTTCAAAACTTGGTAGACTATATCTACCGCCAACCATTTAATGTACGTTTTTAAAATATTTCCAAATAGATACCAAATAGTTATTGTGATACGAGAAAAGTATACTCATGACCAAAATCCAAAACACATACATGGTTGCATGGTCTAGAACGTCACTTTTATAATAAACTGGATTGCTCTTGAATTGGAGTCAGAGATCTAAGTTTAAGTCTCAGCCAGATTGATTTAGGTTTTTTTTACATAATTGTTTATCATTCTTTGTCCAGACAAGTTTTACTTGATGAACTATAAAATATTCCATCTTTATCTCCAGCTCAATAGTGTAATTAATTGCAAGCAGTCCGGATGGGTAGTAAGAAGTTTCACAAGTAATCAAGTAAATTTCTACGAATTAATAACGAGTATAATATATTTTACTGCAAGAATAAAACATTCTTAAAGGTGGGGCAAGGTTTCCACGTAATTGTAAAAACCAGGAGATTAAACAAAAATACAATGTTTATTTGTGTCTGGAAAAAATAGAGAAAATACAAGAATACTATTAATAATAATACTTATAACTGCGTCTTAATAACCATTCGGGTTATACGCTTAGAATACTATTGAATTCGGGACATTTAAGATAGGAGTGTAGGGAACGCGAGAAATATAATGTGTTTGTAGTTTATATAGCAAAATTCTGTTTTAGAAAAACTACATCAAATATTCTTCCGGTAATAAGTTAGAGTTTAATTTTCTTTAAATATCAATCTCAACAGTTTTGGAAAGTGCTATAAAAAAACTCAAGGACATAAATACACTGCATGAATTATACAAAATGTTTCAGTCAAAGAGTGCAAAAGTAAAACAAGACATAGGGGATGCTCTACCGAATATTTTGAGAGAAGGAACGTGTGATCTGTGTAGCCAGCTAAGGGAGATATGGGCCTAGGTATATTATGGAATTTCCTATCACAAAGGTTAGAAAAACTTTTGCCAATGAAATAATATATGTACCTATTTTGGTTTATTATTCCTTAACGTTTAAAAATTTTGTTTAAATTATGAAAAATTTCAACTTAATCAAATACTGTACTGTAAAATATTTTCAAAATTTAACAATCTAAATTTAGATGTATGAATTATAATCTAATTTTAGGTATTGATTATGTATTTGTTTTAATATAATTCTTTCAATAATATTAATAAAGCCTTAACATTTGTAACACATTTTTGACTTTAATTTAATGAAAAAAGTGATAATACCAAAGGTTTCACATTTTTTATTAAATTACTATAAAATTCGTAAGTGGTTTTTAAAAGGGCTACCGCTATAAATAAAACTAATACGAGTATGTTTTAATTTGAAATATTTACTATAATGGTCAGAGCCGGCTTACATAAATTCAATGCTATAAATGAACATAGGCCTACATATAAACAAAATTAATTTTATTTGTATATTATATATATATGTTAGTAAACCAATTATTATTTATTCAATAATATAACTAAACTTTTAGATACTAATAATATGTATTATATCATGAATTTAAAGTAAGGCATGTATCAAAGGTTCAAGCTCAACTAAAATATTGTTATTAGTATTAATATATTATTATTATTATTATTATTTAGCACTGCTTCTTATTACCCATTCTGGTTATAGGCTTAAGTACTAATGAAACAAGTGTACTAGGAATTTGGAAGGTCGAATATATAGAAAGTGAGCCAGAATTTGCCTGGAGGTAGAGTGGAAAACCATTTAGGAAAAACCACCCCGAGTTCACCCGAGCGAGATTCAAACCTCGATCTCCCCGTCCTCGGCAGTCTGGCTTAGTAAGAAACTAGCGCTTTAGCCAACTACGTCACTGAGGCGGGTTTAAAATAATAAAATAATACATTTATTTTTAAAAAAAGATGACAATTTTATGCTTCAAAGTTTAGCTATTTAAACTTTGAAAGTATTTTACCGTCTAATGTTTCATGAAGTTAACATACTTGCATACATACATTAGAACTGCATTAGCAATGTTTTCTTTTCAAACTACATGGGTTTATTAAATGTAGAATTTAGCAAACAAACCAAAATGATTTTATAATATAACAAGGAATAAAGCTTTAAGAATAAGTAGATTTCCTTTTGTAAAGAAAATGGGGATGTGGAATTAGGTAATATCGTCATGTCACAAAGTGACTAAGACCTCCTTCTTCGTAATCCTTCCGGCTACAAGGCTTTTATTTCAGAGACAAAAACCCATAAACAAAAGACTGCTTTTGTTGAAACCACGATTTCGGAAATGGGCGACGTTGTTATATGACATCTCCCAGCACTGAACATGAAAAAATATACTATGGTTGGTGGGTTGGCTAAGGATGGGGGGGGGGGATATAGCTAGATCGTCTTAGGGGTTAGGGGAAGGAGTACTTTCATTCAATATTATTTCCATTGTCCTCCTTATTAAATAGTAATTGGTGTTCTCCTCGTGTACACACTGAAGATCTACCCTTAGTTTTGGAGGGATGATTGGAGGGAAGGCAATAGCAGTCCTTTTAGTAGTTCTATACTCTAATGCGTCCTTTTGTTCTTTAAAACACTTAAGCATTTCCGAGGCAAATTATTTATTTTAGTTCTTGCTGATCGAAATGTCAACGTACGGTTTATAACTGTTAAAAAAGAACCCCCCATCCCCCGCGAATCAACCCTAGCTCAAGTAAGTTATTACAGCTTAAACCAGGCTTTTTATCTTGATGCAATTTCCTAGTATCTGAATTATAATTTAGGCAAGAGTCCAATTGAGACTAATGAAAGTTTTACTAAGTCTTAACAAGATATAATCAAATTGTAAAATACAAATTTTTGACAGTTGATTCTAATTCCACTGTGTTCAAATTAAAAGTACATAAAACCTCACTTAGAAGCGATTTATGGTTAAAAAATAATTTATTTATTTTTATATATATCGGTTAATCGGGTGTAAGGTAGGCTCTTAAAATATTTACATATGACGCTTCAATATGTGTTAAAATATATATTTTAAAACGAGAATAATATCTATTAATATTTTAATATAGGTATGAAATAAAACACTATCTTAAATCAATTATATGTTATCACATAATTTACAAATTAGCATAGCTCACCTGCAGTGTCATGATTCAAGGCATTTGCCTTACAATAGATCTAAATACAGGTTATTGGGGACAAAGGTTCATACCTGGGTCTCTGGATGGTGGTTTTACACACAAGATAAATCTCTTTAATTTTCACATTCTCTATAAATATTAATTTAGGTGCAGTTCTTCTAACACTACTCTTCTCATCCACATAATGTTTTGATCAAGATATTAATGAATTTGATGTTAAATAAAGCTGTAAAAATAACTAGATACAGCATAGCATACTTATTATAAACATTATTATAAAAATAAATCTAACCAAGAGTTATTTAGTTTACAGTTAAACATTTATAAATTTTCCGAAGAGGGATTTATGATATAGTTTAAAATGGGGTTCATTAGAATAGTTTTAGTTGATGAATAGTAATGTGTAATTTTAATGCTTAATTGAAGGTTAGTTATACATAGAGACTCATTTATTTAATTTTAAATTAAAAAAATATTTAGCAATTTTGCTAAAAATCTATACCTGAAGAATGTTTCTTATGAATAGTCAAATAATACATCTATATTTTATTCATGTATAAGTCTTATATAGGGGTAGTAGTTTACTGAAAATATATTTGCGAAAATATATTAATCCAAACTGTAATACACTATAATGATGTCATACTATTTATTTATGAAATTGACCATATATTGGTTCTTCTAATATCGATAAGTTAATATCAATAATAATAATCTAGATTGATGATTTGTAATATTAGTTTGTTAGTTTTCACTTTTAATTATCTTTGACACTAGAGTTTGCCCGTGGCTTCACTCACATTTAAGTCACTTTACTATCCAACGAATCATTTAAACTACCAACAAAACCATTTCAGACAAGTATGAAACAAAGGAAATGTTTTACATATCGAAGACTAAGGAAATAAAATAAGGTTCTTAAATTTATTCAGTCTTGCTTCAAGACTTACTCGTTTATCTAGAGGCATTGTTG